>NW_026847993.1:18398880-18684246 GCF_025583915.1 Anolis sagrei ordinatus | reverse complement strand
CCTCGGGCTGAGAAGGGTGGTATAGAAATAGAGGAAATAAATAAATAAATAAACAAACAAATATATATATATATATTTAGGAAGCTCTGTCCATTATCATTCCCCCATTTGAGAATTTCATAGAAGATAGATAGATAACTATTAGGGCTGGGCGGTTTCGTTTCGTTAATTCGTAATTCGTTAATAATTCGTTATTTTTTTAAATTACAAAATGATAACGAACCATTCTGGAGCAATTTTTTAAAAAAACGAATTTTTAAATAGTTTTGCAAATGCTTCGTATTTCGTTATTGTATTCGTTTCGTTATTGTTTTGAGGTCGTTTCGTTATTATTTCCGCATGTCTGGGGCAAGTTTTATGGTTGTTTTTTGTTTAATTAGTGAAAAAAAATTATAATATCACACCAACAGTCAACAACAGAGGGAGAGGGAAGCTTCAGAAGTTTTTGGAGGTTTTTTAGCGTATTTCGCGGTCGCGTCCGCCATTTACGAATCGATTCGTTATGGTTTTGGAAATCGATTCGTTAATGTTTTGTAATTTTTTCACATTTACGAAATTTCGTAAATATCGAACTTTTTAAAAGGAAAATTTTGTAATTATTTTAAATAACGAAACGCAAAAAACCCCAAAAAACGAATCGATTTTAGAAACAAATTTTTCCGTTGTTACCTAGGCCTAATAACTATATCTAAGAATTCACATTTACAGTCACGAATGACCAAACATGACAACCCTCACCCCCGAATCTGCCTTCAGAATCTCTCAACGTCTCCAACAAGAGGCTCTGAGGTACTTGAGATTAAAGCATTGGGAAATGATATCTCCAGGATGTTCCTGGTCCTAGGGAGAAGAGTTGTGACAAAGACCCTAAGTGGTCTCTCCAACTGTTTCTTTTTTCTTAAGGCACCTCATAATCAGGAGCATGCTGAGTACATTATTTCACAGCACTCTGATCTCCAGTGCTCCAGAAATGCTTCAGACAACATTGCAAAGTTGGTTTGGAGAGGGTATTGTTAGTCATTACTATGTCAACGTAGGAGTGCCATTGTAGTTATGATGATGTTGGCTGATTGATTGATTGTCAGGCAATCTATTGATTTAAGCTGTTTCCTCCCACTCCCAATTATCTATAATTGCTGGTTCCAAATGAAACACAAAAGGATATGCCTTTCATTGAATCATAGCATTTCCTTTTCTTTCATTTCTATGTTGCCGTTCTTTTGGAGTGGAAATTAAGATGGCTCACAACAGGAATAATTGAAAATTGAACAATAAACTTTAAAAAAAAAACAATTAAAATTGTCACATTGCAACAATATAAAATCATTAAAAGGCATAAGGGATTGTGGCGCAGCTGGCTGAGTGTCAGCTGCATTAAGATCACTCTGACCAAAAAGTCATGAGTTCGAAGCCAGCCCGGGTTGGAGTGGGTTTCCAACCATTGTGTAGCCCGTTGTCGACCTTTGCAACCCGAAAGACAGTTGCATCTGTCAAGTAGGAAAATAAGGTACCACCCTAAAAAAGTGTGGGGAGGCTAAAATTAACTAATTTATGAGGTCATAAAGAAGAACTCCAGCGGGGAAGCATGCGAGGAATGTGGAAGGTACTTCATCAGTGTCGCAGATGGACGATGAAAGCGACAGCTCCCCTGGTGGCCAGAAAAAAGTTAAATAGCCTCTGTGTATGTCTGTATATGTTTGTATGTCAAAAATTGGCACTGAATGTTTGCCATATATGTGTACACTGTAATCCGCCCTGAGTCCCCTGTGGGGTGAGAAGGGCGGAATATAAAAGCTGTAAATAAATAATAAATAAATAAGGGTAAAGGTAAAGGTTTCCCCTGACATTAAGTTTAGTCGTGTCCAACTCTGAGGGATGCTGCTCATCTCCATTTCTAAGCCAAAGAGCTAGCGTTGCCCGTAGAAACCTCCAAGGTCATGTGGCCAGCATGACTGCATGGCACACCATTACCTTCCTGCAGAAGTACTCACTTTCTGCATGTTTTTGAAATGTTAGGTTGACGGAAGCTGGGGCAACCAGCAAGAGCTCACCCCACATCCTGGATTTGAACTGCTAATCTTTCAGTCAGCAAGTTTAGCAGCTCAGCAGTTCAACCCACCGTGCCACCAAGGGGCCAATTTTTAAAAGGCATTCAAAAGTTAAAAACAAAACAATGTTTTCATAGGCTAGAATTTGATGCCTTTCCTCACCCTGGCACCAGAGACAGACAAATATCATTCCAAGAACAGTTCTTTTGACCTCTATGTGCAACAAAACAAGCATAGCTCTTAAAAACTGTAAGTCAAAATTTGTTATTTTTTCCTCCACAATTTCTGAATATATTTACTTATTTATTCTTGTAGTTGTTCATTAGGTTTTAGTGTACCCTATTTTTTTCATAGGTCCTAGACCAGACATGGACCAGCTTTGACCCTCCAGGTGTTTTGGACTTCAACTGTCCATAATCATCATCATCATCATCATCATCTTTATTTATACCTTGCCATCATCTCCCCAATGGGGACTTGGGGCGGCTAATATGAAGCCAAGCCCTTTTAGATTGGACTACTGTAATGCGCTCTACGTGGGGCTGCCCTTGAAAACGGTTCAGAAATTTCAACTGGTCCAACGGGCAGAGGCCAGGATGTTAACTGGTGCTCCTTACAGAGAGAGGTCAACCCTCCTGTTCAAGGAGCTCCACTGGCTGCCGTTTATTTTCCGAGCCCAATTTAAGGTGCAGGTGCTTAAACGGTTTGGGACCATCCTACCTGCGTGACCGCATCTCCATCTACGAACCCACATGTTCACTTCAGTCATCTGGAGAGGCCCTGCTCATGATCCCGTCTGCGTTGCTGGCGTGTTTGGTGGGGACACGAGACAGGGCCTTTTCTGTGGTGGCCCCCCGACTCTGGAACACCCTCCCCAAAGATCTTAGACAGGCCCCTACTTTGGCAGTCTTTAGAAAGAACTTGAAGACCTGGCTGTTCCGATGTGCCTTCCCAGAATAGGAAATCTCCAATACCAAGTCCCAGAAGCACTTTATTAGAACTAAGATTGCCGCACACTGCACACTGCACTTACCCTATAATCCTTATATACCACCTGTCACATCAGCACTTTTAATTCTGTACCCATTACTCTGGCCCGACCCAGTTTTATTGTTTTTTGGTGTATTGTTTATTGTTTGTTGTTTTGTTGTTTAATATTGCTTTACTTGTTTTTAATTTGCTTTAGGTTTGTATTGTTATGTTGTGTATTGAGGCCTTGGCCTTTGTAAGTCCTTCGGGAGATGCTAGCGGGGTACAAATATTTATTTATTTATTTACTGCATTTGTTGACCGCCGTTCTCAGCCCTAGGGCGACTCACGGCGGTGTACAACATATAAAAACAGTTTACAATAAGGCAATAACACAACAAAATATCAACATAACTATCAATAATATAACAATAATACAATTACACTAAATCATCCGCGCCGTCTCATCGTAAAATCATAAACCAATCTCGTAATCCATATTCCGTTCCAGTCGTCATTGCCAATTGTTGTAGCACTTAGTTAAACGCCTTCTCAAATAACCATGTCTTTAGGCTCTTGCGGAATGACATAAGGGAGGGCGCCTGTCTGATGTCTACAGGGAGGGTGTTCCACAGCCGGGGGGCCACCACCGAGAAGACCCTATCTCTCGTCCCCGCCAGACGTGCCTGTGAGGCAGGCGGGATCGAGAGAAGGGCCTCCCCAGACGATCTCAAGGCCCTCGTGGGCTCATAGGCCGAGATGCGGTCGAAAGGTATTTTGGGCCGGAACCGTTTAGGGCTTTGTAGGCCAACACCAGCACCTTGAATTGGGCCCGGTAGCAGATCGGCAGCCAGTGGAAGCTGGAACAACAAGGGCGTTGTGTGCTCCCTGCGTCCCGCTCCTGTTAGTAACATGGCTGCCGCGCGCTGGACTAGCTGAAGCTTCCGGGCCATCTTCAAGGGCAGCCCCACGTAGAGAGCGTTGCAGTAGTCAAGGCGGGATGTGACCAGAGCGTGTACCACCGTGGCCAAGTCAGACTTCCCGAGGTACGGGCGCAGCTGGCGCACGAGCCTGAGCTGTGCAAATGCTCCCCTGGTCACCGCTGAAACCTGGGGATCCAGGCTCAACGATGAATCCAGGATCACACCCAAGCTGCGAACCTGCGCCTTCAAGGGGAGTGCGACCCCATCCAGCACAGGCTGTAGCCCTATACCCTGTTCGGCCTTGCGACTGACCAGGAGTACCTCTGTCTTGTCTGGATTTAATTTCAATTTGTTCGCCCTCATCCAGACCATTACAGCGGCCAGGCACCGGTTCAGGACCTCGACAGCCTCCTTAGTAGCAGGTGGAAAGGAGTGACAGAGTTGGACATCGTCTGCGTACAGATGACACCGCACCCCGAAACTCCGGATGATCTCACCCAGCGGCTTCATGTAGATATTAAACAGCATGGGGGACAGTATAGAGCCCTGTGGAACCCCACAAGTCAAAGGCTGTGGTGTTGAACAGGTGTCCCCCAATAACACCTTCTGGGTGCGGCCCTCCAGAAATGACTGGAGCCACTGCAAAACAGTGCCCCCAAGGCCCATTTCCGCAAGGCGCCCCAGAAGGATACCGTGGTCGACGGTATCGAAGGCCGCTGAGAGGTCCAGGAGCACCAACAGGGACACACTCCCCCTGTCTAGCTCCCGGCGCAGATCATCCACTAAGGCGACCAAGACCGTCTCAGTTCCATGTCCCGGTCTGAAACCAGACTGTGCTGAATCCAGATAATCCGTGTCTCTCAAGAATACCTGGAGTTGTGAGGCTACCACGCTTTCCATGACTTTGCCCAAAAAGGGGAGATTGGAAACAGGCCGAAAGTTGTCAAATTTAGTGGGATCCAATGATGGTTTCTTCAACAGCGGTTTTATAATAGCTTGTTTTAAGCTCGCTGGAATTTCGCCTTCCCGAAGGGAAGCGTTAACCACCACCGTTACCCACTCAGCCAATCCCCCTCTGGCCTCCTTCAGAAGCCAGGATGGGCAGGGGTCTAGGATGGACGTGGTGGGCCTCATTCCTCCAAGTATCTTGTCCACATCCTCGGTTTCACAAATTGAAAAGAATCCATCAAAATAGGACAAGCAGGTGCTCGTGTCACATCCTCAGAGACTGCATTTAACATGGTGTCCAGACCGGAACGGATCAAAGCGACTTTGTCTGCAAAGAACCGAGCAAATGCTTCGCAGCGCGTGGCCGAATTGTCAGGGCTCCCGTCTGAGGAGGCGGGAGTTAAAAGACCTCTGACAATCCGGAACAACTCCGCCGGACGGTTCCTTGCAGACGCAATAGTGGCCGCAAAGAAAGCTTTCTTTGCGGCTTTTATTGCCGCGGCATATGCCCTTAGAAAGGACACAAACCGTGTTCGATTTGGCTCGCTCGGATCCGAACGCCACATGCTCTCTAGTACCCTCTTCTTTCGCTTCAACGCTGCCAGCTCCTCAGTAAACCAAGGAGCTGGTTTAGCTCGGCTACTTGAGAGGGGACGTTCCGGAGCGATCGTGTCAATTGCCCTGGCCATCTCCCCATTCCAGAGAGCGACCAAGGCCTCGACATGGTCACCTACCGAGGTGGCGGGAAAATCCCCAAGAGCCGACAGGAATCCATTCGGATCCATAAGCCTCCTGGGGCGGACCATCTTAATGGGTCCTCCACCTTTGCGGAGGTTAGGGGGCGCAGTGAGCCTAAATCTGATCAGGAAGTGGTCAGTCCATGGCAACGGAGAGATAGACAACTCCTCCACACCGCCACCCTGCTCCCATCCCTGGCAGAAAACCAAGTCCAATGTGTGTCCAGCACAGTGGGTGGGGCCAGATATTTGTTGGGACAGCCCCATGGTTGCCATGGCAGACATGAAGTCCTGAGCCGCTCCTGTGAGGGTCGCCTCGGCATGGATATTGAAGTCTCCCAGCACGATAAGCCGTTGAGACTCCAACGCCAGGCTCGAGACTACCCCCGCTAGCTCAGGTAGGGAGACTGTAGTGCAGCGAGGTGGACGGTACACTAACAGAATCCCTATTCTGTCCCGGTCACCCACCCTCAGGTGGACGCATTCAAAATTTGTGGTCTGCAGGATGGGACTCCTGGTCAGATGGATGGAATCTCTATAGACCACTGCGACCCCGCCTCCCCGTCCTCCGGATCTCGGTTGGTGCTGCACGGAGAAGCCTGGAGGACAAAGCTGGGTTAGATTCACACCTCCAGCTTCATCCAACCAGGTCTCCGTGATGCACGCCAGATCTGCCCGCTCATCCTAGCTAGCGGGGTACAAATAAAGTTAATAATAACAAATAAATAATAATAATAATTTTAAAAATACAATACAACACAGTAAAATACAGAATACAAAAAATCAAAATGCATCAGAAAATAAATTAAAATAACAAAATGAAATAATAGAACAAATTGATACAATATAAAATTGAGCAGGATGGGCAGGCCAAATGAACAAGATAAAATGATAAAACCCTGGGTGAGGTAGGAATAGAAAATATGTAACTAATGTGAGCCCAAGGAAATAAAACAGTGGGGAAAGGCTTTCAGTTTAGAATGGGGGAAAGTGCATCATAGGAGCAACCCTATAGATGGGGCAATAAAGTTGGGATGGATGGTCACTCTCCGAAGGGACATCAGAAAAGCCAAGTTTTCAGATTTTTCTTGAAGTCTGCTAAGGAGGGGGCTTGCCTAATCTCACCAAGTAGTGAGTTCCAATGCTTTTGAACTGTGGTGTTGGAGGAAAGTTCTGAGAGTGCCTTGGACCGTGAGAAGATCCAACCAGTCCATCCTCCAGGAAATAAAGCCCGGCTGCTCATTGGCGGGAAGGATACTAGAGACAAAGTTGAAGTACTTTGGCCACATCATGAGGAGACAGCAAAACCTAGAGAAGACAATTATGCTGGGGAAAGTGGAAGGCAAAAGGAAGAGGTGCCGACCAAGGGCAAGATGGATGGATGGCATCCTTGAAGTGACTGGACTGACCTTGAAGGAGCTGGGAGTGGTGACGGCCGACAGGGAGCTCTGGCGTGGGCTGGTCCATGAGGTCACGAAGAGTCGGAGATGACTGAACGAATGAACAACAAGTGAGTTCCAAAGACGGGGAGCCACAGCAGAGAAGGTTCTCTCCCAAAACACCTGGAGGGCCAAAGTTTGCCCATGCCTTTCCAAGACACTGTGCTTAAAATGCCTGTTTTAAGCACAGTGAGTAGTTTGCAGCACTAAATGATTTTAGGGGATTGAATTATTTTTACCACATGATGTTTTGCTAGTAGTAAGGTAGGAGAGCGGACAACTCAGCTGATGAGCTTAAAAAAAAGAGCAGTTTCTCTTCCCTTCCCCATGGATCACAACCTTCTCCAGATAATTTTATTTTTATATCTGTAGCTCATTTGTGGTGCTGGGTTTGTTTTGCTTTCATTGATTTTCCTTTTTTGTCTTTGTTTTCATCTTTCAGACTTTAAATGCCACAAACCAATTCATTGCAGCATGCATATGTCATGTGTATTTACTGTCAGTATCGCATTTGCTTCTGCCTGGACTTGTATTACAGGTTTAGCATTCTTTATCTGAATTACTTGGGACCATCTTTGGGAATGGGAAATTGGAATACTTGCAGATACAAAGTGAGGTATTTTGAAGATGGGACCAAAGTCTGAACACAAAATTCATATATTTTGCAGTGTTCCCATTCTTGTTAATATTTATCCAAGTCCTGAACTGGTGCTTGGCCGCTGTAACGGACTGGATGAGGGCTAACAGATTGAAACTAAATCCAGATAAGACAGAGGTCCTCCTGGTCAGTCGAAAGGCCAAACAGGGCATAGGGTTACAGCCTGTGCTTGACGGGGTTACACTCCCCCTGAAGACGCAGGTTCGCAGCTGGGAGTGATCCTGGACTCATCGCTGAGCCTGGAACCCCAGGTCTCGGTGGTGGTCAGGGGAGCTTTTGCACAATTAAAACTTGTGCGCCAGCTACGCCCATACCTTGGAAAGTCTGATCTGGCCACGGTGGTCCACACTCTGGTTACAACCTTTATAGACTACTGCAACACTCTCTATGTGGGGTTGCCTCTGAAGACTGCCCGGAAGCTACAACTAGTCCAACGAGTGGCAGCCAGACTACTAACAGGAGCGGGCTACAGGGAGCATACGACTCCTCTGTTGCATCAGCTCCACTGGCTGCCAATCAGCTTCCAAGCACAATTCAAAGTGCTGGTGTTGAACTATAAAGCCCTAAACGACTCTGGCCCAATTTACCTGTCCGAATGGATTCTCCCCTATGAACCATCAAGGTTGTTAAGATCTTCTGGAGGGGCCCTGCTCTCGGTCCCACCACCCTCACAATCGCGTCTGGTGGGGACGAGGGACAGGGCCTTCTTGGTGGTGGCCCCTCGGCTCTGGAACTCTCTCCCACTGGAGATTAGAACTGCCCCTTCTCTCCTGACTTTTAGAAAGCTGGTGAAAACTTGGCTCTGCAATTTAGCATTTGATGAGTGAGTCAATAACTCTTGACCACACGGGACCACACGGACTGGAGGGAAGGATACTAGAGACAAAGTTGAAGTACTTTGGCCACATCATGAGGAGACAGCAAAGCCTAGAGAAGACAATGATGCTGGGGAAAGTGGAAGGCAAAAGGAAGAGGGGCCGACCAAGGGCAAGATGGATGGATGGCATTCTTGAAGTGACTGGACTGACCTTGAAGGAGCTGGGGGTGGTGACAGCCGACAGGGAGCTCTGGCGTGGGCTGGTCCATGAGGTCACGAAGAGTCGGAGATGACTGAACGAATGAACAACAACACACAGACATATGATGATGAATTATGATTTCATTCTGATGACTTGGCCTTATGTAATTATATGATTGTATTTTAATGTATTTTATGTATTAGTGCATTATGTGATGTGATATTTTAAACTACTGTTTATGAATCTTTTGTTGTGAACCAGCTTGAGTCCCTCTGCGGAGGTTGAGAAGACCAGTATATAAAAGTTCTAAATAAATAAATAAACACTTTGTCCAATGTGTCTTCCTGCATTTTAATCAGTATATTAATCTGTATGCACTTTGTGTATCATTAAATGTTGAACTAATCGGGTCTTTGAATTGTAGTAAAGCTTTGTTGTTGTGATACGGTTAACATACATGTTATAAACATAGTATAAAGATAATTATATAAACCATATTTGTGCATATAGTTTGTGTACACAGAAGTAATAGAAATGACACCTGTGTGTGGCAGAGGCTCCTTCTTTGGAGGCTTTTAGTCCCTGTGGCGCAATGGGTTGAAACCCTTTGCCAGCAGGACTGAGGACAGGTCACAGGTTCAAATCTGGGGAGAGTACGGATGAGCTCCCTCTGTCAGCTCCGGCTCCACATGCGGGGACATGAGAGAAGCCTCTCACAAGGATGGTAAAACATCAAAACATCCGGGCATCCCCTGGGCAATGTCCTTGCACATGGCCAATTCTCTCACACCAGAAGCAGCTTGCAGTTTCTCAAGTCATTCTTGACACACACACACAAAAAGCAGATGCTAGATGTCCATCTGCTGGGGTGCTTCTTGGCAGTGGGTTGGACTCGATGGCCCATGAGGTCTCTTCCAACTCTATGATTCTATGACACCTGTCACTATCTCAACCATCCTTGTGAACAATTTTGGAGTAGTCTGGAGTTTGGAATTCCAGATAAGGAATCCTAACATGTACTTTATTTGTCGTGTTAGGGCAACCAGCCAATTATATTACATTTCTAACAGAACAAAGCAAACAAACAGACAAAATACAAAATTTGCAAGCTTGGTAGTTGATTAAATGTCCTTTGACCAGTATCTGGCCACTTGGAGTGCTTCTGGTGTTGCTGCAAGGAGGTCCTCCATTGTGCATGTGGCAGGGCTCAGGTTACATTGCAGCAGGTGGTCCGTGGTTTGCTCCTCTCCACACTCGCATGTCGAGGATTCCGCTTTGTAGCCCCATTTCTGAAGGTTGGCTCTGCATCTTGTGGTGCCAGAGCGGAGTCTGTTCAGTGCCTTCCAAGTCACCCAGCTCTCTGTGTGCCCAGGAGGGAGTCTCTCGTTTGGTATCAGCCATTGGTTGAGGTTCTGCCACTTTTGGACTCTCGCTTGCTGAGGTGTTCCAGCGAGTGTCTCTGTAGATCTTGTACTGACTAACATGTACTGATTTAGGGTTAATCAATCAATAAATCTAACACGTCCTGATTTAGCATAAGACAAGGCAAAAAGAGTTTATTTTATGAACCTTCTGGTGGTAACCTAAATACTAGAGTTTGGGTAGGTTGCCACTGCACATCAATTCCCCTCTGTTGATTATGCTCATTGGATTTAATATATGGTGGCCTCAATTCAACCAAGCCTTCATGTCTGCCTTATTCTCTGCAATTAATTTAGTGTGCTTATACCGGCCAATTAATCATGAAGTCATTTTAAAGTTCAGTGCATACAAGAGTTTAATTGTGCAATGGCTCACCTCTGGGTTTGCCTCTCTATCAGGCACCAGGAAAGTCTTTAGCATGTTAATAAGCTTTATACATACATACATACATACATACATACATACATACATACATATGTGTGTATGTATGCATAATTTATTTTTAATAATAAAATAAGGTCTTAGACATGCACAGGACTAGTACCAAAATCACACTACACTTCTGCCCTGACATCCGCACTGGTTTGGGATGATGTTACCTTTTCAGATCTCTGGGAAACTCATGGCAGCTCAGGGAGATGCTTAAATCTCTCTATAGCCAGCTACTGAAATATAATAAGCTCCTGCCTTTCCATCCCTGGTCTTCTTCCAGCTGTTAATGGCCACCTAAGCAGCAGGTTGCCAAATGTATGTTAAGGCAGACAAAGAAGATTCTGAACACCTCCATCTCCTATGGCCAAGAGCACTGAATGCCTCCATCTCTAATAGCCAAGTATCACCTCTATATGTTACCAATAGGATTTTGAACACAGTCTTGTTAAGCACACTGTGTTAGATAGTTCACCCTCTGGGCAAAGGTTTTGGGATGTTAGTAATTTCTATAACGAAGCTTTCAATGAAAATGAGACTATAGGTAGAATTTTCCTCAACCCTTTAAAGTTATCTCCATATTTTATCATTCCTTACTGGAGGAGTCACCATCTGCATGTTTTCTTCATGGCCTCCTGCAAGAAAATTCTTAAGTCTGAGCATGCTAATGTTTGTTCTTGACAACTTTCATGTATCTTTAAATGTTGAACTAATTGGGTCTTTGGACTATGCTTTTAGCTTAGTAAAATGAGATAAATATTTCACAATATTCAAAGTCATGGGTTGTTGTAGGTTTTTCCGGGCTATATGGCCATGTTCTGGAGGCAATTTTTCTCCTGACGTTTTGCCTGCATCTATGGCAAGCATCCTCATAGGTAGTGAGGTCTGTTGGAAGTAGGAAAAATGGGCTTATATATCTGTGGAATGACCAGGGTGAGACAAAAGGAAACAAAAGGGAAACAAAAGATCCCCCCAGGCGCTTCCAAGCCATTGAATGCAAATCAAGGTGATCAGCTGAAACATTCACATGTAGCTGCAGCAGACAAAACTCCTTTGTCTCACCCTGGTCATTCCACAGATATATAAACCCATTTTTCCTACTTCCAACAGACCTCACTACCTCTGAGGATGCCTTGTTTGATCAAGAAAAAATTTGTTTCTAAAATCGATTTGTAATTGGGGTGTTTTTTTTGTTTTGATATTTAAAATATTTACAAAACTTTCCCAAAAAAAGTTTTGGTATTTAAGAAATTTTGTAAATATTAACGAATTTTTAGAATATTTTTGTATTTCTTAAGAATAATATTAAAATAATATTAAAAAATATTTTAAAATGGAAAATTAACCAAAAAATGGCCCAAATGTGGACCAAACACAGGCAGGAGACAGCAAATGAGAGCACACACCAACAGAAGAGTCTTTTCTTTTTTAGAATATTTTTTAAGAATATTAATAAAAAAATAATATTAAAAAATAATATTAAAAATAATATTAAAAAATATTTTAAAATGGAAAATTAACCAAAAAATGGCCCAAATGTGGACCAAACACAGGCAGGAGAACAGCAAATGAGAGCACACACCAACAGAAGAGTCTTTTCTTTTTTAGAATATTTTTTAAAAATAATATTAAAAAATAATATTAAAAAATAATATTAAAAAATAATATTAAAAATAATATTAAAAAATAATATTAAAAAATAATATTAAAAATATTTTAAAATGGAAAATTAACCAAAAAATGGCCCAAATGTGGACCAAACACAGGCAAGAGACAGCAAATGAAGCAAGCAGCACTCACAGCAGCAAGGAATGAATCCAATCCCAGTTGCTAGCAGCCATTGCCAAGCCAACCCAATGCAAACTCCCTCGCCCTCTGCAGCAAGCTACGGGCCGCGCGGAGCCGCTTTGAAAGGGCTCGCCGGCCAATCAAAAACAGACAGCCACGGACCCATGGTGCACTGCTTGGGAGCGCCGGATTGGCTCCCAGGCACCAGCACTCCAGCAGCCTCCACCCCATTAACGAAACGAGCGGAGGCTCGTTAAAACTCTGGGGGTTGCTGGTTCGATATTTAAAAACCCTTCCGGGTTTGGTAATATGTTTCAATATCGCTTCGGAAATGCCAAAATTAACGAATTAATAACGAATTAACGAATTAACGAACGAAACCGCACAGGCCCTCACTACCTCTGAGGATGCTTGCCATAGATGCAGGCGAAACGTCAGGAAAAAAAGCCTCCAGAACATGGCCATATAGCCCGAAAAACCTACAACAACCCAGTGATTCCAGCCATGAAAGCCTTCGACAATACATTCAAAGTCATGTTAGACATTTGATGGTATTGTTTTGTGTCAGCTTGGGGTCACTTATTGTGGAGAATCATAGTTGGTAAGGGACTAAATATAAATAGAAATTAAAGGGGGGGGGAGAGAAACAGATATTATCCCCAATAATTACTGTACTTAAAAAGTTGCATTGTAAACATTAGGCCTATGCAATCAATGAAATAAAATTCAATACTCATTAGGAAATTAGGGGTGGGGAAAAATTGTGTTTAATTTTTTTCTGAAATTGGACAGAGCATGAATTGTAACTATAACAAGGCAACTACTTTTTCATTACCTTTTGTTAAGTAACCGATTGTGCCAATGGGGAAGCTTCAGAGGTGGCTTTCTCCCTCATTGTTAGAACTATTGGCATGAAACTTGCTACAGTTATAGAACACATTTACCTCTGTTAGCCCATCAAGTTTCAGAACATTTAATTTATCCACAAACATTAAAAAAACTCCGAGTTATCTCCTTGAATTTTCTATACAATTACACAAGATAATGAGAGATCATTTCCCTAACTTTCAGATATATTCATACATTACTGACTTCTAGGATTTTTTGACAAAAAAAACCATTGTTTTTTTAAAGCCACAACAGCTATCCAATTGAATGTCTCTCATATTAACTAGGCTTGGTTGATCTGGTTCGGAAGTTTCTAAAATCGGAATGTATTCGTATTTAAATGACGTTTAAAACAATTTCAAGCCATGCTGGTATAGTGTGAGTAGTAATAACGAATTGAAACAATTTACCAATTTTTTGGAATTATTTTTGTATGTCTGGTCAAGGTTTACAATCTCGCAGTTTCCCTGGACCCCTGGTAACAAGCGGCGATGTGGAAGGGCGATGTGATGGATAGCAGAAGGAGGAGGTGGGCATGGCCACGCCGAGCTCTTCCTGAAGGCCACGCCCCCAGTGGCCATCAAGAAGAGTTGGGCATACCACACCCACCTCATTCCCCTGCTTGCCATCCATTGCCCTTTGCAGTCACACAGAGAAGGGAAACTGCAAGATTTTAAAAGTAATCTTGAAGTTTCCCTTCTCTGTGTGAATGCAAAGGGTGATGGATGGCAGAGGGAGAATGAGGTGGGCGTGGCTATGCCCAGGTGACTGCAAAGGGCCAATGGATGGCAGAGGGAGGAGGTGGGCATGGCCACGCCCAGCTCTTCTTGACGGCCACTGGGGGAAACTGCATCGCCGCTTGTCACCAGAGAGGCCAGGGAAACTGCGAGATTTTAAACTAATGGGGGAGGGCACCTTCCATTAACGAAGTAAACGAAGCTATTCAGATTTTTGCTATTTCCGATCTTTTTTTCAAGAAAATTTGAGAAATAATTTTAAAATCGAAACGCCAGTGCCCCCTATATACGAAATGAGTTTAGAATCATTTTTTTCTTGATTAACCAATAATACTTCAATTTAGGGATTTCTTCTTAGCCCAGAACTGATTTACTTACTTGCATTGAAGTATCAGTCAGTCCTCCTCTTTGCAGAACCAACACAAAGTATTGGAACTCTGGCTGCTGCTAGAAAGGAAAAAAATCTCTCCCCTATCCTAATTGGAGCTTTCTGACGCTGAGAAAAAAACCTGAGAAATGCAGTTTAGGGCAGGGTCTTTTGAATTCTCTGCCATAGGGCTCTTCAACTTCTCAAACTACATTTCCCAGAATCCTGTGCTCTCTCAGTTTCTATCCCAACTCACTTAGCTTTTCCCATCCTGCTGATTTCCTCTTCGCATGGTGAAAGGCCATTAATCTAAAGAGGAATTGCACCCTTCTTAGCTTCACCTCACTTGCTTATGCTGAAAATGAAACTGAATTTGATAGGATTCCAGGCATTACAAAATTTTAAAAAAAGTATTGGATGAGTTTTGATTCTTAAGTTTTTGTGTGGGCATCCACCGCCCCTGTGTTTCTTACTATCGGTTTGTACATACAAAACTTACAAATTTGATACAACTTACTAATTAAAAATGAAATTATGCACAGCCCTAGTATACATACTTTATTTCCACAAGATGGTAAATAGTACAGAAGCCAAACTCTATGAAAAAAAATGAGGGACTTAATCTATGTATAGTGTGGAGAGGAATACACTGATCAATAATACGATAACCAGTTTTAAATATCTGAAGAGCAGTCAAGTGAAGCTTAAATAGTAAAAGTTGTTCAACAGTGAAATTGACTATGTCTAAAAGGGTAGAGTCCCCTTCATTGGAAGTTTTAAAACAAACTTGAAATGGCCATGTGTCAGAGATGTTTCTCCATGGATCCCTGCACTAGCAGATACCTAGGTGACCCTTGGGTTTCTTTCCAGTTCTATGATTCCCTGACTATAATGTAATAAAGAATACCACAGCTTTTGTGGTATAAGAGTAATTTTTAAAATTTCTTCCTATATATGTGTGTTCAATATATGGCTCCCTCGATCCGTGTCCCTCTTGGTTGGTGAAATCCTGCTTGGAGGGATTACGTGACCCTCTGTTGAAGATAATAAACAGCTCCCTTGAGCAAGGAGTTTTTCCAGAGGGTTTAAAAGAGGCAGTGGTCTCCCCCCTGCTGAAGAAACCAGATTTTGATTGTTCTGTTCCCTCCAGTTACCGCCCAGTTTCGAATCTCTTGTTCCTGGGCAAGGTGATTGAGAGGGCAGCAGCAGAGCAGTTGCAGCAATTCCTAGACGACACAGCCGGACTAGATCCCTTCCAGTCCGGCTTCCGTGCAAGGCATGGGACAGAGACTGTGCTGGTCTCCATCACGGATCACCTTCGATGCCAGCTTGACCAGGGCGGGTCAGCGCTGCTTGTGTTATTGGATCTCACAGCAGCATTTGACACAGTCGACCACAATCTTTTGACCCACCGCCTTGCTGCTGTTGGAGTCAGGGGGGCAGCTTTAAATTGGCTGTCCTCCTTTCTTCACAACCATGGACAGCGAGTGGAGAGGGGAGGCCTGGTCTCTGAGAGGTCCCCTCTATCTTGTGGGGTTCCTCAGGGGGCCATTCTCTCCCCTCTGTTGTTTAACATTTATATGCGACCACTTGCTCAGCTGGTTCGAGGTTTTGGGCTTGAGTGTTACCAGTACGCTGATGACACTCAGCTTGTGCTGAAGATGGAAGGTCGACCGGACTCTGTACCCGATTGTTTCCATCAGTGCCTCGAGGCCGTTGCTGGATGGCTGCATGCCAGCAGGTTGAGGGTGAATCCAGCAAAGACGGAGTTCCTATGGGTCAACCGGGCAGTGGGGATACCCAGCTGCCTACCCTGGATGGCGAGGCGCTACGCCCGTCATAATTGGTAAAGAGTCTGGGAGTCCTTTTGGACCCTCTGCTGACGATGGAGGCCCAGGTCTCCGCCGTTAGCAGAACCGCCTTTTTTCATCTGCGGCAGGCTAGACGGCTGGCCCCCTACCTGTCCAGGGACGACCTAGCTACGGTGATCCCTACGGTCATTTCAAGACTGGACTACTGTAATGCCCTCTACATTGGCCTTCCTCTGTCGGTGATCCGGAAGCTCAAGTTGGTACAAAATGCAGCTGCTCGGCTTCTTGCGGGAATTCGAATGAGATGCCACATAACACCAATCTTACTGCAGCTGCATTGGTTACCAATTGAGCACCGGATCACTTTCAAAGTGATGGTACTCACCTTTAAGGCCTTGCATGGTCTGGGGCCGATGTACCTGAGGGACCGCCTCACCCCCTACCAACCCTAGCGATCCCTCCATTCTGAGGACCAAAATTTGTTGGAAATTCCCATTGTCAAGACCTTGCGTCTAACAGCAACCAGACGCAGAGCCTTTACAGCAGTGGCACCATCACTCTGGAATACTCTGCCACCTGAAGTCCGTGCCTTGCGGGACTTTCCAGCTTTCCGCAGGGCATGTAAGACATCTGTTTCGACAGGTGTTTGATCTTTGATATTGCTGTTTTTAAATTGTTTTAAATTGTTTTTAAATTGGGTTGTTGTAGGTTTTTTTGGGCTGTATGGCCATGGTCTAGAGGCATTCTCTCCTGATGTTTCGCCTGCATCTATGGCAAGCATCCTCAGAGGTAATGAGGTCTGTTGGATCTAGGAAAAAGAGTTTATATATCTGTGGAACAGCATAAAACAATATAAAACAGTATAAAAACAATCAAGTAGTTAGCAGTCACCGGTTTAAATCATCATCCAAGGGCAGTGCGTCATGTCCAAGGGCAGTGCGTCATGTCAGCAAGTCAGCCTAATCTACAAAGGCCTGATCCCATAGCCAGGATTTTACTTGTTTCCGGAAGGTCAAGAGGGATGCAGCGGATCTAATTTCACTTGGAAGGGAGTTCCATAGCCAGGGGCCACCACAGAAAAGGCCCTGTCCCTTGTCCCTGCCAGATGTGTTTGCGACAATGGGGGAACAATGAGCAGCGCCTCCCCGGATGATACAGTTTTAAAATGTGTAATGTGATTGTAATGTTTCTCTGATGTCACAGTTGATTTTATTTGGTCTTATTTTATTTTATTGTGTGTGCTTTAATCTGCATTTTATTGGGCCTGTCCCCTTGTAAGCTGCCCTGAGTCCCTTCGGGGAAATGGTGGTGGGGTACAAAAATAAAGTTATTGTTATTGTTGGGTTGTTGTAGGTTTTTCCGGGCTATATGGCCATGTTCTAGAGGCGTTTTCTCCTGACGTTTCACCTGCATCTATGGCAAGCATCCTTAGAGGTAGTGAGGTTATTGTTATTGTTATTGTTATTGTTATTGTTATTATTCCTTGGGCAACATCCTTGTAGATGGCCAATTCTCTCACAGCAGAAGTGACTTGTAGTTTCTCAAGTCATTCCTGACATGGGAAAAAATTGAGAAGTTCCAGAAATAAGTTACTTACCATTTGAATCTGACTTACTAATCTTAGGTCTCTCGACAGCTAGTAAAATAAAACCATTGAAGAGACAAGACTATTTGTATCAAATAAGATGAAAATGTTTTTTCAATCCTATGTTGAAATAAAGAATATACTATATTATTCTCATCACAATGCCAAATGTTACTCAGACACTTTAGGGTAACTGAACCACTGTTAAATTCATTTTGCTTTCTGTAATAAGATTTGTGCTGCTTCAGTAGACAGCCAATCTTTTTTATTTCATAAAATCAGCTGCAGAAAAGTAAAAAGAACACCAAAATGTGACATAAAATAAAAATGATGTGACAGAATTATTTTTCTGGAAGTGTCAATCCATTCTAGTTAGTAAACATTTATGATACCAAATGTATAAGGAATGCTAAAATCACAAAGTGAGATGGAGGCATTCATATTATACCCAAGAGGATATAGTTCCTAGCTAGGTAACAAATCAGATGATCAAGGTGGGACTTTCATTCATGACATATTATAAATACGGATGGAAAGAATAAGTAGAGATGGAATGAATAAATTATTTAATAAAATTGGTTTTTATGTTAGGAAACCTTAACAATTTGAATCCTGGGCTGGTGAGAAGTTTGAGACTCCTGAAAACTGTACAGAAATGAACATGAGGAAGAACTTCCTGACTGTGAGAGCCGTTCAGCAGTGGAACTCTCTGCCCCAGAGTGTGGTGGAGGCTCCTTCTTTGGAAGCTTTTAAACAGTGGCTGGATGGCCATCTGTCAGGGGTGATTTGAATGCAATATTCCTGCTTCTTGGCAGGGGGTTGGACTGGATGGCCCATGAGGTCTCTTCCAACTCTTTGATTCTATGATTCTATGAAATAGTAATATCGTATATAAATATATAGAAACTTATGTAGCTGGGAGATTAAATTGAGCACTTTCACAGCATCCATGTTCAGCAAAAGGCTGTCAGGACTGATATACAATGGGACCAGTGTGCAAAGGAAGTGATGCAAATTGGGACCGATACACATTGAAATAGTAGCTGGGTAGTACCAATCAGTGCCACCACTGTCTAATGTGTCTCAGAATGCTCTTTCTACAGTTTTATTATAAGTCTTCTGAAATTTTAGAATTTTTGCTACATAGATCTGATGGAGCTACCATGAAATTGGTTTTTAATTTTTTGTGTATGATTTCGCAGGTTTTTAAAAATGTTTTTTGATGTTTATTTTAATTTGTCTGCATGGTTTTCCTTTCCGGCAATTAAATGTTTTGCCTTATATGTTGGAAACCATTGGAGTCCCCTTGGGGAGATAGGACGGTATACAAATTATTATTATTATTATTATTATTATTATTATTATTATTACTATTATTATTATTAGAAACACAACAAGATGAGTCTTCAGCAGACACTCTGCTGGCTGTTGAACTGGATCACACATCGGACACTTCCCAAGTGTCTAGGACTGTGTGATGCATTGGCGAACAATGTGTGCAGATGCCAGTAAGGTGGCCTTCTGCAGCTGGCAGATGGTAATTTTATCAGTGCCAATCGTGTTTAAATGCAGGCCAAGGTCTTTAGGCACTGCACCCAGTGTGCCCATCACCACTGGGACTACCTTGACTGGCTTGTGCCAGAGTTTTTGCAGTTCGATCTTTAAATCCTCATATTGTGTGAGTTTTTCCTGTTGTTTCTCTGCAATCCTGCTGTCATTATTATTATTATTATTATTATTATTATTATTATTATTATTATTACTATTATTATTATTATATACATAGCAAAAAGGTATAAAATACAACACAAACCATAGAAAATGTTTTTGCTATGTATATGCGAATAAAGGTTTATTGGATTGGACTATTATATAATGTAAAGCACAGCAGAGAATTTTAGGTCTGGATTCTTAAGTAAGTTTGCTAGACAATAGGTCACATGTGAATTTTGTTCGAAATGAATCTTCAATTGAGAATAGTCTTTGGAAATTGTGCAGTTTTTAAAAAGTTTATATTTACATTTCTGATCTTAGAAATTCTACTTTCATTTAAAAAAAACAGATTTTACACCAATCACTTCTCATGATTTGTGGTTACATACATTGGCTACATATCTATGCCCCTGGTGGTGCAGCGGGTTAAACCGCTGAGCTGCTGAACTTGTTGACCATAAGGTTGGTAGTTCTAATCTGGGTAGTGGGGTGAGCTCCTAATGTTAAGCCCTGCTTCTGCCAATCTAGCCATTCGAAAACATACAAATGTGATTAGATCAATAGCTACCACTTCTGTGGGAAGGTAACGGTGATCCATGCAGTCAATCCAAGGAGTGGCATGAGCTTCCGCTGTCAGCCCCAGCTTCTGCCAACCTCCAGAGCGCCATTACCTTCCTGCCGTTACTTTCCGGCAGGAAGGTAATGGTGCTCCATGCAGTCATGCTAGCCACATGACCTTGGAGGCATCTACGGACAAAGCTGGCTCTTCGGCACTGAAATGGAGATGAGTACAACCCCCCGAGTCAGACACAAATAGACTTAATGTCAGGAAAAACCTTTACCTATACATTACCTTATGCATATTTCCTTCTAGATTTATTACACATGCTACAAGTTATTTCTTTAGTCCACATGTTTTTCCATACATCCATTTGCAAGTATTCTTATCTTTATACTCTGTCTCCATATTCAAGAGACTGTGTGTGTAATATCAATCCTTACACGATTCTGTGTGTGTTGTTGTTGTTCATTCGTTCAGTCGTCTCCGACTCTTCGTGATCTCATGGACCAGCCCACGCCAGAGCTCCCTGTCGGCCGTCACCACCCCCAGCTCCCTCAAGGTCAGTCCAGTCACTTCAAGGATGTTACGATTCTGTGTAACATTGGTTTTTTTTCTCCAAGGTATTTAACCATTTTTCTAATTTTGCTTAAGTCTCCGCATAAGTCGTCAATAAGCATGTAAATAAGATGCATACCTTCCTTAAGAAGCATCTTGAAAATTGCACAGTTTTTGAAGGCTTTCTCACAATGGGGGAGATATTGCGAAAAGCATTCATTGCTTCCTTCAAAAACAAAATCATACTCCTAATGCTGAGAAGAGTGATGATCTCATTCTATATTTACAGGTAGCATCTAGTTTAAAGTATAAACATAAAAAATGTATGTTTTCATACTGCCTACGGAGTTTAAGTGATTTTAAACAAAGCTATAAAAGCAAACAAACAATAGATACATACCACTTGCACAGTATTAATATCCATTAGGGTCTTTTTCTAAAATACTGGCAGTTCCTTCGAAAGTGCTTAATTAACATAACAGCTCAATGATGCTTGCTTGACTAAGTTAGTGTTTTTCAAAACTACATAAATGTGCCGTCGCGCTTGGGGGTTATTAGTCTTAATGAAGGAGGGATGGACGTGGCACCTTTCCCCCAAGGGATTGCTTCTTGCCCTCCTATAGGAAACTGGAACTCCCAAAAAACCCAAAACACTGTAAATAGCTCAAAATAAGTTTTATTTATCACAATGTCATTTCTTTAAAGCAATGAGATGGAAAACTTCAGAGAGGTGAAGGAAAACATACGTTACAGTTTCAATTAGTCCTGGGTCCAAGGGGTTTGTAGCTGAGAAGCCTCACCAAGTTTCCTCTTTCCTCAATGGCTGTGAATGCCGGAGCAAACCACAACCCCAGTTCAGATTGCCTATGTTTTGAAGACTCAGGATCTTTCTTTGGTGCCAAAAGAACCGGCTTGAAGGTGCTTGGGTCTCCTCAATAATTTTCAGGACGATCTGGACATAAAGCATGAGTCCCAAGGGTAAAAAACCTCAGAACTGGTGCTAAGAGGTAACTTAAATCAGGGTCCTTTAGAATCAAGTCTTTTACTCACGTCCATGTGGTATGAACTCTGATGGCAGAATGAAGAAGAAAAAGGAAGCTCTCCCCTCCTGCAGGAAGAGGTGGAGCCAAACAGTACTGATTGACAGCTACAAGCAACTAATCCATACAACTATATATAAGCAGAGTAAAAAGGGGTGGAATTAAGCATGATACAACAGTTTAAATCTTACAACTAACAGTTCTATACATAGGTGGCACCACTTGCGCCGTCACAGTAAAATTGGTTTTTTAAAATATTTTTGACCAACATGTATGGCTACAACAGCACAAGGCCAAATGGAGGCTAGCACTGAACTCCAAATCCATAACTACCAAATGTTACAATTACACTACAATAGGAGTGAGGCTATCTTTCCTTAAACAATATTCACAATTCAACACAACTTATATTGAGAGTGAGAATATGCTCTGCTCACAACAATTCTGATTCCTCTCAACATCAGAAGCAAGCACACATTATTTTGATTGATGGAAAGTAGTTCACTTGTCTAGCAGCAAGGTAGAGGACATAAGGTGTTAGGGCATATTATTCAAGCTGAAAGGGTCACACATTTATGGATTATAGTCATGTTAGCCTTTGTGCAGCATAGGATAATGAATTCAGGCATCAGCTAATGTCGCTTTTGATTGATGAACCATTGACTTCCACATGGCAACAGGGAGATTCTGTGGCAGTAAATATTATCCATAGGATTTTAAGCTACTGCATGTCTCCCCTGCCAACTCTGTATGATTTTTTTAATGTCAGGAGCTTCTGGTGTGAGAGAATTGGCTGTCTGTAAGGACGTTGCCCAGGGGAGGCCATGATGTTTGACGTTTTACCATGCTTGTGGGAGGGTTCTCTCATGTCCCCACATGGGGAGCTGGAGCTGGCAGAGGGAGCCCTACCTGCTCTCACTGGCTTTGAACTGCTGACTGGTCAGCAGTCCTGCAGCTGCATTGGTTACCAGCTGCATTGGTTACCAGTTGAGCACTGGATCTCTTTCAAAGTGATGGTACTCACCTTTAAGGCCTTGCATGGTCTAGGGCCGATGTACCTGAGGGACCGCCTCACCCCCTACCAACCCCAGAGATCCCTCCGTTCTGAGGACCAAGATCTATTGGAAATTCCCAGTGTCAAGATCTTGCGTCTAACAGCAACCAGATGCAGAGCCTTCACAGCAGTGGCACTATCACTCTGGAATACTCTGCCACCTGAAGTCTATGCCTTGCAGGACTTATCAGCTTTCCGCAGGGCATGTAAGACATATCTGTTTCGACGGGCCTTTGATCTCTGATATTGCTGTTTTTAAATTGTTTTGAATTATTTTTAAATTGTGATCGATTTTAGCCTGTTCTTGTAAGCTGCTCCGAGCCCCAGAGGAGTGGCGGCATATAAGTTCAAACAATAAATAAATGAAAACCTTCCCGCATTGTGTAAACACACATGCAAAGTACCGGGACTGTGGCACAGCTGGCTGGGAGTCAGCTGCATTAAGACTACTGACCAAAATGTCATGAGTTTGAATCCAGCCCAGGTTGGAGCAAGTGTCTGACCAATTTGTTTAACTTGCTGTCTACCTTTGCAGCCTGAAAGACAGTTGCGTCCATCAAGTAGGAAATTTAGGCACCGCCTACGCAGGGAGGCTAATTTAACTAATTTACAATGCCACAAAAATATCCAGCAATCCTGCAAAGAATGAGGAAGTATTTAATCAGTGTCACAAATGAAGCAACAGTGAAGCAACAGCTCCCTTGGTGGCCAGAATACCCTCATGATAAGTTGAGGTGTCAAATTGCCTCTGTGTCTGTCTATATATGTTGTGTGTCTATGGCATTGAGTGTTTGCCATGTATATGTACATTCGCTTGTGATCCCACCTGCGTCGCAATCACGCTTGGTGGGGACAATGGACAGGGCCTTCTCTGTGGTAGCCCCCCGACTCTGGAACACCCTCCCCAAGGACATCAGACAAGCCCCAACATTGGCAGTCTTTAGGAAGAGCTTGAAGACTTGACTGTTCTAGTGTGCCTTTCCAGAATAGGAAACTCCTGGCATCATGTCCCAGATGCACTTTATTAGAATTTTAAAACTGTCTGCACATCGCACTTACCCTAAATCCTTATATTTCACCTGTCATATCCTGCACTTTTAATTGTACCCATTACATCTGGCCCAGTCCCTAGTTTTATTGCGTCATGGTGTATTGTTTTACTGTTTTTTGTTATTGCTTAATGTTTTGGTTTGCTTTATGAGTTATGTGTTTTGTTATGCTGTTGTTTTTATTGAGGGCCTTTGGCCATGTAAGCCGCATCAAGTCCTTCGAGAGATGTTAGCGGGGTACAAATAAAGATAATAATAATAATAATAATAATAATAATAATAATAATAATAATAATAATTTCACCCTGAGTCCCCTGTGGGGTGAGAAGGTTGGAACATAAATACTGTAAATAAATACATAAATAAATAAATCAAAGATTTGGAGTCCCAAAGAGAGGCCAGCAAAGTAAGTGAAGAGCAATAATAGCTCTCCAGTTGGACTTGAGAGGAAACCTTTGTTTCCAAACCCACCAAAGAGTCCTACCTATCAATTATCCTGTGGGAGAAGCACAACATGTGTTGTGTGGGAGCAGCACAACATGGTGCTTCTGAATGAGTGCACCATGCAGAAGATGATGACAGTATCCTTGTGCCTGATATTTCCCTTCAACCAGCAATGTGGAACCTGCACATTGATGTGACTCTTTAACAAATAGTTCAATGGAAATAACAGCAAAATTCAACAACAAAACTCAGCTGTGCATATGTGTGTTTGTGTGGGTGGAATTGCATATTTTTCATGAATATGTGAAAAAAATCACCTACATTATTATACTTATTATTCTTGTGGGTCAGAAAGGGAAAGAAAGGTGATTGAATGGAGATACTCAAAGTATTATCTTTACCTTTGGGAAATCTGATCCATTTTTCATAAAGCAAAGTCAGCACTTTCCACACACCATGAAGTTGTTCAAGCAGGTTAATGGACCCTCTTGGTTATTAAAGCAAATGCTTATAAGTGCAAACAGATCAGGATGCAGGGAAAAGTCGATTACGGTAACATGCAGGTCAATATGAAGACAATATTGTCTGTGAAAAGGTGGAGAGAAGGAAATGAAAAAGATGCTGATTGGTATGAAACTGGAAAAATAGCAGGACATCAATATAAATATAAAATGGTTACAAATGCATATCAAATGGGAAGGCATATTAATTACAGAAGCAGTTGACCTTCTGAGAGGATACAGAAAGAAATTATCTCAAAGTGTCAGGACAGTAAGATGTGGATATCTTGACTGCATAATTTATTAATTGCTAAATATAAGTGTGTTAGATAGATGCTGGTGGAAAAAATAGAAGAAGGCTCTTGACTTTAAAATACGATGTGGAATTTTTCAAAAATAATAGCACAATCCAACCTCTTGAATACAGATCTCAGAATATGTTTTGAAGGCACAAAAATACAGCATACTTGCAAACGCTGGTCACTATGCAAAACTAGACAAGAAAAAAAAAGTATGAGATCTTCCCTTCTGGATCAGATCGGATTTGTGCATACCATTAACAGGATACAGGGAATCTATATAAATAAAAATGTAATGTTTGTTTGTGGGATTAATATAACTCAAAAACCATTGGGCCAATTGACACTAAGTTTGGACAGAATACGCCTAACAACCCAATGAATGACCATCACTCAAAAATTGATTTTCTCATTTGATAGTTGTAGTTGCTGGGATTTATAGTTCACCTACAATCAAAACATTCTGAACTCCACTAATGATGGAATTGGACTAAACTTGGCACAAAGAACTCCCATGACCAACAGAAAATATTGGAAGGGTTTGGTGGGCATTGACCTTGAGCTTTGGAGTTATAGTTTACCTACACCCAGAGAGCACTGTGGACTCAAATAATGATGGACTGGGACCAAACTTGGCACGAATACTCCATATGCCCATATATGAACACAGATGGAGTTTGGGGAAAATAGACCTTGATATTTGGGAGTTGTAGTTCCTGGGAGTTATAGTTCACCTACAATCAAAGAGCATTCTGAACCCCACCAACGATAGAATTGAACCAAACTTTCCACACAGAACCCTCATGACCAACAGAAAATACTGTGTTTACTGATGGTTTTGGTGACCCCTTTGGCACCTCTTAGAATCATAGAATCATAGAATCAAAGAGTTGGAAGAGACTTCATGGGCCATCCAGTCAAACCCCCTGCCAAATAGCAGGCATATTGCATTCAAATCACCTCTGACAGATAGCCATCCAGCCTCTGTTTAAAAGCTTCCAAAGAAGGAGCCTCCACCACACTCCGGGGCAGAGAGTTCCACCGCTAAATGGCTCTCACAGTCAGGAAGTTCTTCCTCATGTTCAGATGGAATCTTCATGATCTCCACAGGGGTCCCAACCCCCAGGTTGAGAAATGCACTACAACTCCCTTCACCAGGGCAAGAAAACATAACCAAAGCCCTCCAGACATAGATATACATAGATAGATATTAGGGCTGGGCGGTTTCGTTCATTAATTTCGTAATTCGTTATTAATTCGTTATTTTTTTATAACGAAGCGATATTGAACCATTCAGGAGCAACTAAAAATCAAAATGAATTTTTCAATTCATTTCGTAATTGTTTCAAAATCGTTTCAAAATCGTTTCAAAATCATTTCGTTATTATTTCCGCATGTCTGGTGCAAGTTTTATAGTTGTTGTTTGTTTTATCAGTGAAAAAAATATATAATTATCACACCAACAGTCAACAACAGAGGGAGAGGGAAGCTTCAGAAGTTCCCCCTGTCCCATTTGGAGGTTTTTTTAGCGTATTGCGCGGTCGCATCCGCCATTAACGAATCGATTCATAATTGTTTCGTTATTGTTTCGTAATTTCCGAAATTTCGTAAATTTCAAACTTTTTTAAAGAAAAAATTCGGAATTCTTTTAAAAATCGAAACGCAAAAACCCCCTAAAAACGAATCGAGTTTAGAAACAATTTTTTCCGTGGTTGCCCAACCCTAATAGATATGATTCACACACACACACACACACACACACATGCAGATTTGAAAGGAACCCCTAAAGAAGGACAATTTTATGTTGCATGTTCCAGGTTAGGCAAGCCAGACAATCTCTACATCAACACTGACAAAGAAACAATAAGAAATACTGTTTACCCATAAGCATAAAGAAATTACATATATTAGAAACCAATACTTTCTCATTAGTTTATGTTCCAGATCACCAGACTGGGCCACAGCAACGCGTGGCAGGGGACGGCTAGTAATTCCTAGATTCCTAGATTCACACTTCATTACACTAGAGAAAAAAATCACTTAAAATCCAGATTCTGCCTCCTGCAGAATTCTGGGGTTTGTAGTTTAGTGAGGTTGTTAAAGGCTCATCTCTCAACTACAAACCCCAGAATTCTGCAGGAGGCAAAAAACTTGAATTTAAGTGGATTTTTTTCTCTAGTGTGATGAGGCCATTATAAACTGATAATTCAAAACTCCAATCAGTAACATAAGACATGGTTAAAACAACAACAGGAGCATCAGTTGAGCCTCAGCATTTGTGGGGTTAGGGACACAGGATCTCCATGAAAGTAGAAAAATCACAAATATCTGAAGCTCCCAAATATGTATGCTGTAGACTCTACTGGAGAAATGGGTTAAACCCTTGTGCCGGCAGGACTGAAGACCGATAGGTTGCAGGTTCGAATCTGGGGAAAGTGCAGGCCCGTAGTCGGAGGGGGGAGGAGCTTGAGGGGCTTCGGCCCCCCCTGAAATTCTCAGGGTGTCTGCAAGAAGGCCTTACTGGTACATTATTTAAACTGTTATGTTTATTCATATCATGATCTGATCACCATGCTCAATATATCCCATATGCATGGGGGTATTGGGTAATGATACAAAAGGTTTGCTAGGGTAGACCCTCTTTCACTCAGAGCCCCCCCCCCAATCAAACACAGCCCCCCCCCCCCCGGAATCAAAATCCTGGCTACGGGCCTGGGAAAGTACAGATGAGCTCCCTCTGTTAGCTTCAGCTCCCTATGCGGGGACATGAGAAAAGTCTCCCACAAGGATGGTAAAACATTAAAAAATCCAGATGTCCCCTGGACAACGTCCTTGCAGACGACCAATTCTCTCACACCAGAAGCAACTTGCAGTTTCTCAAGTCGCTCCTGATATGAAAAAAATAAGACTCTACTGTTTCAAAAAATCTCTTTCAGTGTTATCAGCCTTCTCAAGGAGAAAGACAATGACATGAAAGTAGATCTTTACAGTAACTGCAGTCCTTGCCTCCTCTCCTCACTTGGGTGTTTGGGCAGGTAAAATGGTACCAAGGAAAAATAATTCAAGGGCAGTAGAGAGGGATTGCAGCAACTGTCCTAGTAGGTCTAAGTCTAATAGGGAGGAGAAATTGTGAACATTAGGAGCTGTTTATAGTAGAATCCAGAATTAGAACACAATTCATTTTAGAATCATAGAATCATAGAATCAAAGAGTTGGAAGAGACCTCATGGGCCATCCAGTCCAACCCCCTGCCAAGAAGCAGGAATATTGCATTCAAATCACCCCTGACAGATGGCCATCCAGCCTCTGTTTAAAAGCTTCCAAAGAAGGAGCCTCCACCACACTCCGGGGCAGAGAGTTCCACTGCTGAACGGCTCTCACAGTCTTCCTCATGTACTATTTTACTAGTTTACTATTCCTAATGCCGCTATCCTGCCTACTCCTACTGCCACCATCTTGAAAAAAACCACCTGGATGTATTGCCTTCAAGCAAGTACATTAAGCCAGTTCCACTATTCACATTCAGCTACAGCCTGTCCTGCTCTTTTTCCCTGTGGGTTTCCTAATGGATATCATGGTTTCCTGCAAAACAGCCATCTTCACTGGAAGCTGGTCATTTATGTTCTCGCTTCAAAGATTTGCACTACATCAGAGACCTTTTGCCTTTGGCACCTCGTGTGTACCTTGTCACAGAAGTACAAGATGTATTATGTAATTACCCTTCCTGTTACATTAGTCCAAAAGCACTGGGAAATGTAACCCACTTAATTTTGTTTCCAAAGTTTCCTTAAACTGAAATCTGAAAAGGGCATGCTACTCAGAAAGACAATGTAGATATAACATGTATACATTCCTAGAATGACATAACAATTTGCCTGTGTCAACAAAATGCTGTAATTATACTATGTGACAAACATTCTGATCAATAAAATATAATCCAGTGTTAGTTTAATAATAGACTCCATTGTCACAAGAACCCCAATAGGAGTAGCATGTATAGATATTATGGCCCTTTTCCTTGGAGATACATTTTAATTAGAACTAGGAACATTGGTTTGTGACTGTGATGCATGTTACATACTATTTTGCATAAACATATACACGCCGAGGTAAAAGGAAAACTACATGTCTGGCTATTCCCGGTGGCTATCAATATACCCTCTGATGTACTTCAGTTCTTTAAAATAAAGACTCTTGAGACAGGATTAAAGTTCAGCAAATAAGTTTACTGGAAACAAAAGGCAAAGTTAACTTCAGTCAGAGTTCTTGAAAGGCAAATCAAAATAAAATATTACAAAGAGAAAGCTGCTCCGAGCCCCAAGGGAGTGGCGGCATACAAGTTCAAATAATAAATAAATAAATAAATAAATAAATAAATAAATAAATAAATAAAAGTTTGTTGATTGAACTTAGTTACACTGGTAATAAACATTTGACTATATTCATAAAATATGAGGTAAAAGACTTGACTATAATTGTGGTAAGTCACTTGGTAAAGTACTCGGCTATTGAAAGTAAAATACTGGACTAAATTATTGGTAAATACATGGCTATATTGGCTACAGTAAAGTACTTGGCTATTGATATAATACACAACTAAAATGGTAAAGTACAGAACTATAATGACTATATGGTAAAGGTACAAGCTATATTGACTATGTGGTATATACTTGGTATATATGTGCTATAGAATACCTATTTGGATTGCCAGGCCAAGAAACCCAGACAAAAGGTTTCAAGCAGTTTGCAAGACAAAAACGTAACTTGGCGAATAATCCGGATTAAACCGGCATAAAATCTGGGATAAAAAGGTTGAGCAAAATGCTCCAAAGTCACAGAGTTCAAGGTATGCAAGTAAACAAGGTGGAAGAACACAAAGCCGTAGTCCAAAAACAGTACGAAGTCAAAGATATTACGAGTCCAAAAAGCAGCGTCGTTGTCCAGGCAATTCGAAGTCAAGAAGAGAGGAAGTCAGCACTTACAGGAATCCAAAGCCAGTCGATACACGGAGAAAGCAGCAAGCTGTAGTTCCAGGACCCAACAAGAGAAACGGCAGCGACAAAGACCCAGGCACGAATCCAACACTTTGTCCCTGCAAAGTCCCATTACTCCAGTGCCTACATTTATCTTACAACTCATTATCTGTTGATGAACTGTCCTCCGCCCTTTCCTCATTGCTATCAGCTGCTCTAGCCTCCACAGCTGAACGTCAACGCCCCTCTTGCCAGCTTTTCCATCTCCAATCAAGACTTAGGTCTCCCCATGTATCACCAGATTGCCAGTCCCCAGAAAACCCCTCAAAAGTATCGCTGGACGTAGGTTGTGTACACACATCTCTAACTTCTTGCACACGAGTCCAATCCAACCCATCATCCTCCTCGTCACTACTCCCAGACCCATCACTTCCAGTGAAGCCCATAAACTCTTCTTCTTCAGTTGGAGCAGTAAGTATATCACGGATCCATTTCCTCTGACGTTCTTCATCAGACTCCTGTTCCCAAGTAATCCATTTTACACCCCTGCTTTCATCTACTTTCTCCTCCATTTCTTCTTCTGAGAAACCCTCAAATGAGTCATCATCTGTAGGAGACATGAATATCTCCCTAACTCTCTTTCTTTGTTGCTCCTCATCCAAACTCTGAGCACATCTCTTCCCTCCTCTACTACTCCTGTCATCAGTGATGGTACTGGAAACTCAACTACAACATAAATATTAAGACAGCATCATCAAACTCCAAACATATGAGTCAGGCATAGGCAACTGTGCTAGGCCCGGGGTTTGATTTTCTATGTCTTTATTATGTGTTATGTTCAATAAATATGAATTTCAAGTAGATATTGATATATTAAGCAGGGAGATGCATTTTCCCATAATCGGGACAAATGGTAAAAGGCATGTAGAAAAAGAATGACCCTAGCTTCTGTCCATCTTCGAGAAGTCAAACTTCATTTTAAACTATAACCTGGAATTTTCCTATTTCCTTCTGCTGACAAGGGAATGGTCTTACTGTTATTTTGAGCAGAGCAATCAGTACTTAACCAACTTTACTACTACTGAATGGAGACCCTTAAAAGAGGCTCACTGGTTCATGCATGGCAGGTGACTCACTTCCTGAATCGTAACAAAATGGTGGGAAAAGCTTCAAAAGGGCAAAGGGACTTCCGGGTTTTTAAAATGCTTCAAAATTGCTTCAAAAAGGTAACTTCTTTAATGAAATTATTACAAGTAACGAGTAATCCGATGCAGCTCTATCCATGCCTATTCTGCTATTCTAGAGATTAGGACATGGAACAATGTATTCAAACTCCATGAAAAGAGCTCTCACTTGAATATTAGGAAACATTACCACACAGCAAGAATTATTGGACAGTGGACTGTCTCTAAGTGTTGAGGAGTCTCCTTCTCTGGAGTTTTGCAAAAAGTGTGCTTTGATTGTATGTTCCTGTACAGCAGAGGGTTTGATTGGATGGTCCTTGTGATCTTCTACAACTCTATGAGTCAATGACTTTAGGTGTTTAGTTAGTTTGGTGTCCAAGTTCAAAACTTTTATTTTCCTTTCTTGTCATTCTTCATTTTTCTTCTGAATGTGGATAGGACCATCCTTTAAATAGAGAGGGATGTTGTGCTGTCGCGTGCTGGGCCTATAGCAATTGGCTTTTGAACAGGACGTGTTCTTTGTGCGCAGCGGGAAGCCGGGGTGCCTCAGCTGAGAGACTGTAAGAATTTTCCTATGCAAAAGTCTTTAGAAGCTTGAAAAGTTTAACAAAGTCCTTTATTATTGCTTAGGTCTTCAACAAAACAAACAAATACTTCTCAGATCTTCAACAGGTCAAACAAATACTTAAAGGCTTTGAATCAACTGGTGGCTTTCTTAATCTTGTCCACAAGGGACAGGCAACTGGCTTCGTGAACTGTTTCTTTAACTGTTTCTTTTCTTTAAGAGGAAAACCCTTTTTAACCCCTCCTTGGGCAATCTGTATTTAGGCTTTGCTGGCGTGGGGCCCCTACACCTGGTTCCAATTTGCGTTACGGCTGCCGCAAGAGGTCCTTACCAGGCCAAAGTCTCTGTGTAGATTCTCCAGCTGGAGTCATTTGGAACTGTTTTACCACAGAATTTCGTAAGAAACGAAGCTTCTCTACAGGTGAAGCTGATTCACGTCCTGTAGCTAAGCTTTCAACTGTAAGACTGAGCTAAAATGGCTCCCTTTCCCTCCTGAACCCTGGGGAAAGGGGCAGAACAAAAAACCCAACGATGATAGGCAGGTGGCTGCAAACCAAGGGAAGTCACCTTATTGCAAAGTGCATGAAACATTGGAATACATGCAAACACTCAAAGAAAGAAAAGGAAGTTGGAGTTCCTGTTACAGCCGTACCAGAATAGATGTTCTAAAAGTCTGATGCAAAAGCCAAATCCCAAACTCCAGAGTACATTCCCCAGAGCAGAAGATTCATCAACTCTTTTCTGAGTCCCTGGTTATCTTCCCAGCTCAGCATTCCTGCTTTCCATTTCCTTGTTCAAATTTACTGGCTGAAAAAGCACTGCTTCACCCTTCCTGGGAACTACTGAGAGGATCATATGTTAATAAAGGAAACCTCACAAATACTTCTACAGTCCCTAAGAGGCAGATCCTGGTACAGATTTATAGCCTGAGTAGTTTGCTTTTTTGTTAAAAAATATATTATGACCTGGAAGTAACTAACCATAAATATATTGCCTCCTCCATCCCTACCATACACTGTTAATTTTGGCAGCCTTGTCTTCTGCTGATAGCAGAGCATGTGGATATTTGTGCAAATAGGGCTGCAGCTGAGAGCATTTTAGAAATAGAAAAGAACAAAATGGATTTCACCCAACTGAGATAAAAGGAAGTTTGCTGTTGCTGTAGACTTTATCTCTTGCAGTGTATTTTAAATGTTTACTTTTAAAGTTCAAAAACTGTCAAAGTTTTCTGCCTCAGCAGAACTGTTTTAAAATTTAATGCAAAATGAGGAAATTCTAATGCAGAGATATATGGGGTTTATCACATGACACCTGGAGGGACCATATTTCCCCCTGATTTAATTGAAAACCAAGCAGGTATATTTTGGACAATGTGATGTCAATAGCCTCTAATGCTGAGCACGGTAAAAACTCCCTATCTGCTTGAAAACAAGAGTGGAGAACTTCAAACCATAAGTCCCAGACTAGATAGAGTAATAATATTACTAGAGAGTTACATACGTAATAGAGCTAGCAATGTTATTCTCTTGTTGATGTTTATAAAATTGTGACCACGTTTAAAATGTCTACTGACATTTTCTATATAATCAGCCTGAATTTAAGGTCTCCAAAGGAGGGCTTCTCCTGGATCTCACCGGCATCTCAGGGCCCATACATACTGCCAAAAAAATTAATGTTGATGACTAGGCATTTTGGCTGAACCTCAATCCTTTTCTGCCACACACATTTCGGGGGGGGGGGGGGGGGGGGTAGGTTCTGTTTTCATTTGTATGTGTAATTGGGTAGCCGAATAGCAATTTTCAATCCACAGCCAAAAAATGCAGCGAGATCAAGCCCATTGGTGGCAATGAGGGGGGGGAGGGGGCTTCATAGGCTCCCCTTCCCATCATGAACGCCCATGAAATGCCATATAACACCAGTGCTGCAACATTTACATTGGCTTCCAACTGAGCCTGTATAAGATGCTTGTTCTGACCTTTAAAACTCTTTACGGCCAGGGTCCATCGTACCTTAGGGACCGTTTCTTTTTCTCCCATCATCGGAGGTCGCAACGATCAGCCCAACGTGACTTACTCCATATACCGGGTCCTAGAGAAGTGCACTTGGAAAGGACCAGATGCAGGGCTTTTTCTATTTCTGCCCCTGCCTTGTGGAATTCCTTGCCACCCTACATGAGAGCCATGCGTGACTTAGGGCCTTTTACTCTCGCACTTAAGACCTGGCTTTTTACTAGAGCATTGGATCTCTGTTAATTTTTAATTTTTGTATGTATGTATTTTATCTTTTATAATTTAGCTGTAAATCGCCTAGAGCATTCTCGGATGGAGGGCGATTAATAAGTTATTAAATGATGATGATGATGATGATTTTCAGGGCTATCAGGTTGAAAATGGTCACACTTGGGGACACATCTACCACTCCTGGCCTACCAAGTTCATAACGTTTGGGTCATCCCATGATTTTTAGGAATTTTATTTCTTTCTATAAATAGTATATCCCAAAAAGGTATTCTCCACTGGCCCCACCCAGTATCTTCTCCAGGAGTAGCAGCAGGGCACCATTGCTTCCTACCAAATATCAAAGATATTTGGTACACAACAGTCAAATAATGATGATGATGATAATGATTAACCAACTTTGGAAAACAGAGAGATTGCAAAAGATACGTTTGGTAGAGGAAGGCTGGTAAAACAAGGTTTGCTGGTGTTTTTGCTGGTATAATTCTTTTGAATACTATAAACAACAATAATCTTTTATGTCCTGATGGAGGTTGGAGTTAGAGAAAGATGATGGTTTCTGTTGGGCTTGGGAAAGCTTCCACAAAAGCCTATTATTATTATTATTATTATTATTATTATTATTATTTGAAATTAAGAAGGCAGCAAAGGAATGAAATTATAAGTATTGGTGGTAAGTTCAGATAGGCAGGTAGTAGTTTATAATAATAATAAACTGGTAGGATCACAAGCCTGAAAAAGTTACAGAAAATGAACACGTCAAACTCCTCTGGGACTTAGGAATTCAGACAGAATTTTGGAGCACAATACTCTTGGCCTCACAATTGTGTTAAAAAACAAAGTATGGCTCATTGATATTGCAATCCCAGGCGACAGCAGGATTGAAGAGAAGCAACTGGAAAAGCTGACACGATACAAGGATTTAAAGATCAAACTGCAAAGACTCTGACACAAGCCAATCAGGGTGGTCCCAGTGGTGATCAGCACACTGGGTGCAGTGCCTAAAGACCTTGGCTTGCACTTAAACACAATCAGCTGACAAAATTACCATCTGCCAGCTGCAGAAGGCCACCTTTCTGGGATCTACACGCATTATTCGCTGATACATCTCACAGTCCTAGTGGGAAGTGTGATCCAATAAAACAGCCAACAGAGTGATCTGGTTTGCTGTGGACTCATTTTGTTGTGTTTCAAATAACAATAATTCTTTTTAAAGTATTTTCTGAAGGAGGGGAGGGAGGAGAAAAAAAAATATAAGGAGAGGAGAGAGGAGAGAAGAGAAGATGCTAAAGGGTTACTCAAGGCTAAAAGGTTACTCAACCCACCCTAACATTTTTAAAGAAAAGCACACCCACCTACCCAAGATATTTTTTTGTGAGGAACGATCCTCATTGCTGTGGCCATATGGAAGAGTAGCTTATCTTTATTCTTCTCTATTTCGAAGTCCACTATCTCCAGGAGATAATACTCCAGCTTCATTTCTATTCTTAATTCAAGCATCTTTTTTGCAATTTCGTGAATCTTCTTCCAGAATTTTTTGGACTTCTCACATGTCCACCATAGATGGAAGAAAGTTCCTTTCTTACTTTGGCAGTTCCAGCAGATATCCTGTACATTTTTATAACATTTCGCCAATTTACTGGGTATGATGTACCATTGATACATCATCTTGATCCACCTCTCTTCTTGTCATACATTAGATTGGTCAGTTTTATTTTGGGTTTCTTCCCTGCCCATATAAATTTTGTTATTTCCCTATTCCATCTCTTAATTTTTGGGGAGTTTCTTATAATCAGTATGGATTGGAATAAGAATAATAACTTTGGTAGTACCATCATTTTTATGGCTGAGATCCTGCCTAACAGAGAAAGATTTGGGTATTTCCAATTGTCCAGCTCCTTCCTGATCTCGCCCCATTTCTTTTCATAGTTATTTTTGAGGAGTTGTGCGTTTTTCGCTGTTAGAATTATTCCTAAATGCTTGATTTTCGTTGCTACTTGAATGGCTGTTTTTCCTCCTGTATTTTTGTCTGTCTTTCGTGATATTCTTAGAAATGTTGGTTTATTCTTCCGTTTAAGCAGTGTGGAAGGGTCCACAAGAAGACAGCCTTTCCGTAGCTGCTCCAAGACAAAGGAAATCACTTCTGAAATAGGTCCCACTTGCCTCTTTTTTTTGTTCTTGTTCCACTACCAGTTAAAACCTTTCTAATTAGGCAGGCATTGAGTTTAAACCATATGGCAGCACGGTGTCTGAAAGTTGTGTGTGTGTGTATGTGGGTTTGTTTGCATACTTTGAGACTGTTTCAGTCATGTGTCAATAAGATAAATTAATAAATAAGTTAAATAATATAATATAATATAATTGTTTTCACTAATCTTTTATTTTATACTAGCTGTCTCCTGCCACACGTTGCTGTGGCCCACTCCAATGGTCATGGGGGTTCTGTGTGGGAGGTTTGGCCCAATTCTATCATTGTTGGGGTTCAGAATGCTCTGTGATTGTGAGTGAACTATAAATCCCAGCAACTATAACTCCCAAATATCAAGATTCTATTTTCCCCAAACTCCACCAGTGTTCACATTTGGCCATATTGAGTATTTGTGTAGAGTTTGGTCCAGATCCATCACTGTTTGAGTCCACAGTGCACTCTGGATGTAGGTGAACTACAACTCCAAAACCAAAGGACACTGCTCACCAAACCCTTCCAGTATTTTCTGTTGGTCATGGGAGAACAGTGTGCCAAGTTTGGTTCAATTCCATCATTGGTGGGGTTCAGAATGCTTTTTGATTGTAGGTAAACTATAAATCTCAGCAACTACAACTCCCTGATGACAAAATCATATTTTTTTAGTGAAGGACATACATTGGGTTGTTAGGTGTCTTGTGTCCAAATTTGGTGTCAATTCATCCAGTGGTTTTTGAGTTATGTTAATCCCACAAATGAACATTACATTTTTATTTATATAGCTTTTGTAAGTCACTTTGTATCCTGTGCCAGAAAAAGGCAGGGTATATAAATTAATTCATTGAATGAATTAATGAGTGAAATATGAATTAAAAAACAGATTTTGATAGGTCAACCATAGAAAGTGGTAGTCCTTATCTGAACTTCTATTATAGATGCAGAAAAATACATTACTGTTGCAACATATTTAAGAATTCAAATAAATGTATCCCTATCACTTTAACAAGTAAGCAATAGATTCATTTATTGCCTCTCTAATCTAATATTTATTTCTTTGAAAGTACTGCCTTCTAACCTCACCCTTGAAAATACTGCTATCATTTCTTAAAACATTCCATAAATTTCTGGGTAAGAAGTTACACCAATATATGAGTTCAAAAGAGAAAAAGAGAGAGCTCATAAGTTCACATGCTTGATGAGATGAGAACATGAAACATCCACTTTTGCTGCCCTTCTTTGCTCTGTTCAATGAATATAGATTAGCAATTAACCACAGCTACACTTGAAGTTAAGCTACATTACAGAAATAAATGCAATGTGGATTATGTGTTGAGAACATATTGATCAGTTTGCAGAAGACAGAGAAAGAAAAAGAAATATGGCCTCTGAGAACTCTTGCAATCTAGACATGATGAGAATATTTTTCTATCACTATTGCGTGCAAGATAAGTTTCCTATCTATTTCCAAAGGAAAGTATGAGGCATTTCTCTTCTCTATGATTTAACTCATTTGGTGGCTCACCAAATTGTGATTAGACATCATGCATTTTATGTCTTTCTATTTTTAAAAAATCTCTTTATTTTTGATTGATACATATACAGTAGAGTCTCGCTTATCCGACCTTCGCTCATCCAACATTCTGTATTATCAAGCAGGGTCTGCCTCCTGCCCAGATCCACAGCTGTTTCAATACATTGTGATGTTTTGGTGCTAAATTTGTAAATACAGTAATTACTAGGGCTGGGCGGTTTCGTTCGTTAATTTCATAATTCGTTATTAATTCGTATTTAAATTAGCTTACGATCCGATATTGAGCCATGCAGGAGTAATAAAATCGAAACAATTTTTTAAATTTATTTCGTAATTGTTTCAAAATTGTTTCGAAATTGTTTCGAAACCGTTTTGAAATTGTTTCGAAATTGTTTTGAAATTATTTCCGTATGTCTGGTGCAAGTTTTAGGGTTGCTGTTTGTTTTATCAGTGATAAAAAATAAATTATCACACTAACAGTCAACAACAGAGGGAGAGGGAAGCTTCAGAAGTTCCCCCTGTCCCATTTGGAGGGTTTTTTAGCATATTGCGCAATCGCGTCCGCCATTAACGAATCGATTCGTTATTGTTCGAAATTGTTTCGTAATTTCCGAAATTTCGTAAATATCGAACTTTTTTAAAGAAAAATTTCAGAATTCTTTTAAAAAACGAAACGCAAAACCCCCTAAAAACGAAACGAGTTTAGAACCAAATTTTTCCGTGATTACCCAGCCCTAGTAATTACTACATAACATTACTGTGTATTGAACTGCTTTTTCTGTCCATTTGTTGTAAAACATGATGTTTTAGTGCTTAATTCCTAAAATCATAATATAATTTAATAGGTTTTTCCTTAATCCCTCCTTATTATCCAACATTTTCACTTATCCAATATTCTGCCAGCCCGTTTGTGTTGGATAAGCAAGACTCTACTGTATATTGCTAATTGTTGTAAAACTAGCCCTATAAATGACATATTTTGGGTTAACCTATAAAGATGTTGAAGTCAAACATGACGCCCCCCCCCACCCCCCAGTTTTGCTAAGGACAAGGACACCAGACTGGATAATAAGGGTTAAGCCTTGGTCAATTTGCCAAGACACTAACAACAACAAGGACCCTTCCCATGTTAGATAGTGTATACATTTAATCAAAGTTTTATGCCCTATGTTTCATATATAGCAGAAGTTAGCACATTTATTACTAAGAAACCACCTCCCTTTACACTTATGTACTCTCTTGAACTTCTATGGGACTCTGGTGGGAGGGATAAGTGGGTATGTTTTCTATATCATGATTTCTATATTTCTCCCTGTGTATCTGACCCTTTCCTGACCCTTTTGCCCAATTCCCCTTTATAGAAAAATGTATAAAAATATTAGAAGCCACCCCTGTGGAAAGGAGAAAATCCTCAGTTGAAAAAGAACCTTATCAAAAGACATTTCTTGCATGGACAATAACAATGAATCGTGATCCCCGGGCCTCAGAGTTGCCCTCCCTCCAGGGGAGGCGGTCGCTTGGCATTAATGATCATATCTCAATAGGACAAAGGAAGCCTTCAGAAAGCCACCCTTAGTCCTGATCTGTTACTCATTTAAATCTCCTTCTACTGAAACTTCAGTCAAAATTCCCTCATTGTTTCTATATCTCAGCACCCAGAAAATCTGGATCTGGTAGGCTTGCCGGACATCAATGTTTTTTTACAGCCAATCAAAGACAATAGGAAAGGCTGGCTCGCAGGCCCCCAGGACTTGCTGACCACTTGGACATTTCCTATCTTCAATAATCCTCTCAAGAATCCATTGTTTCCCTCTCGTCTCACCTCCCTCTCTCCTGATTCATCAGGATGCCGAGGCAGCAGAAGCCCAGCGATTGGCCCAGGCGCTCAGGAGGCGGCTAAGCCTCCTCCCAGCTGTAGGGCGCCAGCCAATCACCATCGAGCGGGCAGAGGGTCAGGGAACAGAAAATTCAAACCTGACAACTCTGTTTCTGTATTTAAAAAGGCTTTTATTTGTGTGCATGTTATGCTCAGCTTGGTGAAATATTGCTGCTTTGCATCCTTTTCAGCTGAATCGCAATAAAATCATTTCGGTGGTGCTTACTTCAACTTTGGTGAGATTTCTTTTGAGAACTTAGGAAAATCTTTTAAATTGTTGCTTCTCTTTGCTCACCATTGTAGTGAGCCCTCTTTGGTGGGTCCGCAGGGTCTCTCCTTCAGGGCCAGACCCTTTTAAATTCCTCCTCGATTTCAATGTGTTCAATCTAAGATGTACCCATGGCCAATCTGGCTGCCATTTTTTAAACTCATTGGAGTTTCTGAACTTGGTATGAAGGTAGCCCAATGAAAAACACATTGCAGAAATCCAACCATTAGGTGACCAGTGCATGCATTATCTTTAGGTCATCCAATTCTATGGAAGGGCACAGCTGATGTGTCAGCTGAAACAGCTAATACACAATCCTGCCCATGGGATCTACCTGGGCTGATATTTGGAGAGATAGATCCAGGAGTACTCCGAAGTTGCATACACAGACTTTCAGGAAAAGTATAACCACATCCAGAATTAGTTCACACACCTCTAATCCCAGGTTAGGATCCTTAATAGTAAGCACCTCTGAATATGAATCTTATTTGGATTCATATCCAGATTGTTTTTCATCGCCCAGCAGAAATCTAACTTTGAGGTGACCAGTACACTCACTATCATTAGGTTATCCAATTCTAGGGAAGGGCACAGCTGATGTGTCAGCTGAAACAGCTACTATGCAATCTTGCCCATAGCATCTACCTGGGTTGATATTTGGAGAGATGGATCCAGGAGTACTCCCAAGTTGCAAACATAGTCTTTAAGGAAAAGTATAACCACATCCAGAATTAATTAACACACCTCTAATCCCAGGTTAGGACTCTTAATGGTAAGAACATCTGTCGTATCTGGATTCAGATTGTTTTTTTTTTATCACCTAGCACATTTCCTCCTCCTTGATACAATTGAGGCTGTATTGAGATATAAACAGATATGTATAAAGACAGACAGATAGACAGATAAGCCAGCATGGTGCAGTGGTTTGAATACTTAAGTGAGACTCTGGGTGACCTTGGGCTAGTCACATTCTCCTAGATTCAGAAGAAAGCAATGGTAAACCTCCTCTGAATGAATGTTGCCAAGAAAACCCCATTATAAGGTTGCCTGAGGATTATCATAAGCTGAAATTGATTTGAAAGCACACAACAATTGCACTATAAAATGTATTTAATCAATTCTATGTCCTTCCTCCACAGAAATTGCTCTGTTTCTCCAACTTTGCAATTTAAAAAAAGACTAAGATTTTGGGATTTCTTAATGTTTCTGCTAAATGTTTCATATGCTTCAGCTTAAACAGTTGGGTGCTATGTCAAAATCTGTTCCAAGGTGATTACGTGAAGCTATTACCATATGGTTTGCTTTGCATTTCAAGAATTGCTGTAGAGTTAGATTTTATAATAGTTCAGGTAAGATACATTTTGAAAAGTTCAAGTAAGGTTAATTTACAAGAAAAAAAAGCCATATCATTTTTCAACTGCTTCCATTCATATTCTGTGAATGAAAGGATAGCTAAAACAAACGTAATTGCTTCTTTTAAAAAAACAGGGGAAAAGGTATAGTGGAAAATTTCAACTTTAGAGAAAATATAATTGTAGTCAGTCTTCCACATTTACTGGGGTTAGGGAAAATGAACCCTCACAAAAGTGGAAAAAGGATGAATAAAAGAACCACTATTTTCATCCAAGAAAACACCTCTCCCAGAATCTCTATGTCCTCAAACAGGTCCCTCTTTACTTCTTGCTCTGTTCCAGACCCCAGATTCAAATTAATAAGCAGTCTTTGTTTCTGCATCAAAATACAATTTTGGTGCAAATACCGCATATACTCGAGTCTAAGCCGACCAGAGTATAAGTTGAGGCACCTAATTTTTCCACCAAAAAAACCCCTGAGAAAACTTATTGAATTGAGTATAAGCCTAGAATAGAGAATGCAGCAGCTACTGGTAAATTTCAAAATAAAAATAGACACCAATAAAATTACATTAATTTTATTGGAGGTTCAATATTTTTGAATATATACATAGTACAGTAAGTACAGTACAGTAATCCGTACAGTAACCTACGGATGTAAGAGCTGGACCTTAGGGAAGGCTGAGCGAAGGAAGATCGATGCTTTTGAGCTGTGGTGTTGGAGGAAAGTGCTGAGAGTGCCTTGGACTGCGAGAAGATCCAACCAATCCATCCTCCAGGAAATAAAGCCCGACTGCTCACTGGAGGGAAGGATACTAGAGACAAAGTTGAAGTACTTTGGCCACATCATGAGGAGACAGCAAAGCCTAGAGAAGACAATTATGCTGGGGAAAGTGGAAGGCAAAAGGAAGAGGGGCCGACCAAGGGCAAGATGGATGGATGGCATCCTTGAAGTGACTGGACTGACCTTGAAGGAGCTGGGGGTGGTGACAGCTGACAGGGAGCTCTGGCGTGGACTGGTCCATGGGGTCACGAAGAGTCGGAGATGACTGAACGAATGAACAACAACACAATAATTTAAGATAAGACTGTCCAACTCTGATTAAACCATTATTCTAACCTTCTTCAATGTAAATGTGCTTACATATACTTCCAATAATCACTATACATTTTGGGGAAAATGCTGTGTGTATATGAACAAGGAAAAGTGGGAAAGTCTGATGCTGAGAGAGGAAGAGAGAAAGGTGCATGCTGCGCAAGAAAGGAGAAGAGGAAACTGTGTGCTGTGTGAAAGAGGAGGAGAGGAAGGAGAGCTGGGTTGCTGTGTGGAGAGGTGAGGGTCTTGGTAGGAAGGTGTGGGGCTGAAAGAAGCCCTTCCTTCAGCCCCACACTTTCCTACCGGACCTTCACCTGAGTATAAGCCAAGGGGGGCTTTTTCAGACTTAAAAATGTGTAAAAAAACCTAGACTTATACTTGAGTATATATAGCAGGGGTCCTCAAGCTAAGGCCCGGGGGCCGGATACAGCCCTCCAAGGTCATTTACCCGGCCCTCGCTTAGGGTCAACCTAAGTCTGAAATGACTTGAAAGCACACAACAACAGCAATCCTATCTCATCAGTCAAAAGAAGGTTCACACTTCCCATTGAAATACTACTAAGTTTATATTTGCTAAAATAGTTCTTCATTTTAATTATTGTATTGTTTTAAAGTGGTTTTGCACCACAAATAAGATATGTGCAGTGTGCATATGAATTAATTCATTTTTTTTTCAAATTATAATCTAGCCCTCCAACAGTTTGAGGGATTGTATCCTGGCCCTCTGTTTAAAAAGTTTGAGGACCCCTGATATACAGTATGTTGATATCTGTATAGAAAACTACATTTTTGCAAGAAATAATATATTTGTTTAAAAGGATGTTTCTGGAGCTACTCTGGTTTTTGCATGAAACTTGAAAATTTGTGCAAAAATCATATTTTGACAAAAATCACCCTTAAGTGAGCAATTAAAGGATGATGTTCTGTGACTCCGAACATCAGTCTACCACTACTCACTTGCAGACTACTTTAGCATAATAATAATAATAATAATAATAATAATAATAATAATAATAATAACAACAACAACAACAACAACAACAACAACAACAACAACAACTTTATTCTTATAACTCACCACCATCTCCTCAAAGGGACTCAGGGTGGATTTTCATAGCCTTTCAGAAAAAAAACTTTTAAAAGACCATAATTAAAGTCTGGAAGTTGTTAAGAGAGAGTGAGAGGTGTACCATGACTTCCCTGGATCAAGACTCTTTGCTCCTTTTTATGCAGCCCAAAATCCCATTGGCTTTTTAAGGTGCTACATCACATTGTTGGCTCATGTTTAACTTGTTCTTTACTAAGACTCCAAGATCTTTTTCACATGTTCTGTGAAGTCAGGCATCAGCCATCCTGCATCTGTGCATTTCATTTCATTCCATTTTTGTTGCCTCAGTGTAGTCTCTTACATTTCTTCTTGTTGAAATTCAGTTTGTTAGTTTTGGTCCAACTATCTAAACTGTTAAAGTCATTTTGAATTTTGGTCCTGTCCTCTGGAGTATTAGCTAGCTATCCCTCCTAATTTGGCCTAATCCATAAACTTGATAAGCATGCCCTCTAAACCTTCATTCAAGTCACTAATAAAGATATTAAACAGTACTGGGCTCAGAACCGAACTCAGCAGCACTCCACTAGCCACTTCTTTCCAGGATGAAGTGAAACCATTGGGGAGCACCCTTTGGCTTCAGCCACTTAACCAAGTATAGCTCCACCCAAGTAATATGAAGTACTTTGGTCACATAATAAGGTGACAGGAAAGCTTGCAGAACATAACCATGCTGGGGAAAATGGAAGGAAAAAGGAGGAGGGGCTGAACAAGGTATCCTTGAAGTGACTGGCTTGACCTTGAAGGAACTGAGGGTAGAGACAGATGTCAGGGAGCTCTGGCATGGTCTGGTCCATGAGATAACGAAGAGTTGGAAGTGACTGAACAAATAACAACAACAAATAGTATAATCTAGCCCACATTTTACTAGTTTGATTGCAAGATGATAATAGGAAACCTTGCTAAAGGCCATACTGAAATCAAGATATGCTACATTCACAGCATTCGTACACCTTTTCTTACTAAAATAGAAGTAACTGCCTCAGGACTGTATTAATACTGGTATTCCATATCCCTAACTGTTATGTTAAAAAAGTTTGCATTTTAAGAGATTGCTTAACACTTAACAAAATGTTTTGGTGCCATCTATGCTACATGTGTTCAACAGAGGTGACGCAACTGGTGAGCTTCTCTTTGACATTTCCATTAATGCCAGATGGTAGCAGGTGGGGGATCTGGAGGTGGTAAGTGTAAGCTTTAACCTTTCACGAAAGCATTCTGTTAAAATATTCTGATGAAGAGAAATGAATATATGTGGTTAAAAAAAAGAACAGATGGGGGGAAATTGACAGATCCAGTTTCTCCTTTAAAAAAAACCCTCATGTTCTTGTCATCCCAAATGTGGATTCTTTTCCAAACATAGAGTTTCTCCCAAATGAACTGATTCTTCTGTAATCACAAACTAATTTGCATCTGACTGTCATTACAGGTGCTAAATACGAGAAGCCCCTGAAACAGAGGAGAGGGCAGCTGTAAGTCATGCTTAAAGCTGTATTCTCTCTGGTACCACTTGCAGTTGAGGCAATAAAATATACTGTTGCACATATATTGTGATCATTAGCTTCTCATAGTGTGACCACTCGGTGGATTGAATACTTGACTAGGTAGACCTTTGGTCTAATGCAGGGGTCCTCAAACTTTTAGAGCGGAGGGCTGGTTCACAGTCCTTCAGATTGTTTGGGGCCTGGACTACCATTTGTAAAACACAAATTCCTATGAACATTACATGTATCATATTTGCAGTGCAAAAAAAACATGAAAGAACAATACAATATTTAAAATGAAGAACAATTTTAACCAGCATAAAGTCTAAAGTTTAGGGAGGGGGCGAGTAAATGACCTTGGAGGGCCCCATCTGGCCCACAGGCCTTAATATAGGAACCCCTGGTCTAATGCAACATTTGGTCTGAAGCGCATATGATAAGGACAACATGTTGAATGTGATGTAGGTAGGTACATACATATATTGTGAGAACTAGTATATGAATGCTAAATTAGCTAGATTTCAATTCTACATAAAATTATATTAATGTATTATTTAAAAAATTTTACTTCATTTTAAGTAATTTAAAAAATAAGAATGGTGTACAAGATTTCCTCGTGTCCACTCTCAGAATTTATTTTTGAAATCTTATATAAATTAAAATGTAATGTTCGTTTGTGAAATTAACAGAACTCAAAAACCACTGGACGAATGGGCACCAAATTTGGACACAAGGCACCTAACAACCCAATGTATGTCCTTCACTTAAAAAAATGATTTTATCATTTGGAAGTAGTAGTTGCTGGGATTTATAGTTCACCTACAGTCAAAGAACATTCTTAACCCCACCAATGATGGTATTTAATCAAACTTGGCACACAGTTCTCCCATGACCAACAGAAAATACTGGAAGGGTTTGGTGGGCAGTGTCCTTTGGTTTTGGAGTTGTAGTTCACCTACATCCAAAGATCATTGTGGACTTAAACAATGATGGATCTGGACCAAACCCTACAAGAATACTCAATATGCCCAAATGTGAACACTGGTGGTGTTTGGGGGAAATAGAATCTTGGCATTTGGGTGTTGTAGTTTCTGGGATTGATAGTTCACTTACAATCACAGAGCATTCTGAACCCCACCAATGATAGAATCAGGCCAAACCTCCCACACTGAATCCCCATGTGGGCCACAGCAACATGTGGCAGGGGATGGCTAGTTATGAATAAATGCCTTTCAAATAATAAAAATACCATGAAAATTAAGTATCTAATTTTGTGAAAGAAATATTTTTATGTCCTGCATCAATCGAATTAGAGAGCCAATGTAGTGCATTGAGCATAGGGAGACTAGAATTTAAATCTTCACTCAGCCATTGAAACCTACTGTGTGACTTTGGCTAAGCTGCATTATTTCAGCCTCAGATGAAGGCAAAATCAAACTCTCTTTGAATAAACCTTGCCAAAAAACCCCAATAGATTCCACCGAGAGTTGCTGCTAGTCAGAAATCACTTAAAGACACACAAGGGCAAGATGGAGGGATGGTATCCTTGAAGAGACTGGCTTGATCTTGAAGGAACTGGGGGGTAGCGACAGATTACAGGGAGCTCTGGCGTGGGCTGGTCCATGAGATAACGAAGAGTTGGAAGTGACTGAACAAATAACAACAACAAATAGTGATATCGAGCTGCTTTTAGGAGGATCTCCCCAGCTGAGGAGATCCTGAGGACTGCACCAAAGAGAGTCCTTGAACCTTGGTGAGGCCAGCGAAGCCAATTTCAGCCGCAGAAATATTTAAAATAATAAATCCTCACCAAAGCGGAAGAAGCTGGGACTGAGGTGTCTTTATTAGCGATTTAGCTGAGATCGGATGCATTGTAGGAATAGTTCCACTACAAGCATACTGTTAAAGAATTTACAAGCATATTTATAGAGAAAACACAGCAAAACCTTTTGAATTTCCCGCCCGCCCCTCTCCGCCCGGCTTCGCGCTGATTGGTTGACAGCCTGAACAGCGGGAGGAGGCTTGGCAGCCCGCCTCACTCTGGGCCAATCAGCAAGTTCCTCTGCCTCTGGAGGGCCAATCGGCGTGCTTTTCTCGCTTCCGAGGATGGACGAATCAGAAGAGAGCAAGGCGGGACGATCGCGGACAATGGTGGAAATGATGAGATTATAGATAGCCAGCCAGCTGGAATGCGAGGCTTTGTCTTGGCTGGCAAGGTGCGATCTTCATAAAAAAGGTTTTCCTGTTTTTGATGGGTTTTAGTGAAGAAAACAAACAGGATCAGGGCTGCGGACCTCGGGGGGGGGGGGGGGGATCAACGCTGCCCTTTGTAATTTCAATTATAATATCCATATCCCCATAGACTTCCTCATCTCGCCAGACATGCTCAGAGAGTGAAAGAAGGAAATCTTAAATGGCTATTGTCCATGCTGATGAGTTAATCAAAAGATAAGTTTCGAGGGAGGCAGGGGTTCTGCCTCAGGCATTTCAACAGTCCTGGGTCACATTTTTTAGGACAAAAGTCAGGGGGTAAGACAGGAGGACAAGGAATGTTTCATAGCAAGATACATACATTCAAATCAAGCATTTCATAGCAACAAAACCCCATCTTTGTCCCACATTCCAAGTATATTTAATAAGAGGATTAATTTTCATGAAGAAGCCTGAAGTCCAATGTTTTAAAAGGTCTTTGAGGAAAGTTCATGAGGGAGATAGTATGTACTGAAGTCCAAGACATGCAGGCAGAGAGTCCATGATCATTGGGAAGGCTGGCAGATGAAACCCCAGCTGTGCTGCAACTGATTCACACTTTGGTCCTTGGGAAACTACAACTCTCACAAAAGGGCAAAAGTCCCAAGATCCAGCCATTTCCCAAAAAGCCTCGTGGGGTCCTTGTTGTTGTCAGTGCCTTGGCAATGTGACCAAGACTTAACCCTTGTTGTGTAGTCTGGTGCCCTTGCCCTTTGCAGAACTATAAATCACTATCCCTAACTTTGGGGGGGGGGGCTCGACATGAATAGCATCATCTAGCCCACATTTTACTAGTTTGATTGCAAGATGATCATAGGAGACCTTGCTAAAGGCCTTACTGAAATCATTACATTACATGCAACTCTATTGTATGCCTGCAAAACATGGACCATCTATAAACATTGCTCTCTGCTTCTGGAAAGATTCCATCAACTGTTGCTGTTGCTGTTGCTGTTGCTGTTGTTGTTGTTGTTGTTGTTGTTGTTGTTGTTGTTTATTCATTTAGTTGTTTCTGACTCTTCATGACCTCCTGGACCAGGCCATGCCAGAGCTCCCTGTCGGTTGTCACCACCCATCTTCTTCAAGATCAAGCCAGTCACTTCAAGGATAACATCCCTCAATCTTGCCCTTGGTCAGCCCCTCCTCTCCTTCCACTTTCTCCATAATGCTCCATAATGCTAATGGGTTAGGTGCTCTTAGTTCCACTTCTCAGCTGAGACCTCTCTGACTTGGGTGAACCTGCTGGTAGTTACACTACCACCAGCACAGATCTCAGCATCCATGCCAAAAGATCTCAGCCGGCATTTGGAAACAATAAACATTGACAAAATCATGATCTGTCAACTGCAAAAGGCCACCTTACTTGGATCTGCGCACATCAGTCGAAAATACATAACACCATCCTAGACATTTGGGAAGTGTTCGACTTGTGATATTTTGATATGAAATCCAGCATATAGATCTTGTTTGCTGTGACATGCTGTGCTTTTATGTCAGAATAATAATAATAATAATAATAATAATAATAATAATAATCTTTATTTATACCCCATCACCATCTCCCCCAACAGGGTCTCGGAGCAGCTTACATATTACAATACAAAAAATACAAATTGCAGTAAAATAAACAACATAACATTAAAGTATAAAACATCAAAGCATATAAACAATATACACAGAACATAGAAACCAAACATAATGACAGAGAGTGGGCCGCATGTATATAAAATGATTTATGTACAGGGTGAGATAAAGGGGCGGGACTATTTGTAAGGGAGAACTCTTACAGAGACAGGGAAATAAACGAACCTTCGTACATGGAGGGGGGTCGGGGAGAACTCCTGAGACAAGAACATTGAGGTAGCAATAGCATAAAATTATGTGACTACTCTCTGAAAGCGGAGTAATAATCATTGTGAATAAAAACAATCCTTGACTGCTAAACTTCCTAGGAGGCCAAGTGTTTTAAACAAAACCTTTAATCCCAGGCTTCAAGTGCCACCTGTGTGAGACTGAAAATATTTCCCAGACCAAGCAGGAAGATGTGATCTATCACTTGTATCTTTCCTTCTCCCCCTTTTTAGTGGAGGAAGCAAGGGCAATGCTTTAAGCGAGAACCTTTCTACGTAATGAAGCAAATGTATCAGTGTTCAGCAGTCGATGTGACTACTTATTGTAAAGGTCACAGGAGAAGAGCCCGTATTATCCTTCATCAAGAGGGAAAAGTTGGCAGAATATTAGAGTGCCCCATGGCCGGTTATTTGACTAGGTGTGTGATCTATGTAGAAGAGCAGCCGCTCTCATGTTCAATTTTTAAAAGTATTAGTGTCTTTGTCACAGGCTCATACTCAATGACATTATGCCCTTCATCTTGCCCTTTTAACACTGCAATGACATACGATCATAAATATAGATGTACTTATCATTGTAAAAGACCTTGGCATTAACGGACATCATGAAATACAGCAATTAAGACTGGGCAATTAAGCTACACACAAACACATTAGTTTACCTTGAAGAGCAGTAGTAGTAGTAGTAGTAGTAATAATAATAATAATAATAATAATAATAATAATAATATGTGAATATTATTTAGATATCATGGTGCTGAAGCTAAATTTCATTATTCCACATGAAGATTTAAAATCTTGAATGCCTATTCTAAGTGTTATTTTCAATACTGGCTAAAAGTAATTTTGGATTATGAATGTAAAAATTTCCCTATTTCAGGATTGCATGTCAGGGCTAATGATTTCTGTAATTTTTTCCCTGTTGCAAGAGAAATTTTCTTTTGCAATTTTCTGGAAGTGGGGAGTTTTTGTGCATAAAAATGTGGAGATAAGTTGCAAGTAGCCACGGTAGCACAACAGTTACAGCCACTAGCTGCAGGAAAGGCTGCTGACTGGAGGGTCAACAGTTCAAAGCTGTGATTTGGGGTGAGCTCTTGTTCTGGTACGACTGTACCAAGAGCTCCAATTTTATTTGCTTTGTATTAAATGTTTGCTTTCAGTCCAAGGTTTCAGGGACTCTGCAGATAGGTGGCTTCCTTTCGTTGCAGTCATAGGGCAAGTTACCTGTCCATCATCGTTAAGTTTGGTTCCGCCCCTTGCTCAGGGCAATTGGGAAGGGAAGGGAGCCATTTTTTTAGTTAGTCTCAGCATGGAAAGCTAATGTACAGGATGTGTGCAAGCTTCCCCTGTACAAAAGCTTCAACCCTTAAGACTTTCTGGGGGGAAACAGTCTTAAGAGCATCCAAGACCTTCCAGGGGAGAACAGTCTTAAAAGTCTCCAAAGATTTCCAGGGAAACAGCCCTAAAGACCAAAGAACTCCAGCTGGAGAACAACTAAGGCTTTACTGGTAGGTCAACTCGGTGTTTGAGAAGGAGTTCGACCCGGTAGCAGAACCCACATCAGTAAGGGTTAGATTACAATCAGCCTGGGAGAAGATAAAAAGGGGATTTTCCATTTAAAGTAAAGAAGAAGTTATTGAAGACAGTTGCCTGTCCTTCATGGGCAAGTTTAGGAAGCTACCAGTTGCATAAAAGCCTGGAATCATTTGTTTAACTTTCTGAAGACAAGAGAAATTTCTGTTTGATTGTTCATTAATAAAAGACTTTGTTATACTTCACAAGCCATCTAAAGACTATTTGTGGTGGAAAACCTCTGAGAACTTCTCTTTGGGCCCCCTGGCTTCCAGCTGGGCAAAGGTTGCACGTCCTGTTCTAAAGGAAATTCTTTACAGGCCCAGTGCGCGACAGAACAGCTCTGGACTGTCAGTCCTAGTTCCTACCAACCTAGCAGTTTGAAAGCATGCAGTGCAAGTAGATCAATAAGTACCACTTGAGCAGGAAGGTAAATGGACACTCCATGAAGACAAGCTGACAAAAAGACTAGAGATGTCTACAGACAGCAGGTTCCTTTGGCATGAAAAATAGAACAACAGCATCTTCCCATGGCCAGAAATTGAGCATTGCCTCCAGATGTCCGAGATGGAAAAGGGGGAAGGCCTTTACCTTATCTATGTATTGTATGTTGTTGTTTGTGTAAAAAGGCATTGAATGTTTGCCTTATATGTACTGTAATACACTCTGAGTCCCCTCGGGGAGACAAAGAGAAATATAAATAAAGTGTATTATTAAGTTAAAAGCACAGGTTTTTGTTCAAAAAAAGCCATTTTACATGCACACAAGCACACAGAACTAATTGCATTTCTGAAAATGTTTTGGGATAAGCAAACATTAGGGGGAAACAGGGAGAAAAGCCTGTTTAATGTTCTCTGCAACTGGGTTTCCCAATATTTTCTTTTTGTTTAGGAAATAAATAACAGCAAACATTTTACCTGTCCTTACTTTGAGTGTATTTATTAGGGCTGGGCAACCACGGAAAAAATTGTTTCTAAACTCGATTCGTTTTTTGGGGTTTTTTGCGTTTCGATATTTAAAAGAATTCTGAAATGTTTCTTTTAAAAAGTTCGATATTTACGAAATTTCGCAAAATTACGAAACAATACGAAACGAATACGAAACGAAAACGAATCGATTCGTTAATGGCGGACGCGATTGCGCAGTACGCTAAAAAACCCTCCAAATGGGACAGGGGGAACTTCTGAAAGCTTCCCTCTCCCTCTGTTGTTGACTGTTGGTGTGATATTTATAATTTTTTTTCACTGATTAAACAAACAACAGCTATAAAACTTGCCCAAGACATGCAGAAATAATAACGAAACGATTTCGAAACGAATACGAAACGAATACGAAGCAATTACGAAACAAATTGAAAAATTCGTTTCGTTTTTTAGATGCTCCTGAATGGTTCGTTATCGCTTCGTAACAAAAAAATAACGAATTTTTAACGAATTACGAAATTACGAAACGAAACCGCCCAGCCCTAGTATTTATGTAGCTTATTTTACAGTCACTCAACGGTGGTTAAAAAAAAACAGAGAGAAGAGTACCCTTCAGGGGAGATAAAGCAGGATATAAATGATGATGATGATGATGATGATGATGATGATGATGATGATAATAATAATAATAATAATAATAATAATAATAATAATAGATTGCCTTTGGGGATTTAATGATAACAACAATATTTTTTTATACAATTCAATGGGGAACTTATGGGGGTAAGTGCCACCACTCTTGGGATTGAAACTATTTTCTCATATTGTCAACATGTATCATCATTATTATCATTATTATCATTATTGCATTGTCAAAGGCTTTCATGGCTGGAATCACTAGGTTCTTGTGGGTTTCTTTGGGCTATAGGGCCATGTTCTAGAGGCATTTCTCCTGACGTTTCGCCTGCATCTATGGCAAGCATCCTCAGAGGTAGTGAGGTCTGTTGGAATTAGGACAATGGGTTTATATATCTGTGGAATGGCTGGGGTGGGGCCAAGAGCTCTTCTCTGCTGAAGCTAGGTGTGAATGTTTCAACTGACCACCTTCATTAGCATTTGAAGGCCTGGCTGAGCCTGGGAAAATCTTTTCTTGAGAGGTGTTAAGATGTACCTGGTTGTTTCCTCTCTGCTGTTTTGCTGTTGTAATTTTATTTATTATTATTTATTTATTAGATGCACTTATTAACCGCCATTCTCAGCCCATACGGGCGACTCATGGCGGTGTACAGTACACATAAAAGACAATTACAAAAGTCAGTTTCACAACATACAGACTATACAACAACTACAGACTACACTAAAATCCGCTTCGCCTCTTAGTGGAATCATAGCCGGTCTCATACTCCTAGTTCCATTCCAGTTCTCATAACCATATTATTAGCACTAGATTAATTAAATGCCCTCTCAAAAAGCCATGTCTTGAGGCTTTTCCGAAAGGACATGAGGGAGGGCGCCTGTCTAATGTGTGCAGGGAGAGTGTTCCACAGCCGGGGGGCCACCACCGAGAAGGCCCTTTCCCTCGTCCCCGCCAAACGTGCCTGTGAGGCAGGCGGGATCGAGAGCAGGGCCTCCCCAGACGATCTCAAGGTCCTCGTGGGCTCGTAGGCCAAGATGCGGTCGGAAAGGTATTTTGGGCCGGAACCGTTTAGGGCTTTGTAGGCCAACACCAGCACCTTAAATTGGGTCCGGTAGCAAATCGGCAGCCAGTGGAGCTGGGACAGCAAGGGCGTTGTGTGCTCCCTGCTACCCGCTCCCGTTAGTAACATGGCTGCCGCACGCTGAACCAGCTGAAGCTTCCGGGCCGTTTTCAAGGGCAGCCCCACGTAGAGAGCGTTGCAGTAGTCTAGGCGGGATGTGACAAGAGCGTGTACCACCGTGGCCAAGTCAGACTTCCCAAGATACGGGCGCAGCTGGCGCACGAGCCTGAGCTGTGCAAATGCTCCCCTGGTCACCGCTGAGACCTGGGGATCCAGGCTCAACGATGAATCCAGGGTCACACCCAAGCTGCGAACCTGTGCCTTCAAGGGGAGTGCGACCCCGTCCAGCACAGGCTGTAACCCTATACCCTGTTCGGCCTTGCGACTGACCAGGAGTACCTCTGTCTTGTCTGGATTTAATTTCAGTTTGTTCGCCCTCATCCAGACCATTACAGCGGCCAGGCACCGGTTCAGGACTTCGACAGCCTCCTTAGTAGCAGGTGGAAAGGAGTGACAGAGTTGGACATCATCTGCGTACAGATGACACCGCACCCCGAAACTCCGGATGATCTCACCCAGCGGCTTCATGTAGATATTAAACAGCATGGGGGACAGTATGGAACCCTGTGGCACTCCACAAATCAAAGGTTGTGGTGCGGAACAGGAGTCCCCCAATAACACCTTCTGAGTGCGACCCTCCAGAAATGACCGGAGCCACTGCAGAGCAGTGCCCCCAAGACCCATTTCCGCAAGGCGCCCCAGAAGGATACCGTGGTCGACGGTATCGAAGGCCGCTGAGAGGTCCAGGAGCACCAACAGGGACACACTCCCCTGTCTAGCTCCCGGCGCAGATCATCCACTAAGGCGACCAAGACCGTCTCGGTACCATGTCCCGGTCTGAAACCAGACTGTGCCGGATCCAGATATCCGTGTCTCTCAAGAATACCTGGAGTTGTGAGGCCACCACGCTTTCCATGACTTTGCCCAAAAGGGGAGATTGGAAACAGGCCGAAAGTTGTCCAATTTGGTGGGGTCCAGTGATGGCTTCTTCAACAGCGGCTTTATAATAGCCTGTTTTAGGCTCGCTGGAATTTTGCCTTCCCGAAGGGAGGCATTCACCACCACTGTTACCCACTCAGCCAAACCCCCTCTGGCCTCTCTTAGAAGCCAGGATGGGCAGGGGTCTAGGATGGACGTGGTGGGCCTCATTCCTCCAAGTATCTTGTCCACATCCTCGGGTTTCACAAACTGAAAAGAATCCAACAAAATAGGACAAGCAGGTGCTCTCGTTACATTCTCGGAATCTGCATCTAACGCGGCGTCCAGCCCAGAACGGATCAAGGCGACTTTGTCTGCGAAGAACCGAGCAAATGCTTCACAGCGCGCGACCGAATTGTCAGGGCTCCCACCTGCAATGGTGGGAGTTAAGAGACCTCTGACAATCCGAAACAACTCCGCCGGACGGTTCTTCGCAGACGCAATAGTGGCTGCAAAGAAAGTTTTCTTTGCGGTCTTTATTGCCGCGGCATATGCCCTAAGAAAGGACACAAACCGTGCTCGGTTTGACTCGCTCGGTTCCGAACGCCACACGCTCTCTAGTTCCCTCTTCTTTCGCTTCTTAGCTGCCAGCTCCTCAGTAAACCAAGGGGCCGGTTTAGCTCGGCTACTCGAGAGGGGACGTTCCGGAGCAATCATGTCAATAGCCCTGGTCATCTCCCCATTCCAGAGAGCCACCAAGGCTTCGACATGGTCACCTACCGAGGTGGCGGGAAAATCCCCAAGAGCCGTCAGGAAACCATTCGGATCCATCAGTCTCCTGGGGCGGACCATCTTAGTGGGTCCTCCACCTTTGCAGAGGCTAGGGGGCGCAGTGAGTCTAAATCTGATCAGGAAGTGATTGGTCCATGGCAACGGAGAGATGGACAACTCCTCCACACCGCCACCCTGTTCCCATCCCTGACAGAAAACCAAGTCCAATGTGTGTCCAGCACAGTGGGTGGGGCCAGATATTTGTTGGGACAGCCCCATGGTTGCCATGGCAGACATGAAGTCCTGAGCCGCTCCTGTGAGGGTCGCCTCGGCATGGATTGAAGTCTCCCAGCACAAGAAGCCGTTGAGACTTCAACGCCAGGCTCGAGACCACCCCCGCTAGCTCAGGTAGGGAGACTGTAGTGCAGCGAGGTGGACGGTACACTACCAGAATCCCTATACTGTCCCTGTCACCCACCCTCAGGTAGACGCTTTCAAAATTTGCGGTCTGCAGGATCGGGCACCTGGTCAGATGGATAGAATCCTTATAGATCACTGCGAGTTAGAGTTTTTTTTAATACTGGTAGCCAGATTTTGTTCATTTTCATGGTCTCTTCCTTTCTGTTGAAATTGTCCACATGCTTGTGGATTTCAATGGCTTCTCTGTGTAGTCTGACATGGTGGTTGTTGGTGTGGTCCAGCATTTCTGTGTTTTCAAATAATATGCTGTGTCCAGGCTGGTTCATCAGGTGCTCTGCTATGGCTGACTTCTCTGGTTGAAGTAGTCTGCAGTGCCTTTCATGTTCCTTGATTCGTGTTTGGGCAGTGCTGCGTTTGGTGGTCCCTATGTAGACTTGTCCACAGCTGCATGGTATATGGTAGACTCCTGCAGAGGTGAGAGGATCCCTCTTGTCCTTTGCTGAACGTAGCATTTGTTGGATTTTCTTGGTGGGTCTGTAGGTGGTTTGTATGTTATGTCTCCTCATCAGCTTCCCTATGCGGTCAGTGGTTCCCTTGATGTATGGCAGGAACACTTTTCCTCTGGGTGGATCTTCATCTTTACTCTCGTGGCTTGTTCTTGGTGTTGCAGCTCTTCTGATGTCTGAGGTGGAGTATCCATTGGCCTGGAGAGCCCAGTTGAGGTGGTTCAGTTCATCTTGGAGGAGGTGGGCTTCGCAGATTCTTTTTGCATGGTCTGCCAAGGCTTTAATGGTGCTTCTTTTTTGACTTGGGTGATGGTTGGAGACCATGAAAATGAACAAAATCAGTGGCTACCAGTATTAAAAAACTCTAAAATTATAAGAGCAAAAGAGCAGAGAGGAAACAACCAGGCACATCTTAACACCTCTCAAGAAAAGATTTTCCCAGGCTCAGCCAGGCCTTCAAATGCTAATGAAGGTGGTCAGTTGAAACATTCACACCTAGCTCCAGCAAGGAAGAGCTCTTTGCCCCACCCCAGCCATTCCACAGATATATAAACCCATTGTCCTAATTCCAACAGACCTCACTACCTCTGAGGATGCTTGCCATAGATGCAGGCGAAACGTCAGGAGAAATGCCTCTAGAACATGGCCCTATTATAATTATTATTTATCTTCTCAACTTTCTTCCAAAACAGGGACTAAAGGCAGCTTTTAGTGACTTCCAGTTTGGTTAACAAAGTTCATATCATTTGGCACATACATATCCCCTTCAGAATTGTTTATGACACACAGCCCTGTGATGCCTAGGACTGCCAATGAACTTCTTATGTCTTATCACAAAACTGCAGGCTTTGCCTTAGTGTCTATGACAACATGATGAGTATAATCCAGTCTACTTTGACTGCTTGTCTAAACGCTTAATACAGATACTCAGTTCAGTGTTTATAGTGCTGAAACCAAAAGGATGAGAGTGCCTCTTTATTTTAAAAGGCCCAATATCTTTCAGAGCTCCATGAGGTCTAAAATGAGCCTCTCAGTATTGGGAATTTGCTCACACAGTCACAACAAAGAGAAAGAAGCACAAAATGTATGGATAAAGTAAGTTAATAAGCACTTTATTATTTAATTCTAATCTACAGGGCTGGTGTAATTCTACCTCCTTTCCATCAAACTGGCTTGTGCCAACTCGAGTTGCCTCCGGGCTTTTTGTGTGTGTGTGTGTGTATCAGGAGCAACTTGAGAAACTGCAAGTTGCTTCTGGTGTGAGAGAATTGGCCGTCTGCAAGGATATTGCCCAGGGGACACCTGGATAATTTGATGTTTTTATCATCCTTGTGGGAGTCTTCTCTCATGTCCCCGCATGAGGAGCTGGAGCTGATAGAGGGAGCTCATCTGCCTCTCCCCGCATTCGAACCTGAGATCTGTCGGTCTTCAGTCCTGCCGGCACAGGTAGTTTAACCCACTGCACCACCGGGGGCCTCCGGGCTGAGAGGGGCAGTATACAAATATAGTAAATAAATAAATAATTTCCAGAAAACCTGACCATAATGCCCTCCCCCCTCAGTTCCATGTCCTAAAACTTCAGTGTTTCTTTTTCTATCCCCAAGTTTAATTGTCCAATGATGAAGTAAAGTGAACTCCTTTTCACCAAAATAAATGCAAGCATGCTTGCTGATTATTTTAGAATCTGTGGGGTCCCTACCATCTTTGCTATGGGCTATGGCACTCTGCAATGTCCAATCTCGATAAAATAGTAAAGAGTAGAGACATCACACTGGCAACAAAGATCCGCCTAGTCAAATCCATGGTATTCCCTGTAGTAACCTACGGATGTGAGAGCTGGACCTTAGGGAAGGCTGAGCAAAGGAAGAGAGATGCTTTGGAACTGTGGTGTTAGAGGAAAGTCCTGAGAGTGCCTTGGACTGCGAGAAGATCCAACCAGTCCATCCTCCAGGAAATAAAGCCTGACTGCTCACTGGAGGGAAGGATACTAGAGACAAAGTTGAAGTACTTTGGCCACATCATGAGAGACAGAAAGCCTAGAGAAGACAATTATGCTGGGGAAAGTGGAAGGCAAAAGGAAGAGGGGCCGACCAAGGGCAAGATGGATGGATGGCATCCTTGAAGTGACTGGACTGACCTTGAAGGAGCTGGGGGTGGTGACAGCTGACAGAGAGCTCTGGCGTGGGCTGGTCCATGAGGTCACGAAGAGTCGGAGATGACTGAACGAATGAACAACAACATGGCACTCTGCTGGGGGTGGAACATTCAATTAGTATGTCTATCCTCTTTTTCCTTTAATGGTAATCTTGACTAACACTGTTTGCATTAGTTTCTAGATGCTGCATGGTGAGATGATGGATCCTGATACACAGCCATAACATGATATACAGAGCATAGCACCAGGCCTGAAGTTACCATTTGGGAACTTAACTGTGGTTGAACAACGTGACCATGGTGAAATGGCTTGGGAGAAGAGGACACTGTTGGAATAATTTGTTGCACCTCCACAACTTTCACTTTGGTGGTAATAACTAGGACTTATTGAAGAGCAGGGACCTGATCCTGTGAGCTATTTGTGACTTTTATTTTATTTAGAGTACTGAACTTGCAATGCTTTAGCTTGCCATTCTGCCTTGACAAGTATGGTGAGGCAATGGGGAGACTAGATGTATTATCCTTGCCTGGAAGTGGGTGAATGGGGACATTCAGACTGCTCTGAGCAATGGTTTGCCTCACTTTCATCTGACCTTTGCTTTTTTTCCAGTGGCTAGAGGTATACAATGGCCATAGTCACCTACAGATGTGAGAGCTGGACCATAGGGAAGGCTTATCGAAGGAAGATAGATGCTTTTGAACTGTGGTGTTGCAGAAAAGTGCTGAGAGTGCCTTGGACAGCAAGAAGATCCAACCAGTCCATACTTCAAGAAATAAAGCCTGACTGCTCATTGGAGGGAAGAATAGTAGAGGCCAAGATGAAGTACTTTGGCCACATCATGAGAAGAAAGGAAAGCTTAGAGAAGACAATGATGCTGGGGAAAATGGAAGAAAAAAGGAAGAGGGGCCGACCAAGGGCAAGATGGATAGTATCCTTCAAGTGACTGGCTTGACCTTTAATAATAACTAGCTTGGGGACCCAATGCTGCCCGGGTTATTTGAGAAAGGAATTGTGTATCAAGGTTGGTCTTTATCAGTTATTTATATGGCTTGCAGTGGTCTCAGGAAGTTAGTGAAGGTACTGCGAGTCCCATCATCTGTGGTCCATCCTCCTCCAAACAGCACCGGGATGTAGGGTGGGTCATTGGGGCTCTGTGTGCCAAGTTTGGTCTTGATTGGTCATTAGATGAGGGTTGCAGCAGTCTTGGGATGGGAGTGGAAGTACTTGAAGTCCCATCATCCATGGTCTTTCCTCCTCGAAAGTGCACCAGGATGTAGAGTGGGTAATTGGGGCTCCGTGTGCCAAATTTGGTCTTGATAGTCATTGGCGAGGGGCTCAGTGGTCTCAGAAAGTGAGTGAAGTTACTGCGTCCCATCATCCATCTCCAAATTTTTCCAAACGACACCAGGACATAAAGTAAGTCATGAGAGGTCTATGTGCCAAGTTTGGTCTTGATCAGTCATTGGATGAGCTTCGCAGAGGTCTCAGAACGTGAGTGAAGGTACTGCAAGTCCCATCATCCATGTTCCATCCTCCTCCAAGCAGCACTAGGATGTAGAGTGTGTCATGGGGGCTTTGTGTGCCAAGTTTGGTCTGTATTGGTAATTTCTGACTCAGCCCCTGGCCTTTTCCTTTCCTCTCTTTGTCATCTCAGAATCTTGGAATTGAGGCTGGCCAATCAGAGACCATATGCAAATCTCTTTCTCTCATGTCTCCGTTTCTGTCATGAACCCTTTTCTCCACCAGGGGCTCCTGTAAAACTGGCCAATCAGAGACCATATGCAAATAGCACCACAGCGGCAGCCAATCAGAATCTTGGAACTTTCAGGCTGGCCAGTCAGAATGCTGGCACATACACCGCCACACCGCCACACTTTTGTCCTCCGCATACAAACTTTGACTTTTATTATATACATAGATAGAAGATAGATAGATAATAATAACACTTTATTTGTACCCCGCTACCATCTCCCCAAGGGACTCGGTGCAGCTTACATGAGGCCGAGCCCAAGCACAACAATACAGGCAATAATCACAACAATACAAGCAATTAAAATAAAACATAAACGATAAACATATAACATTATCAATAAGACAACATACAGTTAAAACTGCAGGGAGGCCAAATGTAAAAAATTAAAATTGGAGTAGTGCTGAGGCATGGGTGAAAAGGTGATAGTGGCGTTTGTGGAAGACATACGAGCAGACCTAAAAGTATAAAGTGCTTTGGAGGGACAAAGTGCTATGGGATCATTATTCCGGGAAGGCACACTGGAACAACCACGTCTTCAAGCTCCTCCTGAAGACTGCCAGAGTTGGGGCCTGCCTGATGTCCTTAGGGAGTGAGTTCCACAGTCGAGGGGCCATCACCGAAAAGGCCCTCTCTCCCATCCCCACCAATCGTGCCTGCGATGCTGGTGGGATCGAGAGCAGGGCCTCTCCAGATGAACGAAGAGATCGTGTGGGTTCGTATACAGAGATGCGGTCACGCAGGTAGTCGGGTCCCAAACCGTTCAGGGCTTTGAAGGTAAGAACCTGCACCTTGAAATGGGTCCGGTAAATGAATGGCAGCCAGTGGAGCTCCTTGAACAAGAGGGTTGATTGCTCCCCATAAAGAGCCCCAGTTAACAACCTGGCTGCCGCCCGTTGAATCATCTGAAATTTAAGGAGTTGGGGGTGGTGACGGCCGACAGGAAGTTCTGGCATGGGCTGGTCCATGAGGTCACAAAGAGTCAGAAATGACTGAACAAATGAACAACAACAAAAAAGAGGTGTAGAAGGTTGAAAGTGTTTGTTTGTCAATAGAAGAGAATATATTATTCCTGGCAATTTGCAAGAGGAAATGAAAGTTGTATTGGATGTCTCGGTGCTGGCAGGTATTGGGGAAGAATATAAGAATTCAGCACATTTGGACAAAGGATTGAACTCTAAAAGAGTCACTTTAGATCAGTGGTTCTCAACCTGTGGGTCCCCAGGTGTTTTGGCCTACAATCCGATCTAGTTTATTAGCTGTTGGGATTTCTGGAAGTTGAAGGCCAAAACATCTGGAAACCCACAGGTTGAGAACCACTGCTTTAGATCCTCTGATCTTGGGATTGTGAAAGAGGCTGCTCTTGGAGCTGAGTGGGAGGAATGCTGCTCTCTCTTATAAGGTCTTATAAGGTCCTAGGACTTGGAAGGTACTCCCTTTTTGCTTTCCAGTCATTGATTGGCTTTGCATTTCTCTGGTAATCACGAGTTTTGACCAAAATAAACCAAACATATTGTTTAATATCTTTCTTTTACTTGTGGGCTGTATCATTTCGATTACAAAAAGACTGAGAATAAGATAATTACATTGTTATTAGTATACAGGATTATGTGGGCTAACCACTAACTTTCTTTTCATTGTGTAGTAAATGTAGTGGAAAATAGGGCCCTCGCAAGTTGAGTAAATTATATTATGGATTTCTGAAAAGTATGTGCATTTTGAAAAGAAGAGAAATACATTGGTTTGGATGTTTGGAAATTAGGAAGGATAATAGATGGTTATCAATTTCTTTCAGACCAGGAAAGCACAACTGAGCATCAAATCAATTCATCCAAGCCCATCTAATTGAAGAACTGCCTGTAGATTATCCCATCTGCACAGATGAACAACTTCATGTCTTTCTGTGATTAAGGAATGTAAAAACCACACACAATTTATAAATATTACTGCAAATCGCATCTTCTCATTTTAAACAATTCATTTGCTATCATCCCATAGGATTTGAAAAACAGAAACCATGGAGTTATCCAAAAGCAAACTTCAAGGTGATTCCTACTAAGGAAAAGCTTGTGAACAATTCTGAGAAAAGCACGAAGAAGACTTTACAAAAGCAAAAAAGATTGCCAAGTCCCTTAAAACTTAGCATTCACAATTCTCCTTACATCTCCAGCTCATCCCCTGTTTGGGTATCAGCCAGCACGTCAACGACTTAAATCTAGAAATAGTTTTCTAAGATCTACAGAGACACACGCTGGAACACCTCAGCAAGCGAGAGTCCAAAAGTGGCAGGCTCAAACCAGAACCTCAACCAATGGCTGATACCAAATGAGAGACTCCCCCCTGGGCACACAGAGAGACTGGGCGACTTGGAAGGCGCTGAACAGACTGCGCTCTGGCACCACGAGATGCAGAGCCAACCTTCAGAAATGGGGCTACAAAGTGGAATCCACGACATGTGAGTGTGGAGAGGAGCAAACCACTGACCACCTGCTGCAATGCAACCTGAGCCCTGCCACATGCACAATGGAGGACCTTCTTGCAGCAACACCAGAAGCACTCCAAGTGGCCAGATACTGGTCAAAGGACATTTAATCAACTACCAAACTCACAAATTGTGTATTCTGTCTGTTTGTTGCTTTGTTCTGTTAGAAATGTAATATAATATGACTGGTTGTCCTGACACGACAAATAAATAAATAAATACCTAAAATGTGATCATAAACATGTCTATTGATTTTTTTTAATTTTTTTTTTTTGGAGTACAGCTTCTACTGTCCCGCAAACAGTATGATCATTCTAGTATTTTCTCCTCTCCCCTAAAATTAACTATTATGTACTCTGGAAATACATCTGAACATGTCTGAAAGAACAGGAAATTATTCCACACAGGTCTTTTACAAAGAGAACCCCCAGTTTTTAAAAAAATTCAAACATATGCCACTACACTTTGCCTTCATACTTCAAATGTATAATTACCATTGCAAGATATAATTAGTAGAAAAAGGCCTTTTAAAAGGTGGAAAAATTACTATTATTACTATAAATGCATTATGTTGCAGTGTTATCCTTTTAATGTCATGAACAATTTCAGTGAGGAAAAGCCACATTTCCTGTCAAATAAAATGGAGGTTGTGCTCGCAAAATGGATGAAGGGCAGACCATCTTTTCCCCCATCCAATTGCCACATGGAGACAAAAAAAAGGGAAAAAATGACAATGGGCAGTTCTACATTGAGAAATTAAGCAATCTTGATCCAGCATCTTGATCTCTGGATTGAGCCGAACTGGAGACCCAATCAGGACTTCCTGGGCCATCTCATTGGCATCAGGGAGTTCGCACTGGCCAGACACAGTTAATATAGTTTAGTGTCACTGGCAGGGAAACTAAAGGTTACTCTCCCTCTCCCTGGTGACTATAACACCCATTGCCTCTGACTTCAGGGCACTCTGGCTGATGTCACCCAGAGCACTGGAAGCTAAGTTGGCTGGAGAGGTGAGGATAGATGTGCTGGTACAGCTGTACCAGTAGCTCCAATTCTGTTTGCTTTGCATTAAATGTTTATTTGCAATCCCAGGCTTGGGATTTTGCAGCAGGGTGGCTTCCTGTTATAGTTTGCAATCATAGGGCAAGCCACCTGTCAATTATCGTTAGGTTCCCTGGTCCTGTCCCTTTTTGAGTTTTGGTGGGAATAGGAGCCTTTTTGAGTCAGTTCTCACAGAGAAGCTTTCGCACGGGACATAAAACCAAGAGCTCCTGTAAAAAGCTTCGTCTTCTACAGCTTGGCCGGGGAGATATATAGCCCACAGCTTGGCCAAGGATTATACAGCCTTTCAGCTCCTTCTTTTCCCCTGGAAGTCTACAAAGCTCTGCTTGGCAAGGGTCACTCGCGGAAGCCAGATTCAGTTGGTACTGGGTGCAGGCTCCACGCCAACAGAGGCAAGTACAGACTGCCCAGATTAGAAGTTAAGAATTTCCCCATTAGTTAGTTATATTTATGAAGATAGTGCCTGTTCCCAGTGAACAAGATTGCAAGAATCAATAGACTCTTAAGAAAGCTTGAAAGTACCTGTTTGTTTTCATCAATAAAGAACTTTGTTGGATTTACTTTAAGCATTCTAAAGACTCTGTTTGGGGGAATCTAAGGGCCTTTAATCTGAGGCAGCCCCGGCGTCCTGTTGGGCACACAGAATTTATGTCCTGTCTACAGTCAGGTGCACAGGCCCAGCGTGCGACAGCACAATAGAAATTTCCCCTTGCCCAATCTCCTTAGCAAGGCCTGCCAGACCACCCCTGAGCAGGTCAGTGGTGTGTCACAGCTGGTGACAGTCACAACAAGGGAAGGGGTAATGGAGGAGATAGCTACCCCAAGACCCTGGATTGCCTAGCCAGGGGAGCATGGGATGGCTGCCAAGACACCTGTTCTCAGAGATGTGCTGGACCTCATATGCACTCATGCTGATATCTAAATGTATACACAAGGAGAATTCTTATTATCTCTTCTCACCCTATGTTTAATTTTATAAAGTTCAAAACAAGGGAATGATCGCAGAGTTCACATTGTAATTGCTTTCTATTTGTGCTTCCATTCAGTCACCTGTGTAACGTGGCTTCTTACAGATCAGCTGTTTTGGGATTTCAAAATGCACACATGCACTGGAACCAGGATATACTAACAATATCACATGTTTTCCTTGACTGTAGGGATATACAGTCATGCGAATATGCACATTTTCTGGCCAAAATCGGGTTTAAAGCATACATTTTAAAGACATGTTCTTCAGCTGTTAATCTGAATCAGCACACATTTGCATGAAACGTCATTTACCCCCCCCCCCTTTTTTTTTTCTCCTGGTTTCTTCCGCATTTCAGGGCATGTGTAGAATGGCCCTAAAATGAAAAGAAAAAACCAAGGTTAATGGTTAGTTTTTTTAATCAACTAACCGTTAACATTTGTTAGTTTATGAAAGAAACTATTCTTGAAATAAAGTATAAGACACAGTTTGCGATACAAATAGAATCACCCTTTTTAAGAGATCTTTCATTAAAAGTTGTAAATTAGAAGCAGAATTCTATATCTCTATTGCTCTTGGCACTGATGAAATAACCCCATAAAGAATGATCAGTGAGGATTCATTGCATGCTAATGGTACACTGTTTTGGAAATGTACAAAGAAACTTTGGCTTAGATAAATGTTGCTTGGAGCTACAATTAGCTGAATTTTATTGTAGGGAGACTTTGGTAACAATGGAAGAGAATTTTTGTGATGAAGGTATTACATGAAAACTCAATCAAGGAAATGAATTTGGCAAGAAACCTTGGCAAGCAGGCATATAGGTGACTGAAGCTATAGCTTTATTACATACGTTCCTATTTTGAATGGGTTCCTAAGTGATTTAAATTTGACTAAGATACATGAATTGTCCCCAGGACTGCATACAAGAAAACCTTGCAGACTGAGGTTAAGCAAAAAGAAATACTTTATATTTGGAAATGACTTGGCAAAGCATGAGTTTTCAATTTGTTGCCCTCCAGAACTTGTTGCAGTACAGTTTTGAGTTTTAAAGGCTATTTGAAGTGTATTTTACTATATTTCAATCTTTTAAAGTCTTAATCCACACTGTTTTATTTAATTGTTATTTTTAAAAATTTTGCATTGCACTTTTAACACTATGACCAAAATGTGGGATTGTTAGCCACCTTGATTCCCCACAGGGAGAAAGGCAGGGTATAAAAGAGTAAACAATAAAAGCAAAAACAACGATTGCTTCTATCAGTGAACCCAAGGTGAGTGACATTCCAATAACAAATGGACAAATGACAACTGTCAGAAGAAACTCTGAACTTGAAATTACAGCAGGATAAGTCGCCTAGTTTTCTGTGTGCTCAGGAGGGAGTCTCTCATTTGGTATCAGCCATTGATTGAGGTTGTGGGTTTGAGCCTGCCACTTTTGGACTCCCGCTTGCTGAGGTGTTCCAGTGAGTGTCCAGCAGGGAGAGATTTGTCCTTCCATAGCAACAGCCAACCAGAGTTCCAATAAATTGCTGAATCTGCAAAGAGGAGGAGTAGCGGATACTTGCAGTAAGTGTGCTGGGCTAGGAAGAAATCCCTAAATGGAAGTCCTATTGGTTAATTTAATAATAATAATAATAATAATAATAATAATAATAATAATAATAATAATAACTTTATTTATACCCCTCCTCCATCTCCCCCAGGAACTCGGGGTGGCTTACATAAGGCCACGCCCACCAATACAGTAAAACACAAGTAAAACACAATATAAGCACAAATATATTATAAAACACAAGTAAAACACAATATAAGCACACTCACCAATACAGTAAAACACAGTAAAACACAATATAAGCACAAATACATTTTTTTTTACATAAGATGCAAAACCAATATAAGTAAACAACACAACAGCATAAAATCAAACAGTAAAACACAGATGATCACACTGGGAGACATTCAATGAGATAGCTGTTGTGAGTTTCTCTAATTAAAAAAAATGTTGTAGTCAAAACTTTTAAATAAATATGTAAAATCAGTAGATGTATGAATATTTCCAAAAGTTGAGGGGAATGATCCCCTTTAATATTGCGTCATTGTATAGAAAATTCAAGGAGATTCCTCTTGTAGATTTTTTAAAAATGTTGTTTATAAATGTTTTTGGAAATTTCCCCAAAATCCATGGATAAGTGAAACATTCTGAAACAAAATTGGGTAACAATGGTAAATGTGTTCTATCATTGTAGCAAGTTTCACCCCAGTAGCTGTAAACATGAGATAAGGGAGAAAGGAACAGTTTAAGTTTCCCCTCTTGCACAAATACTATCATGAAAAAGTAATGAAATTACTCTTATTACAGTAATGAAATTTTCACTAACAACACTTTAGAAACACTTTAGAAATGAAACACCAGTACCACCTAATTGTGTGAGGAGTTTTGAAACAGGTTTTCATCAATCTCACAGTCCTATGGACCACATAGCAAACATATGAGTTTAATTACCAATGTATTGAAAAAGAGTGTTTTCAGAAATATTGTTGCAACCCAGATCAGGAAACAAGACCATCAGATATTAATCCACCACACTTGACTGTAGGAAAAAACAATCTTTTTTTATTGATGAAAAATGGTTACAAAATAGAGGAAAATACAAAGTCCAAAAAGCCACAGTAAAATTCAGCAATCAGGAATATCTATGAACTAGATCAAAATTCCAAAAGTGACACTATAAAAACCTGGAACTTGTTAGCATCTCACTAACCGTACTTGGAAATTAGAAGCCTCTGGGAATGCAGGCCATGGGAACCGGGAAATCTGCCAAGGTAAAGCCTCAGTCTAAATGATGCTTGATCTAACGAGAAAGCCCGGGGAGAGACACTGAAAACTAAAGAAACTGTTTCAGGACATACCTCCAAGCTTTGAAGCCTGTGCCTCCCTTTCCTTTAATCTGCTTGACCTTCGCAGACTCTGCGATTCACTCCTGTTTTTCCAAATCTGTCCTTTTCTATCCTCATGAAAAAAGGCAGGTGCTAGCTCCTCTGGAGAGCTATCACCGCTTGATTCAGAAACATTCCCATCAGGATGTGTAGTTTCACTTTCCAAGCCACTGACCTCAGAATCAACAGTTTCCAAACCTTCAGTGACAAATTCATGTGCAGTAGCCTGTTCAGTTGCATCAGGAAATACAATCAGAGAATCGGGTTCAGATTCACACGGAGGCTGAACCCCAACAAATATCTAGTGACTACACACATCATTTCATAAACATATATGTGTGTATAGTATTTGGATTGGATAGCTTTTGTGATCCCTTCCATCTCCATGCCTCTATGATTCTATAAGTTCTCATGGTTCAGACTCAACACGTAAACATACCATGAATATCAGCCATGTTTTGTGAATCTTTTAGTTCTGAACTCATGTAACGGTGGGAGAGATGATATAGAGGAACTCCATAAAGACCAACTGTCCAATCAAACAAAGTAGAACCCAATTAAACATGTTTCCAGTGCCAGAAACATAACAACTTACCAATTTTATAATGTACTAATTGAATTGAAGCAATGTATAGGCAAAATTTCCAGATGAATAAGATGGTCTGCTTGCATGGTAGATGGTACCCAAGACATAAAGAAGTGTGACATGAACATAGTGTAATCAATACAGATTTCAATTCTAATAAATTTTCCTCCATATCCTCTCCAAAGCCTGTAGGTGAGTCTGCCAAATGCAGCACTAAATTGTGCCAGGCAGATGTCACATAACCTCATCATCCATCTTGATATTGCTAGGAAGGGTAGTATCCAAGGAGAAATTTTTTCAAACTAGATTATGGATGGTTTCTCAACAGCAATTAAATTATGATCACCTGAAGGCTTGGTGTTGGATTCTTTAGTCGTGTGAACAACAAAAGTTAAATAGACAATAGTAAATTTTATGTGCAGGCAATCACCAGGAAACAATAGTTTTCCCAGAAAAATAACAAATACTTTTTCATAAGCCTCAGGTTATCACCTACTTTATACTGGATAGACAGTTTATATGTAACTTTCAGGAAATGATGCAATTTTAGTGAGGACCCAAAGAAAAGACTTCTAAGTAGTTGCTCCCAGACTGGGGAAAAGATACATAGGGCACTTCTAAACAGTGTCAAATCATGGTATTAATAAGAGGGGGGAAAAAAACAACAACAAAAACCCGAGAACTCAGAGCAGGTCCCCACATTGACTTGCCAATCCTGGGATTTCTTCCCCCGTCGTCCTCACTGGCCTGTTTCTTGCGACAAAATGGAGAGCAGACAAGGGACATCCACCAAGATCTCTCTCTCTCTCTCTCTCTCTCTCTCTCTCTCTCTCTATATATATATATATATATATATATGATTATGCACTGGTCTATATATGTGTGCATATACAGATTAATGCTTCCACCACACTTTAAGGCAACTGTATGTTGAATAGCTCATACAGTCAGGAAGATCTTCTTAACGTTCACATGGAATCTCCTTTCATGTAATTTGAACCCATTGCTCCTAGTCCTAGTTTCAAGGGCAACAGAAAACACCTTTTCACATATTTATGCATGGCTAGCATGTCTATGAGCGAAGGAAGATCAATGCTTTTGAGCTGTGGTGTTGGAGGAAAGTTCTGAGAGTGCCTTGGACCATGAGAAGATCCAACCAGTCCATCCTCCAGGAAATAAAGCCCGACTGCTCACTGGAGGGAAAGATACTAGAGACAAAGTTGAAGTACTTTGGCCACATCATGAGGAGACAGCAAAGCCTGGAGAAGACAATTATGCTGGGGAAAGTGGAAGGTAAAAGGAAGAGGGGCTGACCAAGGGCAAGATGGATGGCATCCTTGAAGTGACTGGACTGACCTTGAAGGAGCTGGGGGTGGTGACGGCTGACAGGGAGCTCTGGCGTGGGCTGGTCCATGAGGTTACGAAGAGTCGGAGATGACTGAACGAATGAACAACAACAGCATGTCTATTCACAACCTTCTCTTCTGAAGGCTAAACATACCCAGTTCTTTAAGATGCTCCTCATAGGACATGGTCTCCAGACCTTTGATCATTTTAGTTGCCCTTCTTTGGACCTTCCAGCTTGTAAATATCTCTTTTGAACTGTGGTGCCCAGAATTGGACACCATAATCCAGGTGATCTAGGCACTATACTCCTTTTGATGCAGTCCAAAATCCCATTGGCTTTTTTAGCTGCTGCATCACATTGTTGGCTCATGTTTAACTTGTTGTCAATGAAGACTCCAAGATTTTTACCCAGCGGTGGGTAAAAAAAATTGTTGTTGTTGTTGTTGTTGTTGTTGTTGTTGTTCCCTCTGCTCACGTTTAATTTATGGAGTGTGGTCCAAATCTCTCCTTCCTGAAAAAAATATAAAATTCTCATACTTGTTGTTCTTAACACCCTGCGTCCTTCTGAGGAGAGAGGACTGTCTAGAAATAAAGTTTTATTATTTACTAGCTGTCTCCTGCCACGCGTTGCTGTGGCCCACTCTGGTGATCTGGAAAATAAAGTAATGAGAAAGTATTGATTTCTAATATATGTAATTCCTTTCTGCTTGTGAGTAAACAGCATTTCTTGTTGTTTCTTTGTCAGTGTTGATGTGGAGAGTGTCTGGTTTGCCTACTCTGGAATATGCAACATATCATAGTCCTTCTTTAAGGGTCTCTTTCAAATCTATGATACTATATCTGTGTGTGTGAGAGAGAATCATATCTATCTATCTATATTTATGACTGGATGGCTCTTTGTCAGGAGGGCTCTGATTACATTTTCTTGCACTGGTGAAGAGAGTTGTACTGGATGGCCTTAAGAATTTTCTGTTGGTCATGGGGGTTCTGTGTGGGAAGTTTGCCCCATTTCTGTCGTTTGTGGAATTCCATCATTGGTGGAATTCAGAATGCTCTTTGATTGTAGGTGAACTATAAATCCCAGCAACTACAACTCCCAAATGTCAAGGTCTATTTCCCTTAAACTCCATCTGTGTTCATATTTGGGCATATGGAATATTCGTGCCAAGTTTGGTCCAGATCCATCATTGTTTGAGTCCACAGTGCTCTCTGGATGTGGGTGAACTGTAATTCCCAAACTCAAGGTCAATGTCCACCAAACCTTTCCAGTTTTTTCTGTTGGTCATGGGAGCCCTGTGTGCTAAGTTTGGCCCAATTCCATCATTGGTGGAGTTCAGAATGCTCTTTGATTGTAAGTAAACTATAAATCCCAGCAACGACAATTCCCAAATGACAAAATCGTATTTTTTTGAGTGGAGGACATAAATTGGACTCTTAGGTGTCTTGTGTCCAAATTTGGTGTCAATTCCCCCAGTGGTTTTTGAGTTCTGATGGTAGCACGAACTAACATTACATTTTTATTTATATAGATTTATTTATTTATTTGTTATTAGTTTCTTCAGTTCCAATTTCAGTGGAGAAATAGTTTTGAGTTTTTATTTGCTTTATATAATATTTTATTCCTATAGGTTCTGCTCAGATTAAATAAGGCTATAAAATGCTGTCACTGTGATAATCTGGAAGCTTTATATGGAAGAGGACTTAGGAGCGACTGACTTAAAAATGTTCTAGCACCTGCCTACTCTTTTTATTAGCATGACATATTCATATCCTCAACAAATGAATTGCAACATTTTATTGTATTAAAAGGGGTAAATGGTGTGTCTATTTGCAAAGCATCTGTTGTGATTATTTCTTAAAACTGTAATTAGTGACTATCAATGGGATTTATTAAACAGTTTTTATAGTATTAAAAATGGGGAGAAATGTAATTAGATCATCCTCCAACTTCTTAACTGAAAGAGTTAACTCCCCCCCCCCCAAAAAAAAATCAATTTATTGAGAACAACTAGCTTTTGAGTTTTTGGTTTGATGTTAATGTCCCTTGAAAAATAATTAAACATAAAACAATACCAAGTGGGAACATCTAACCCTTTGAGTGCTATTGGCCTACAGTGACCATGAGCCACCATTTTTTTTTTTTTTTGCTTCTACTGAGCTGGCATAATAGAAGTCTACCATTATAACCAGTCAAAGCCATGGTATTCCCTTTAGTAACCTACGGATGTGAGAGCTGGACCTTAGGGAAGGCTGAGCGAAGGAAGAGAGATGCTTTTGAGCTGTGGTGTTGGAGGAAAGTCTGAGAGTGCCTTGGACTGCGAGAAGATCCAACCAGTCCATCCTCCAGGAAATAAAGCCCGACTGCTCACTGGAGGGAAGGATACTAGAGACAAAGTTGAAGTACTTTGGCCACATCATGAGGAGACAGCAAAGCCTAGAGAAGACAATTATGCTGGGGAAAGTGGAAGGTAAAAGGAAGAGGGGCCGACCAAGGGCAAGATGGATGGATGGCATCCTTGAAGTGACTGGACTGACCTTGAAGGAGCTGGGGTGGTGACAGCCGACAGGGAGCTCTGGCGTGGGCTGGTCCATGAGGTCACGAAGAGTCAGAGATGACTGAACGAATGAACAACAACACCCATTACAACAGCTCACATGCTCTCATCTTCTATAGTAGAAGTAGTAGTAGACTTATATGTGTCTGTGTATTGTTGTTGTTCATTCGTTCAGTCGTCTCCGACTCTTCGTGACCTCATGGACCAGCCCACGCCAGAGCTCCCTGTCCCTGTCACCACCCCCAGCTCCTTCAAGGTCAGTCCAGTCACTTCAAGGATGCCATCCATCCATCTTGCCCTTGGTCGGCCCCTCTTCCTTTTGCCTTCCACTTTCCCCAGCATAATTGTCTTCTCTAGGCTTTCCTGTCTCCTCATGATGTGGCCAAAGTACTTCAACTTTGTCTCTAGTATCTTTCCCTCCAGTGAGCAATCGGGCTTTATTTCCTGGAGGATGGACTGGTTGGATCTTCTCGCAGTCCAAGGCACTCTCAGAACTTTCCTCCAACACCACAGCTCAAAAGCATCGATCTTCCTTCGCTCAGCCTTCCCTAAGGTCCAGCTCTCACATCCGTAGGTTACTACAGGGAATACCATGGCTTTGCCTAGGCGGATCTTTGTTGCCAGTCTGATGTCTCTACTCTTTACTATTTTATCGAGATTGGACATTGCTCTCCTCCCAAGAAGTAAGCGTCTTCTGATTTCCTGGCTACAGTCTGCATCTGCAGTAATCTTTGCACCTAGAAATACAAAGTCTGTCACGGCCTCCATGGTTTCTCCCTCTATTTTCCAGTTGTCAATCATTCTTGTTGCCATAATCTTGGTTTTTTTGACGTTTAGCTGCAACCCGGCTTTTGCGCTTTCTTCTTTCACCTTGATTAGAAGGCTCCTCAGCTCCTCCTCGCTTTCGGCCATCAGAGTGGTGTCATCTGCATATCTGAGGTTGTTAATGTTTCTTCCAGCAATTTTCACCCCAGCTTTGCATTCATCAAGCCCCGCACATCGCATGATGTGTTCTGCATACAAGTTAAAAAGGTTGGGTGAGAGGATGCAGCCTTGCCGTACGCCTTTCCCAATCTTGAACCAGTCTGTTGTTCCATGGTCAGTTCTGACTGTTGCTACTTGGTCCTTGTACAGATTCCTCAGGAGAGAGACAAGTTGGCTTGGGATGCCCATCCCACTAAGAACTTGCCACAATTTATTATGATCCACACTGTGGATCACACTGTGTCTGTGTATTATAATGTATTATATATGGATATGCACAATATCAAGTTGATATTCCATATTCAGGGGATTTGGTTAATTCAACAGTCAAATCCCCAGAAATGGGGCGGGTAGGGGCAGTCAGAGACCGGCAATAATGGAGCACGTGGCAGCTGATCTTCGGCTGTATCTGGCTGAATTTGGCTGCCATGTGAGAAGTGCAGCCACTCACATGCAGGTTTTTCCATTCCTCCCCTTAGCCTTCTCAGAGCCAATTAGAAAAAGAAAGTGGATCACGTGTCTTTTTATCAGGGTTTTTTTTTCCCGTGTCACAAGTGACTTGAGAAACTACAAGCTGCTTCTGGTGTGAGAGAATTGGCCGTCTGCAAGGACGTTGCCTAGGGAATGCCAGGATGTTTTGATGTTTTTACCATCCTTGTGGGAGGCTTCTCTCATGTCCCCACATGGGGAGCCAGAGCTGAAAGAGGGAGCTCATCCGTGCTCTCCCAGGATTTGATCCTGAGACCTGTCGATCTTCAGTCCTGCCGGCACAGAGGTTTAACCCACTGCGCCACCGGGGACTCCATATATCAGAGTGAGCTCCACCATTTTTCTGTTGCAGCCTGGTGTTTGAGATGGAGAGATCATGTTAGCTAGTTCCATGTGTCTTAGTGCTGTTACTGCTTAGTGCTTAGGAAATAGGGATAACTTTTTGAGAATCCCCTTTTTTTCTGCAAATTTTCTTAATTAAATATCTTTCAGTCTTCAATTTATTTTACTAGTAATTTTGCTGGGGAAGAATGGATGGGAGTGCATTGGGAGGGCTATGACTTTAAAAGCTTTTTTTAGTGTGTTTGGTGTTTGTTAACATATTTTAGGGGGGGTTGCTTTGACTGTGTGAGGGATAAGTTTTGAGAATAGCCTGACTCCCTTGAGTCCTGACTTCTGCCCTGCACCAGTAAGTTCCTCTTTCCCCCAATCTATATAAATAAAAATGTAATGTTCATTTGTGGGTTTAACATAACTCAAAAACCAGTGGGCTAATGGACACCAAATTTGGACAGCATACACCTAACAACCCAATGTATGTCCTTCACTCAACATTTTTTGATTTTGTCATTTGGTAGTGGTAGTTGCTGGGATTTATAGTTCACCTACAATCAAAGAGCATTCTGAACTCCACCAACCATGGAACTAAACCAAACATGGCACACAGGACTCTCATGACCAACAGAAAACACTAGAAGGGTTTGGTGGGCATTGACCTTGAGTTTGGGAGTTGTAGTTCAACTACATCCAGAGAGCACTGTGGACTCAAACAATGATGGATCTGGACCAAACTTGGCACAAATATTCCATATGCCAAAATATGAACACAGATTGAGTATGGGGGAAATAGACCTTGACATTTGGGATTATAGTTCACCTACAATCAAAGAGCATTCTGAATCCCACAAATGACAGAATTGGGCCACATTTCTCACATAGAAACCCCCATGACCAGCAGAAAATACTTAAAAGCCATCCAGTCAAACTCCCTTCAACAGGGCAAGAAAATGTAACCAGAGCCCTCCTGACAAAAAGCAATCCAGCCATAGATATAGATATAGATATGATTCACACACACACAGATATAGTATCATAGATTTGAAAGGACCCCTAAAGAAGGACTATGATTCATTTCAGTGAATCATAGTCCTTCTTTCAGTGTGGGCAAACCAGACACTCTCCACATCAGCACTGACAAAGAAACAAGAAAGACTGTTTACCCACAAGCATAAAGAAATTACATATATTAGAAACCAACACTTTCACATTACTTTATTTTCCAGATCACCAGACTGGGCCACAGCAACGTGTGGCAGGGGATGGCTAGTTTATATAAATAAAAATGTAATGTTCGTTTGTGGGATTAACATAACTCAAAAACCACTGGACGAATTGACATGAAATTTGGACACAACACATCTATCAGGCCAACAAGTGACAATCACTCATAAAAATGCTGAAAAACAGAGCAGAAGGGGCTTAAAGGTCCAAAAAAGGCAAAAAGACGCTACAGCACAGGTACAAAAACAAAACACAGCAAATAAAACACACAATAGCATGGCCACACTCTTCTGGACTACAGCTCCCAGCATCCCCTAGACTAGGCTTTTTAAGAGAAGAGGATCATCCAAATGCACTGCTTCTAAGCTGCAAGCTTTCTTCACCTAGGATTTCTTTGAGAGCATCTCAATCCCTGTATATTTCCAATTTCCTATTCCTGGACTGCAACTCCCAGCAATCCTCCAGATAGATAAGAGAGATAAATAGATAGATTAGATAGAGATAGATAGGTAAGAAGATAGATTGATTAGGAGGACTGCTGGGAGTTGGAGTCAAATAATGGGTAGATAAGGAAGAAAGGGGAGAAAGAGGAAGGGAAAGAAAAGGAAAGGAAGGGAAGAGGAAGAGAAGGAAGGAAGGAGAGAATGAATGAAAGAAAGGAGGAGAAAAAGAAGGAGGGAAGATTGGCCACAGCAAAGCGTGGCGGGTACAGCTAGTAAATAAATAAAAAAGTCCTTTAACCTCTTTGACTTTCCGTCTCACTGCTATACCCTCTCCAGCCCTACCTTCTGGCTTGTGTGTTTGTGTACTCTTACACCAGACCAGCAGTCTATCTATCTATTTATCTATCTACTATCTATCTACTATTTATCTACTATCTATCTCACAAAAAGCCCTTCTTGTTTGTTCACGGCTCTCTGGCTCTCTGGCTCTCTGGTTCTCTGGCTCTCTCTGTGTGTGCTGTGCAAAGGCAGAAGCCTGAGCCTATTTTCCTCAAAAAAAAATTAAAACACCATTGATTTCAGGAATTTCCTGATAAACAGAATTTTGGGGGGCGTGGGGTGTTAACAGAGGCGGCCCTAGGTAATTTTCAATGGTAAGCAAACAGTATTTTGGCGCCCCCCCCCCTCCCCCAAAACCAATCACTATCTATCTATCTATCTATCTATCTATCTATCTATCTATCTATGGGGGCATGGACAAATTTTGGCCCTCCAGGTATTTAGGACTTCCTACTGGCTGTTTGGAATTGTGGGAATTGAAGTCCAAAACACATGGAGGGCTGAAGTTGGCCCATGCCAGCCATACATACACACACACACACACTAGCCATCCCCTGCCACGCGTTGCTGTGATCCAGTCTAGTGATCTTGAAAAGAAAGTAATAAGAAAGTTGGTTTCTAATATATGTAATTTCTTAATGCTTGTGGGTAAATAGTATTTCTTGTTGTTTCTTTGTCAGTGTTGATGTAGTTCCAACACAAAATACTGAAGGGATTTGGGGAAAATAGACTCTGATACTGGAGGGGTTTTGGGGAAACATGTACAATAATTTAGATTTGCAGTACCTTCAGTCACTTCCGTTCATGAAGAACCTCCTTGCCGCCCTGAGAGGGGTGATGGCACAGCTGCCTGGAGAGGCACTTGCAATGCTGCCCCTCTTCACACAGGAGAAGAGGCCCTGTGCTCCATCGGCTCCTGGGTATGCGCTTTGCATTCTCTTCCCCCACACGCTTTGCAACTCCGGGAGAGGGACACACGCCGGCATTACCAGGCGCACGGAAAAAGAGCCCTCATGCAGGGAGCATGCTCTCCCTCCATCCTTCCCTCACAAGTGCGCACGTTGTCCTCTCCTCCTCCTCCTTGCAGGCCAAGGGAGACAACAACGCCAGTGTGCATCCTTCTCCCAGCGTTAGGAAGTGCATGGAGAAGGAGGGCGATGCAGGGCGCACATTTCCTAATGCCGAGAGAGGGATGCGCAGCGGCATTGCCGGGCACGTGGGAAAAGAGGCCTTGTGCATGCCTCTTTTGTGTTTTATCTTGGGTGCTATCTTTGAAATGTGTCATTGTGTACATAAACAGCAATCCCATGATCCCAAACATTTTATTTATTTATTTACAGTATTTGTATACCGCTTTTCTCACCCCCAGGGGGACTCAAGAAGACACACTTCTAGTTCAAAGCCCTTCGGATCAGGGATACTCAACCTGTATTACATTACAAACTGCTAGACCGGCTGTTAGGTATTGTGGGAGTTGTGGGAGTTGAAGTCCAAAACACCTGGAGGGCTGAAGTTTGCTCTTGCATGTGCTTGACCCAGAAGCAGATGAAGAGCCCTCCTTCCATCCAACTGCCACTGCTTTGGCCTTGGAGAAACAGGTGGCATGTGAAGCCATGGAGCCCTTCCAGACAGGCCCTATGTCGCATTATCACAGGGTGTTTACGCCCTACACCACTGGAAAAATTATACTGCCTAGCCGGTATTGCGCCACCTGACATCCGCCGGGAAGTGGCGGCCAATAGTGAAAGGACCAAGGCAGAGACATCTCCAGCTCATCCCCTGTTTGGGTATCAGCCAGCACGTCAACGACTTAAATCTAGAAATAGTTTTCTAAGATCTACAGAGACACTCGCTGGAACACCTCAGCAAGCGAGAGTCCAAAAGTGGCAGCCTCAAACCCAGCACCTCAGCCCATGGCTGATACCAGATGAGAGACTCCCCCCTGGGCACACGGAAGACTGGGCGACTTGGAAGGCGCTGAACAGACTGCGCTCTGGCACCACGAGATGCAGAGCCAACCTTCAGAAATGGGGCCACAAAGTGGAATCCTCGACGTGCGAGTGTGGAGAGGAGCAAACCACTGACCACCTGCTGCAATGAACCCTGAGCCCTGCCACATGCACAAGGGAGGACCTTCTTGCGGCAACACCAGAAGCACTCCAAGTGGCCAGATACTGATCAAAGGACATTTAATCAACTACCATACTCACAAATTTTGTAATCTGCTTGTTTTGCTTTGTTCTGTTAGAAATGTAACATAATTTGACTGGTTGTTCTGACATGACAAATAAATAAATAAATCCCAGGTTTTCAGCTTTAAACTGGATCATATGAGTCCACTCTGCCAGATAATCCAGGATAAACAGAAAACCTGCAATCACATCCTGGGATATAGGGCCTGTCTGGACAGGCCCTTCATCCCTTCCCACACTGGCATCCCTTTGCCTTTGTGTCATGTTTTAATTAAATTATACACCTAAGGGCAGGGGAGCATTTTGTTGTTGCTTTACTCGTACAGTGACAGTGTTACACAGTTGGTGTTCTGCAACCACTGCTTCAACCATCCATGGTTTGAAAACATTTTTTTTAAAAAAAATCCCAAAGCAGTCTTTGATTTTGCCACTTTGTACTGTGGAAATATAAATATAGAGCTCCATAGTGTCTCGTCCAACAGCAGTTGGGATTGAGCCCTGGAACTGATGGAAGGATAAGTGGAAGGACAAGAGTTAGCAACCCAAAAGACACTGCTGCAAAATGTAATTGCTAAAATATCAAAGTCAAAATATTATCCAAATTTAAACTATTCGGCCAGCAATGGAAAGGAATCACACAGGATCATATTTTTGCAGTCCATTAAGTGTGTTGATGACAAATCAGATAAAGGAATACTGGGGAAATTAATATAAAGCAGTGTGTATAAAGGGACATTACATTTGGTAATCTAATGCAGGCTTTAAAAGGTTTTAAAGATCAAGTCAGGGTCTGCTGCAGTTTTTAGTTTTGGATATGTTTTTTATGGATTTTAACTGAATTTTTAAAATACCAATGATATTTAATTCATTTTAATGTTTGCATATTTGTGGATTTTAAACTGTACTGAAATGTTTTTAATCTAAGCCAACTTGAGTCTTCTTGGGGAGAGAAAAAGCAGGGTATAAATAAACATAATAATGTGTTGTGGAAGGCTTTCATGGCCAGAATCACTGAGTTGCTGTGAGTTTTCTGGGCTGTATGGCCATGTTCCAGAAGCATTCTCTCCTGACATTTTCCCCACATCTATGGCAGGCAACCTCAGAGGAACAAAATCTGGCTACCAGTACCCTCTAAAATAACCCTCTAAAATCAGAACAATAAATAAAGAGCAACACTAAAAAAGGGGTGGAATTCCTGACATGAAGCAATCAGGGCCAGTTAACCGCTCCCAACAAAGGATTCCTGGGCAGCAACTAGCTCGGCTTCGAAGCTGCAAGGCCATTAAATACTCATCAAGATGACCAATTGCAACATTCACACTTACCTCACGCAGACATGAGTTCTTTTTCCCACCCTGGACATTCCACAGATATACAAACCCCACTTGCCTAGTTACAAACAGACCTCACAGCCTCTTGAGGATGCCTGCCATAGATGTGGGTGAAACATCAGGTGAGAATGCTTCACCAAGCACCAAAGAGCATTCTGAACTCCACCAATAATAGAACTGAACCAAACTTGGCATACAGGACTTCCATGACTAACAGAAAATACTGGAGAGGGGGTTGGGAAAAATAGACCCTGACATTTGGGAATTGCAGTTTACCAAGCACCAAAGAACATTCTGAGCTCCACCAACAATAGAATTGAACCAAACTTGGCATATAGGACTTCCATTACCAAATACTAGAGGGGTTTGGGGGAGGCATGTACAAAAGATGACATTTGCAGTACCTTTTGACGAGGCCTCCTTGCTGCCCTGAGAGGGGTCCAGGCTCAGCTGCAGGGAAGGAAAGGGAAAGCGAAAGAGCCTGGCTGGCTGCCTCCCTCCTGGCAGCACGTGGAGGGAGGACTTCCCTCTTGCGTAGTGGGCGGGGCCTGCGCTTCTCCATTAGAAGGCTGTTGAGGGCGCATGGGGCCTGCAGGAGGAGGCGTGGCCTAAGGACAGAACAGCGCCCCCTGGCAAAAAAAGTATTCCGCGACCGCTTACTTCGAGTAATGGACGGGCCGGCCCTGGGTGTTAAGACCCAGAAGCCTCAAGAATGTCAAACATAGTATAAAAGGTCCAAACAAAGGTTTATTAAACACAAAAAAGGCTTAGAGACACTTAACTCAGTGCCTCTAGCACAAACTAAGAGTCTATAGCAACCGCTAAGCAAAAAACCCAATTTAAATATAATCTGGATTATACCAGAGTATAATCTGGGATAACAAAAAGTTACAGCAATCTGCTTGAAATTCAAAAGGTCCAAAAAGCACAAGAAAAGGTGGGAGCATGCAAAATTGAAGTCCAAAAACAGTCCGAAGTCCAGGCATGTCCAAAATGAGATGAAGCTGTCCAAAAAGCAAAGTCGTCGTCAAAACACAGTCCAGAGTCAAAGGGGAGGTTGAAGTCAGCACTTACGGAGTTCCAGCCAGAAGTCACGGAAACACAGAGATCTGTAGTCCAAGGACCCAAACTTGAGAGTAATGGCAGTAACAAAGATCCAAACCCGATAAGACACTTTGCCTTCTGCAAAGACCCATTGAAATCCAAACCAACTTATATCCTATAACTCCTCATCAGAGGATGAACTGCTCCCCACCCTTTCATCATCACTTTCAGCTGCCCCATTCCCTGCAGCTGAGCAATGCCTCCCATCTCTCCACCTTTGCCAGCGTCTTTCAAGACTTAGGTCTTCCCAAGTGTTCCCAGATTGCCAGTCCTCTGCAAACCCCTCAAAGTCATCACTGGATGTAGGCTGAGTACAGATGTCCCTAATCTCCTGCACACGGGTCCAGTCTAAAGCATCCTCCTCCTCATTGTCACTCCCAGTCCCATCACTCCTTTCAAAACCCAAAAGAAGAACTCATCTTCTGTTGGAGCGCTAAGTATATCACGGATACGCTTCCTTGGATCTCCTCATCTGATTCTTGTTCTCGAGTAGCCCGCTTAACTCCCCTGCTTTCCTCTCCTTCCCCCATTTCACAATCTGAGAAACCCTCAAAGGACTCTGAATCAGTTGGAGCCATGAATATGTCTGCTTTCGCTGCTCTAATCTGCTTTCGCTGCTCCTCCTCCTCCAACACCTGCGCAGCCCTCTTCTCCCTTCTACCAGTAGTAGTAACGTCACTATCACGCTGTACTACAACATGGGGGGTGGGGGGAGAGAAATTGGACGTTTTTTTTTAACGAATCACACACCCCTAGTATTATATCATTTTGCTCTTTGTTTTGATGTAGATTTTATATATTATATAAATAAATGAGATAAAAAATAAACAAATAGAAAAATGATAATCCCCTCAAAACATAATATGTGCAGTTTGCATTCATGTACAGGACACAGCCCTCTTGCTAGATGAACTCAGCTCTAGATATATATTTTTTAGCCTTTGGAAAGATGAAATGTAGTGGATTTTTGAATTAATTACAACTGAAGTAAAAATACTTTGTAGTTAAAGGAAGGAGAATGGCCGTAATTAATATGAGCAAAATGATAATATGCTCATTAATACTGTTTCTATGTCATTTTCTTCCCGTCTCCCACAAAAAGTGCTGATTTTTTGCCAAGATTCAAGGACCGTGGGAGGAATGATGTCTCATGCATTTTTTAGAAGTGTTAATTGAAATTCAATATATTAAGTCCATTTAGATCTTGAACAATTAGTGCAATATATTTAAATATAAATTTAGTTAAATTGGGGACAAAAATGGTAAGTAGAACCTAGGAGCACATCTTAATTAAAGTCCATAGATTGCCAATAGGTTTTGTTCCTTGCCAGTATACATCTGCATAATTGCAATCTTGCTGGGGTATGAGGTTAGATTTTGCAGAATGACTCTTTGTGAGCATTTTATAAAAGTTTAATAAAATGATTAAGAGATTTATAATGGTGCCATGAAAGTATGTACTGTCTAGTGTGATTACTTTGAAATAAAAGATGCAATTTGATCTACTCTAGCCCCCAGCCACTAAAGGTCATATTCTCAATGGCTTTGTGCTCATTATCTGATCTGGTAACTTTGAAGCTACCTGTGAATGAATATCTCCTGTTCAAAGAATAGTATAGTTTATACAAGCTCTAAATCTACCACAGCTTTGGATTATGCATACAAAACCAAAACTGTATAGTTCAGAGTTTGGGAACAGTAGTATTTTGCAGTAGAACTTCCAGAAACCTTTCCAGACTCTGATATGGTTGGATTAATCAGTTTGTGGGAATCGTGTGCTTGTCTAAATGAATAACAATATATTGAATTTGTCACTTGCAGTCTTCAAGACTCACAGGGACGTTTTGTAAGTATCTGGTAGGGCTGGGCGGTTTCATTCGTTAATTTCGTAATTTGTTATTGATTCGTATTTAAATTAGCTTATGATCCTATATTGAGCCATGCAGGAGCAACTAAAAATCGAAACGAATTTTTCAATTTATTTTGTAATTGTTTCGTAATTGGTTTGAAATCGTTTCGAAATCGTTTTGAAATCATTTCGAAATCATTTTGAAATCGTTTTGCAATTGTTTCGTTATTATTTCCGTATGTCTGGTGCAAGTTTTATAGTTGTTGTTTGTTTTATCAGTGATAAAAAAATTAATTATCACACCAACAGTCAACAACAGAGGGAGAGGGAAGCTTCAGAAGTTCCCCCTATCCCGTTTGGAGGTTTCTTTAGCGTATTGTGCAATCGCGTCCGCCATTAACGAATCAATTCGAAATTTACGAAATTTCGTAAATAACAAAAAAAAATAAAGAAAAATTCGGAATTCTTTTAAAAAACAAAACTCAAAAACCCCTAAAAACGAATCGAGTTTAGAAACAAATTTTTCCATGGTTACCCAGCCCCAGTATCTGGGTATTTATTTATTTATTTATTTACAGTATTTATATTCCGCCCTTCTCACCACGTGTTGTGTATCAATGCCATAGACACTAGGCCTGGGTAACAACGGAAAAATTTGTTTCTAAAATTCGATTTGTATTTGGGGTTTTTTTTTGTTTCGATATTTAAAATAATAACAAAATTTTCCTTTTAAAAAGTTCGATATTTACGAAATTTCGTAAATGGTAAAAAATTAACGAATCGATTTCCGAAACAATAACGAATCGATTCGTTAATGGCGGACGCGACCGCGAAATACGCTAAAAAACCTTCAAAACCTTCTGAAGCTTCCCTCTCCCTCTGTTGTTGACTGTTGGTGTGATATTATATATTTTTTTCACTAATTAAACCATAAAACTGGCCCAGACATGCAGAAATAATAACGAAACGACCTCAAAACAATAACGAAACGAATACAATATCGAAATACGAAGCATTTACAAAACGTTTTTGAAAATTCATTTTTTTTAATAATTGCTCCAGAATGGTTCGTTATCGTTTTGTAATTGAAAAAATTAACGAATTATTAACGAATTACGAATTAATGAAACGAAACCGCCCAGCCCTAATAGACACACAACACATATAGACAGACAGTTAGAGCAATGGTTCGAAACCTTCCTAATGCCGTGACCCCTTAATACAGTCCCTCATGTTGTGGTGACCCCTGTTTTTGTTGCTACTTCATAACAGTCATTTTACTACTGTTATAAATCATAATGTAAATATCAGATATGCAAAATGTATTTTCATTCACTGGACCAAACTGGGCACAAATACCCAATGCACCCACATGTAAATGCTAGTGGGGTTGGGGAAGGATTGATTTTGTAATTTGGGAGTTGTAGTTGCTGGGATTTATAGTTCACCTATAATCGAAGAGCATTCTGAACTCCACCAGCGACGAATTTGTACCTAATTTGCCACACAGAACTCTCATGACCAACGGAAAACACTGGAAGGGTTTGGGTTTGGGAGTTATAGTTCATCTATATCCAGAGAGCACTGTGGACTCAAACAATGATAGATCTGGCACAAATACTCAATATGCGCAAGTGTGAACACTGGTGGAGCCTGGGGAAAATAGACCTTGACTTTAGGGAGTTGTAGTTGCTGGGATTTATAGTTCATTACAATCAAAGAACATTCTGAACTCCACCAACGATAGAATTGACTCAAAATTCCCACATGGAATCCCCATGACCATCAGAAAATACTGTGTTTTCTGATGGTCTTTGGCGACCCCTCTGACACCCCTTCGTGACCCCCTCAGCGGTCCCGACCCCCAGGTTGAGAAACACTGAGTTAGAGGCTATTTAACATTCCAATTTTCTGACCACCAGGGGAGCTGTCGCTTCACCGTCCATCTGCGACACTGATGAAGTACTTTCTGCATTCCCCGCATGCTTTTTGCTGGAGATTTTTTTATGGCCTCGTAAATTTGTTAAATTAGCCTCCCCACACATAGGTGGCGCCTAAATTTCCTACTTGACAGATGCAACAGTCTTTCGGGTTGCAAAGGTTGACAACAAGCTACACAAATTGGCTGGAAGCTCTTGATGCTCTGTGACCATAGTGCAAAGATGTATTCTAGTTGAAATTTTTCTCTGCCTGTGGTTGAGAACAGGACAGAAAATTATTATCAACTCTCTATGATAGCAAAAAGTTGCAAAAATGAAGGAGCAATTGCATCCCTAAAGCATATGGGATGCATTTAGATCTTGTTATTACATGCTGTCATTTCGAAGATTCTAAAAACAGTCTCAGTTGTTCCCCTATTATCTGAATTTCTTTAAAGATCTTTTTTTTCTTTCCATACAATCTGTTCTTTGCTTTCACTAGCCTGTCATCCCCTACAGTTCCCAGGACATTTTTGTCTCACCCCTACATAAGACAAGAGGAATTTGTTCATCTCTGTTTCACAGCTATGAAAGCTACAAGGAATGGGTTGCTACCTTTTTGTTTTAACCAGCCCTCCTCCTGTGCCTTGAATAGAAGCCTTACTGACACATGAAATATAGCAGATGGAGACTTTTTCCCTGGTATGGAGTGATTTCTTTGTCTGCTATATTTCTATATGTTAGATTCAGCCTGCTGTTAAAAGCAGAGCTAGTCCATGAAAACCTAAAGGGGAAAATGAAACAGAGCAAATTCCACCATTAGAAAAAAAAAATGGAGAACCCAAGAGTCTCTAGATCAGTGTTCCTCAACCTTCCTGATGCTGCAACCCCTTAATACAGTTCCTCATGTTGTGGTTACCCCCAAACATAACATTATTTGTGTTGCTACTTCATACTGTAATTTTACTACTGTTATGAATTGTGATGTAAATATCTGATATGCAGGATGTATTTTCACTCACTGGACCAAATTTGGCACAAATACGCAATGCATCCAAATTTGAATACTGGTGGGGTTGGGAAGGGGGAATTGATTTTGTCATTTGGGAGTTGTGGTTGCTGGAATTTGTAGTTAACCTACAATCAAAGAGCATTGTGAACTCCACAGAACACCCAGGACCAACAGAAAATTCTGGAAGGGTTTGGTGGGCATTGACTTTGAGTTTGGGAGTTGTAGTTCACCTACATCCAAAAAGTAATAGTAATAATAATTATAATTATAATAACATTATAATGGTTCTGGCCCAAGTTACCTATCCAAACGTATCTCTGCCTATCAGCCCGCCAGGACCCTAAGATCTTCTGGGGAGGCCCTGCTCTCTATCCCGCCTGCTTCACAGGTGCGGCTGGCGGGGACGAGAGACAGGGCCTTTTCTGTGGTGGTCCCCCGGCTGTGGAACGCCCTTCCTATGGAGGAAAATCAGCCCCCTCGCTAATGGTGTTCCGAAGAAGATTAAAAACTTGGATGTTTGAATGGGCATTCGGTTAAACAGTGCAATGAATGTGATGATTACAGGAATGGAAATTTGGACGACGGATTGGATCACGACTCTAGTTATGAGATGCATTGTGTTGTCTATTGTTGTGTCAATATTGTATATTATGCTTTTATGGTTTTAAATTGTATATCGTTGATTGATTCTTATCCTTGTTGTAAACCACGTTGAGTCACCTGTTGGGCTGAGAAACTGCGTTATACAAGTAAAGTAAATAAATAAATAAATAAATAAATAAATAAATTCTCTCCCCGAAGGGACTCGGGGCAGCTCACAAGGGAACAAGCCCGAAAATACAAAGTATTACTTACTTACTTACTTAGGCGATCCCTCGTTTTCCAAGGAGGATTGTCTTCCAGTATTCTTGTGGGTCCATATGTGGCTGTGGAGCCCTATTCTTGTTCTGCATCTTCTTCCGCAGTGAGGGCATCGGTTTCCAGGTGGAAGGCGGTCTCGGTCGGGGTTGGCTTGACGCGCCTTCCTCTTGGCACGCTTCTCCCTTTCCTCCTCCATTCGTGCCTCTTCAAATTCTGCCGCACTGCTGGTCACAGCTGACCTCCAGCTGGAGCGCTCAAGGGCCAGGGCTTCCCAGTTCTCAGTGTCTATGCCAGAGTTTTTAAGGTTGGCTTTGAGCCCATCTTTAAACCTCTTTTCCTGTCCACCAACATTCCATTTTCCATTCTTGAGTTCGGAGTAGAGCAACTGCTTTGGGAGATGGTGGTCGGGCATATGGACTATGTGGCCGGTCCAGCAGAGTTGATGGCGGAGGACCATTGCTTCAATGCTGGTGGTCTGTGCTTCTTCCATAAATGATTCCATATAAATGATCAACATTTTCTAATGTTACAAAGTATAACGTCTTCCAGCACGCTGACGTTTGTCCGCCTGTCTTCCCAAGAGATTTGCAGGATTTTCCGGAGGCAGCGCTGATGGAATAGTTCCAGGAGTGCATGTGACGTCTGTAGACAGTCCACGTCTCACAGGCATATAGCAGGGTTGGGAGGACAATAGCTCTATAAACAAGCACCTTGGTATCCCTACGGATGTCCCGGTCCTCAAAGACTCTCTGCTTCATTCGGAAAAATGCTGCACTCGCAGAGCTCAGGCGGTGTTGTATTTCGGTATCAGTGTTGACTTTTGTGGAGAGGTGGTTGCCAAGGTAGCGGAAATGATCAACATTTTCTAATGTTACAAAGTATAACATTCACAATAAAATAAAATGAACACAGATTCAAAACAACAACAACATCAGAAAAAAACAGTTACAGACACAGTGCACAATTTTAAAAACAGTATAATGACTGAAAAATTAGTGCTGAGTGCGGAGGGATCAGGCAATTATTTATTTATTTATTTATTTATTTACTGTATTTGTTTACCGCCCTTTTCAGCCCTCAGGCGACTCAAGGCGGTTTACAGAGGCAACAATTCAATGCCCAACAACACCATAAAAACATTTTTAAATTAACAAACAAACCATAACAAGATAAAAAAATAACAAACAAACCATAACAAAATCAATAAAAACATAAATCATTTGTGTCTCCTAGTTAAAGATTTTGTCTAATCTCATCATCTAGTTGTTCCATATTCCTATGTCTGTTACACTGCATTTTCAAATGCTTGCTCAAAACTACCAAGACTTAACTTTTTTCTGACATGTTAAAAGGGAGGGGGCCAATCTAATGTCCCTGGGAAGGGTGTTCCATAGCCGAGGGGCCACCACTGAGAAGGCCCTGTCTCTCATCCCTCTCATCTGCCAGGTAGCAAACTGGCAGGCAGTGGAGCTGTTAAGTGAGTTGGGATATAAAACATCCCCAACAACTTAAAAAAGTTCCATTGGACATTTTTTTTACAGTTGTTTTGATTGAGTATGTTGCCTCATTATTCTGTGACAACCCATTTACCGGTTGTGTGTCTTCACGGAATTGCTTGCAGGTCAAGAATAATTCAGTGTTTATTAATTTGTTTTACTTAATTTATTTTCCATCTTATAAGCCCAATGGGATCCTCAAGATAGCTCATGGAAAAAAAACAAGTTTTTTTTAATCTCATAAAACAATATTGCACTTCATAACCGGAATTAAAAATACCAGCAATAAAATTCATACCAGATGTGTCTTAGCATTTTATGTGACAAAACTGATAAAGCATACTTTATAATTTATTGAGCAAAAATTAAACAAAGAGTCCATATTGCCATGCAGCCTCAAATGTTTCTTGAGAATTATGCTGCTCAGTGTTTCCTTCATTTTTCGGAAATCAGCTCTCCTAAAGTCCAAAATGCAGGTTTGACTTGTCTTAGTTCCGGCCTTCTTTTGTACCTCAAATTGCAGGAGCACATGTATTATATAATATTTTGTATTATGCATTATGTACATATTTTGTTTCCAGTCTAAATAACTCCAAGACCTATGCATTTATTATGGTCACAAGTCACAGTTTTGTGATATAATTTTATCTGGAGAATTCTTTGGCACCAGCACAAGATCATATGTCAAAATCCTGTCTCTTCTCTTTTTCATGACATATACAGTGAAAGAAAGGGAAATAACACATTTTTGACATATGATGATCTTATACGGATATAAAAAATATATCAGTATAATATATTGGGGAAACACCTGTTCAACTCCACAACCTTTGTCTTGTGGGGTTCCTCAGGGCTCAATACTGTCTCCCATGTTGTTTAACATCTACATGAAGCCGCTGGGGGAGATCATCCGGAGTTTCGGGGTGCGATGTCATCTGTACGCGGATGATGTCCAACTCTGTCACTCCTTTCCACCTGCTACTAAGGAGGCTGTCCAGGTCCTGAACCGGTGCTTGGCCGCTGTGACGGTCTGGATGAGGGCGAACAAATTGAAACTGAATCCAGACAAGACAGAGGTACTCCTGGTTAGACGCAAGGCCGAACAGGGTACAGAGTTACAGCCTGTGTTGGATGGGGTCGCACTCCCCCTGAAGACACAGGTTCGCAGCTTGGGAGTGATCCTGGACTCATCGCTGAGCCTGGAACCCCAGGTTTCGGCGGTGGCCGGGAGAGCTTTTGCGCAATTAAAACTTGTGCACCAGTTGCGCCCGTACCTTGGGAAGTCTGATCTGGCCACGGTGGTCCACGCTCGTTACATCCCGAATAGACTACTGCAACGCTCTCTACATGGGGTTGCCCTTGAAGACTGTTCGGACAACTAGTCCAACGCTCGGCAGCCATGATACTAACAGGAGCGGAGCGCAGGGAGCATACAACTCCTTTGCTGCACCAGCTCCACTGGCTGCCGATTTGCTACCGGGCTCAATTCAAAGTGCTGGCGTTGGCCTATAAAGCCCTAAACGGTTCTGGCCCAAGTTACCTATCCGAATGTATCTCTGCCTATGAACCCACCAGGACTCTAAGATCTTCTGGGGAGGCCCTGCTCTCGATCCCGCCTGCATCACAGGCACGGCTGGCGGGGACGAGGGACAGGGCCTTTTCTGTGGTGGCCCCTCGGCTGTGGAACGCCCTTCCCATGGACATTAGATCAGCCCCTTCATTAATGGTGTTTCGAAGAAAACTAAAAACCTGGCTGTTCGAACAGGCGTTCGGTTAAACAATGCAATGTACACGATGAATATAGGAAACGGAATTATGGAAGACGAATTGGATCACGATTCTAGTTACGAGACGTTAATGTGTTGTTATTGATGTGTCATTTTGTATATTATGCTGTTAATGGTTTTAAATTTTGTATGCTGTTGGATTGACTTTTGCTCTTGTTGTAAACCGCGTTGAGTCGCCTACAAGGCTGAGAAATTGCAGTATACAAGCAAAGTAAATAAATAAATAAATAAATAAATCTATATATATAAAAAATTAGACATTTTGTGAATATTTTATACAACACAATAATTTGTGCCTGGCTGAGAATTTAAGTTGTATTCTATAGCCAATAATCCGAATGTATTGCTGTTGCTAAAAACAAACAAGAAAATGTGGCCTTGGGCCCAAAGAAATGTCATTAGATTTCTCCCTTATTTTTGGCTAGAATGACAGCACAGATCAAGGCAGCTGGATCATATGCTCCCAAATCAGAAGTCTTACATATAGATGGTCTTTTCTGTCATTGTTGCTTGAGACTTGTCAGAGAGGGAGACTTAATGAAAGATGAAAGGTTTGTCACTATTAACACAGTATCTTCTACTCAGTGAATTACCATCATATAACTGGTAAGCATATGGATATCTTTCCCATTCCATCCTCTTTCCCAGCTGACTCGAAAGATGGATGCCAATTGAATATAGTTTGCAGCTTTGGTGCTATCCAATGTGCTATCTAGTCTTTGGTCAACTAATAATGAGATTTCGGTTTCCGCGTGTGCATGCACACATAAACAGTGGAACATCTGCTCTGTAAGAAATATCGGCACACAAATATATAGTGCTTATTCTCTGGATTAGCTGATCATTTAATACATGCTATCAATTCTGTCTGTCACATCACAGAACTCGAATGACCTGATTCTTCAGAAAGTTTCATTTATTCCGTGCAGGATTTCGCACAGTGATCGTGGGCTGTTTCAGATTGTATCGCAGATCAATTTTCTTCTCACTCATTTTTTTCTAGCAATGGAACATTGGTTTGCATTGCTGATTTCCAGCTTTCTATTTGTGCTGCTGGCTGATATATACAACGCTTTGTGTAAGCCCATGGGATACTTTTTAGCTAGGAATCCCATAATCATGTGCATATCTCTTCAGGAGAATACTATTCCCTGCTTGCCTAATAATAAAATCCATGTGAAAATGAAGATTAGCAAGACCTGTCTATCAATCAAGTTAATCCTATGCATATTTACTCGCCAGAGGTGACTCTGACTATGTCCAAAGGGGTTTATTCCCTAGTAAGTTAATGCTGGGGAGTCCAAATAGTGTTGTTTTTTGAGTGTTGGTCTAGGATCCCAGCAGACAAAATTTTCCACTTAGCCAGCGGATTATCTTGATCTTGGACAAGTCACACACTCTTAGCCTACAGCAGGCCTGCAGAACATATGGTCCATGGGCCAGATGCAGCCCTCAAAGGGCTTTGCCTGCAGGCTGTGGAAGGCAGGCAGGGGAATGGTTACTTATAAGTCAAATTCAACTTGGTAGTACATTATATATATATATATATATATATATATATATATATATATATATATAATGTGTATGTGTATATATATATATATATATATATATATATATATATATATGCTATTTTTAAAAAAATAAGTGGTCAAGGACAACATCATAGAATCATAGAATCAAAGAGCTGGAAGAGACCTCATGGGCCATCCAGTCCAACCCCCTGCCAAGGAATATTGCATTCAAATCACCCCTGATGGCCATCCAGCCTCGGTTTAAAAGCTGCCAAAGAAGGAGCCTCCACCACACAGAGAGTTCCACTGCTGAACGGCTCTCACAGTCAGGAAGTTTTTCCTCATGTTCAGATGGAATCTCTTCTCTTGTAGTTTGAAGCCATTGTTCCGCGTCCTAGTCTCCAAGGAAGCAGAAAACAAGCTTGCTCCCTCCTCCCTGTGACTTTCTCTCACATATTTATACATGGCTATCATATCTCCTCTCAGCTTTCTCTTCTTCAGGCTAAACATGCCCAGCTCTTTAACTCGCTCCTCATAGGGCTTGTTCTTTAGACCCTTGATCATTTTAGTCACCCTCCTCTGGACACATTCCAGCTTCTCAATATCTCTCTTCAATTGTGGTGCCCAGAATTGTACACAATATTCCAGGTGTGGTCTAACCAAAGCGGAATAGAGGGGTAGCATTACTTCCCTAGATCTAGACACTATGCTCCTATTGATGCAGGCCAAAATCCCACTGGCTTTTTTGCCACCACATCACATTGTTGGCTCATGTTTAACTTGTTGTTCACAAGGACTCCAAGATCTTTTTCACACGTACTGCTGTCTAGCCAGGCATTGTTCCCCATTCTGTATCTTTGCATTTCATTTTTCCTGCTTAAGTGGAGTATCTTGCATTTGTCCCTGTTGAACTTCATTTTGTTAGTTTTGGCCAATCATATCTCTAATCTGTCAAGATCGTTTTGAATCCTGCTCCTGTCCTCTGGAGTACTGGCTATCCCTCCCAATTTGGTGTCATCTGCAAACTTGATGATGCTGCCTTCTAACCCTTCATCTAAGTCATTCATAAAGATCATCTACACATAAACCTTCTCTTCATAATCAAGAACTACTTCATCTTATGTGGAGAGTATTCATGCCCAACAAAGGCATTCCCATCCAGATTGTTGTTTAAAAGAAAGAGACCAATAAATATGGGGAAGAGGAAAAATATTGTATGTGGAGGAAATGCTGTAATTGGGAACTAATGGCAAGCGAAATTGACATATGGTTGGTTTACACAGAAAATAGCATTTTTGGATACAAAAATTTTCAGCACCAAAAATACAATTTCTGTGTAGAAGAAATGCTGTTTTCTGTGCAAATGTACAATTTGTAAATTTGATACAGAATAAGTCCCCATTGTGAATAGGCTTCAAAAAATGTGCAATTTGCAAAGATTTTCTTGTAGCAGAAACAAAATTGCTAAAATTACTTGTTGCCCAAAAGTCAGTTGCATCTGTCAAGTAGGAAATTGAGGTACCAGTTATGTGGGGTGGCTAATTTAACTAATTTATGAGGCCATAAAAATCTCCAGCAAACATGCAGGGAATGAGGAAGTACTTCATCTGTGTCGCAGATGGACGGTGAAGTGACAGCTCCCCTGGTGGCCAGAAAAAGTAGGAATGTTAAATAGCCTCTGACTGTCTGTCTATCTATGTTGTGTGTCTATGGTATTGAATGTTTGCCATGTATATGTACATTGTAATCCGCCCTTAGTCCCCTGCGGGGTGAGAAGTGTGGAATATAAATACTTTAAATAAATAAATACTGTAAATAAATCATTATTTTTTTTTTGCTCACAGTGATGATGCTAAACATTTGTTCAGGATTGTCCTGAGGATCACCCATTGAGTTTCAAGGCCAAGTAGAGCTTTGATTGTGGGTTTTCCCCAGTCTTTCTCTCACTACTTACTTAGGAGATCCCTCGTTGTCTGAATATGATGGCTTTCCAAGTGTAGATTCTTAGCAGTGGATACGTAGGTGACTGTGGAACCCTACTCTTGACCCACATGTACTTCCACAGTGAGAACACTTGTTTCCAGGTGGAAGGTGGTTCTGGCCGGTGTTGGCTAATGTGCCTTCCTCTTGGCATGTTTCTCCCTTTCGCCTTCCATTCCCCCATTCAATACCTTATTCTGGGTCTTGATGGAAATTTTAGTTATGGAAACTGAACAATGGTATTACACCTACCCATGCAAGCCATTTTAATAATGAAGTCATCAACAATCATGAGTCAATGTATTGTTGAAGGCTTTCATGGCCGGAATCACTGGGTTGTTGTAGGTTTTTTCGGGCTATATGGCCATGGTCTAGAGGCATTCTCTCCTGACGTTTTGCCTGCATCTATGGCAAGCATCCTCAGAGGTAGTGAGATCTGTTGGAACTAGGAAAAGGGTTTATATACCTGTGGAATGACCAGGGTGAGACAAAGGACTCTTGTCTGCTGGAGCTAGGTGTGAATGTTTCAACTGATCACCTTGATTAGCATATAATGGCCTGACAGTGCCTGGATAACCTCATCTGAGCCCTTGTTTGACAGCTGCCACAAGGTAGTCGTCATCTTCAAATGTCAGATGCTGTTAAGATGGTCCAGGACCATTTGGAGCCATGGAGAAGAAGAACTCAACAGGTTCCTGGACCATCTTAACAGCATCCACCCAAACATCCAGTTCACCTTGGAAAAAGAAAATGAAGGAATACTGCCTTTTCTAGATGTCCTAGTCATCCGCAAAACAGAGCAACAATTAGGTCACACCATTTACAGAAAACCCACACACACAGATAGATATCTACATAAAAACTCCAACCATCACCCAAGTCAAAAAATAAGCACCATTAAAGCCTTGGCAGACTGTGCAAAAAGAATCTGTGAACCCCACCTCCTCCAAGATGAACTGAACCACCTCAATGGGCTCTACAGGCCAATGGATACTCCACCTCAGACATCAGAAGAGCTGCAAGACCGAGAACAAGCCACGAGAGTAAAGATGAAGATCCATCCAGAGGAAAAGTGTTTTTGCCATACATCAAGGGAACCACTGGCCGCATAGGAAGCTGATGAGGAAACACAACATACAAACCACCTACAGACCCACCAAGAAAATCCAACAAATGCTACGTTCAGCAAAGGACAAGAGGGATCCTCTCGCTTCTGCTGGAGTCTACCGTATACCATGCAGCTGTGGACAAGTCTACATAGGGACCACCAAACGCAGCATTGCCCAAACACGAATCAAGGAACATGAAAGGCACTGCAGACTACATCAACCAGAGAAGTCAGCCATAGCAGAGCACCTGATGAACCAGCCTGGACACAGCATATTATTTGAGAACACAGAAATTCTGGACCACTCTCACAACCACCATGTCAGACTACACAGAGAAGCCATTGAAATCCACAAGCATGTGGACAATTTCAACAGAAAGGAGGAAACCATGAAAATGAACAAAATTTGGCTACCAGTACTAAAAAAAACCTCTAAAATTACAACAGCACAACAACAGAGAGGAAACAAACAAGGACATCTAATTACTTCTCAAAAAAAGTTTGCTCCAGGCACTGCCAGGCAATCGAATGCTAATCAAGGTGATCAGGTGAAACATTCACACCTAGCTCCAGCAGACCAGAGTCCTTTGCCTCACCCTGGTCATTCCACAGATATATAAACCCCTTTTCCTAGTTCCAACAGACCTCACTACCTCTGAGGATGCTTGCCATAGATGCAGGCGAAACGTCAGGAGAGAATGCCTCCAGACAATGGCCATATAGCCCGAAAAAACCTACAACAACCCAATCATGAGTCAATAAAAATCTACTTCTTTGTGGGTAATTGGCAAATATATACAACTGACTTCCAAAGTGTTTTGAAATCAGGAATGGTACTTTAAAGCCAATAGTTAACATTCAAGTACAGAAATTTCTCTGACTCACAAAAACAATGAGAAGAAAACGTCTGACAGAAACCAGCTCCTAATAGAGCTGGGTCAGTACATCTATGCTTTCTGTCCTGTGTCATGAGTGCAAAAGGCTTTGTTGGGTATTTATGTTATTTGTTGTTAACAACAGCCATCAATTTCATGCTGTCATCGTATTATTAAATCTAGAGGACAGACATTTCTGTGTGACTTCTTGCTGAGAGGCCGTCACCTTATGCCCCATCAAGCTGTTTTCTATGTAATTAAGAGAAAATCTGTTCAGTAAAAGAGACTCAACTTTTTTTTTTTTTGAAAAGGAGAAACTAGCCATTCTGGGATCAAAAATTGATCGGGAGGATGGGAAACTGTGAGGAGAAACGAGGAGGGAAAGTATTTTTCTGTCTTGTCTTATCAGATAGACAAATTAAATTCTACCATGCCACACCAAATTATCTCTTGGTATTGATTTTGTTGACCTGACACTTGAAATGAGAGAAAGGATTCATTTTGAAGGCTATATTGGAGGAATGAGAGTGACATTTGGACTCTGTGATGGTGGTGGGCCATTATGCTTATCCCCATGGCTCTCATGTTCCTGCAAGGTTCTATAATATTAGGAATGATGCTATTGACTAATCTCAGATAGATCTAGTAAATGTTTAGTACATAGAAAAATCCAATTGATTCAATAGCTCAGCCCTATGTCACTTTTGCATTATTTTTTTGTCAGAGTCTATTTCTACATTTTTTTCTGACTTCCTTTTTTAAAGGAGTTATGTATCATGAATAAAGGATGCCTGTATATATATTCTAAATATGAGTGCAACTGAAAATATTTTAAGTGCACATTGTCACATTTTGAGCTTTGAATTAGTTTACAATTTTTGCAAATGTGGAAACTCCTGATGACAGCTATATTTTGTCTTGTGTCTTAATTCATTTTACTTTTTTTCATGTCACGCGTGACTTGAGAAAATGCAAGTCACTTCTTATGTGAGAGAATTGGCTGTCTGCAGGAATGTTGCCCAGGGATGCCCAGATGTTTTACCATACTTTGGGAGGATTCTCTCATGTCTTCGTATGGAAAGCTGGAGCTAACAGACAGGAGTTCACCTTGCTTACCAAATTCAAACCACTGACCTTTTGGTCAGCAGTTCAGCCAGCACAAGAATTAAACCCATCGTGCCACTGGGAACTCCTCAAAATAGACCTTACTAAGAAAAAATATCTTAAATCCGCCCTGTCCCCTCGGGAAGATAGGGAATAATAGGGAATAAGATAGGGAATAATAAAAATATATTATTATTGTTATTGTTATTGTTATTGTTATTATTTGAAACAGAATGAATTCACAGCAGACACTCTACTGGCTATTGTATTGGATCACACATTGGACACTTCCCAAGTGTCTAGGATTGTGTGATATATCGATGATTAATGCGTGCAGATCCCAGTAAGGTGGCCTTTTGCAGCTGGCAGATGGTAATTTTGTCAGCGCCAATTGTGTTTAAGTGCAGGCCAAGGTCTTTAGGCACTGCACCCAGTGTGCCGATCACCACTGGGACCACCTTGACTGGCTTGTGCCAGAGTCTTTGCAGTTCGATCTTTAAATCCTCATATTTTGTCAGCTTTTCCAGTTGTTTCTCTTCAATCCTGCTGTCACCTGGGATTGCACCATCGACAATCCATACTTTGTTTTTTAACACGATTCTGAGGTTAGGAGTATTGTGCTCCGAAACTGTCTGTCTGAATTCGGAAGTCCCAGAGTAGCTTGACATTTTCATTCTCTGTAACTTTTTCTCGCTTGTGATCCCACCAGTTCTTTGTTGCAGGCAGATGGTATTTGTGGCACAAGTTCCAATGAATCATCTGATCTGCGGTGTTGTGCCTCTGCTTGTAGTCTGTCTGTGTGATCTTCTTGCAGCAGCTGAGGATGTGATCTATTGTTTCATCTGCTTCCTTGCAGAGTCTACATTTGGGATCTGTTGTCGACTTTTCAATTCTGGCTTTGATGGCATTTGTTCTAATGGCTTGTTCTTGGGCTGCCAGAATCAGGCTCTCTGTCTCCTTTTTCAAAGTTCCATTTGTGAGCCACATCCATGTTTTTTCTTTGTCAATTTGGTTCTCAATTTTTCCCAGGAACTGTCCATGGAGAGCCTTCTTTTGCCAGTTTTCTCTTCTGTTCTGGATTGTGTTTTTATGGTATCTACTAGGCCTGGGTAACAACGGAAAAATTTGTTTCTAAAATCGATTTGTATTTGGGGTTTTTTTTTGTTTCGATATTTAAAATAATTACAAAATTTTCCTTTTAAAAAGTTCGATATTTACGAAATTTCGTAAATGTTAAAAAATTAACGAATCGATTTCCGAAACAATAACGAATCGATTCGTTAATGGCGGACGCGACCGCGAAATACGCTAAAAAACCTCCAAAAGCTTCTGAAGCTTCCCTCTCCCTCTGTTGTTGACTGTTGGTGTGATATTATAATTTTTTTTCACTAATTAAACCATAAAACTGGCCCAGACATGCGGAAATAATAACGAAACGACCTCAAAACAATAACGAAACGAATACAATATCGAAATGCGAAGCATTTACAAAACGTTTTTGAAAATTCGTTTTTTTAATAATTGCTCCAGAATGGTTCGTTATCGTTTTGTAATTGAAAAAATTAACGAATTATTAACGAATTACGAATTAATGAAACGAAACCGCCCAGCCCTAGTATCTACTCTTTGTCTTTTGCACTTTATGTAGTTTACTACTATTAACTTCCTTCAATGTTTCTTCAATTATTATTATTATTATTATTATTATTATTTATTATGCAACATCTTTTTGCTGTTGCTATGTGGCTGACAATGTATTGATCAGAAACATTTATTCAGAGAAGGCTTGCCATTTCTTCCCTGTAAGGCTGAAAGAATGTCTGTTGCCCAAGCTCACTTACTGTGTCTCAGTGACTGAGATCTGAACCCTGATCTACTTACCCAATATTGAAACCATTAACCTATATTGACTGTTTTAGCAACCCCCATCATATCATCTGGAAGCATGGAATGTAGTTATCTAATATGGAGCAAATCACCATAAGTAATAAGGGTTAAAAAAGGTAAAGGTAGTCCCCTGACATTAAGTCCAGTCATGTCTGACTCTGGGGTGTGGTGCTCATCTCCAGCGTTGTCCGTAGACACCTCCAAGGTCATGTGGCCGGCATGACTACATGGAGCGCCGTTACCTTCCCGCCGGAGCAGTACCTATTGATCTACTCACATTTGCATGTTTTCGAACTGCTAGGTTGGCAGAAGCTAGGGCTGACAGCGGAAGCTCACGCCGCTCCCCGGAATCGAACCTGCGACCTTTCGATCAACAAGCTCAGCAGCTCAGTGCTTTAACCCACTGCGCCACCGGGGGCTCCAAATAAGGGTTAAAGCCTATTTAAAAAAGTCATTCTCCGTTTGGATAGTTCTTTCAAATTTCTTACTAAAATTCAGAATGGATTCACTGCTCAGTGATATCGATGCCATATTATGGTGAATACCTTGAGGGCTAGATTTGCCTTTCCTCTCTTTCAAAGGTTTTGTTTTGTTAAGAGATATATATTCTGGGCTATGTCTTCATATTCTTTGACTTAAGAAAGAATGTTTCCAAAAGACCTGTGCCAAGAAAGGATTGCTTTATTGTGGACATTTTCAATCATTTACAATTTGTAATACAATTTCCCCTAATATACTTTTTTTTGTTTGCAACTTATCCTAAAATATAGATTTTTGTATGCATTTCCCCTAAATTATGTATTTTATATGCAAATTTCTTTGACATATCCATTTATTTATATAAGTTTTTCTAACATGAAATATTGATGTGTGCAATTTTTGAGCTAAGTGTCAAATTGAAAGATAGTTGTTTTCCAATCAGCATTTTTTTCTTAGTGAATTAGTTTGATTCACAAATGTGTATGGAACAAACATTTCCCCATTTATTCCCCAGCAAACCTCTTGTGCGTGTATGTATGTCCACGTGGATGGGCATATTAAACTCACTATTTTCATCATTTTTCTGGCTTTGTGTTATTTTACCTTGTTGTTTGTACTGCTGACTGACTGTTAGTTGCCCTGGGAGCATATTAATGATGAATGAGATACAGAAGTTTCAGTAAACAAACATAAATAAAATAATTCCCAGTAACTTTTGAATTTATATGAAATAGCACTAAAAATGAAGATGAACTGAAGATCACTTTGCAGAATTGAATAATTTGCCCATTACCTCCTAAACAGTAGTTGTGGTAACATCGTCTATCCATCTGATTAAAAAATCCATCCTTAGCTATCACAAGTCCTCTCTATTGGTTTTCCTTAAAACAAGAGTGAAATGTATTTGATGGAAGTACAAAAATGAAAATGGAAATATTCTTGAAAACAATTGTGTGTTTGGTAGTTTCTGTTTATAGCAGTGCTTAAATTACAAGGGGCAGAGAAGAAGACAAAGTATTCTAAGAGAACAACTTTTCATGTTATTTTCCTAGAATAGATAGTTATTTGTTTTATATATTATTATATAATATGTATTACATGTTACTATAGAAAATAAATTCATACTTAAAACAAGACCACTGAAACTAATGGAACAAGATATGATTTACATATGTGTAATTAATTTTAGCACCTGTGCCCAAAGCAGAAATCTGGATTTTGTTCAAAGTTCCAGATGTAGATTTGTACATATTGTGCCGTTGCCTGTTGTGTGTGATCACACTTTGAGTATACAGGTTTTCATTGTACATTATAAATTTGAAATTACACATTTGTTGGCACATTCAGTTGCACTGTGTTGCAATATACTTCTGCACAATTGTTACATAACTGTGATCAAAGTTACATGCTGTCTCCTTAGTTTATGTCATGGATAAATATGATGCATGGTTTGAATGGAATTGTATGAAGGTGTATGATTAGGGTGTATAGAGGCTAGAGATGCCATCCAAAGGAACGAAGCCTGGAAAGCTACAAAAGGAAAATTCATGAACAGTAATTAAAAGTTGCTAATGAGAACTATTGATGATGAGAAACAAATGATTAACTGTTGAACTCTTGGTGGAAAACAACATGTGTACATTACCAAAGACAATGAATATTTTAAGTAAGAAAGTCAACACAGTAGCTCCTTATGTTTAAGAAGGAAAACCAATTATCAGTTAAGGAAGTAAAGTCAACATCTGTCCAGGAACTAATGGAATCAGGATGTTTTAGCTGCCTGTCATTCATTTACAACCTTGGAGCAACATCAGCAAGAAATATTGTTATATAAGAGACTAGGGCTGGGTAACCACGGAAAAATTTGTTTCTAAACTCGATTCGTTTCCAGGGGGCGCTAGCGTTTCCAAATTCTAAATACTTCCGAAATTTCGAGATTTCAAAATTTCGTTATTTACGAAATTTCGTTAATTCTGAATTGATTCGTTAATGGCGGACGCGATTGCGCAATATGCTAAAAAAACCTCCAAATGGGACAGGGGGAACTTCTGAAGCTTCCCTCTCCCTCTGTTGTTGACTGTTGGTGTGATAAAACAAACAACAACTATAAAACTTGCACCAGACATGCGAAAATAATTACGAAATAATTACGAAATAATTTCGAAATAATAACGAAACAATAATGAAATAAATTGAAAAAATTGTTTCGAATCTAATTTACTCCTCACACTATTCCTGCATGGCTCAATATTGGATCGTAAGCTAATTTAAATACGAATTAATAACGAATTACGAAATTAACGAACGAAACCGCCCAGCCCTATAAGAGACCTTATTACTAGGCTTGTGCATTTCAGCTGAACCCTGATCCATTTCTGCTGGCCAGATACCGATAGACCCTTGTATTCATTTTCCTGTGCCTCCCGAAAAAGGGCAGGTTGCCGGTTAGTCCTTAGCTGAAAAATGCAGTTAGATCCGGCCATTCTCTCTGTAGAGGAAACCAGGTTTAATGCTTCATTAAAGCTGTTTCTACTCTATGGTGCAGGCAGGTGCACATGCCACACAGTTTTTCAAGACATTTTAAGGAGGCCCAGGGAAGTAAGAGTGATGACCTGGAGCTATCCTCCTTGGGTTAGTTTAAAAATCCCCTCACTTTTCTCTACAGCCTACAATCTCCTTTCTGCTTTGAGTTTAATGTTCCCTTCAAGCTGTTTCTAATTTATTAATGCGCGTGGCCAGTTCTCAAAACAGGTTCAGTGCCTCAGAGAACTTATTTAAAGTTTGGCCTCATCTTTTCTGACCCAATGACATTGGAGTCAACGGCTTCCCTTCTACATTCTCTGTCATAATACTCCAGCCTCGAGCATCTTCCCCTCCTAGTCCCTCAAAAAAGCAAACAGCCAGATCCCTCTGAAAGTTCACAAGCAGGACATGATAGGAATGGCCTGGGGGCTAAAGCATTTATTCATGCATTTTGAAAATATATAAACCTTCCTCCACCCGCAAGGGATTCCCATTGTAGTACACATACTGTTCTGATCCCGCCTTTTAAAATAACAAATACAACAAAGAAAGCAGTACAACTAAAGAAGCAGTACAACACTTCAACAACTGTACAGTAACCAAATTTAAAAAAAGTCCTGCCTAAATTGTAAATTCAGTATAAAGGATGATTTAATTTGTCATTGTTGGGGGGGGGAATCCCACAAAATCTATGATACATACACACAACTGAAAGGAATGGAAAGGAGAAGGGGAAAAGTTTCTAGCCTCCAATGACCACAATTTCCTAGGGGTAATCCTGATTAATTTCTTTTGTCATTCCACTTTTTCATCTACTTATAACATCCCAGATTCGCTCTCCTCTTCCCAAGCTTACCCTTTGCCCTCAGGTTACTTGAATTTTTGTAAAATGACTTCAGATTGCAAAAGTAGTTTTAATTCGATTAACTCAACAATGGGGAGATAAGAGAAGAGTGAAGAAATGAAGAATCTTGCCCATTCCTGAAGACTGAGGAAAAACCAAAAGCCTTGGCAGACCGTGCAAAAAGAATCTGCGAATCCCACCTTCTCCAAGATGAACTGAACCACCTCAACTGGGCTCTCTCCAGGCCAATGGAGACTCCACCTCAGACATCAGGAGAGCTGCAAGACCAAGAACAAGCCACGAGAGTAAAGATGAAGATCCACCCAGAGGAAAAGTATTCTTGCCATACATTGAGGGAACCACTGACCGCATAGGGAAGCTGATGAGGAAACACAACATACAAACAATCTACAGACCCACCAAGAAAATCCAACAAATGCTACGTTCAGCAAAGGACAAGAGGGATCCTCTCACCTCTGCAGGAGTCTACCATATACCATGCAGCTGTGGACAAGTCTACATAGGGACCACCAAACGCAGCGCCCAAACACGAATCAAGGAACATGAAAGGCACTGCAGACTACTGACCAGAGAAATCAGCCATAGCAGAGCACCTGATGAACCAACCTGGACACAGCATATTATTTGAGAACACAGAAATGCTGGACCACTCTCACAACCACCATGTCAGACTACACAGAGAAGCCATTGAAATCCACAAGCATGTGGACAATTTCAACAGAAAGGAAGAAACCATGAAAATGAACAAAATCTGGCTACCAGTATTAAAAAAACTCAAAAATTACAACAGCAAAACAACAGAGGGGAAACATCCAGGCACATAAAATCACTCTCAACAAAAGATTCCCCCAGGCACTTCCAAGCCATTGAATGCTAATCAAGGTGATCAGCTGAAACATTCACACCTAGCCCCAGCAGACAAAAGTCCTTTGTCTCACCCTGGTCATTCCACAGATATATAAACCCATTTTTCCTACTTCCAACAGACCTCACTATCTCTCAGGATGCTTGCCATAGATGCAGGCGAAAGGTCAGGAGAAAAATTTCCTCCAGAACATGGCCATATAGCCCGGAAAAACCTACACAACCCAGTGATTCTGGCCATGAAAGCCTTCGACAATACAAAAACCAAACAGTTGCATCCTTTCCTACCTTATATGTACTTTTCCAGCAAAGCAAATATAGGTGTAAATAGAAAGAAAGACAAAAAATAGCCAGTTTCCCCTTTCAGTTGTGAGAAATCCAGGAAAAGCAACGAGGAAGACCCCCATTTGGCCAATTCATGCAACACAGCCACAGGAGTGTGCAGTGTGGTTGTGGCATTGGCAGAAGCAAGTCAAAGCAGTGATGGCTGCTTAAAGAACAGTTAATGTGACCTGGAAAGGGAAGAGAATGGTGCCGTGGCTATATTCTATGAAATCTTTCAGGTATCTTTTTTGTAAAGTTGAGACGCCTGGCTCTTTCTGTGGTGTTCTTACTCCTATACTTCCCAATTTAGTTTGACCAGTTCCCCTCGAGATCAAAGGTCTCTGGGTGCCTTGCCTTTGTCTTGTTATCCCCAGGGATTCTAGATATTTGGTCCACCGGCTAAGGATACAACTCTTTGCATGCTTTAAATGTAGCAATGAGAAATTTCAGAAATTTTCTCCCTAATGTGAGGAAGTCTTTGAAAACCACACAGTTTTTGATGACTGCTCACAATTCAGACTTTATTCTGTGCAAAATGAATGCATGATTGTTTTTCACAAGAAATCGAAATGTAGTATTTATGTGTTGAAATATTTTTTTCATGTAGAAACGACTGTTTTCTCCACAAAACAAGCATGTGTAATTTTGCACAGAAGTCCTGAACTATAAAGGTTATCATTAGACTAGAATTCATCTTGTCAGGATTTCTAAACACTCAAAGTACAAATTTATACTATTTTTTGTTTTTTTATTATATTTATCACATTTTTTCAAAATACATTGAAAGAGGGGGAACATAAATGGTGTAGAGGAAAGTGTGAATACATAATAGGGAGTAGATATGGAGGGGAAAGGTATGGGAGATGGATAAGAGAGAGAGAAAGATCAAAATAAAGAAAAAAGGGGGGAGCTGTGGAAGGCATAGGGTAGGGTAAATAAAATTTTCAACTCTTCCAGTCATTCTACATAGAGTTAAAATTTCTGTATTGTATTGTATTCTTCAATTTTCGCTTCCTAGTTGTTTCTGAAATCTTCTTATTCTATTTTTTTCATATCATTCTCTTTAATTAATCATTATTTCCTTTATGTACATTCTCAATAGTTTCCAGTCTGTTTTGCTCATTATGTTCTCTTCTTTTAATAAATGTGTCAAATGATGAGAATATTGGGAATCGGCCTGTGTTTGTGTATCAGGATCCTGATGTGGGAAATGATGATGCCAAGGCTGTGGGAAATGATGAGGGAAATGATGTTGCCGAGGCTGAGGTACAAGATCGAGATGGTTTGGTCAATGATTTTCATACAGACACTGACAGAGAGGCCCCAGTGCAAAGGGCAGTTTCTCATGAGAATATCCCTGGGTCTAGCAATGATAATTCACTCCCTCTCTCTGTGAGCTTTCAAGATTTGGATAATATTTTGAACTGGACAGCAAGCATTATAATTTGGATAATATTTTGGACAGCAATTTGAACTATTTGGACTTTATTTGGACTGCATTGTGAAGACAGTTTACTTTTTCAAGGACTACAAGATAACCAAGTAACACTCAGACTTGCAATTTCTTTTATATGCAGTGTGTTTACACGGTTTATGTTAACATAGTTCTGTTTGGATAACAATTTGCAACTTGTATTTGTCATTGTTATAGATATCTGTGTTTCTTTGCAATTTTAATGAACAGCCAGATAGGGAACTGAAGAATAGGTGGCTGGAGATTAGCCAGGACCGATAACAAACTCAGTATTTACGTCACTCCGAAAGGCTGTGTCTGATAAAGGGAAAATGTGGGGGGAAACAAAACCAATTTCTGAGTTTTGGGATATAAAGTTTGCTTCTAGGGAAAACCTGTCAGATCAGGCATCATTTGGAAACCAAGTTCTTGTGCCATGGAAGTCTTGTTCAAGGGGTCTTGTTTCTGTGGAGTTTTTTAGACTTTTGAATTGTCTTTGCATCCTGCTTGATTCCTGGCTGGATTAATGCTGTCTTGGATTGCTTTTATTTCTTGTGTGGACATTGCTTTGTGTTACTACTTTTTATGGACTAATTGCTTTTTGGAACCTTCTGATTTTCTTACAAGTATTTATTTCTTTTTAGTTATTCACTAAGCTTCAATAAAAGAAGATTTGTTTCTTCACTCTTCATGTGGTGTGTTTAAAGTCAGAGGGCTTCTTCCTGACTTGGAGTGCAACAGAGAAAAAGAACTCCCAACAATAGAAGATTGGTTTACCAAGATAGCAGAATACATAAATATTAGGCTTGGGCGGTTTTGTTCGTTAATTTCGTAATTCGTTATTAATTCGTATTTAAATTAGCTTATGATCCAATATTGAGCCATGCAGGACTACTGTGAGGAGTAATTAAAAATCAAAACAATTTTTCCAATTTATTTCGTATTGTTTCGTAATTGTTTCGTAATTGGTTCAAAATTGTTTCGAAATTGTTTCGTAATTGTTTCGTAATTATTTCCGTATGTCTGGTGCAAGTTTTATAGTTGTTGTTTTATCAATGAAAAAAAATAAATTATCACACCAACAGTCAACAACAGAGGGAGAGGGAAGCTTCAGAAGCTCCCCCTGTCCCATTTGGAGGGTTTTTTAGCATATTGTGCAATCGTGTCCGCCATTAACGAATCGATTCGTAATTTTACGAAATTTCGTATATTTCGAACTTTGTTAAAGGAAAATTTCGGAATTCTTTAAAAAAACAAAACGCAAGGGCCCCCTAAAAACGAAACGAGTTTAGAACCAAATTTTTCCGTTGTTACCCAAGCCTAATAAATATGGACTCTGACAAATTTATACTATTTTTTAATATTCTGTGAATCACTACCATCAGTTACCTACATAGTTACCTTTTGTTTTATACTTTTTAAAAGGCAAAGAACAGTTCCTGTGGTACTTCTATGTTCTAATCAAGACACTTATGTCGCATTCATATAGTAAGGTGCAGTAGCTCTTAATAGTAGGATTATCAAAACTGTGTGTGAGTGGCTTGCATATGAAATGGTAACAGAATGCAAGCTTTTAAGATTAAGTACCGCATACAACTGCACAAAAATACTATGTGTGTGACAACTCTACTCACTCTTTGCTGTTTAAATCCAGTGATTTTCACAATACGTTGTCACCTGCATGAAAGTGATTGAAGCTGCACGTAAATGCATAAGCAATTGGATTTGGTAAACACCCGTTTTTGAGAGACCACTTTTTCAAAGATATGCTTTAGTAGACAACTCACGGTGCTCTAGTGTATTCCTTTGGGGTATGAAAAATTCTGTAACAGTATTAGTGATTTGCTAGGAGCTTGCTTCTCATCATCTTTCATTTTTCAAGGGTAATTTACCAGCACAGAACAATGACAAACTGGTATTCCCTTTGCCAACACAAAAGCCTAAATAATCTTATTTGTTCTGCAATACAGCAATCTTCAGAAATTGCCTGTATTCTCAAGTTATTTATTTATTTTTGGCTGGTCTCTCTTTCTTTTTGTCACTTCATAAAATGTGGAATGTCAATTTATATCTGTGGTGCCTCTCTATCTGGCACTGCTGCCTATTGTTGTGTATAAAATGCTTTAATGCATTGTTTCGATGGTGTCAACTACCACAAATAGCATATACCTCCTTTTTTAAAAATTTCTCTAACTCACATTCATGGAAAAAAGCTTTAGCCTAGCAAGTCAATCCAACTTAGAGTGTAATAAAGAATGGGCTAGCTGTGGAAGACTGCCTTTGACTGCGTGGATCATAATAAATTGTGGCAAGTTCTTGGTGGGATGGGCATACCAAGCCACCTTGTCTCTCTCCTGAGGAATCTGTACAAGGACCAAGTAGCAACAGTAAGAACTGACTACGGAACAACAGACTGGTTCAAGATTGGGAAAGGTGTACGGCAGGCTGCATACTCTCACCCAACCTTTTTAACTTGTATGCAGAACACATCATGCGAGGTGCGGGGCTTGATGAATGCAAAGCTGGGGTGAAAATTACTGGAAGAAACATTAACAACCTCAGATATGCAGATGACACCACTCTGATGGCCGAAAGCGAGGAGGAGCTGAGGAGCCTTCTAATCAAGGTGAAAGAAGAAAGCGCAAAAGCCGGGTTGCAGCTAAACATAAAAAAACCAAGATTATGGCAACAAGAATGATTGATAACTGGAAAATAGAGGGAGAAATTGTGGAGGACATGACAGACTTTGTATTTCTAGGTGCAAAGATTACTGCAGATGCTTACTTCTTGGGAGGAGAGCAATGTCCAATCTCGATAAAATAGTAAAGAGTAGAGACATCACACTGGCAACAAAGATCCGCATAGTCAAAGCCATGGTATTCCCTGTAGTAACCTACGGATGTGAGAGCTGGACTTTAGGGAAGGCTGAGCGGAGGAAGATAGATGCTTTTGAGCTGTGGTGTTGGAGGAAAGTTCTGAGAGTGCCTTGGACTACGAGAAGATCCAACCAGTCCATCCTCCAAGAAATAAAGCCTGACTGCTCACTGGAGGGAAGGATACTAGAGACAAAGTTAAAGTACTTTGGCCACATCATGAGGAGACAGGAAAGCCTAGAGAAGACAATTATGCTGGGGAAAGTATAAGGAAAAAGGAAGAGGGGCCAACCAAGGGCAAGATGGATGGATGGCATCCTTGAAGTGACTGGACTGACCTTGAAGGAGCTGGGGGTGGTGACGGCCGGCAGGGAACTCTGGCGTGGGCTGGTCCATGAGGTCACGAAGAGTCAGAGGCGACTGAACGAATGAACAACAACAAAGCTGTGGAAGAAGCAGCATTCCTGAACAACTACAATCACAACTACCATTATGATTATTATTGTGGTGGTGGAGGTGGTGGTTGTTATTATTGACGATAGCAGGAGCCACACATTTATTGTTCTTTCATTTGTCTGAAGATAAATGGATTTGTGAGATATGAAGGGGAAATATTTTCATGGGGCTGTTCTTCCATCTATCTGAGATGTAGGAGGTAAAGTTTTAAGAAGCACATTCTATAGGAAATAATTTCTCTAGGACATAGAACCCATCACCTACTTCTATAATGGGTCGCATTTCATTTTCTCCCCATCAGCTTATTTTCTTGCCCCCAGACTTCTTTTCTTTGTATTTGGTCTTCTGAACTTTTATCTATCCATTTCCTTTTCTGTGGGTAAAACAACTGTGTTTGGGGATTGTCCAGTATAGTGATCACATTCTGATTGAGCAGAACATGATACTCTGCCCTCATGTCAAGGGAGTCCCCAGTGCAACATCTTTTCCATGTCACTTCTTCTGTCATTAGCCATGGTGATAAGGTGCCAGCAGGATGGGGTGAAGAGGAAATCTCCCTTTCTTTTCCTCCATTCCCAATGCTCCCCATCCTCAACATCAGTGCAAGAAATAGAGAAACGGTAGGTACTGTGTTATGACCAGAGGCCATCTTGATATGAGGACAGGGAATGGAGCCAGGACAGTTGCAGCCAGTTCTGATTGATTGGTCTAAATATCTTCCCCGACCTTAGCTTGGGAGAAACACCAAATCCTGAGGCAGGATTCAAGCTTTTCCCCAACTTTAGGGTATCCATAGTAAGGCTACATTGAAGTGACTTTGACTTGGATCCCTGCCTCAGCACCACACATTGTGTCGCCACTGATCTGTGTCTTACTTACTTACTTACTTAGGTGATCCCTTGTAGCTCGAGGATAATGGTTCTCCAGATGTGGTGTCTTAGTGGTGGGTCTATAGGTGGCTGTGGAGCCCTATTTTTGATCTGCATGTTCTTCTGCAGTGTGGACATCGGTTTCCAGGTGGAAGGCAGTCCCAGTCAGGATTGGCTTGTGGTGCCTTCATCTTGGCACATTTCTCCCTTTCATTCTCAATTCGTGTCTCTTCAAATTCTGCAGCACTGCTGGTCACAGCTGACCTCCAGTTACAGCGTTCAAGGGCCAGGGCTTCCCAGTTCTCAGTTCTCAGTGTCTATGCCACAGTTTTTAAGGTTGGCTTTAAGTCCTTCTTTAAATCTCTTTTCCTTTCCACCAACATTACATTTCCTGTTCTTGAGTTGGAGTATAGTAAGTGCTTTGGGAGATGGTGATTGAGCATTCGGACAATGTGGCCAGTCCAGCGGAGTTGATGGTGGAGGAGGATCACTTCAATACTGGTGGTCTTTGCTTCTTCCAGCACACTGACATTTGTCCACCTGTCTTCCCAAGAGATTTTCAGATTTTTTTTTGAGGTAATACTGATGGAATCATTCCAGGAGTTAAGTGTGATGTCTGTAGACAGTCCATATTTCACAGATGTATAGCAGAGTTGGGACGACAATGGCTTTATAAACAAGCACCTTGGTCTCCCTACAAATGCCCCGGTCCTCAAACACTGCTTCATTCTGAAAAATGCTGCACTCTGTGTCTACACCAACCTAAATGGTCAGTGTAGAGGCACCTTAGACTGACGTGATATAGAATCTTAGAATCATAGAGTTGGAAGAGACCTCATGGGCCATCCAGTCCAACCCCCTGCCAAGAAGCAGGAAAATCACATTCAAAGCACCTCAGACAGATGGCCATCCAGCCTCTGTCTAAAAGCTTCCAAAGAAGGAGCCTCTACCACACTCTGGCGCAGAGAGTTCTACTGCTGAACAGCTCTCACAGTCAGGAAGTTCTTCCTCATGTTCAGATGGAATCTCCTTTCTTGTAGTTTGAAGCCATTGCTCCATTGCATCCTACTCCCCAGGGCAGCAGAAAATAAGCTTGCTCCCTCCTCCCTATGACTTCCTCTCACATATTTATACATGGCTATCATATCTCCTCTCAGCCTCCTCTTCTTCAGGCTAAACATGCCAGCTCTTTAAGCCGCTCCCCATTGGGCTTGTTTTCCAGACCCTTGATCATTTTAGTCTCCCTCCTCTGGACACATTCCAGCTTGTCAATTGTGGTGCCCAGAATTGGACAAAATATTCCAGGTGTGGTCTAACCAAGGCAGAATAGAGATTTAGCATTACTTCCCTAGATCTAGACACTATGCTCCTATTGATGCAGGCCAAAATCCCATTGGCTTTTTTTGCCGTTGTATCACATTATTGGCTCATGTTTAACTTGTTGTCCACGAGGACTCCAAGATCTTTTTCACAAGTACTGCTCTTGAACCACGCATCTCCCATTCTGTATCTTTGCATTCTCATGGCATGGAAATGTGCAGATAACTGGAGTCTTTCAAAGTTTCAGCTACTTCCTCATGCCATGTTAGACGGGGTTACACTCCCCCTGAAGACGCAGGTTCGCAGCTTGGGAGTGATCCTGGATTCATCGCTGAGCCTGGAACCCCAGGTCTCAGCGGTGGCCGGGAGAGCTTTTGCACAATTAAAACTTGTGCGCCAGTTGCGCCCGTACCTTGGGAAGTCAGATCTGGCCACAGTGGTCCACGCTCTTGTTACATCCCGAATAGATTACTGCAACGCACTCTACGTGGGGTTGCCTTTGAAGACTGTTCGGAAACTTCAATTAGTCCAGCGGGCGGCAGCCAGATTACTCACCGGAGCGTCATACAGGGAGCATACCACCCCTCTGTTATGTCAGCTCCACTGGCTGCCGATCCAGTTCCGAGCACAATTCAAAGTGCTGGTTTTGACCTACCAAACCCTATACGGCTCCGGCCCAGCGTACATGTCCGAACGCATCTCCTTCTACGTCCCGCCTCGGAGTTTAAGATCTTCTGTGGAGGCCCTGCTCTCGGCCCCACCTCTATCACAAGTGAGATTGGTGGGGACGAGGAGCAGGGCCTTCTCGGTGGTGGCCCCTCGCCTGTGGAATTCACTCCCCGGGGAAATTAGGTCATCGACATCCCTCCTCTCTTTCAGAAGGAAATTAAAAACATGGTTATGGGACCAGGCTTTCGGGCAATCTGGCAGTTAGATAAGGACAATGATGACCAGAATTGAGAGTACTTGACAATGTGGAATGAATTTATGGACTATGAGATGGCGAACGCTGAGCATTAGATTGTTTTATTGATTTTAATGTCTTAATTGTTACAATTGCTGTTTACTAGGCCTGGGTAACAACGGAAAAATTTGTTTCTAAACTCGCTTCGTTTTTAGGGGTCCATCGCGTTTCGTTTTTTTTAATAATTCCGAAATTTTCCTTTTAAAAATTTCGAAATTTACGAAATTTCGTATAATTACGAATCGATTCGTTAATGGCGGGCGCTATTGCTCAATATGCTAAAAAAAACCTCCAAATGGGACAGGGGGAACTTCTGAAGCTTCCCTCTCCCTCTGTTGTTGACTGTTGGTGTGATAATACAAACAACAACTATAAAACTTGCACCAGACATGCGAAAATAATTACAAAATAATTACAAAATAATTACGAAATAATTTTGAAATAATTACAAAACAATTACGAAAAAATTACGAAATAAATTGAAAAAATTGTTTCGAATCTAATTTACTCCTCACACTTTTCCTGCATGGCTCAATATTGGATCGTAAGCTAATTTAAATACGAATTAATAACGAATTACGAAATTAATGAACGAAAGCGCCCAAGCCTACTGTTTACATGTTTTATCCATTGTTATGTTTATGTTGGCATCGAATTGTGCCTTTTGTAAGCCGCCCTGAGTCCCCCCTCGGGGGTTGAGAAGGGCGGGGTAGAAATGCGTGAAATAAATAAATAAATAAATATGCACAGCTCAAGAACAATCCCAGGGAAGGCAGAGAAAACAGCCATTACAGCTGAAATAGCCTCAGACTGATTCACACTTCCCTACAGCCTCTCAATATGACTAGTTAGAATCACTTTTTTCTCCATCCCCATCACCTTTGCTATTTTCAACAAGATCATATTAGGCTGTGCATCATTTCTTATACCTGTCATTTTGGCCATTCATTCAAATCTCTTGACTACCAGAAGAAGATGGCAATTTTATCTGTTGGACAGATTTATTGTAAACAAGAGCGTCAAATGAGCCAGTTCCCCTCTACCGTCTACAGCAAAGAAATGTAAACTAAGAATGTAGTTACTTTTGCAGTCATAGGTACATACAATCTAATGATCATTTTTTCAGTAATTGCTAACACGGAGATAGCTATCTCTTCACTTATGTCTTTACAGGGGAGAAATGAAAGCTCTAAACTTTAAGAGATTCCCCAGCAATTTCTATAATGACCAGAGCTTCTTATATGTTGGCAATATTAGAAAAAAAAATATTAAAATGAAGCAAGGCATTAACACACACTTGAATTTTTCTACCTTTATGGCTTATTCTAGCCTTGATGCAATCCAATTTTGTTCAACGCTCAGACAGTCACTATTAAACATCAGAAATGACTTGAAATTGAACTGCTGCTCTCTACTGCAAAAGCGATTTGATTTTTGCTCAATTTCTGGGTGCTGGCATGTTTGGCGACTCATTAGAGCCAGTTTTCATTCAGACAAAACATAGCACGAAGACCCCAGTTATTTCTAAAAGAAAAAAAGAAGTGTAACGAACTGAGACAGCATTCCTTCTACCACCACAGGTCAAATTATATCTTTAGTTATAGCTCTGTAGATCTTCAGACATCCGTTTTCAAACACCAGCACATTGAATAAAGATACTAGTCCAGGAAGCAGCGTTCTCAGAACTCAACCAGGTCTCAATTATTTTCCTTCTCCAAGAGTCAGAAGAGGAACCAATGGTCCTGGCACAGATTAAAGACAGAGGAAATCGAAAATGATCCAAAATAGACTAGTGCATATACAGTGATCCAGGGAAGGCTTACTCAATGTTGTTTGGATGTCTTCTTCCTATTTCCTTTCCTGGCATATCTTAGATCCAATGAAGTAAATTAATATTAATAAAGTTATTATTATTATTATTATTATTATTATTATTATTATTATTATTAAACTTTATTTGTACCCTGCTAGCATCTCCCAAAGGACTCGATGCGGCTTACAAAGGCCAAGGCCTCAACAACAACAACTGTTGTGGTTCAGCAGCAACAGCATGATGAGACTGAGAGTGCAGATGAGCATGATGGGAATGGGAATACAGATGCAGGTGTGGGATTTCAGATTTCTCAGTTTTCTCAGCCACAGTCTGTAGCTAGAGAGAAACCATTGTTATCACAGGAACAGAATGTGGCTGATAAAACAGCCGGTGAAGGTCAGACTGTGCCGCAGGTGTTAAGAAGGAGTTTACGAATTGCGGCCAAGTCTTGAGAGGGAAAACTGCTTGTTAGCTGTCTGTTTAATGTTCAATGTTTTGATGTTTTACCTATAAGTAAACTGCCTGGGAGCTGATTCGGCATCAGTTCCAACGTTGCAAAATGGCTCGCTTTATCTCCTGCTCTGGGGCTTGGGCCTTGGGGAAGAAAGCCTGCTTCATGTAACCTCATGCTATTTCCTGGATTTTATGCTGCTTCTTGCTTCAAGTTCCTGCTTTGACTCAAAGGGAATCTATTGGATTTTTACCTTGTACTATTGACTTTTTACTGTTTATATTCTGATTTGTTTGAAACCTTACAATAAACTTCTTTCTTCATAAGTTTGGCTGGTTCGTCAGAGAGAGAGCAAGGTGAATTTTAGCCTGAGATACAACAACAACAAACAATAACAATACAATGCAAGCAAATTAAAAACATAAGCAATAACAACAATAAAATAAAACTTTTATTTGTGTATCTCTCTATTTCCCTAAGGGGACTCAGGGTGGTTTCCAGCATAAGTAAAATGTTGCAATTACTAACACAAAAACATACAAAATAATCATTGTTCTGTCGCGTGCTGGGCCTGTAAATAATTGTCTTTAGAACAGGACGTGCAACCTTTGCCCAGCGGGAAGCCAGGGGGCCTAAAGAGAAGTTCTCAGAGGTTTTCACCACAAACAGTCTTTAGATGACTTGAGAAGTACAACAAAGTATTTTATTAATGAACAATCAAACAGAAACTTCTCTTGTCTTCAGTAAAGTTAAGCAAATAATTCCAAGTTTTTAGGCAACTGGTGAATTCCTAATCTTGCCCACGAAGGACAGGCAACTGTCTTCAATAACTTCTATTTTAATGGAAAATCCCCTTTTTAACTTCTCCCAGGCTGACTGTAATCTAACCCTTACTGATGTGGGCTCCGCTACCGGGTTGAACTGCGTCTCGAACGCCGAGTGGTCCTACCAGCAAGGCAGTAGATGTTCTCCAGCTGGAGTTCTTTAGTCTTTAGGGCTGTTTTCCTGGAAATTCTTAAAGGCTGAAGCTTTTGTACAGGGGAAGCTTGCACACATCCTATACATTAGCTTTCCTTGCTGAGACTAACTAAAAAATGGCTCCCTTCCCTTCCCAATTGCCCTGAGCAAGAGGTGGGACCAAAACTTAACGATGATGGACAGGTGACTTGTTCTATGACTGCAACCAAAAGAAGCCACCTATCTGAAACCTAGGACTGCAACCTAACATTTAATACAAAGAAAATAAAGTTGGAGCTTCTGGTACAACTGTACCAGAATAATCATTATAAAACATAGACATAATACTATTTAACAGTAGTGGATATTTAAAATTAAAAGCCAGTTCAGTACTAATTTCCATCGGGCAAGTTCAGCTTCTAATGGTCAAAATTCCAGAGTGGGTCTTGATGACTACGAGAGGGCTGGGCTAGTATTTTTTTTTTGTCGTGTCAGGAGTGATTGCAAGTCACTCCTGGTGTGAGAGAATTGGCCGTCTGCAAGGATGTTGCCCAGGGGACACCTGGATGATTTTGATGTTTTTATCATTCTTGTGGGAGGCTTCTCTCGTGTCCCCGCATGAGGAGCTGGAGCTGATAGAGGGAGCTCATCTGCCTCTCCCCGGATTTGAATCTGCGACCTGTCGGTATTCAGTCCTGGCGGCACAGGGGTTTAACCCACTGTGCCATCGGGGGCTCCTTGGGCTAGTATAATAAAGTAGACTAAGGCGCGGGGAGTGAGTAAAGTGCAAGCATGGTCCTGTCTGATGGTAAGGGTGGGACCTGGATCTATTTATTTCCAAGGCCTGCTGCACAGCTATAAGAGATCTGGGCTAATGGGGACACATAGGGCCAGTGAAGTGGATAAAGTGCAAAATAGTAACCTAACTTATGGCTGGGGTGGTGCCTGGGGTTATTCCTTTCCAGGGCCTGCTGAATAGCTATAATAGGGCTGGATCAGGACTAGTACAACGAGGTAGCAAAGGGCAAAGGGCAGAGCAGGAACCTAACTAATGGCCAGGGTAGGGTCTGGGGCTAATCATTTCCAAAAGGCTGCTGGAACCACCAAGCTTTCAGGTCCTTTGAGGAAGGAAGCTAGTGATGAGGCTTGTCTTACATCTCTGGGGAGGACATGCCAAAGGTGGGGGGCCACCACCAAGAAGGTCCTCTCCTTCATCCCCATCAACTGCACTTGAGATGGTGGTGGGAGTGAGAGAAAGTTTAAGAGTCTGCGCTGGTTAATAGGGGGAGATGTGATCGCAAGGATAGGCAGGGCCCAAACAATTTATTCTGATTAATTTCAGCCCAGATCTGGATGCAATTATCAAGAGGCCCTTCTCCCCATTAGAAATTGTTCATAAAGCACAGTGACCATACAGACCTCTGTTGTTGTTGTTGTTATTATTATTATTATTATTATTATTATTATTATTATTATTTTGCTTAAGCACCCTATTTATATTAGAAACCAAATATTTACTATAATATTGATGGCCAGGAATCACCTGGGTACTTGCATCTTTGTAAGCGAACAATAGTTTTGAAACATTTGTATTCAGTAAGGCAATGATGTTAAATTAATATATTAGGGGGACAGCAAATGACCATTACTCATCCGGGCTGATGTACAATGGGATTGGATTACAACAGGATTTAATGCATAATGGGAACAATGCACAATGGGGTTTAATGCATACCGGAATGCCAGCTATAGAATGCAGATGTGCATGGGTAATGACCCCAGTCAGACCAGAACAGTATCTTGTTATGCATCTTCACATTTTACTATGAGGTCCCTCAGCACTCCTGCTATGTAGCTACTAGGTGTAAAATAAACCTATGCAATGTAGACCATCACACAGAATTCTGGCTTATCTTAATCAAGACACTAGAGATGTTTACTATGAAATAAATACAGTTCTACTACCATACTAAAATGGTTAATGAAGTTGATTTGGAATAGAAGTTACATAGGAGGCATTTGGTGTCCTAGTGATTTTGGAGGAAAGTTATCATTTTAATGCATTTCAATCTATTGAGTAGACTGAAAAGTACTCGACATGATCAAATTACTCAGGGGAATGTCTTTCAGCTTCAAGTAATAAATTTTTATATACCATCATGCCCAATAGCAATGGAACCATTTATTTATTTTTGCCACTACACACACAGAAAGGAAAATAACACTCCTAATTTTCCCATGTAATTCTAGCCCCTTTTCTAGTTCTCCTCCCTCCTCCCCTTCCATATGAACCCAAAGTCTTCTCCAAACTCATGGGAATGGTTTTTTCTAGTTATCACATTCTCACAGGACTGCTACCTCCCCCCCCCCCCCAAGTTCGCTTGCTATTGCTGGCCTTGCCTCAGCAATGTTGACAGAGGCAGGAGTCAAATGCTTGCTCTTTCAAGCTTTGAATCATGTCCTGATATAATGCCCCCTAAAAAGGAGGAAGAGAGAAGGGGGGGTAGCATTGACCCTGGATGGTAACTAAATATACATTATTGTGGCTTATCAGGTTACTTCGGATGGAATTTCTTCACCAAATGAGATGCCCTTATGTCAGAGAGATTCACCCACTAAGGATTGGGGAACCCCTTTCACAAAATTAAGTATTGGAATTTCCCATTATGTTTTCTGGAGTCTAGTATGTTCTCAAAATTTTCTTATTCTTCCACCATGATCATTGATTCTTCCTCTCCTTTCTTTGCTGCTCGCATGCTGCATGGGAGGATGCTGGGGCCCTCCCCCACCTACCACAGGTGAGACCATGTTTCTTCAAGCTGTAAAATCCCTAGCTGCTGCATTCCAGGTCAGGAAGAAGCCCTCTGATTTTCAAACACACCACACGAAGAGTGAAGAAACAAATCTTCTTTTATTGAAGTTTAGTAAATAGCCAGAAGAAATAAACGCTTGTAAGAAAATAAGAAAGTTCCAAAAAAGTAATAAGTCCATAAAAAGCAGTAACACAAAGCAATGTCCACACAAGTAATATAAGCAATCCAAGACAGCATTAATCCAGAAAGGAATCAGACAGGATGCAAAGACAATCCACAAGGCTAAAAAAAAAATCCACAGGAACAAGACCCCTTGAACAGGATTTCCATGGCACATGAACTTGGTTTCCAAACGATGCCTGATCTAACAGGTTTCCCTTTGAGGCAAACTTTATATCCCAAAACTCAGAAATTGCTTTCGCTTCCCCCCACATTTCCCCCTTAACAGACGAAGCCTTTCGGAGTGACGTAAACACTGAGTTTGCTGTCGATCCTGGCTAATCTCCAGCCGCCTATTCTTCAGCTCCCTATCTGGCTGCTCATTAAAATTCCCAGGTGTCAGATTGTTTTCCAAACCCAAATCTTAAGGGCTCACAGAGAGAGAGAGAGTGAACTATCATTGCTAGGCTCAGCAGGAATATTCCCATGATCCTCTCTATCATTGCCTGGCTGAAAATCATTGACGAAACCATCTCCATCTTGTACCTCAGCCTCGGCACCATCATTTCCCTCATCATTTCCCTCATCATTTCCCACATCAGGATCCTGAAACACAAACACAAGCTGATTCCCAACACTAGCTGGCTTTTTGACTTGCCTTGTTATTCCGTCCACCTTCCCAGCTAGCAAAATCCAGGACTTTAAGTCTTCCAGGTATTCTTGGTGCAGTGTCCATTCTAATAGATCTGGTCTCAATCCTCCATTAAAGAGTTTTGCTTTAGTGGTGGCTGGCCATTCTGGGATTTTTACCTGCCAGAGACTTAAACTTCAATGCATACTCCACAACTGAGTTATTCCCTTGGCTCAGTTGTTTAAGCTCATTTTTTGACCTTATCTTCACTAGTGGGTCCTGGAACCTTAGCTTTAAAGCCTCCAGGAAATCATCCAAGTGGTTCAGTTCCAGGGCTTGAATTTCATAAAGTTGCACCATCCATTCTACCATTTTCCCCCTCAACTTGTCGATATCTCTCTTCAATTGTGGTGCCCAGAATTGGACACAATATTCCAGGTGTGGTCTAACCAAGGCATCTGAATAGTACTATCTAGGGCTGGGCGGTTTCGTTCGTTAATTTCGTAATTCGTTATTAATTCGTTATTTTTTTTTATAATGAAGCGATATTGAACCATTCAGGAGCAACTAAAAAACGAAACGAATTTTTCCAATTCATTTCGTAATTGTTTCGAAATTGTTTCGTTATTATTTCGTTATTATTTCCGTATGTCTAGTTGTTTCCCTCCCCTCTCCCTGGTTGCAAGCGGTCGGCATTTACCCCACTTCCGGGTCCCTGGCCTCTGCTTAAGTGGATCAAATTCTCCTCTCCTCCTGTCGTCACCTCACCTCGTTCCTCACTCTGGCCTGCGTGCATTGGGCAAAGAGACACAGCAGTGCAGCACTCAGAGACCTGCCTGTTGCCTGCCTAACCTCCTGCCTTCCTGGGCAGGGGTTAAAACTGTTATGATTATTATTATTGAGAAGCATTGTCAAACCAGAATAGAGATTTCCTCACCCCTCCTCTCTCTCTCTCTTTCCCCCCTCTTTCCTTCTCCGAGGTTAAAACTATTATTATTATTATTATTATTATTATTATTATTATTAAGAATGGATGGCCATCTTTCAGTAGTGCTTTCACTGTGCCTTACATGCACGAAGGCAGAAACGGGTCTGTTATTATTATTATTATTGAGAAGCATTGTCAAACCAGAATAGAGATTTTTCCCCCTCCTCTCTCTCTCTCTTTCCCCCCTCTTTCCTTTTCCGAGGTTAAAACTATTATTATTATTATTATTATTAAGAATGGATGGCCATCTTTCAGTAGTGCTTTGACTGTGCCTTACATGCAGGAAGGCAGAAAGTGGTTTGTTATAATAATATTATTATTATTATTATTATTATTGAGAAGCATTGTCAAACCAGAATAGAGATTTTCCCCCCTCCTCTCTCTCTCTCTTTCCCCCCTCTTTCCTTCTCCGAGGTTAAAACTATTATATTATTATTATTATTATTATTAAGAATGGATGGCCATCTTTCAGTAGTGCTTTCACTGTGCCTTACATGCACGAAGGCAGAAAGTGGTCAGTTATCATTATTATTATTATTATTATTGAGAAGCATTGTCAAACCGGAATAGATTTCACCCCTCCTCTCTCTCCTTCCCCCCTCTTTCCTTCTCCGAGGTTATAACTATTACTTAAAACTATTATTTTCACGTTGCGCAACCGCGACCGCCATTTTAACGAATTGATTCGTTAATATTAACGAAATTTCGTAAATATCGAACTTTTTAAAAGGAAAATTTCAGAATTCTTTTAAATATCGAAACGCAAAAACCCCCAAAAAACGAATCGATTTTAGAAACAAATTTTTCCGTTGTTACCCAGGCCTACTAGACTCCTATTGATGCAGGCCAAAATCCCATTGGCTTTTTTGCCGCCGCATCACATTGTTGGCTCATGTGTAACTTGTTGTCCTCGAGGACCCAAAGATCATATTCACACGTACTGTTCTCGAGCCATGTTCTCGAGCCATTCTGTTGGTAGGGGCAGGAGTCAAATGCTTGTTCTTTCAAGCTTTGAGTCATGTCCTGACAATGACCATGATTTCATTTATGCATAAGTACATGTAATTATACTCTAAACCATTTTAAACTACAGTAGCTGCAATTATTGCACTTTGTACTCTATTTTAAACATTTTGGTTTGTGATCCAAAGACTTACTGGAGAATAAGTCTCCTAGAACCTTGGGCATGTATGAATAAACATGTTTAAGAATTATTGTTATTTCAGATTTCTAAGATGCCTTACAAATCTGAAGTAAAAAAGAGACGCATGTGTGCTTGTGTGTATGTGTGTGTGTGTTAAACAGAGAAAGAAGGGATATATAATCTAAAATTAGAATAGTGTATCTGTTGGTTACATAGAAAAGAAACATAAGAAACACATCCTGGAATTATATAGTTTTTTGAAGAACACACAGATTTGAATTTTCAATGGATAGGCCAAGATAAATTATCATGGAGCTGCAGACTGATGTAAATTATGGCATGCCAACTTTTCTGCCTTCAGCTTCTACCGACATATATTTTATTCTGAGCTTCACTGGGTTTTTAACAGTATTCATTGGGTAATAATATGGCATTCAGACACATTAATTAGGAAATCGTACAGCACATCTAAGGAGCTATTAATGTCATCCTGACCCTATTAAACTCTAAATGGAGACCAAAAAAATGGAATGCTGCCAATGCAAAGTAAACTTTGACAAGCATTGGAATTTGTCAACTCTGTCCATCTCTCCAGTTGAATATTAATAATAAAAGAATTATAGCAATTATTTTGTTCACAAAGAAAACATTCCTCATGGAGGAGACTAAACACCAGAAGTTGTTCTAGTGATGAAACGTGTTTTTTTTAATTATACAAATTATGATTGTGGTCATTCAGAATGAAATTTGTATTTTTAGATGTAGAATCATTATGGTCCTATGTTGTGACAAATGTATTTTTTGGCACATATGAGCCATTTTCAGTGTTCCTCATATGTGGCATAGTGGGTTAAAGCACTGAGCTACTGACCTTGCTGACTGAAAGGTTGACAGTTCACATCCAGGGAGTGGGGGTTGGTGCTTTTAATAGAAGGAAAGAGACTGTTCGGCCATTGATACCAATTTGAAGGAACAGAGTAGAAGACTTTGTTTTCTAAGGCTCCAACTGGACACCTGTCACAAAGCTCGATGTGTACTGAAGAATTATTGCCACCACTCAAATAGATTTTGAGAATTTAACTTGATGTTATGTGTGAGGTAAAGCTTGTTGTGCCCCAGCCCTTCCTTTAACTCCCTCTAAAGTGTCTGAGGCGAAAAGATGTGAGAAACCACTGGAACCGACTTGATGGAATGAATCAATGTGAGGACTTCATGTAAAGTTGAACTAGAACAAAGTTTATTTATAATTACTAGAACAAACAACTGGATTCTTCTTTTAGTTACAAAAGCGTTTATGGTTAGCACAGCACAATCTTCTTAAACGGTTACTAAGTCTTGACAAGCTTACTGAACTCCCCAACTGGGTATCTGTTCTTCGACGTGAGCAAATTCCCTCAGACAGATTAAACCTATCTGTCCCCTCAGCATATCTAGATCCCACTAGAATACCCTGACCTTGAGAGTGTAACACCAACCAGTGTGTTTTCCCCCACACCAGTTCACAGGCGGCTATTGGTTCTCCAGGCCACTCTATAGCCACACCTGCCTTCAAAACACTCTCTCTCAGGAACTCTTCAGCTCACTCGACAACTACCCTCTCCCTTCAGCTAAAAATCCAATCTCTCTCTTCAGCTTCTCTCTGATGTTAAATCCCTTCTCTCTCCCTGACAGAAGCTGCCTGCCTCTTTTCACTGACAGCTCCAGCTCCTCCCATCTGTCCTAGCCAATCCTGGCATAGCTAAACTCCTCCCCTCTGCTGATCTGACTTTTCCTTGCATTTCCTCACTAAGATGGAGCCAGCTCACTGTCTTTGAAGGCTGCGGCCTAACCAGAAAGGTATGAGTCCATTACAGTGCTCATCTCCAGGCATTGTCTATAGACGCCTCCAAGATCATGTGGCTGGCATGACTGCATGGAGTGCCGTTACCTTCCTGCATAAGCGATACCTGTTCATCTCATATTTGCATGTTTTTAACTACTAGGTTGGCAGAAGCTGGGGCTAACTGTGGGTGCTCACCTCACTTTCTGGATTTGAAAGTTCTGCAGTTTAACCTACTGCACCACCAGGGGGCTGCCTTCATAGGACCTCAAATAATCCAAAACTCTGAGTACGTCGACATGCTAGGATTATCCTATTGTACAGAGGTGGAGAAAAGATGTGGCTTTCAAGGCCAATAAAATGCTGTTCAAACTGCATTATAGCACAGAATAGCTCCAGCTCCAATCAAATTAGGATTACAATGGGTATGTGTGACTTCAGCAGGATAAAACAAGGGCATACTAGGGTTGTGATATCATGTGAATTCAATCTAATTCAACTATTTCTGCTCTTCCGTTTTCTTTTAAATCATTTTTATCTCCATTGCTAAGTTGCACCATTATTTTAAATCTGAAAAGTTTGAAAAGAAGTTTGAAGCTTTTATAAGGATAACAGTCAAATAGACACTTTTAAAAAAATTGTGAGAATGTGTAAATAAGTCAAATGTCACAGCCAGAATAAATTACCAAAAAACAATATATGCCAGAAACACAGCCTCCCTTTTAAGAATTAAGTGTCTACTGCTTGATCCTTTCTTTTATAGTTTGATTTTAATGTGATGGGGTGGGTGGGTTATAGCTTCCAAATCTTACAGAATTAGCTCTTGATGAAATGTTTCAATCACTCTCTGTGTGTGAAATCAATGAGAAATTAAATTAGTAGCTAAATCTGGATATGTGGATTTTCTAAGTAGCTTAAACCACTGCCTTTCAAAATCTTTCATTTGTTGAAAGCAAACTGCTCATGCAGTAACTACTACAGTAGTATAATTAAAACCATGTTTTGCAAATTCTTAAATAGCTCTAAGTCAACAGAATGGTAATGACGGGAGTTGAGGAGGTTGTTAAATAGGGGGAAAGAGAATAATCTTCATAGTTTGTTAAAAGATTTTTGCTGAACACTTGCATAAATTGGAGAGGTAGGGCCTCACCACAGCTTGTTATGAAATCTTTTAGGCTATGTTATAATTTCAGTTTTGGGGGGAATTGATAATATTGTGTTATTTAACTGTTGCACCTAGGGAGGTCCATTTTTCATGAAAATTGTGATCAAATCTGAGTGATGTTCTTCTCCCAGTACTGATTCACAGGCTAGCACTGGCTCTGGGTTTCAGGTGGGATCTCCATCTATATAAATAAAAATGGAATTTTCATTTGTGGGATTAACAGAACTCAAAAACCACTGGGGGAATTGACACCAAATTTGGACACAATACACCTATCAGGATAAAAAGTGACCATCACTCATCAAAACACTGGAAAACACAGCAGAAGAGACTTAAAAAGCATGTGCAAAACTACACACACACACACACACACACACACACATATATATATACTGATTGGCGATATGATCATGTCATCTAACATGTCTGAGAATTTAGTCCAATCTGCCTTTCTGAAGTTGAATCTTCGTTTAAATCGAACTTCCTGAGGCCTTATAGTTGGGAACAGTTGGCATACTGTTGGCAGACCTCACCTCTGAGGATGCTTGCCATAGATGCAGGCGAAACGTCAGGAGAAATGCCTCTAGAACATGGCCATATAGCCCGAAAAAACCCACAAGAACTGAGTTGGCATACTATTGGTCGGTGCTGTGTGTTTGGAATTGGTGGTCCCACTGATTTACTGCATTGCTGTACAACGCTGTCACTCACAAATAAGAGGTCTGGGTTATAACCTCGGTGCCATCTCCCACTGTTGTAGGATGGCTCAAACCCAGAACCTCAATCAATGGCTGATACCAAATGAGAGACTCCCCCCCTGGGCACACAGAAAACTGGGCAACTTGGAAGGCACTGAACAGACTGCGCTCTGGCACCACGAGATGCAGAGCCAACCTCAGAAATGGGGCTACAAAGTGGAATCCATGACATGCGAGTGTGGAGAAGAGCAAACCACTGACCACCTGCTGCAATGCAACCTGAGCCCTGCTACATGCACAATGGAGGACCTTCTTGCGGCAACACCAGAGGCACTCCAAGTGGCCAGATACTGGTCAAAGGACATTTAATCAACTACCAAGCTTGCAAAATTTGTGTTTTGTCTGTTTGTTTGTTTTGTTCTGTTAGAAATGTAATACAATGATCTGGTTGCCCCTGACATTATATATATATATATATATATATATATATATATATATATATATACACACACATACACGCAAACACACACATATTCATGAATATACACACACAGATATACACACACAAAACACATGTACACAGACTGGGACACAGCAATGCATGGCAGTGGACAGCTAGTTGCAATATAATGCAAAACTGCTTTGAGCTGCATTTTATGGGTTTGCACCGACTATATAATACAGTCCAAACTGCAATATATGACAATGTAGATGTCATGAATAACTTTTCAATAACTTTAAAGCATATGCTCTTTTTATTGCAATTTCCAGTGTGAGAGGGTATATCAGATTACAGAAGGAATGACATCAGACATATAGACATGCAGATTCTATGCAACTACATTGGATTCACAACTACATGGCTAACAAGCAAACAAAGGAGAATTACATTTTCACTCAGCATTCACACACATATACATGCATTCATCCTCAGGCATTCAGATATTACCATATCATTTTATCTCTCCTTGGAGAAGCACCTGTTAGACCAGACTCTGCTTTCCTGCAGCCTGCCAATGCTAATGCACAGTTCCAAAACTTCCATTACACCAAAATGCTGAAATGTCGAAAGTTATTTCCCTGAGAACAATGCTAAGATCAGATCTCTGTTTTCCATACAGCAGAACCTGACTCCCTGCACAAAATCTAAGATCCAAAACTATACTTTTTTCTCTTCCCTTGAGAAAGAAGCCCCAAAGTGACCAGACTTCTCCCGTGCAAATCTGCCATTCTCCATAGGTACACTATCTCTCTCTTTCCCATGGAGCAGAGCATAGCGGATGGAACAGATCCTGCATTCTGCCACACTTTGAGTATTATTAGATTGAGTCTTTTATAGGAATATTCTGCTGATGGAGTCCCAAAGTTCTAAATTAATGATATACATCTTCCATCCTGGCTCTATCTCCATTTCCTGGCCAGATGTTGATTCTTCTTGATTGGTGTTAGCCTTGTGTTGACTTCCTTCATAACACTGTAAACATTTACCTTATCACTGTCCAGTTCTTATCACAGTTTACTTTTCAGTTCTTATTAGCAACTTTTAATTACAGTTCCAGCAAGCAGGTAGTTAGTCATTGCAGGGCTGAGTCTTTTAGAATTGGTGTCTCCAAAATTTTTAACTCCGTCCATACATCTTCCGTCCATACATCTATTTCTGCTTCATTGACTACTCTAAAGCCTTTGACTGTGTGGATCATAATAAACCAAGCTACCTTGTCTCTCTCCTGAGGAATCAGTACAAGGACCAAGTAGCAACAGTAAGAACTGACCACGTAACAACAGACTGGTTCAAGATTGGAAAAGGCGTACGGCAAGGCTGCATACTCTCACCCAACCTTTTTAACTTGTATGCAGAACACATCATGCGATGTGCGGGGCTTGAGGAATGCAAAGCTGGGGTGAAAATTGCTGGAAGAAACATTAACAACCTCAGATATGCAGATGACACCACTCTGATGGCCGAAAGCGAGGAGGAGCTGAGGAGCCTTCTAATCAAGGTGAAAGAAGAAAGCGCAAAAGCGGTTGCAGCTAAACATCAAAAAAACCAAGATTATGGCAACAAGAATGATTGACAACTGGAAAATAGAGGGAGAAAACGTGGAGGCCGTGACAGACTTTGTATTTCTAGGTGCAAAGATTACTGCGGATGCAGACTGTGGCCAGGAAATCAGAAGACGCTTACTTCTTGGGAGGAGAGCAATGTCAATCTCGATAAAATAGTAAAGAGTAGAGACATCAGACTAGCAACAAAGATCCGCATAGTCAAAGCCATGGTATTCCCTGTAGTAACCTACGGATGTGAGAGCTGTACCTTAGGGAAAGCTGCGCGAAGGAAGATAGATGCTTTTGAACTGTGGTGTTGGAGGAAAGTTCTGAGAGTGCCTTGGACTGCGAGAAGATCCAACCAGTCCATCCTCCAGGAAATAAAGCCCGACTGCTCATTGGAGGGAAGGATACTAGAGACAAAGTTGAAGTACTTTGGCCACATCATGAGGAGACAGCAAAGCCTAGAGAAGACAATGATGCTGGGAAAAGTGGAAGGCAAAAGGAAGAGGGGCCGACCAAGGGCAAGATGGATGGATGGCATCCTTGAAGTGACTGGACTGACTTTGAAGGAACTGGGGGTGGTGACGGCCGACAGGGAGCTCTGGCGTGGACTGGTCCATTAGGTCACGAAGAGTCGGAGACAACTGAATGAATGAACAACAACAACATACATCTTCCATTCTTCCATTCATACCCACACATCATTAAATCCACATTGATAAAATCTGCACATTAAATTTTTGTGATATAGATCCAGCCTGAGTCTCCCAACTGCAGTTGTTTTTGTTTTTTTCAAAAAACTGGGAGGAGTGTAAGGAGGAAAGAAACCCAGTCTATGTTACAAAGATGCATCTATTCCCTGAGATATTGAGTAAACTTTGCTGAGACTTTACGAAAAGTTCAGTAAAATTTTCCATCCAAGTACAATAGCAGACCCAGTCTACTTAGCTTGAAATTTGACAAGAGCATAGCCTGAGGTGATATAGGTAGAGGATAAGCAAAGTTGAAAGCAACCTGTCTTTTCAAATTAATAAAGGCTAGAACATAACGTGTAACAGAAACAATCAGAGCAAATAACAAAGAAAGGAAACACTAATGAAGGATGACAGGAGATACCGAACACTTAGAAGGTGGGTTAAGAAGGGAAAACGTTTCATATCAGCTTAAAACATGCTGACACCATTTTTCCTCCTACTCTTCTGCCTTCAGTTGTAAGGACTATTCAAAGTGTCTCCACAGACATCTTTGTGCAGTTTTATTAGTAATGGTAGAGCAGAAGTGCTGTCTAACACTAATCTATATACAGGCAACCTGAATGTGCTTCCTTCTCTATTGTCTTATGAGACAGGTGACATACCCAGTTCACCGCTAGTCAGTGGAATATACAAAATGTGTGCTGTGCAATACTCCATAACCATTAATTCAGGTAGAAATGAATTCCGAAAGGTAATAATTCAGTTGGCATGCTACTGCATTGTCAAAGACACCCATTTTCTGGGCTAGATCACAAATGCTGATTTAGTATCCTGCCACTGCATCTATTTGAAAAATGGAAAGAATGGAGAAAGATTTATTCTTCAAACAGAATCTCAACAGAATCTAAAAAGACAACAGGAGTGCGCATTTGGCATGCCTTGAAGTTTTTCTCTAGGTAATCACGTCTGATTTATGCTTCCAGATCTAGTTGTCAAGCCAGCTGGGACATTAATTTCATTTCACAACAAAGTCTCAAAGAGCGAGAGAACTTGAAGGACCATTGGCTATTTGATCAAAAGAAGATTTAAAGATTCTTGGTGCAGTGTCCATTCTAATAGATCTGGTCTCAATCCTCCTTTAAAGAGCTTTGCTTTAGTGGTGGCTGGCCATTCTGGGATTTTTACCTGCCAGAAACTTAAACTTCAATGCATACTCCACAACTGCGTTATTCCCTTGGCTCAGTTGTTTAAGCTCATTTTTTGACCTTATCTTCACTAGTGGGTCCTGGAACCTTAGCTTTAAAGCCTCCGGGAAATCATCCAAGTGGTTCAGTTCTAGGGCTTGAATCTCATAAAGTTGCACCATCCATTTTACCATTTCTCCCCTCAACTTGTCAATATCTCTCTTCAATTGTGGTGCCCAGAATTGGACACAATATTCCAGGTGTGGTCTAACCAAGGCGGAATAGAGGGGTAGCATGACTTCCCTGGATCTAGACACTATGCTCCTATTGATGCAGGCCAAAATCCCACTGGCTTTTTTTGCCACCAAATGACATTGTTGGCTTATGTTTAACTGGCTGTCCACGAGGACTCCAAGGTCTTTTTCACACGTTCTGCTCTCGAGCCAGGCATTGTCCCCCATTCTGTATCTTTGCATTTCATTTTTTTCTGCCTAAGTGGAGTATCTTGCATTTGTCCCTGTTGAACTTCATTTTGTTAGTTTTGGCCCATTTCTCTAATCTGTCAAGATCGTTTTGAATTCTGCTCCTGTCCTCTGGAGTATTAGCTATCCCTCCCAATTTGGTGTTGTCTGCAAACTTGATGATCCTGCCTTCTAGCCTTTCATCTAAGTCATTAATAAAGATGTTGAACAGGACCGGGCCCAGGACAGAACCCTGCAGCACTCCGCTTGTCACTTCTTTCCAGGATGAAGAGGAAGCATTGGTGAGCACCCTCTGGATTCGTCCATTTAACCAATTACTGATCCACCTCACCGTAGTTTTGCCTAGCCCACATTGGACTAGTTTGTTTGCCAGAAGGTCATGGGGGACCTTGTCGAAGGCCTTACTGAAATCCAGGTATACTACATCCACGGCATTCCCTTCTGACTCCATTATCTTCTCACTTAAGAAATATAGGGTTTATTAGAAATGAACACAACCTCACTCACCTGGGAGCATGTTTCACTGAAGTACAATACAAAAACTTCTGAATTGACATGGGGGCAAAGATTGGGGGTTGGCAAATCTTGGCTTTGAAGAATTAGTTTTGAGCTGAACAAACTCACCCAAGCATATGGCCCTCTGAAGCAGGGAGTGGGTGGAAAGCAGAATGCATGTGGGTTGGAAGAGAGAGAAGCCAAGAGTTGAGGAAATGGAGTGGGGCTTGTGGAAAACCTTTCATTTCATTATCCAAGTGTTCTGCACTAAGTGAGCAACGAAGAAACAGATTTACAGCTGCTCACAGCAAATAAAAATATGCAGGCTATATAATTAAGTCAAATAAATTTGAAAAATAGAAAACACCTCTGCCTCACATGCACATACATACAACCACCATTCAGAAAAACTGCAGGAACTTTCTCTACAGGGCAATAAGTTGGAGAGATCATGAGCCTTTAGCCTTAAGGCAGTGGTTCTCAACCTTCCTAATGCCGTGACCCCTTAATACAGTTCCTTATGTTGTGGTGACCCCCAACCATAACATTATTCTATTTGCTACTTCACAACCGTAATTTTGCTGCTGTTGTGAATCATCTGTGTGGGATGTATTTTCATTCATTTGGAACAAATAATAGATACACCCAAATTTGAATATTGATGGGGTTGAGGGGAGGATTGATTTTGTCATTTGGGAGTTGTAGTTGCTGGGATTTATAGTTCACCTACAACATCAAAAGGCATTCTGAACTCCACCAAGAATGGAATTGAACCAAACTTGGGACACAGAGCTCCCATGACCAACAGAAAATACTAGAAGGGTTTGGTGGGCATTGACCTTGGGTTTTGGAGTTGTAGTTCACCTACATCCAGAGAACTCTGTGGATTCAAACAATGATGGATGTATCTGGACCAAACTTGGCATGAATACTCAATATGCCCAAATGTGAACACTAGTGGGGTTTGGGGAAGATAGACCTTGACATTTGGGAGTTGCAGTTGCCGGGATTTATAGTTCACCTATAATCAAAGAGCATTCTGAACTCCACCAATGACAGAATTGGGCTAAACTTCCCACACGGAACCCCCACGGCCATCAGAAAATACTGTGTTTTCTAATTGTCTGGCGACCCCTCTGACACCCCCTCGTGACCCCCCCTCAGGGGTCCCGACCCCCAGGTTGAGAAATACTGCAAGGGATCTTGGAGTATGAGGCTGCAAACTCTGCTAACTCTTCCTTTCCACAAACACTTATTGTACTCCAAAGAAGTTTTCAGCATTTTCATGCCACATTATCACAGGATGTCGACGCTGTACACCACAGGATAAATAATACTGTTTAGCTAGTATTGTATCATCTGACATCCACTGGGAAGTAGCAGTCAATAATGAAAGAACCAAGGCAGTAACATCTGTGGCCCATCCCCTGTTCGAATATCAGCCAGCACGCTAATGCCGTAAATCAAACAATAGTTTTCGAAGATCTACAGAGATACTCACAGGAACTCCTTAGCAGGTGAGAGTCCAAAAGTGGCAGGCTAAAACCTGGAACCTACCAAGGCATGGCTTATACAAAATGAGAGACTTCCCCCAGGCACACAGAAGACTGGACAACTTGGAAGGTGCTAAACAGACTGCAATCTGGCACCATGAGATGCAGAGCCAACCTTAAGAAATGGGGCCACAAAGCAAAGTCCATGACATGGGAGTGTGGAGAAGAGCAAACTACAGACCACATTTTACAATGCAACCTGAGCCGTGCCACATGCACAATGGAAGACCTTCTTATAGCAACACCAGAGGCGCTCCAAGTGTCCAGCTACTGGTCAAAGGACATTTAGCATAATGCCTTTTTTAAAAAAAAGTTGTATTTTTTAAATACATTACAATTGTACCCTTGGATCGCGTCTGAGATGATAAATATTGGCATATGGTCCAAATATTTACAAATGTGCACATTTAGAGGAAAGCATTAAAATGTACATATGAAAAGTTTAGATTAAAATATGCAGGAATCTCCAGACTTCCTTTTAACCTTTTACTTTATATCTTATTTTTATTTCATTGCCTTTTACTTCTCACTTTGATTTAAATAGAGTTCAAGTAATAATATGAAAAGTCTCTTTTGTTGCTTAAAAGGCTTGCTTCATGCTAACACTTTGTTATACGACCAATTTAGAAGTAAAAGGATTTCTCCCACTGCATTGCTTAATTTCTTAATGCAGCACCAAGCTTGGTATTCAGCTATTATTTCGAAAGATGTGGTAGTCTGATTTTTTGAAAGAGTGTGAGTGTGTGCATGTGTGTGTACCCTCAAACTATAGTACACTGATTGGCAGTTAAGAAATAGCAAACCATTTCGGAAGTGATTGCTCTTTGTGATTTTAGCCCATTGGGAGTTTTCTGCAACTGCAAATATAAGAAGGCAGGAAAACAAAGGTCAACTGGAACTTTTTGGTAACTAAAATATTGTATTCTGTGTTGTAAAAATCTCATTTTAGGGTAGTTACTTTCCTATGTTTTCATGTTTCACTTTTTTAAAAATATTTTTCTTATTTTATCATGGTTTCGAGCACAATTCAAGTCACAAGTCAGCTTCCGAGCACAATTCAAAGTGCTGGTCTTAACCTATAAAGCCCTGAACGACACCGGCCCAATTTACCTGTCCGAACGTATCCTCCCCTATGAACCATCAAGATTGCTAAGATCATCTGGAGGCACCCTGCTCTCGATCCCACCGGCCTCACAGGCGCGGCTGGTGGGGACGAGAGACAGTTCCTTCTTGGTGGTGGCCCCTCGACTCAATCAAACCAATCAAATCATTTATTTCGGTCATTGACCAGCACAGGAAATAGAGTCACATTTTCATACAAACTTGGTATGTTTGGTACATTAAAAATATAAATATAACTACTAAAGCAAAATATGTGTGAGGGAGCAGAAGGGGAAACAGGATAAAAACATACAATGCCCAGATCCATCACCAAATGGCAGATTCAGGGAAGAAGATTACTGGACACACAGTTGACTTTGGGACTAGTCATTCCCTGACGGATTTTGTATGCTGCTGCACAGAACTTTGCAATATTGTAGGTTGTAGCTGAATTAGTATTTGCAAGTAGCAGGGAGGTATAAAATTGTCCTGAATGGCCTGGGTGCTTGTATATCAGAGGTAAAATAAGCCTGGCACGGATATCCCTGTAGAACGGGCACTGAAGGAGCCCCTCAACTCTGGAACTCCCTTCCACTGGAGATCAGAACTGCCCCTTCTATCTTAATGTTCAGGAAACAGGTGAAAACTTGGCTTTGGGGATTGGCATTTGACGAATGAGCCATGATCCTGTGATATGGATGGATGACGACGAATAATGATTTTTTTATGATGACTGACCACTGTAATTATATGATTGTCTTTTGCTATTTTAATGTTTTAGTGTGATTTAGAATATGATGTTTTAATGACTGTCTGTAATATTGATGTTGGAAACCGGCCTGAGTCCCTCGAACGGAGGTGAGAAGACCGGTATACAAAACTGCTAAATAAATAAATAAATAAATGGTTCAATACATTTGTTATACATTGTTTGTTTTACAGCAGATATATATTATTCAATACAACCTACCATACTTTAACTTTTGGCTTCTAGTGTTATTTTTCTGCTTACACATATTATCTATCCCTCACCGCTGTGCTCCCCTCCCCACTCCCAAACCACAGCTTTTACATATCATCTGTCCAAAATTTCAATTCTTCTTGTTGAAGTAACTATGGAGGATACTGCGAGGTGTGCACTCACCAGTTGTACAATTGTGCCAATTGCGAAGGTGCTATTCCAACAACAGACAGGGTATAGGGTTTTTAACTTTAAAGAACCCACCCCCTGACACCAATTGCACAGACTGTTCTTAAATTCTGCCACCAATTATTCAGGTGTGGATGATTGTGGATGTAATTTGTCTCAGGCCTGAATTGTTGATAAGAATTTGTTATAGGGGAGGGCAATTATTACTTATAGATTAAGGTAACTGCCACCAACGTGAGGTATCGCCGATGAGAACTGGCTCCCCAGACGCAGATTAATGGAGATGAGACGGTCTTCGACAAACATTAATAAGTTTATTTTGTACAAAGCGTATGGTTGCAGGCTGTTAAATAACTTGGAATAACTTATAGAACTTTGAATGTAACTTGGTTTGCAATACAGTTCTCTCTTCTAGATGACACAACTTGTGATTGTCTTTTACTGAGGTGAAGCACTTTATTAAACAATGTTTCCTAATGTGAATAGCCTTCCAATTTGATTTCTTGATCAAATCCCAGATCTCTAATCCTTCCCTGACTAGTGATCTAAATGAGCTTCCTTTAGTCCTCTCTGACTAAAGAAACTATTTAGGTTTCTCCCTTCAGCCTTCCTAGACTGAAGAAAACTCCGGCTATTCACACACACTACTTCTCCACTCTCAACTCTTCACTCCCAACTACTAACTCCGACTGCTAACTCCCAACTGAACTGCTTCTTTTCAAAGACGCAGATAACATTTTCTTGCTTGGCTCCGCCCACTTCTCACTCTCCCTGTGGATACAACCAGTTAACTTTAGTTTTCAGCTACTGTTATCAACACGAATAATTCTAACAGTTAAACATATACACAGTATCAATGACTTCTGCACAATACCATTGCTTTAACTATGTGGATCTTTGTTGCTAGTGTGATGTCTCTACTCTTCACTATTTTATCGAGATTGGACATTGCTCTCCTCCCAAGAAGTAAGCGTCTCTTGATTTCCTGGCTGCAGTCTGTGTCTGCAGTAATCTTTGCACCTAGAAATACCAAGTCTGTTACGGCCTCCATGTTTTCTCCCTCTATTTGTCAGTTATCAGTCAGTCTGATTGCCATAATCTTGATATTTTTTTATGTTTAGAACAATTTTAATGTACTGATAATACAAGGAATCTAGTAAACTAGTGTGGGTTTTTTTCTCTATCAAACTAGAATTTCAGCAAAGTAATTTCCTGAAATTAGTTCCTTTAGAATCATTTGATGTACTCAGTGTGGGTAAACAAATTTTTCCCACTGTTGATTTCAGAATGCAAATAGCCTGCCTTGCCCCTTGAAAGACACATTGTATGCATGCTGAGGTCCTTGAATGGATTATGGTTGTATGAAGGATATGCACTTTTTTTTTCTGTAGAGCTGGTTTTACACTCTTGGCTACCATGTAGGTAACTGTGATTTCCTTTCTGTGTTCAAAGAGAAGCTTCACTGCTTTGTTTGCTGTTCCACCGCACACAAAGGGTGGGGAAAAGGAAGCATTAAAGACATTTTCAAAGGCAAAAGACAGCTGTGTAATATTGCTTTGTGATGTTGGAAAATTACAGCGGTGGATCAAAGCAACTGAAAGCAGTGAAACTGATACTTCCAATGTACCACTGAAGAGTGGAGGGAAAGGCATGTAATGATTGTGGTATTGTGTACAAATTAAAACAAACTATATATTAGCTGGGATATTGCTCCTGAGCTTTGATACATAGCGGTTCTTAACAATTCTATGTTAGCTGGCAATCTAATTTCCCAGCATGGATAATCTCTTTTTTGTTGTGCTCTCCTTTAATATCAAAACATAGGTGAATTTTCAGCTTGAGAATTTCAGCTGAAGTAGAGATCTGACCTTCTATGGATGAAGTTCTTTCCTAATTTTCAAAGCTGTCAGTGACAAAGACCCCATCTAAACTGCCATATAATGCAGTTTCACAAAGTGGATTCTCTGTATTCAACTGCACATGAGTCTACACTGTCATATAATGCAGTTTAATCATGTCAGAAGTGGCTTGAGAAATTGCAAGTTCTGGTATGAGAGAATTGGCCATCTGCAATGATGTTGTCCAGGGGATGCCTGGATGTTTTACCAGCCTGTGGGAGTCTTCACTCATGTCCCCGCATGGGAAGCTGGAGCTGACAGATGGGAACTCACTCTGTCTCGTGGATTCAAACTGCTGATCTTCATGTCAGCAGTTTATTTGGCACAAGGGTTTAACCCATGTTTTACCATCCTGTGGGAATCTTCACTGATGTCCCCGCATGGGAAACTGGAGCTGACAGATGGGAGCTCGCTCTGTCTCGTGGATTCAAACTGCCGATCTTCATGTCAGCAGTTTATCTGGCACAAGGGTTTAACCCATTGTGCCACTGTGGCTCCATTTTGATGCAGTTAATATTATTATTATCAGCAGATAATAATAATAATAATAATAATAATAATAATAATAATAATAATAATTTTATTTATACCCCACCACTATCTCCCCAAGGGACTCGGAGCGGCTTACATGAGGCCAAGATCAACAACACATGAGTAAAAACAACAACAAATAAGCAAATAAACAATACAAATATGGCAGTGTAGATGGGGCCATAGTCTTCTGGATGTTTGCGGAGGGATGTGGGTGGAATCTAGCCCTTCCTTTATTTTATTTTAATCATGTACATGCTTTCAATTGCACACCATTCTTGAACATTACTAGAACTTTTTACGGTGTGTTTGGAGACATATTGACATATTTTCATGCACAATTTTTGAATGTGTTGATTTTTCCAGAGGCATCAATCAATGAAGGATATTGGAGTTCACATAGTATCTGATTTGTGGACAGGCAGGATGGCACAAATGAGACAAGGCCATTGACTGGGCATGTTTAACCTTCATAAGAAAAGGCTGAAAGGAGATGTGATGGCCATGTATAAATATGTGAGGGGAAGTCATAGGGAGGAGGAGTAAGTTTGTTTTCTGCTGCCCGGGAGACCAGGACATGAAACAACAGCTTCAAACTACAGAAGGAGATTTCATCTGAACATGAGAAAGAACTTCTTGATTGTGAGAGCTGTTCAGCAGTGGAACTCTCTGCCCTGGAATGTGATGGATGCTTCTTCTTTGGAGGCTTTTAAGTAGAGGCTGGGTGGCCATTTGTCGGGGGTGCTTTGAATGCAATTTTCCTGTTTCTTTGCAGCGGGTTGGACTGGATGGCTCATGAGGTCTTCCAACTCTATGATTCTACTAGCCGTCCCCTGCCACGTGTTGCTGTGGCCCAGTCTGGTGATCTAGAAAATAGATCACCAGACTGGTTTCTAATGGTTTCTAATATATGTAATTTCTCTATGCTTGTGGGTAAACAGTTCATGGGGTTCAGAATGCTCTCTGTTTGTAGGTGAACTGTAAATCCCAGTAACTACAATTACCAAATGTCAAGGTTTATTTCCCCTAAACTCCATCTGTGTTCATATTTGGGCATATTGAGTATTCCTGCCAAGTTTGGTCCAGACTCACCATTGTTTGAATCCACAGTGCTCTCTGGATGTAGGTGAACTACAACTCCAAAACTCAAGGTCAATGTCCACCAAACCCTTCTAGTGTTTTCTGTTGGTCACGGGAATCCTATGTGCCACGTTTAGTTCAATTCCGTTGTTGGTGGAGTTCAGAATGCTCTTTGATTGTAGGTGGACTATAAATCTCAGCAACTACAATTCCCAAATGACAAAATCAATTTTTTGAGTCATGGTCATTCCTTGGGTTAGTAGGCGTCTTGTGGGCAAATTTGGTGTCAATTCGCCCAGTTGTTTTTGAGTTCTGTTAATCCCACAAACAAACATTACATTTTTATTTATATAGATGACTCTTGAAATGAAAATGAACTTTTAACAGAGAATTCTGACTTGTTTTCATTGAATTCTTCTAAATTCTGCCTATGTTCTCATCCTGTTTTTTATTCATGCCAGGCCTTCACATCACGCTCTTTAAATGTCTCAGGAGATGTCACAAAGAGAAGAGTATGGGCTTGTTCTCTGCTGCCTCGAGGAATAGGACTAGGTCTAATGGTTTGAAATAATGGGAAGGGAGATTTATATTGAATATTAGAAAGAACATCTATGAGAGTAATGTCTCTTTCTCTGGACATCTTCAAAAAGAGGCTGAACAGTCTCTTGCTGGGGATATTCTAAGGGCCCTTTCACACAGTCCTATATCCCAGAATATCAAGGCAGAAAATTCCACATTATCTGTGTATGGACTCAGATAACCCCACAATATCTGTTAAAAACAGATATTGTGGGATTTTCTGCCTTGATATCCTGGGATATAGGGCTGCGTGAAAGGGTCCTAACTGGAGATTCTCCATTGAGCAGAGAGTTACCCTTTCAACTCTGTGATCTCAAGGTTTCAATAAGCGTCATTGCAACTACAGTTGTCTTTCATGATTCTGGAATGTAATATGTATATATTCTATATCTTATACCTTTTGCTGTTTAATTTTCTTCTGTTTGGTAAAATGACTCACCTTATTAGCCTTCTGCTAATGCCTGCCATAGATGTGGATGAAATGTCAGGAGAGCATTTCTGGAACATGGCTGTGCAGATCTGTGGGGATGTCTGTCAACAGGACGTGCTATCTGAATGCCCAATTGGACGCCGGGGTGCCTCGGCTGAGGGCCCTATAGATTTCCCTACACAAAGTTCTGCTGAGGCTTAAGATAAGTCCAACAAAGTTCTTTATTAAGGATAAAATCTTTAAAACACAGAATAAACACTCTATGACTTTGGAAAATTGGTAACTTCTTCAATTTGCCGATGAGGGACAGGCAACTGCTTAATAAACTGTTCCTTTCTTCTTTAAGGGAAATCCTTTGACCCCTCCCTGGCCAATTTCTTTACTTTGTTGGCATGGGCCCTACTCCCGGTTCCAATCTGCGTTATGGGTGACTCGAATAGACCTTACCAGGCAAAGTCCAAGTTGAAGGAAGTCCTTTACTTTCCAACAAAGCTGGCTGTATTTCCCTTTTTCCAGCAAAGGCTGGCTGTAGCTATATTTCTCCAGTGACGTTTGCTGTGAGAAACAAAGACTTTTATAGGTGGGAGAGAGAAAAGCTCACAATGTCATATCTGTAAGGCTTCACTGTAAAGACTGAGCTAAAGATTCCCTTTTCCCTCCAAAACCCTGGGGAAAGGGGCAGATCTAAAGGCTGCAACAATGATTGACAGGTTGGTGGCCCTATAACTGCAGCCTGGAGGAAGCTACCAAATTGTAAAATGCATAATCTACAGGAATTCATGCAAACAAGCAAAGAAAGAAAAAGGAATTCAAATCCCTGGCATAGCCATGCCAGCACAATGGCCTTACAGTCTGGAAATCTCACAGCAACCCAGCTGGTAAACTGGCTGGGATTTCTTGATGTTGCAGTCCAAAAAACCTGGGGACCCACAGGTTGAGAACCACTGTTCTAAAGAAAGGGTGTCAGCTGAAGCGGTTTACTCATGGTGACAAGTTGTTCCTCATAATATTTAAGTCTCTTTTCTTGTAAATTGAATCGATCAGAATGTGATCCACTCTCTGGAGCAGCAGAAAACAATCTAATCCCATCTGCTAACTGACATCCCTTCATAGATTTAAAGTTGGCTTATTGTGTCATAACTCAACCATCTCTTCTCAAAGCTGAACGCATCAAACTCCCCCAGGCATTCCTCATAGGGCTTGGTTTCTGTATTGAGTATTTCATATGGCACATTCAATCTTGTCAAAGTAAAGAAAATTTGAGAGGAAAATATATATCTTGTTATTGTGGGCAAGAACAAAACAAACAAGTATTTAATCTTACCCTGTATCTTATGTCGACTCCACCTAGGCAGACCCATTGTAATGGAACACTACCTATGTAACTACTTTTTAAAAAAAGATTTGTGTCAGAAGTGACTTGAGAAAATATTGCAAGTTGCGTTTGGTGTGAGAGAATTGGCTATCTGCAAGGATGTTGCCCAGGGGACACCCCAATGTGTTACCATCCTGTGGGAGGCTTCTCTCATGTCCGTGCATGGGAAGCTGGGGCTGGGAAGTCACCCCATCTCACAGATTCGAACTGCCGACCTTCAGGTCAGCAGTTCAGCCAGCATAAGAGTTTAACCCACTGTGCCACCATGGCTCCTGCTGATTTCAATGTACTTTTTTCTTAAACTATCAAAATTTATTTTAGCCCCAACAATTATTTGCACATGCCCCGGCCCAATTTACATGTCCAAACGCATCTCCCCCTATGAACCACCGTGGAGATTAAGATCTTCTGGGGAGGCCCTGCTCTTGGTCCCACCACCATCACAGGCGCGTTTGGCGGGGACAAGAGACAGGACCTTCTCAGTAATTGCCCCTCGGCTATGGAACTCCCTTCCTAATGAGATCAGGTCAACCCCCTCCCTCTTCTCCTTTAGAAGGATGATAAAAACATGGCTGTGGTAATATTCTGGTTTTTTCACAAAGCTTCTTTTTAAAATCTTTTGTGTTTCTTCGTGTATCTTAGCCCCAAAATTAACTGCCACTTTACATGTCCACCACATGTGGTAAAAGGATCCAAGATGGTCCTTACATTTCCAACACTTATCCAAGACTGTTTTATACATTTTAGCTAATTGTTTTGGTGTAGTATACCATCTGTGGAACATTTTTATCCAGTTTTCTTTTAACTCTATTGCATAAATATATTTTAGTTTTCTGTTCCACATATTTCTGTTCCACATACCCAGAATATTACCTATTAGGGTTTATGGATATGGACCTACAATTAAATGAACAAGAATATAAACTTTTTACATATATTACGACAGCCGCCAGGATTGTTTTCGCAAGAGAATGGAAACAGGAATCAACTCCACCAATAGAAGAGTGGATAGGGAAAATTAGAGAAATAAAAGATATGGATGAATTGACTTTCTTGTTGAAGAAAAATACAGGTAACATTTTAAAGAGGGCGAATTGGGACCCTCTCGATAACTATCTAGAAAATTTGCAAAAATGAAAATAAATACGAGGAACAATTTTTATCTTTGAGAAGTATTTTTTTATTTTTATAAAAGAAAGACTATTGCCAAGAAGATGGAATGGAAGTCATCCTTTTTTGTGGTCTTTTTTTCCTGTTTTGTTTTTGTTTGCTTGTTTTTTGTGAGGGATTTTTACACACACCCCCACCTTTTGGGGGGGGGAGTTCTTATCCCCCTTTATTTTTTTAATATAATTTTTATTGTGCATTTTAATATTTACAAACAAGACTGAGCGAGTGCCGGTAGCACTCACCCTAAACATCATAGACATTGAAAACATCCAAAAACATTCAAAACATCGTAAACATCACAACATCAAAACATCAAAACATCCAATTGTCAGAGCTTCGAAACCATGAGCAGGCAATCATCCCAAACACCCAAGACATAACATCACCACCCCCATCCCCCATCCCCCACCATTACATTAATAGAGTGAGGCACTTCCCAAAGTCTTCTGTGGATTAATTAACTTTTGGATTATCTTAAATCGATTCATTCTGATCTTCTCACGTTCACTCAAGATGGTTTTCCTTAGTTCACAGATTAGACAAATCTATCAAAACTGGAATCTTTCTGGATTTAATAAAGTCTCTGAAGCCTGACCAGTCCGTTTTTTTGCGGGTGTTGTTTAGTTTTTGAGTTAGATTGTCCATTTGTACTAGATCAAATACCTTGATTATCCAGTCTCCCACTATGGGGACTTCTTCTTGCTTCCACAATCTTGCAAGTTGTAATCTCGCTGCGGTACTAAGTAGAAAAAGCATCTTATCTTGGTTTTCAGTTAGCATTGCTTCAGATACACCTAATAGATAGGTCTCTGGTTTTAGGGGGAAGCTAGCTTTTAGAATTTTTTGGGTCAGAGAGTGAATTTCCTTCCAATATTTTTTATTCGTTTGCACGACCACCATGCATGAATGAAGGTTCCTTTTTCTTCCTTACATTTCCAGCAGGTGCTAGATATCCCTTTGTTAAATTTGGCGAGCTTTTCAGGGGTATAATACCAGCGGTATAGCATTTGCTGTGTATTTTAATTTTTTGTTCCAAATTTCTTCCCATTGGTCTGTATGTATACTGTGCCCTATATCTTTTGCCCATTGTATTTGGCAGTTTTTGATTTGTTCCTCTTCTGTGGACCAGGTTAGAAGTTTTTGTTATATTATTTTAATCAATTTTTTATCCTTGTGTAAAATTGAATCCCAGAATCCCTCCTCCTGATTAAAGCCTATTTTACCATCCTCCTTAAAGCCTTGTTGAATTTGAAAATACTGTAGTAATGTTAATTTTTTGTTCAGTAGTTTTATCTCATCGTAAGATTTTAGGACTAATTCTCCCTTTGCTGTTTTTTTTTAGGATTTGTTTGTAACTTAACCAATTCTCCTCCCCTAGGTCTCTTTTGTGTCTGGCTTCCATTGGCGATATCCACAGTAGGGTCTTAGTATAAAGTCTTAATTTATATTTTTCCCAAGTTTTGATTAGTGCTGTTCTTATGAAATGATTACTAAATATTTTCTCTACTTGTCCCCCTTTATTTTTTATCTTTTTTCCCTTTCTCTCCTTTCTCACCTTTCTAATATCTTATTGTTCTCACTTTTTCATTGTATCCTTCTTATAAAATTTAATAAAATTCCTTTGGAAAAAAAAACATGGTTGTGGGACCGAGCCTTTGCAATGAAGCAGCGATAGGAACCCTTAGTATGCCAACCAAATTCGATATGGTTGTTGAGACAGTTTTAACTAGTGGATTTTAACGTCAAGATATGTGATTTTAATGCTTTTGTACGTGTATGGTATAATATGTTTTGGCATTGAATGTTTGCCGTTTATATCTTGTGCTCCGCCCTGAATCCCCTTCGGGGTGAGAAGGGTGGAATATAAATGCTTTAAATAAATAAATAATAAACAAATAAATAAATATAATTACTATATAAAAGGTATTCATTTATTCTTAATCATAGAGCAACTGTGTTCCTATCTGGATGAGCTATTTTTTTCCTTCCTGATCCTGTGATCTAGCCTCATCACCTTGCCACAATTAATCATCTATCATTCTACTGCATTTCTCGCTGTCACTCTTTTGTAGCTTTGTGTGCCATAATACACAAACACAGATCCAATAGTTGGCGACACATTTTTTAAAACCCAAAGTTCTCCAAGCATGCTTACATAATTCATGCACTACAAAAGGCATTATAATTCCAATACTTCATCCATTTGACAATGATTATACCAAGGACAGAAAATATCCACAAATTAATCCATCATTTTGACATAGTTTTTAATGAGTGGAAATGCCAAAAGGAAAAAAAATCTTCATTGTCATTCAGTTTTCAAAGACTGTAATATATTCTCACTTTGATTGTGAGCTAAATTAATTTCTTGAATAGATACTTTCTGCCTGCAAAACAGGTAGGTAGCCAACATCCTTAAAGAGTTATTAACCACTATCTATCTATCTATCTATCTATCTATCTATCTATCTATCTATCTATCTATCCATCTATATATCTATCTTTCTATCTATCCACACATATTATATTATATATACTTTATAAAAATAAAAAGTAGATATGTAATAAGGATTTTTTACCTATTAGATGTAAAAATATTCCTTTCAAACAAACTGCAATGTGCCATTGCCCTCCAGTGGTTGAAGTAGTTACTTGGATCTTGATTTTTGTTTTGTTATTTTTTTTAAATTAAGTTACTAATCAATGAGATGAAATATTTTTTCTTTAGTGTTTTAATTACATATTGTATTGTTCTCTTTATCCCCTCCCTTCCCAGTCTCTATCATTCTGTCGATTCTGTCTTTATCTTTTGTTAAGGAAATAATAATAATAATAATAATAATAATAATAATAATAATAATAACTCTGTGGCCCAAATGATTCATTGGAACTTATGTCACAAGTACCACCTGCCAGCAGTAAAGAATTGGTGGGATCACAAACCTGTGGGAATTTCGAATCCAGACTTACAAGTTTTGGAACACAATATATATACCAAACGTCATGATTGTAGAAAAGAAAAAAAGTTTGGATTCTTGATGTTGCCATACCAGGTGACAGCCAAACTGATGAAAAACAATAGGAAAACCCCAGACATTCTCAGAACCTCAAAATTGAACTGTAAAGGCTCTGGCATAAACTGGTACAGGTGGTCCCAGTGGTAATCGGTAGGGCTGGGTAACCACGGAAAAATTTGTTTCTAAACTCGATTCGTTTTTAAGGGGTCCATCACGTTTCGTTTCTTTAAAGAATTCCGAAATTTTCCTTTTAAAAATTTCGAAATATACGAAATTTCGTAAATTTCGAATCGATTCGTTAATGGCGGACGCGATTGCGCAATATGCTAAAAAAACCTCCAAATATGCTAAAAAATATGCTGAAAAAACCTCCAAATGGAACAGGGGGAACTTCTGAAGCTTCCCTTTCCCTCTGTTGTTGACTGTTGGTGTGATAAAACAAACAACAACTATAAAACTTGCACCAGGCATGCGAAAATAATTACGAAACAATTTCAAAACAATTTCAAAACAATTTCGAAATAATTACGAAATAAATTGAAAAAAATGTTTTTTCTGTTGGTCATGGGAGTTCTGTGTAACTCCTCACACTATTCCAAAATGGCTCAATATCGGATCGTAAGCTAATTTAAATACGAATTAATAACGAATTACGAAATTAACAAACGAAACCGCCCAGCCCTAGTAATTGATGCACTGGGTGCCGTTCCAAAAGACCTCAGCCGGCATTTGGAAACAATAAATATTTTCAAAACCACACACATATATATTAAATTGATATTGGATAATGCGAAACGTTTATCAAGATGGCTTCTGAAATTTTTGCAGCTGCTGACAGGCATTTCTATAATCTGCTGTCTATTCTTTCTCCACCCCTCTCCTTATGTGAATAGGACATGTGCCGATACACTGTGTTTTGAGTTCTTTATAGAATGTGCAGCAGAACACTAGACAAGTTTCCTTCTCCATAACTATCAAAATATTGAGTTTCTCTTTGTAAAGCTGGTAGTCAAATTTGTTCCCATTTCCATTTCCTAATTTTATTTCTTAGTCAGTACAAAAATCAAAACATAATTATGCTTGACTACGGGTCACAGAGCACTTAAACATATGATTAAATGTGTATTTTAAGAGAAGACAGAAAATGCACTCAAAGGAATTTTCATTGTATTCTGTTGGAGAAAAATGCTTCCAAAATTATACACATTTGGGAATAATCCATGCAAAAACACACATTTTATACAAAATTAAGTTCATGAGTTTAATAAAAACATGGTTTAACCTTATGCATGTGTAGAGGGTGCTGAATGTGCCAGATGGACAGTGCCAGATGGACAGTGTCCTCAGGGCACTTTTTTAAAGTCATGGAACAACTGCATAATAATAGAAATTGCTTTTCCTTCCTAGCAGAAGAAGGTTGGACTGGATGGCCCACGGGCTTACTCCTATTACTACTATTATTTGAAAGGCTGGATGGCAATCTGTTAGGAGTGCTTAGATTGTACTTTTCCTGTGGCCCCTGTGTCCAAAGGTTTGCTTATGTTTGGTTTACACAAACACACACACATTATTTATAATATACTAGCGGTTGCCGGCCACGCTTTGCTGTTGCCCAGTCTGGTGATCTGGAAAATAAAGTAATGAGAAAGTGTTGGTTTCTAATATATGTAATTTATTTATGCTTGTGGGTAAACAGTATTTCTTGCTGTTTCTTTGCCATTTTGATGTGGAGATTGTCTGGTTTGCCTACTCTGGAACAGGCAACAAATCATTGTCCTTCTTTAGGGGTCCCTTTCAAATCTATGATACTGCATCTGTCATATACATATATGTGTGTGTGTGAATAGCTGGATTGCCCTTTGTCAGGAGGGCTTTGATCATGTTTTCTTGCCCTAGTGAAGGGAGTTGGACTGGATGGCCTTAAGGCAGCATTTCTCAACCTGGGAAGTCAAGACCCGGGGGGGGGGGGGTCCAGGGTGTCAGAAGAATCACCAAAAGACCATCAGAAAACACAGTATTTTCTGTTGGTCTTGGGGGTTCTGTGTGGGAAGGTTGGCCCAATTCTCTCATTGGTGGGGTTCAGAATGCTCTTTGATTTTAGTGAACTACAACTCCCAAATGTCAAGGTCTATTTTCCCCAAACTCCATCTGTGTTCATATTTGGGCATATTGAGTGTTTGTGCCAAGTTTGGTCCAGATCCATCATTGTTTGAGTCCACAGTGCTCTCTGGATGTAGGTGAACTACAACTCCCAAACTCAAGGTCAATGCCCACCAAACTCTTCCAGTATTTTCTGTAGGTCATGGGAGTTCCGTGTGCCAAGTTTGGTTCAATTCCATCGTTGATGGAGTTCAGAATGCTCTTTGATTGTAGGTGGACTATAAATCCCAACAACTACAACTCCCAAATGACAAAATCATAATATTTTGAGTGTTGTGAGATGTTTTGTTGCCAAATTTGGTAACAAAACAATTTTGATTTTGTTCATTGGTTCTTTTGTTTTTAAGGTATTCATTATGCACAGAATACACACACACACACACACACACACACACACACACATTATTTATAATATATAATATATAAATATTTCTTGAGGCTCCATGAGAAACTTTTCCCTCGAAAAGGGTTCCACAACTTAAAAGTTTGTTAACTTCTGCTTAAATACATTAAAGAAAATAACTTTCCAGTGTTAGAGGGAATTCATATTATTACAAGCAATCAAATATGAAACAGATAAGTCTCTTCTCAGAATTTTGCAAAAGTTTACAGATGCCTATATTTCCTTGTGGATTTTACTTTTCATGAGGGATACCAAACATGCTAAGTGTTCTGTCACGCGCTGGGCCTGTCAGGAATTGCCTCTAAAATAGGACGTGCAACTTGAGCCCAGCGGGAAGCTAGGGGCCCCCGAAGAGAAGTTCTCAAGGATTTTCCACCACAAATGGTCTTTAGATGGCTTGTGAAGTATAACAAAGTCCTTTATTAATGAACAATCAAACAGAAACTTCTCTTGTTTTCAATAAAGTTAAACAAATGCTTCCAGGCTTTTATGCAACTGGTGGCTTTCTAATCATGTCCACGAGGGACAGGCAATTGTCTTCAATAACTATTTCTTTACTTTAAGGAAAATCCCTTTTTAACTTCTTCCAGGCTGACTATAATCTAAGCCTTACTGATGTGGGCTCCGCTACCGGGTCGAACTGCGTCTCGAGCACCGAGTGGACCTACCACTCCCGCTGGAGTTATTTGGTCTTCCAAACTGTTTGCCCTCCAAAATTCCTCAAAGCTTTAGGGTTGCTTCCCTGGAAATCTTTGGAAATCTTTGGATGCTCTTAAGACTGTACTCCCTCGGAAAGTGTTACGGGTTGAAGCTTTAGTACAGGAGAAGCTTGTACATGTCCTCTAAATTAGTTTTCCTTACTGAGACTAACTAAAAATGGCTCCCTTCCCTTCCCAATTGCCCTGAACAAGGGGCGGAACCAAAACTTAACGATGATGGACAGGTGACTTGCCCTACGCCTGCAACCAAAGGAAACCACCTTTCTGCAGAATCCCTGAAACCTTGGACTGCAAGCAAACATTTAATACAAAGCAAATAAAGTTGGAGCTCCTGATACAGCCGTACCAGCACACTAAGTGTAGCAATTTACCCTTCCCTTCTCTGCTCTGCAATCTCAGACTGAAATAAGGGACTTGCAGGACACACATTATAAATTTTCTCATCTGAAATGCACTTGAGCTCAATAAAAACAAACAAACAAAAACATGGGATGACATAATGTGGCCCAAACTTTCTGCAAAGAAACTCCCGAAAGAGAATTTCTGGAAGTGTATCTTCTATTTTCAAGGGACTGCCCATTCCAGCCATTTTTTCTTCATTACTAAAATCTGAATCCCATCATCATATTGGCATTGCTGTGTGGTGCATCAGGGCCACCTTCAATTCATTATAAAAGCAGGCAGCCTTTTCAATTTCCCTAGCTTTCAATAAAAGAGCTAGCTAGCCACCTTCTTGCTCACCATGACACCCACAGCTCAATGCAACCCTTAACTTTTGAAACACAGATCTTCCTTAGCAGAGACGGCTAAGAAAAGATCAAAGCACCAAAAATGAATGCAGTTTTCTGCACAGGAGAATATATTTTATCCTGATTTCCAGCTCAAAGCCTCAGTTTAGTGACTTTGGAACTCTCTCCTTGGAGAGGCCAAGATGACCCCATCCTTGCTCTTCTTCCGTCAAAATATTTTTATACCATCAAGCTTTCCAAAACTGGCTGGAGTGGGATTTTAATGCTGTGCAGTGCTGTTTTTGAAGGTATATGGGCATTAAAATGAATTTAAATGAGTTTTAACTATAAATTATCTAATCACTTTTCAAATAAGTGTTATATTAATAATTATCGTTGCCTAGGCTTTTTATCTGTATTGTTTTTAAATAGATTGCTATGTACCTCAAATTACATTATTGAGAGGAAGGCAGGATATAACAAAAACAACAACTGGCAGTATTGCCTCCTTAAAAATCCAGAAAACTGTAAACTGCAAATCACAATTTCTATATTACAGTAAATTCTACATTAATTTGGGGATCTTAGTATATCTATTTCTAGGTGCAAAGATTACTGGAGATGCAGACTGTGGCTAGGAAATCAGAAGACGCTTACTTCTTGGGAGGAGAGCAATGTCCAATCTCAATAAAATAGTAAAGAGTAGAGACATCACACTGGCAACAAAGATCCTCAAAGTCAAAGCCATAGTATTCCCTGTAGTAACCTACGGATGTGAGAGCTGGACCTTAGGGAAGGCTGAGCGAAGGAAGATTGATGCTTTTGAACTGTGGTGTTGGAGGAAAGTTCTGAGAGTGCCTTGGACTGCGAGAAGATCCAACCAGTCCATCCTCCAGGAAATAAAGCCCGGCTGCTCATTGGAGGGAAGGATACTAGAAACAAAGTTGAAGTACTTTGGCCACATCATGAGGAGACAGCAAAGCCTGGAGAAGACAATGATGCTGGGGAAAGTGGAAGGCAAAAGGAAGAGGGGCCGACCAAGGGCAAGATGGATGGATGGCATCCTTGAAGTGACTGGACTGACCTTGAAGGAGCTGGGGGTGGTGACGGCTGACAGGGAGCTCTGGCGTGGGCTGGTCCATGAGGTCATGAAGAGTCAGAGATGACTGAACGAATGAACAACAACAACAAAGTATATCTATTGTCTGTATGTTGCTTTATTTCTTATTTAGTGCATTCAAGTATCAAATATGAAACAGATAAGCAGGTGCGGCTCAACCCATTACGCAAAGTAAGCATCCGGAGTATAGTTGATTTTGCCCAGGGGCACTCTTGAGGCGCTCTTGGGGGAAAATAGACCTTGACATATGCGAGTTGTAGTTACTGGGATGTATAGTTCACCTAAAATCAAAGAGCATTCTGAACTCCACCAATGATGGAATTGAACCAAATATGGCACACAGAACTCCCATGATAAACAGAAAATATATATCAGTGATTGGTTGGGGGGGGGGGAGGGCAAAATACTGTTTACTTACAGTTGAAAATTACCTAGGGCCGCCTCTGCAGATAAGGTATTATGAAACAAGGGAAACAACCCGGGAGACCTTGTTGTGTTGTGTTACTGTTCCTGACATTATGTATTAATGAAGAATCTCCTGCAACATAGAAATTGACATTTTGGAAGCTGAAATTTCATTGTATTCTAAAAATATTGACAAGCAACTTTTCATTTAACATTAATTGAGTTACTATTCCTGACGTCATGAACTAATGAAGAATCTCCCTGAATATAGAAATTGTCATTCTGGAAGCTTAAGTTTCTTTGTGTTTATAGTATATTGACAAGCAACCTTTCATTTGTATTGTCGAAGGCTTTCATGGCTGGAATCACTAGGTTCTTGTGGGTTTTTCGGCTATAGAGCCATGTTCTAGAGGCATTTCTCCTGACGTTTCGCCTGCATCTATGGCAAGCATCCTCAGAGGTAGGATGCTTACCTCTGAGAGGATGTCTACCTCTGAGGATGCTTGCCATAGATGCAGGCGAAACGTCAGGAGAAATGCCTCTAGAACATGGCTCTATAGCCCGAAAAAACCCACAAGAACCTAACCTTTAATTTATAAATAATTGCTAATCGGTCGATTTACAGTTCCCATGTTATGTTTAATGTAGAATTTCCTGTAATATAGAAACTGTGATTTGCAATTTACAGTTTTCTGTGTTTGTTGTTATAGATATCTGTGCATGTTAAACATACACAGTATTGCCTCCTTCTCTATTGACCTAGGGTTATGCACATTGTGGATAGAAAATATTGTATCAAAATAGCCATCTGATGTAGGTGGAATATTTGGAAAGAAATGTGTAGTCCAGAGGTATTAAAAGTGGTTGATGAGTACTAGTTCCTGGCATGCCTGATGGTGTTAGAGGCCTACCACATAAGCTAAATTGATATGCACTGGCTGAGAAGTAGAGAAGTAAAGAATCTATTAAAGACCCCCAGCTATTTTCCCAATACTGTGCAATGGGAGTTACTGTAAAAACAAGCATGTAAAACAAAATATATAATATGTTGTGCTTAATTCTGATATAATACTTCTCTACATAAAAAAGGCAATGAGATCTTAGGTTGCATCTTAGGCTGCATGGGAGTATAGTGTCAAGATAGAGGGAAGACATAGTCCCACTCTATTCTGCTTTGGTCAGACTTCATGAGGAAGAACTTCCTGACTGTGAGAGCCATTCAGCAGTGGAACTCTCTGTCCCGGAGTGTGGTGGAGGCTCCGTCTTTGGAAGCTTTTAAACAGAGGCTGGATGGCCATCTGTCAGGGGTGATCTGAATGCAATATTCCTGCCTCTTGGCAGGGGGTTGGACTGGATGGCCCATGAGGTCTCTTCCAACTCTTTGATTCTATGATTCATCTGGAATACTGTGTTCAGTTCTGCATAACTGAAGAAGTATACTGCCAAGTTGGATCCTATCCAGAGAAGGGTGACCAAAATGATCAAAGATTTGTAAACCAAGCCCTATGAGTAATGTCTTTGGAGCTGAGTATGGTTTAGCTTGGAGAAAAGAAGGCTGAAAAGGGAAATGGGAGCCATGTTTAAATTACAGGAAAGGAGATTCCTCCTGAACATTAGGAAGAACTGTAAGGACTTTTCAGCGGTGGAACTCTATGCCTCAGAGGCTTTTAAAAAGAGGCTGCATGGTCATCTGTCAGGATTGTTCTTTTCCTGCATAGCAGGGGGTTGGACTAGATGACCTGTGTGGTTTCTTCCATCTCTATTATTGTATGATTCTATGACTGCTAGTCAATTGCTGAGTAGAATTCAGAGTGCTGCTTATGACCTTTAATTATCTGCTATCTCTTATATGAGCCTGCTGAAATTTTAAGATATTTTAAGACTAGGCTGTTACTGAATTAAGGGGGTGGTGGGATTAGCCTTAATCTGATATGCTGGAGCAAATGTATTCCATATTTGAATTTCCTGATTGTAAATTTTGCTCCAGTAAATGTATACCAATATCTAAATGTATACCAATGTTGTATATATTTAGACATATTCTGCTTGAATTTGGATAACAAAATGCAACCCTGTTTTCCCTAAAGAATCAAGGAATGACTCAACTCTGTTTTTCCCCCAAAACAGGATAGAATTATCCCTTTATTTTTCATTAGGAAAACAGTGAAAGTATTTAGCAAAACTAGAAGCTAGTAAAAAGTGGGCTGGATAATGCTACTGGTAGGTGGATTTGGAGTTGAATCACTGGATGAACCCAAACAATGCTTACCAATGGTGCCTTTTCATCCTGGAGACAAATGAGTAGTGGGGAACCATAGAAGCGCTTCAGTACTGGGCCTGGTGCTATTGAACATCTTTAGCAATGAGTTAAATGACGATATAGAATGCATGCTTATCAAGTTTGCAGATGACACTAAATTAGGTGTAGAATACACCCGGTGACAGAATCATAATTTTACATTACTTTAGCAGATTACAGAACTGGGCCAAAACTAATAAAATGAATGTGTACAGGGAGAAATGTAAGATACTACATGTAGGCAGAAAAAAAAAGAATTTCACACATACAGGATGGATGTCACCTGGCTTGAGAACTGTACATAAAGGGCAAGTATTGTTCTTGGTCTTTTTTATTGCATGTGGCTTAGTCACATCCAGTAACTTGAACATCTGTGCCAAGTGAATAAATGCATTTGCAAGGTTTCTGCAAGTGACCTTGAAAGTATTGTTCACCAGAGCTTGAATTATCAGTCAGTTTCCAAATTAGTTGTCATCTCTTAAAGAGAATAAGTCTTGGATAAATCATTCTTCTTGTGCATCATAAAAAATGAAAACAGAGGATCATTATTAGTACTTTGATTTGCATTGTGCAAAATCTCGTCATGCATGTCTAAGGGTTTATTTCTCTATCATCCCTCTGTCTGGAACAATTGCAAACATACTTCCATAGATGATGCACCTTAGCTACTATAATGATTAGAAGTTACCTGAAGTGGCTATTTTATCAGTTGTGACACATTCTATAATGGACTTTATTTCTTTCTAGATAGAAAAGAGAGTACAGATTCAGTTCAGTTAAAAAAATACAATGTTAGGGAAACATTGTTTAGTAAAAAAAAATCTTAAAAATAAATGTCCTGCCATCTTTTTTAAAAAAATATATTTTGCCCTTTATTATTTGTTTTTAATTCAATGTATATAGAACAGTGATTCCCAACCTTTTTTTGACCAGAGACCACTTTTACCAGGGATCATTTAACCAGGGACCACTTTGACAAGGGACCATGCTCCAACATTAGTACCAAAAGAGTTACAAATCTGTTTTTAATCAACTTTAGATTCAGTTTGGTTATTTGGGGTGCTGATTCAGAAAATTGCATTGGATAGACCACCTCATAGCTCTAGTTTGTGATACAGAACATATGCCATCCCGTAGTTGTCATCTGTTCGCCCACAGAAAACCATATTTAATAAGCCTCGGCACTATACGAGGGTTTTGTGAGACCACTCGCTCTCATTGCAACAGTGTAGTAACGGTGAGGCTGCGGACCATATTTTAGTTTTTGCAGACCACTGGCGCTTCATGGACCACAGGCTGGGAACCACTGATAAAGAACCTGAGGCAGCAATACAAGCAATACAAGTAATACAGGACAGAAGGAGATATGGTGCTGGCAGGACCACATGTTCTTATACAGGAAGGAGATAAAAGTTTTTAACACCTATCTCACTTTGTAGTCACCCTGCGAGCCTGAAGAACTTGGAGAATGAGCCAGATCACCCACAAAATCCCAACTTACAGTTCAGTGAAAAATAATACTCATATGATCTATAATCTTTTCAAAGATGAGAGAGCTGATCTGACATGCTTCACTGAAACCTGGCTGGGAGATAATAGTGCCCCAACCTGGGCCCAGGCCCTCACATCTGGGTACTGCATCAGTGAGTGGGCAAGGGAAAGTGGGCCAGGAGCGGGGGGTAGCTGTGGTCTATAAATACCATCTTAGCCTAGACAGAGTACATATTAGGGAGCTGAATCGCATTCAGTATGTGTACCTGAGTCTGAAAACCAGGGATAGACTGGTGATTCTGTTAGTGTACTGTCCACCCTGCTGCCTAACAGATTTCCTGGCCAAGCTCACAAACTGGTCTTGGAGATATTGTTGGAGTCACTCAGAATTTTGCTTCTGGATGGCTTTAACATACCATTGGAGGCCAGTTTGTCAGATGGAGATTAGGGGTTAATGGAATCCATTGGAAACATGCACCTATCCCAGTACCAACACATTTGGCAGGTGATACCCTTGATGCAATTTTCAGAACATATGGATCTGTGGGCAGGTTGTCATGGACAGATCACTTTCTGGTCAGGGCTAGTATCACAACTACATCTTACCCCTGCAGGGGTGGAAGACCTATTAAAATGGTTCACCCTCAAAGGCTACTGGATCCTTTGAGATTTCAGGAGGCCTTGGAGATTTCTATGGCTGGCATCACTGGTGATCCTGTTGAATCCTTAGTCAATAAGGAAAATCAAAATCTAACCAGGGCTATTGACATGGTTGCTCCCAAACTTCATCTTTGATCTGTGACAAAACAGGCTCAATACAGAGACCATCAGGTAAATAAAATTGGAAAGATGACAATTAGAACACAGATGGTGTAAAACTCAACTTTTATGCAACAAGGTATGGTAGAAAGGGCACTTTCACTCCTGTAATGTGGCAATATGTGCAGTGAAGAAAGCTTTCTTCTCTGCACCCATTGTATCTGCAGATTCATGTGGTGAGAGAGTTAACCCAGGTACCCTCCTCTCTGAACTCATTGTTAGAACCTTCAACAGCTCACTGTGATGCTTTTAACAATTTTGCAGATAAAATCTTTTGCATAACAGCTAGCTTAGATGATATCAATGGAGCAGAGTCCAGCAACAAGGTGTCCAGCAACTTTGTGAGTGGAATTACACTGGATCAGTTTCAATTGGTGAGTTCTATGGATGTGGACAAGCTCCTGGGGATGGTAAGGAGGACAATCTGTTTTCTTAATCCCTGTCCATCTTGGCTGGTCATCCAGGGTGGAGATGCTATTTAATTTCAAATACAATAAATTATTCATGCATCTCTCAGGGATGGGACTTTTCCATCCTGTTTTAAAATAGCAGTAGTTAGACCACTGCTAAACAAGCCCTGCCTGGATCCCCTCAACCTTAATAATTACCAGTGTCTAACCTTCCTTTTTTAGACAAGGTAATTGAGAAGGCAGTTGTCCTCCAACTCCAGGCAGTCTTGGATAACATACACTCTCTTGACCCATTTCAAACCTGCTTCAGAACAGGAAATGGAATTGAGACTACTATGGTCAAACATCATGCTAAGAATCCTTCCAGTCACCAAAGTAAAACAACTATAGGCTACAAATATGCTAGGGAACTGCTGGGAGGTTTTAGGCAGCTTTCTCAGGGCAACAAGTGCTTCAAAATACAGTGTTTCCTGCTTAGCAGATAGAGGATCTATGTCGTTTCTTCTTATCTTTTTGGTGAACATCAAAGGATGGAGGTGAGTTTCTTCCACATTCTGATGTGTAGTGGGCACCCCAAATGCCTAATTCCCTTAGAGATTGTTGAGATTAACTTCACAATTCAGCAGCAGATCAGTTGCACAACTTCAGCGCTTTCCAGTAGCTTCTTCCTGCACAGTATTTTCAGTCAACTGCTCCCACAGCCTGCAGTCACTCTGGAACCTTTTACAGACACTTGAGCACATGCCTGGCCATCGTCAGTTTTACCATTGTCTTTGCCCCAGTCTAGATGATATTACAAACTTACCACAGCAAACAGTTATATCTTGTCTTAGCAGACAGGTTCTTTTAATTACATATAGCCTTCGACAAACAACATCACAGCACAAGGAGAGAGATATGACTTCCTTATATACAATTCTATACAATTACACATAGCAATCTCTGATTGGTTCCAACTCACTAACCCAACTCAGACCCAGGATTACATCATTCACAATCACCTGGACTAGGCCAGAACACATTCCCCAAATGAAGTTCTATATACAGTTAATGCATGACTCAGCATTTCTAATAGAAGCCTATTAGCAGTGCATGACTCAGCAATATTACATTACAATACATTGTAAAACCTGACAGAGATATATGGAGAAGTCCATTCCTGGGATGTGACTCCTTTCTGACTCCAGAGGATAAGTTATGACACTTCCCTTTCACCATCAAGTTGGACAGGTCTCTTAGAACTAATGTGTGCCAAGAGGGCCTCAGAATATGATGCAAGGAATCCTGAGAAGCAAAGAAAACACAACAAATAGAGAAAGCTTGGGTGGTGGCCTGCCTCGCTTTAGTCGGGAATATGGAGTCCCATGATGTGGAGTAATAATTCACTGAATTATACTCAATTATATCCTCATATTGAAAGTTATTTAAGTGTAACAAATCAAAATTGAAAAAAACAAAACAAAAATCAAGGAATGCACAAATAAAAACACTTTGCATTTCCTTGTTTCCATTACTGAAAAACTTTGTTTTCAGTCCATTAATAACATTACTCCTTCCCTTCTTTTTCCTGATTGCAACAATTTCACCAGAATTTTTCTGACTTGCTTTCCAGGCACGTAGTACAGTTAGGAAAGATTTTCACATAATCAAAGTTGGATATTTCTAGGGAGATCAAAAGAGTCTGTGAAGTGGAGAGCAGGTGCTACACACATCTTAGAAGATCTGAGAATGCAATTAACCAGCAAATGAGCCCTGGAAAAGCAAGCCCTCCTGAACAGATGAGCACAATAAAAGTCACCGAGAAATGAGATTGCCAAAGTATACTAATAACAACACTGTGCCTATGGACATCTGCCCTCTCTCTTAACCTTTAGGAGAAGCTAGACTCTGCTAGAGAAAATGCAAGGAAAGAGAATTATGTAAATGTGTTGTCCCTTTGGAAAAGATGAAAGTTTATTGATTGATTTGGCAGAGGTTCAAAAAAACACAACACTATTGGCCTCTCACTCATGTTCCAAGTGATTTGATACTCAGGGTGGCTTATGGCTTGTTGAAATCTCTGGTGGTTTATTGAAAATCAGAGAGAGAGAAACCAATGATCTAAAATTTCATTGAAAGAAAGTCTTTCACAGAAATTTTAAGACTTCAAAGTCCGGCTTGGGGAGAAATCCAGTAGTGATCTTATGTTATTTAGAGTCACCAATTTTTTTGTTGACTTTAGAATGACTTTGAAAGTTCATCCTTAAATGAAAAGAGTATATGGTTTTAAACTAGAACTCACATTTCATCATAGAATCTTAGAGTGGGAAAGGCCTGTAAGGAAAGGTCCGTTTCCATCTCAAGTGTGCTTAGTGGATACAACAAGGATGATAAAAACATCAAATCATCCGGGCGTCCCCTGGGCAACATCCTTGCTGACGGCCAATTCTCTCACACCAGAAATGACTTGCAGTTTCTCAAGTCACTACTGACACGACAAAAAAAAAAAGTGGGTACAAGGAAGAGGGCCTTCTCGGTGGTGACCACCAGCTCTGGAACACCCTCCCCAGGGAATGTAGGCAAGCCCCCACCAGGCATGTAGCCGGGGGGGGGGACTTGAGGGGCTTCACCCACCCACCGAAATTCTCATGGTGGTTCGCAAAAAGGCCTTACTAGTGCATTATTTAAACTGTTATGTTTATTCATATCATGATCTGATCACCATACTCAATATATCCCATATGCATGGGGGTATTGGGGTAATGATACAAAAGGTTTGCTAGGCTAGACCCTCTTTCACTCAGACTCAGCCCACCCCGAAACTCAGCCCCCCCCCAACCCCCCCCCTGAAAATTTTTTAGCCCTCCCCGAAACAAAATCCTGGCTACGGGCCTGGCCCCCAAACTATAGCACTTTTGGAAAGAGCTAAAAACTTGGCTCTTTCAACAGCCTTTGATAATTTTTAAGATAGCAGCCAGTCTACTATTTTTAGCCAGGGAAGGCTAAATTGATTGCAAGGATCTTTTATTCAATGGCTATTGCCATATTTTACTAACTTTATTGTTCTTGCTAATTTTATCTGTCTGGTTTTAAATGTGTTATTGGTTTTAATGTTGATACACTGTATTTTATATGTTGTGTGGCATCATTGTGTGCTATTTGTAATCTTTCCAACCCTGCATATGCCTGCAAAACGTGGACTGTCTACAGATGTCATATGCAACTCCTAGAACGATTCCATCAGTGCTGCCTCTGGAAAATCCTGCAAATCTCTTGGGAAGACAAGCGGACAAATGTCAGTGTGCTAGAAGAAGCAAAGACCACCAGCATTGAAGTGATGGTCCTCCGCCATCAACTCCACTGGACTGGCCACATTTTCCGGATGCCTGACCACCGTGTCCCAAAGCAGTTGCTCTGCTCTGAACTCAAGTACGGAAAATGGAATGTTGGAGGGCAGGAAAAGAGATTTAAAGATGACCTCAAAGCCAACCTTAAAAACTCTGGCATAGACACTGAGAACTGGGAAGCCCTGGCCTGGAGGTCAGCTGTGACCAGCAGTGCTGCAGAATTTGAAGAGGCATGAATGTAGGGTGAAAGAGAGAAATTTGCCAAGAGGAAGGCATATCAATTCAACCTCAACCGGGCCCGCCTTCCACCTGGAAACCAATGCCCTCACTGCAGGAGACGATGCAGATCAAGAATAGGGCTCCATAGTCACCTACAAACACACCCTGGAGGATTATCCTACTCGGACAACGAGGGATTGCCTAAGTAAATAAATAAGTAATTTGTAAGCCACCTCAAATCCCTATGGGAGATCACGGCAGGGTATTATTATTATTATTAATAATAATAATAATAATAATAATAATAATAATAATAATGGTCAGGAATAGAGGAAACACACTTGCCTTCAGTGGTATATTTATAAAGACAGCAAGCACAGGCAATGCTTTGATTCCAGAAAACACAATTCACAGCAGATCTTCTTAATTCCATGAACATAGCATTTTGCTCTGTTTGTGGTGGATGATCTGTGCCAGACAACATTGTCTTCCCTTTTATCAGGGGGAGGCTTCCCATTCCTTTATCTGCTCTGAAACCTGACCTGCTGACCTGAAGAAAAACTTGTCTGGCTATCAGGCATGCATGCCAATTCCACTACTAGTATGTGTGCAACATCTTCCGAGCAACATAAACACTCAAGAAAGGGCATGACATTCACATCACATTCACATCCCTATGAGGAATTGTAAGGGAATCTCAAAATTTTGAATGAAGAAGCAATTCCTAGTATGCTCTCATATTGTGTGTCAAAACAAATGGGCTACCAGTAGAATCATAGAATCATAAAGTTGGAAGAGATCTCATGGACCATCCAGTCCAACCCCCTGCCAAGAAGCAGGAATATTGTATTCAAAGCACCCCTGACAGATGGCCATCGAGCCTCTATTTAAAAGCTTCCAAATAAGGAGCCTCCACCACACTCCGGGGCAGAAAGTTCCACTGCTGAATGGCTCTCACAGTCAGGAAGCTCTTTCTAATGTTCAGATGGAATCTCCTTTCTTGAAGTTTGAAGCCATTGGATAATTCCCACCACCATTATCATGTACTGCTGCCATAAATATGTAGAATATGCATTCCTTCATTGAATTAAGGCAGTTTGTGATTGTATCTTCCAACAAATGCTCAATTGAATATAATACGTGGGAGTTTAGAAATAAGTGTCTATACACCTCCCAACAAAGGATTCCCCCAGGGAGGAAGCACCCAGGGTTTGAATTTGCAAGGCTTTTCAATGCTAATCAAGGTGGCGGATTTATTTATTGATTTATTTATTTATTTGATTTGATTTGATTTGATTTGTATACCGCCACTCCCAATTTGGCTCAGAGCGGTTTACAGCAGTAGATTAAAACAATACAACCAACTTTAAAATACAATAAAAACAAGGACATAGTCCCGAGTTATTCACCCATCGAAAGCTTGTCGGAAAAGAAAGGTTTTACAGGCTTTCCGAAAAGCAAGTAGCTCTCGGATGGTTCGGGTTTCAACTGGCAAGGCATTCCATAAATAAGGGGCCATTACAACATTCACACTTGCCTCAAACAGACAAGGGTTCTTTCTCCCACGCTGGACATTCCACAGATATATAAAACTCAATTTTCCTAGTTTCCAGTAGACCTCACAACCTCTGAGGATGTCTGCCATAAATGTGGGCAAAATGATAAGAGAAAATGCTTCTGTAACATGGCCATACAGCCTGGAAAATTCACAGCAACCCAGAAAAAACTGCCTGGTATATATATATATTAGGCTTGGGCGGTTTCGTTCATTAATTTCGTAATTCGTTATTAATTCGTATTTAAATTAGCTTACGATCCAATATTGAGCCATGCAGGAATAGTGTGAGGAGTAAATTAGATTCGAAACAATTTTTTCAATTTATTTCGTAATTATTTTGTTATTATTTCATAACTATTTCGAAATTATTTCGTAATTATTTCGTAATTATTTTCGCATGTCTGGTGCAAGTTTTATAGTTGTTGTTTGTTTTATCACACCAACGGTCAACAACAGAGGGAGAGGGAAGCTTCAGAAGTTCCCCCTGTCCCATTTGGAGGTTTTTTTAGCATATTGCGCAATCGCGTCCGCCATTAACAAATCGATTCGTAATTTTACGAAATTTCGTATATTTCGAAGTTTTTAAAAGGAAAATTTCGGAATAATTTTTAAAAAAAGAAACGCAAGGGGCCTCTAAAAACAAAACGAGTTTAGAACCAAATTTTTCCGTGGTTACCCAAGCCTAATATATATATCTTTATGCTTATTCCTCACAGTCCTTTTCACCTTCTTCTAAGAAAGTTATATTGAATGTACTGACAAGTTACTAATCACAAAGTTTCTCTTGTGTAACTAAGCAGAGAAATGGTAGCAAAAGACAAAGTTTAAAAAAGACTTTTCTGACTTAGGGGAACAGTTTGTGTGAAAGCAACAAAATCATGTATTATACCTGAAGAAAAGGTTCAAGTTGATGGACTGAGGAAATTGGATACTCAAAATAAACAGGGAAACAGTGCAAGAAAACACAGGAAAAAGCAAGTTTGATAACCGAGCTGCTATTGATAGCTTTCTAAGAAACCACTATAATTAGAGACCACTTTCTTTCATACCTCTAAGCCTTTTGTATTTCTGACAATTTTGTTCTTCCCCATCATTTTAAGTTTTTGAGATTTTTCTCTGTACTTTTGTACAAAGCTAGGATGACCTTCATACTATCCAGATTGCCATCCCTCGTATTTTTTAAAAGGAGGAAAATACAGTCTAGGATTCAGAGACAAAATGACATTGCTCCTAAGCCCTTGCAGCAAGTTGGCTGCTAGAGTCAATTCTGAATGCTTTCCTGAACCTAGGCACATGGATTTTGGAAGTTATTTATCAACCCTCCAAAGTCAAGTCCCTCATTTATTTCATATTTCTTTTGTATTTATTATTATTATTATTATTATTATTATTATTATTATTGTTGTTATTAACTTTATTTGTACCCCGCTAGCATCTCCCAAAGGACTCGATGCGGCTTTCAAAGGCCAAGGCCTCAATAAAACAACAACATATCAATGCACACAGCATTATAAAGCAAATCAAAACATTAAGCAATAACAGTAAACAATAGAAACAGTACACCATGACACAATAAAACTAGGGCCGGGCTGAATGTAATGGGTACAGATTAAAAGTGCTGAGTATGACAGGTGGAACATAGGATTTTAGGGTAAGTGCAATGTGCAGACAACCTTAAATCTCTGATAAAGTGCTTCTGGGACAGATTGCTGGAGTTTCCTATTCTGGAAAGGCACACCGGAACAGCCAGGTCTTCAAACTCTTCCTGAAGACTGCCAGTGTAGGGGATGTCCTTGGGGAGGGTGTTCCAAAGTTGGGGGCCACCACAGAAAAGGCCCTGTCCCTCGTCCCCTGCTCACGATGCAGGTGGGATCGTGAGCAGGGCCTCTCTGGATGAATGAAGAGAACGTGTGGGTTCATAAACGGAGATACGGTCACGCAGGTAGGCAGGTCCCAAACTGTTTAGAGCTTTGTAGGTAAGCACCTGCACCTTGAATTGGGACCGGAAGATGAACGGCATTCAATGGAGGTTCCTGAACAGGAGGGTTGACCTCTCTCTGTAAGGAGCACCGGTTAACATCCTGGCCGCCGCCCGTTGGACTAACTAAAATTTCCGGGCTGCTTTCAAGGGCAGCCCCATGTAGAGCGCATTACAGTAGTCCAATTTATTCTCCCTGACCCATAACTTTAATTGATTATTGCTTTTTAATCAAAAATGAGAATGAAATGGAACTGAGAGAAGAAAAGCAAGAGAGGAATGGAATTGTCCACAATGTTCCTGGATGCCAAATTATGATGTTGATCTGTGGCTCAATTGAGATATACTGCTAGCATGCACTGGATTTCGAAAGGAATGGATTGATGAAATGAGAGCAATGGGAATGAAGAGAAAAATATAATAAGAGAATATACAGGTAGCCCCCAAGTTCCAAACAGGATAGGTTCTTGTGAAGTCTTTGTTCTGCATTCCCCTCCTTTTGCTTCAGTTCCCCCCCTTTCATAGGTTTTCCCAATAGTGTAGACCTTCCTTTGTGTTTGTTTCTGGGTGGAGCTTAAAACACCCCTCAGATGCTAATCTCAGTTGATCTATTCCATTTCCCTGCACAAAGCTCTTTGCTGGACTCCTCCTTCTTTCTGCAGTAGAGCCTTAGAGGCCTGGATATTGTCTGGAATCCTAGGCCTAGCAATCCAAACAAGCATTCTTAGCACCTCCTTCATCTGCTTCATTTAGCAGTATTTTATGTCAGAGTAAAATTCGTGGGGCTATGCGCAGCGGTAGAGGTTACTAGATCACACAGACACAAATCAGGACACTGCAGTTTTCCAGTTTCAAAATAACATAGTTTACTAAGTACATCTCTATATGTCTACTTCTATGTGAGCTTACATCAGGAACTACAAAATACAGCTTCAGTACAGTTTCAGAACATTTGCTTATCTGGCTCTCTGGCTGTAAACCGGATACTCCCTATTTCTTCCCAGCCAGAGAAACTCGTTATCTAACTTCTGTCAAGGTCTCTTCTCTCTACCTCTCTGTCTCTTTCAACAGCAATTCCAACACACAATTGAACATAACAGAATCCATCTTGAATACATATGAACACCATTCTCTATCATATAGAAACACATTGAAAAAACATACATGCATACTTTCAATAATCCTGACATTTTATACCACCTATGCCATCGCTGCCTGGGGGTCTATAGTATTTAGTGAAAAAACAAGGATGTGGCAACTTTTCCCCAGGGGACTGCTTTTTGCCTTCCTTTAGAGAACTGGAACTCTCAAGGATCAACAAGACACTATAGATAACTCTTTATTGTTCACAAAGAGTTATCTTTCTGAGGCATTAAACTTGATGTTCCAAAAAGGAGTAAAGAAACTATACATTACAGTCTCTGGTTGTCTTGGATCCAAGGAGTTTTTCAACTGAGTAGCTTCCAAGTTCCTCTTTCTCAATGGCTATGAGGTCAGAACACTCACAACCCCAGTCCAATCGCCTATATTGAAGGCACAACGTCTTCCTCTTTATGCCAAAGGACTGGTTTGAAGGTGCTTAAGATTCCTCAACGTTGTCCAGATGAGCTGGGCATGAAGTATGACTCTTAAGGGTATAAACTTCAGAATTGGTGGTAAGAAATGACTTGACCAAGGGCTTTGAGCCAAGCCTTTCGCATGTCCATCTGTTGAGCTTTTGGTGATAAGAATGAAGACAATAGTATTGTTCTTCTCCCTAGGAAGGGGTGGAGCCAAACAATTGAGCTGGGGGAGCAAGCCAATAGATGTAAAACAAAATTGATTGACAGCTGTAGATAACCAATCAATCCAACCATACATTTACAAGGTAAACAGGCAAGTCTGGACATGTTACAACAGTTCAAACCTTTGCAACTTAAAGTTTTACATACAGGTGGTGCCAGTCGCGCCATCACACCACCAGTCCAAAGGAACAGAAGCTTTTGGCCAGCCTAAGCTTCATAGGAAAGAAGATTAAGGCATTTTATAACCATCGCTTTGCACTGAAGGCAAAAAAGACTTTCAAAGACCCCAGAAAGATGCCTGCAACCAGCAAGTTTTGTAATGCATTGTTTTAAATTATCCTATGCTAGTCCCAGGTGGAGTTAATCCTTTATTCATCTTGTTTCAGTAAACTCATTTGGTTATCTTTTCACCTTACCTCAAAGTGTCTCTGACTGCTAAGGGTATTAATCTTAACAGAAGGTATCAGATAGCCCCTGAGTAAAGCCAGACAATATAGTTTTCCCAAAGGCTCAGGCTGCCATCACAGTTATGTAGATTTGTTCTTAAGTTGAATTTTAAGTATAGTTTTAAGTATAGTTCTAAGTATAGTTCCCCAAATATGATGATCAACTCTGCTGAACTGGCCACCTTGTCCAAATGCCCAATCACCATCTCTCAAAGCAGTTACTATACTCCCAACTCAAGAATGGGAAATGTAATGTTGGTGGACAGGAAAAGAGATATAAAGATGGCCTTAAAGCCAACCTTAAAACTGTGGCATAGACATCAAGAACTGGGAAGCCCTGGCCCTTGAGCGCTCTCACCGAAGGTCAGCTGAGACCAGCAGTGCTGCAGAATTCAAAGAAAAACAAATGGATAGTGAAAGGGAGAAACGTAACAAGAGGAAGGCGTGTCAAGCCAACTCTGACCGGGACCACCTTCCACTTGGTTTAAATTACACTACATTCCTTGTGTATTCAGGAGTTTATGTCAGTTTCTTTTAGGTACACTTTAGCCCTCGTTTGTACTTGACTGTCTCAGACAAACGATGTGAAGTAAGCTACAATAACTCTCATCATGCAGTACATTTAATTTGCTCCCTTTTAAATATGTATTTAAGCCAATATTTTCCACTTGACTGCACATAGTAAATCCAGTTTGTTCATCCTGTCACTCTACTCCTAAGTTTCAGCAATGCCAATGGGAGTCGAACACATTAAATAAATGTGGAATATGCAATTGAGATCTGCAATGTGCAATGGAGAAGATAATTTTGCCCTCAGGTTGTAGGAGAAGTCTGAAGTCAGACTTTTTAAGGAATGCGAGCAGTTGAGAGAGCATTAATGATGATGCCTCCACTGTTTTAATCCAACAATTCACTTACTATTGTCTGACCCTACAGATATTTTTTTAAAAAAACATAGAATGTGAGGAGCTGAGCTTACAATGATAATGCTCATTCAAGTCACTTTGCTACCTAAAGCCAAGAACAAAATGAATCCTTCTCCCATTTCATATACAAAAGCCACTGAATCAGTTGGTTGAATCTGCCTGACATTGTGACAGAACATGGTCTTCCACTCTATCTGAGGGCAGAATATAGCTTGAGTTCTGCTGGGTAGGCTACATAACACTACATTTCCTTCTCTAACACCTTGAAGATGTTATCCCTGTCTAAGGGAGAATCTACACTTCAACATTAATGCAATCTGACACCACTTTAACTGCCATGGCTCAAACCATAGCTGTAGAACAATGACATTTGTAGTTTTACAAGTTCTTTCACCTTCTTTGTGAGGGGTGCTTGTGCCTCACCAAAGGGCAAATGCCACAACTCCATAGCACTGAACCATGGCAGTTAAGGTGGTATCAGACTGCATTAATTTTTAGCGTAAATTGGGCCCAAGATGTTGGCAGAAATATCGATCTGGAAGAGTGGGAACGTCTTTGGAATAAGGGCTTTAGATTCTCAGTGGCCAGCTCAATAAGAGAAAATATGTTTAAAATGTTTTATAGAACCTATATAACTCCAGAGGTACTAGCTAAAATAGAGAAAACAGGACAAGGGACTTGCTGGAGATGCAAGAAGGTGAAGGGATCTTTTTTCCACGTATGGTGGACCTGTAACATAGTTAAAGAATTCTGGAAAAAATTATTTATTTATTTATTTTGAGGTTTTATATACCGACCCTCTCACCTTCAAAGAGGGATTCGGACCGGTTCACAACATGTGTTAACATACAAAGAATATACAATAACAACACAATGCCACTTCATAACACGATTAAAATATCAGCACCATACACATTAAAACATTATCATCACAGTTAAAAGAGTGTGAAAGAAACAGTGATGAAAGAAACAAACAAAATGATTAGCAAAAACAAACAAACAAACAAACAAACAAACAAGAAAAACCCAGAAATGTGCTTATTAGAAATATTTAGGAGGCGTATTAGCACAGAAGATGAAGAAATTTGTCAGTATTGTTTTGTTGCTGCGAGACTAATAATAGCTAAATTGTGGAGGGGGGGAGGGAAGAGTTAATTATTAAGGATTGGAGAGATAAATTAGTAGGTTATATCCAAATGGCCAAACTGACAAATAGCAGCAGAGGTGGAAATAATGAAGAATTTGTTAAAAAATGGCGGTTGGCAATTGGATATCTTGAAAAGAAGACAAAAGTAGATTTGAAGATCGCCATAAAGGGGATTCAGTGGAAGAAGACACGTGGGTAGTTGTGGGTTAGTTATGTGATCCATACGGAGTGGTGTCAGAGGTCACAGGGGTTGGGTAAGCGGGTGTGGGGTTAGAGGGATAATAAATGTTAATGTATTATAACTGTGCAGTCAAAGTTGATTTTTTATATGTTTAAAGAGCGCTGACTGTATACCATTCTGTAAACTTGCATACTCTTTGGTATATTTTTTTTCTTTTTTCTGTTTTTTTTCTCTTTCTTTTTTGTTTTTTACTTATTTCGGTTTTCCTTTAGTGTCGGTTTTGTTTTCTGTATGCACCATAAACGAATAAAAAAATTATTTAAAAAAATTTTTTTAGCGTAAATTGGTGTTTCTCAACCTGGGGTTTGGGGCCCCGAGAGGGGTCACGAGGGGGGTGTCAGAGGGGTCGCCAAATACCATAAGAAAACACAGTATTTTCTGTTGGTCATGAGGGTTCTCCATGGGGAGTCTGGCCCAATTCTATCATTCATGGGGTTCAAAATGTTCTTTGATTGTAGGTGAACTATAAATCTCAGCAACTACAGCTCCCAAATGTCAAGATTCTATTTTCCCCAAACTCCACCAGTGTTCACATTTGGGCATATTGAGTATTCGTGTTGAGTTAGGTCCAGGTCCATCATTGTTTGAGTCCTCAGTGCTCCCTGGATGTAGGTGAACTACAACTCCAAAACCAAAGGACACTGCCCACCAAACCCTTTCAGTATTTTCTATTGAGGATGGGAGAACTGTGTGCCAAGTTTGGTTCAATTAAATTGTTGAATTGAACCATCAAAGAATGCTCTTTGATTGTAGGTGAACTATAAATCCCAGCAAATGCAATTCCCAAATGTAAAGTCTATGATCCCCAAACTCCACCAGTGTTCATATTTAGGCATATTGAATATTTGTGCCAAGTTTGGTCCAGATCCATCACTGAGTGCACTCTGCTCTCTGGATGTAGGTGAACTACAACTCCAAAACTCAAGGTCAATGCCCACCAAATCCTTCCAGTATTTTCTGTTGGTCATGGAAGTTCTGTGTGCCAAGTTTGGTTCAATTCCATCGGTGGTGGGGTTCAGAATGCTCTTTGATTGTAGGTAAATATCTACATGAAACTGCTGGGAGAGGTCATCTGGAGTTTTGGAGTTAGGTGCCATCTCTACACAGATGACACACAACTCTACTACTCTTTTCCACCTAATTCCAAGGAGGCCTCTCGGGTGCTGGACGAGTGCCTGACGCTGTGTCTATCTGGATGAGGAAGAACAAGCTGAAGATCAATCCTGACAAGACAGAGGTCCTCCTGGTCGATCGTAAACCGGATCGGGGTATAGGGTGGCAACCTGTGTTGGACGGGGTTACACTCCCCCTGAAGCCACAGGTCCGCAGTTTGGGAGTCCTCTTGGACTCATCGCTTACGCTTGAGGCTCAGGCGTCAGCGGTGTCTGAGAGGGCTTTTGCACAATTGAGACTCGTGCGCCAGCTGCGACCGTACCTCACGAAGGCTGATCTGGCCGGGGTGGTCCATGCCTTGGTCCTCTAGATTGGACTACTGTAATGCGCTCTACGTGGGGCTGCCCTTGAAAACGGCTCGGAAATTCCAACTGGTCCAACGGGCAGCAGCCAGGATGTTAACTGGGGCCCCTTACAGAGAGAGGTCAACCCTCCTGTTCAAGGAGCTCCACTGGCTGCCGTTTGTCTTCCGAGCCCAATTTAAGGTGCAGGTGCTTACCTACAAAGCCCTAAACGGTTTGGGACCACCCTACCTGCGTGACCGCATCTCCGTTTATCAACCCACGAGCTCACTTCATTCATCTGGAGAGGCCCTGCTCATGATTCCACCTGCATTGCAAGCGCGTTTGGTGGGGACGCAAGACAGGGCCTTTTCTGTGGTGGCCCCCTGACTCTGGAACACCCTCCCAAAAGATCTTAGACAGGCCCCTACATTGGCAGTCTTTAGAAAGAACTTGAAGACCTGACTGTTCCGATGTGCCTTACCAGAATAGGAATCTCCAATACCAAGTCCCATGAGCACTTTATTAGAACTAAGATTGCTGCACACTGCACTTACCCTATAATCCTACATATCACCTGTCACATCAGTACTTTTAATCCTGTACCCATTACTCTGGCCCGGCCCAGTTTTATAGTGTCTTGATGTATTGTTTATTGCTTGTTGTTTAATATTGCTTTAACTTTTTTTAATTTGCTTTTGATGTTGTATTGTTATGTTGTGTTTCGAGGCTTTGGCCTTTGTAAGCCGCATCGAGTCCTTCGGGAGATGCTAGCGGGGTACAAATAAAGTTAATAATAATAAATAATAAACTATAAATTCCAGCAACTACAACTCCCAAATGACAAAATGAATTTTTTTGAGTGAAGGACATACATTGGGTTGTTAGATGTATTGTGTCCAAATTTGGTGTCAATTCCCCCAGTGGTTTTTGAGTTCTGTGAATATCACAAATGAACATTACATTTTTATTTATATAGATGTTCATACACTTGTGAAATTTTGATCAAACTAATGTCCACCAGGCTCCATCATTTCTTTTAAAAATGTATACATAATTTGCCTTACTAGTTGATTTCCATTGTACAATCTTGATATTTTATTCAGGTTTTTTTTAAAGCGAGTCTATTATATCAGCAAAAGCCACAACCAATATAGAAGCAAACAAGATAAACATACTGCAGGAAAACATATATTAAAGTTGTAACAGATAACATTTTGCAGACAATAACATAAAAGAATTTAAGAATTGTCAACAACAATTACTCCAAAGCAATTTGTAGCAATTTCAGAGAAAAAAACTATTTTATTGTTATCATTATTTTGCCATTGTTCTGCTGTGTTTAAATTTCACATGCCATTTTGATAGGGCTTCCCTGAAAGCAGACAGTCTATCAATGAATCAATTTACATTCGTACTTTTAGAAAACCCTGCAAAAGATGAAATATGCATGCTGCACAACTATAGTTATATTAACATCAAGAAATATGCATCTGCTGGTAGAACAGTTTGCAAAAATATTCTGAAACTGACTAGATTCATCAATTTCCACTGGACTTGTTGTGCCCCTGGGAAACAAGAATGCAAAAACTGGAAAGGGAGAAGAAGACAAAGGGGATATTGTGTAAGCTTCCCTCCATTTGAAGTCTCAGATTTCCTAGACTTGATTAAGTAAGACAGATAGAGGAGAAAGAGAGAACATATTTTTAGTTCACTCTCACCAGCAACACCAAGCTTGTAACTGAGAAGAGATCAAAAACATTTGGATTTCTTTCAGAGTTGATATTGATTAAGAGAGAGTGACAACACATGTGTGTGCATACCGACACGACATGAGGATATGACGGCAACAGGCTTGGACAACAATGGCTTCCAAAGTGACCCATTTACAGGGATGCTTTATTGCTCCAATCTAATTTCCCAACTCCATAGCTATGGTTCTACACCGTGTTGGTGGGAAGCTTTCCATTGTTGTGGAAATCACCAGCCAAATAGATGGCAAGTTCTTTACTCTCAGCAGGCTGAAAGCCAAAAGTAAAGTCATAGAATCATAGAATCAAAGAGTTGGAAGAGACCTCATGGGCCATCCAGTCCAACCCCCTGCCAAGAAGTTGGGGACCCCTCCCCCCCAGCACCAACTGCCGCTCTGGGCCAGAGTGAAGGGGGGGGGGCAGGGGACAGTTCCACCTTGTCTCCTGTGCTATCCTAATAATATTATATATAATATATTGCATATACATATAATATTCATAATATTATAATGTAATGCAATATAATAGTAATAATAATAATATATTATAATTATATATTTATATTACATGTAATATTACTAATAATATTACAGTACAATTGATATAGTATAATACAGCAATACTTAAAACTGATATTGCAGTACGCTAATAATATATTTTGAGCTGTGGTGTTGGAGGAAAGTGCTGAGAGTGCCTTGGACTGCGAGAAGATCCAACCAGTCCATCCTCCAGGAAATAAAGCCCGACTGCTCACTGGAGGGAAAGATACTAGAGACAAAGTTGAAGTACTTTGGCCACATCATGAGGAGACAGGAAAGCCTAGAGAAGACAATTATGCTGGGGAAAGTGGAAGGCAAAAGGAAGAGGGGCCGACCAAGGGCAAGATGGATGGATGGCATTCTTGAAGTGACTGGACTGACCTTGAGGGAGCTGGGGGTGGTAACGGCCGACAGGGAGCTCTGGCGTGGGCTGGTCCATGAGGTCACGAAGAGTCGGAGACGACTGAACGAATGAACAACAACAATAATATATTGTATGTATATATACCTTGTAAGCTGCTCTGAGTCCCCTTTGGGGTGAGAAGGGCGGCATATAAATGTAGCAAATAAATAAATAAATAAATAAATATTGCATTCAAATTGTGCCATCGCACCTGGGGGCTATTATTCTCAATAAAAGAGGGATGGACGTGGCACCTTTCCCCCAAGAGGTTGCTTCTTGCCCTCCTATAGGAAAATGGAAATCCCAAAAACCCAAAATGCTGTAAATAGATCAAGGTAAGTTTTATTTATCACAAAGTCATTTCTTCAAAGCAATGAGCTGGAAAACTTTAGACCGGTGAAGGAAAACATACGTTACAGTCTCAATTAGTCCTGGGTCCAAGGGGTCTGAAGCTGAGAAGCCTCACCAAATCTCCTCCTTCCTCAATGGCTGTGAATGCCGGAGCAAACCACAACCCCAGTTCAGATGGCCTATGTTTTGAAGACTCAGGATCTTCCTCTGGTGCCAAAAGAACCGGCTTGAAGGCACCTGGGTCTCCTCAATAATTGTCCAGGACGATCTGGACATAAAGCATGAGTCCCAAGGGTAAAAAAACCTCAGACCTGGTGCTAAGAGGTAACTTAAATCAGGGTCCTTTAGAATCAAGTCTTTTACTCACATCCATGTCGTAGGAACTCTGATGCCAGAATGAAGAAGAAAAAGGAAGCTCTCCCCTCCTGCAGGAAGAGGTGGAGCCAAACAGTACTGATTGACAGCTACAAGCAACCAATCCATACAACTATACATAAGCAGGGTAAAAAGGGGCAGGATTAAGCATGATACAACAGTTTAAGTCTTACAACTAACAGTTCTATACATAGGTGGCGCCACTCGCGCTGTCACACAAATCACCCCTAACAGATGGCCATTCAGCCTCTGTTTAAAAGCTTCCAAAGAAGGAGCCTCCACCGCACTCTGGGGCAGAGAGTTCCACTGCTGAACGGCTCTCACAGTCAGGAAGTTCTTCCTCATGTTCAGATGGAATCTCCTCTCTTGTAGTTTGAAGCCATTGTTCCACGTCCTAGTCTCCAGGGAAGCAGAAAACAAGCTTGCTTCCTCCTCCCTGTGGCTTCCTCTCACATATTTATACATGGCTATCATATCTCCTCTCAGCCTTCTCTTCTTCAGGCTAAACATGCCCAGCTCCTTAAGCCGCTCCTCATAGGGCTTGTTCACAATAACTTATGTTATAGAACTTCTGTATGCTGATGATAATGCAGTCTGTGCTCATTCAGAGGAAGACTTATCAGCCACTGGGTTGTTATAGGTTTCTTTGGGCTATATGGCCATGTTCTAGAGACATTCTCTCCTGAAGTTTCACCTGCATCTATGGCAAGCATCCTCAGAGGTAGTGAGATAGTCAGGCTTACTACCACTGAGGATGCTTGCCATAGATGCAGGCGAAACATCAGGAGAGAATACCTCTAGAACATGGCCGTATACCCCGAAAAAAACCCTACAACAACCCAGTGATTCCGGCCATGAAAGCCTTCGACAATACACCTATCAGCCACTTTAGACCTTTGCAGAAGCATATGAAAAGTTTGGCCTCTTGCTGAAAATTGAGGAAATCAAAGTGCTCTACCAGCAGGCACCAACCAATCCCTCTGTCAGAAATGCAGCTTACTGGTGTAACGCTAGAAAATGTTTACCATTTCTGCTACCCAGGCAGCTACCTTTCCACAAAATTAAGCATCAGCACCAAAATAGAAAAATGTCTGAGCTCTGTGAGTGCAGCATTTTTTTCAAATAAAGCAGAGAGTGTTTGAGAATTGGGACATCTGTAGGGATATCAAGATGCTTGTTTATAAAGCTATTGTCCTTCATATCACCATTTATATGATACCAATTAAGCCAACCCTGACCAGGACCACCTTCCACCTGGAAAACGATGCCCTCACTGTGGAAGAACATGCAAATCAAGAATAGGTCTCCTCAGCCACTTACGTATCCACCACCAAGACGCTAGACTTGGAGGGCCATTATCCTCAGATTACGAAGGATCACCTAAGTAAAGTAAGTATCACCACTGTGACTGCACGGCACCCAAACCTTTTTTTTTCAATTCCACTATTCCACTTTTAAAGCATTCTAAATTTGGGAGTAATATTACAAAAGTGTAAAGATTGCCACTTGCAGAAGCATCTCCATTTTGAGAATTGTGCACTGTCAGTTCTTTAAAATTTCTAAGATCTGCTCTGAGAATAATCGTGTTCCCTAATTATTTATTTATCAAAGGAAAATATATGAACACCTGGCAACATTTACTCTGCTAGTTATGAGCTCTTATTCTCTGCAGCAGAAGCCCCCCTCCCACCCCATACTGTTTGAATAAACTTTGCAATAAGTTGTTTGTTTTGGCTATGAAAAAATTAATATGCGGAGAAAGTGGTAGATTATGTTGGATAAGATTTCTCCAGCTGCGTCATGATAACCCACATTTGACAATATTTAAATTAGGTCTCAGAAAAGAGGCCTCTGGATCCAATCCAAACTAATTGCTGGCATTTCAGTTGAGACAGACAATATTACTAGATAGTGTTGTTGGATAGTATTGGGATGTCAGTCCTGTAACCTTCAGGTAGGACATAAAAATGGAAAGAAAGATGATATGTCATGAATTAGCTAACCTGTGGATTTGTTAATTTGGTTTTCAACCACAGACGAGGCATGAATGTTTGGTATTTTGTCATCTGTTGAAGTGATACAGTCGTAGTTTTCAGACAATACTACAGGTGTGCTCGTGCCCCACCTATCTCTTTCCGTTAGCCAATTTGGAGCAATTTATCTTACCTCTCAGTAAATATAAATAAATACATAACGTTAAATCCCCCTCTTTCCTTTAGCTTGAATCTTTCATATCAGCATCTGATGAGAAATGCTTCTGAGCACTTGAACATCTGGTGGCTCACTAAGGCAGAACGACTGGAGGGAACAGAATATCCCTTGGAGAATGTACAGCATCTGTTTGATAGGCAGTGAAAAATAAACTGTTAATAAGCTCTTTTTTGCAGCAAAAATTATGGACATGTTTGTTTGATGCAACAAGAATTATGTCAGCATATCTACTAGACAACCATGAGAAAGCAAGTTCTGAAGGTTGTGTGGTAAGGTCCTAAGGAAGTCAAACTCTTTGTCTGTCTTGCCAAATGGGCAGCAGGTTTCCAGGCAGAATTTCCTTTTCAATTACATGATAGCTTCTTCTTCTTCTTCTTCTTCTTCTTCTTCTTCTTCTTCTTCTTCTTCTTCTTCTTCTTCTTCTTCTTCTTCTTCTTGTTATTTGTCCTCCCAACCCTGCTATATGTCTGCGAAACGTGGACTATCTACAGACATCACATGCAACTCCTGGAACAATTCCATCAGCGCTGCCTTTGGAAAATCCTGCAAATCTCTTGGGAAGATAGGCGAACAAACATCAGTGTGCTGGAAGAAGCAAAGACTACCAGCATTGAAGCGATGGTCCTCCGCCATCAACTTCGCTGAACCGCCCACGTTGTCCGGATCCCCAACCACCATCTCCCAAAGCAGTTGCTCTATTCCGAACTCATGAATGGAAAACGGAATGTTGGTGGGCAGGAAAAGAGATTTAAAGATGGGCTCAAAGCCAACCTTAAAAACTCCGGCATAGACACTGAGAACTGAGAAGCCCTGGCCCTTGACCGCTCCAGCTGGAGGTCAGCTGTTACCAGCAGTGCTGTAGAATTTGAAGAGGCACGAATGGAGGGCAAAAGGGAGAAGCGTGCCAATAGGAAGGCGCATCAAGCCAACCCCAACTGAGACTGCCTTCCACCTGGAAACCAATGCCCTCAATGTGGGAGAAGATGCAGATCAAGAATAGGGCTCCACAGTCACCTACGGACTCATCAGAATACTGATCCTGGAAGACTATCACCTAAGTAAAGTAAAGTAGCTTATTATTTTTAACTTTAGATTACAGGGACTCAAGTAGTGACTAGCTGCTCTACCTATTTACTTTACTCATTGTAAGATCAATGTATGTGGATTTCATCATTTTGCTGTAGATCCTCAGCTGTTTAGCTCTTCTGAGAAGACGATAAGTCTTCTGCATATTTATTGCCTGCACATACCCACTGCTACAACTTTTTGGGGTAAACAATAACATTTATATAGAACAATACAGTAATATCCATCTAGATCAGTGGTTCTCAACCTGTGGGTCCCCAGGTGCTTTGGCCTACAACTCCCAGAAATTCCAGCCAGTTTACCAGATGTTGGGATTTCTGCGAGTTGAAGGCCAAACCATCTGGGGACCCACAGGTTGAGAACCATTGATCTGGATCAAAGAGGAAAATGGGGAAAATATTGCGAGGGGAGCCCCCCAATAGCACAGTGGGTTAAAGCACTGAGCTGCTGAGCTTGTTGACCGTAATGTCACGGGTTAGAATTCGGGGAGCGGCGTGAGCTTCCGCTGTCAGTCCCAGCTTCTGCCAACCTAGCAGTTTGAAAACATGCAAATGTGAGTAGATCAATAGGTACCACTCCAGTGGGAAGGTAACAGCGCTCCATGCAGTCATGCCAGCCACATGACCTTGGAGGTGTCTATGGACAACGGCGGCTCTTCAGCTTAGAAAAAGTGATGAGCACCAATCAGACACGACGACTTAATGTCAGGGGACAACCTTTACCTTTACTTATTTAATTGAGAAATACAAAATGAAATTATAAGAAAGTCTTAATTGTTTATATGAATATTACTTGTGAGTATATATTAATATTTAATATTGTTGTCTATATTTAGCAGAAGTTGATACAATTAGTAGAACAGAAGTGTATTACAATATTTAAACAGATGCCTTTGCTTGAGAGTGGGGAGAAGTCTATATATATATATATATATATATATATATATATATATATATATATATATATTAGGGCTGGGCGGTTTCGTTTCGTTAATTCGTAATTCGTTAAAAATTTGTTATTTTTTTTGGTTAACAAAGCGATAACGAACCATTCTGGAGCAACTTAAAAATGAAACGAATTTTTCAATTCGTTTCGTAAATGCTTCGTATTTCGTTATGTATTCGTTTCGTTATTGGTTTGAGGTCGTTTCGTTATTATTTCCACATGTCTGGGGCAAGTTTTATAGTTGTTTTTTGTTTAATTAGTGAGAAAAAAAATTATAATATCACACCAACAGTCAACAACAGAGGGAGAGGGAAGCTTCAGATGTTTTTTTAGCGTATTGCGCGATCGCGGCCGCCATTAACGAATCGATTCGTTATTGTTTCGTTATTGTTTTGTAATTTTTTTACCATTTACGAAATTTTGTAAATATCGAACTTTTTTTAAGGAAAATTTGGGAATTCTTTTAAATATCGAAACGCAAAAAACCCCAAAAAACGAATCGATTTTAGAAACAATTTTTTCCGTTGTTACCCAGGCCTATATATATATATGGAGAGATACTAGGGTTGGGAAAAAGTCAAGTGAGGGGATAAGGAGATTATTTGGTACTTTTGTTTGAATATAAGTTGTATTTTTTGAAAATGGAATAAAAATTAAGCAACAATAAAAAGGAAAAAAAGGAAACTCAAATTCTCTACAACCACAAAACTGTGGATACTGTAAATAGTCAAATCAGGGCAGAGATGAACTCCTCAGTATGTATAAGCACTGCCATGTTGAAATTATTTCATCCTCAGCTGACTTTATCCTCTAGATAATAAATTATTATTATTATTATTATTATTATTATTATTATTATTGTATTGTTGAAGGCGTTTCATGGCCAGAAACACTGGGTTGTTGTAAGTTCTTTTGGTCTATATGGCCATGTTCTAGAGCATGGCCATATAGCCCGAAAAAACCTACAGCAACCTATTATTATTATTATTATTATTATTATTATTATTATTATTATTATATACACAACAAAATTAGTACACAGAAATCAAGATCATTATACTGGTTTTGCATTTGATCACATGTTGGACACTTCCCAAGTGTCTAGGGCTGTGTGACCCATTGGCAAATAATGCGTGCAGATCCAAGTATGGTGGCCTTTTTTTTAACAAGTTTTTACAAGTAACATTTTTAAAAAAATTACAAGAGCTATCTCCTTGAATTATATATACACAAAGACACAAGATAACTCGGGATCATTCCCCCAAGTTTCAGAAATATTCATACATCCACTGATTTTTGGGATTTGTTTAAAGTTTTGACAAAAACATAGTTACCCCATGAACACTCAGGATATTCCTGATTTTTGCTCTCATGTATAGTAAAGGTTATAATCTCATCACTAGGACTGAATGTTAAACTGACATTTCAAATATATGGAACTGGTTTTTATCTGGATGCGGTGTCAAGTCAGTATGATTCATGGCTAATCTAAGGCAAACCTATCAGAACATGATTTCTTTATAAGAAATTTCATTTGCTTGCTTCTGAGTCATAGGCTGGATCTACACTGCCCTATAGTCCAGGATCTGGTCCCACGTTATCTATTTATCCTAGTTTATCTGGCAGTGTAAACTCATATAATCCAGTTGAAAGCAAATAATCTGGGATTGGATGCTGGGATATAAGGTAATGTAGAGCAAACCTGGCTTAGAATCATAGAATCATAGAATCAAAGAGTTGGAAGAGACCTCATGGGCCATCCAGTCCAACCCCCTGCCAAGAAGCGGGAATATTGCATTCAAATCACCCCTGGCAGATGGCCATCCAGCCTCTGTTTAAAAGCTTCCAAAGAAGGAGCCTCCACCACACTCCGGGGCAGAGAGTTCCACTGCTGAACAGCTCTCACAGTCAGGAAGTTCTTCCTCATGTTCAGATGGAATCTCCTTTCTTGTAGTTTGAAGCCATTGTTCCGTCCTAGTCTCCAGGGAAGCAGAAAACAAGCTTGCTCCCTCCTCCCTGTGACTTCCTCTCACATATTTATACATGGCTATCATATCTCCTCTCAGCCTTCTCTTCTTTAGGCTAAACATGCCCAGCTCCTTAAGCCGCTCCTCATAGGGCTTGTTCTCTAGACCCTTGATCATTTTAGTCCTCCTCTGGACACATTCCAGCTTGTCAATATCTCTCTTGAATTGTGGTGCCCAGAATTGGACACAATATTCCAGGTGTGGTCTAACCAAAGCAGAATAGAGGGTAGCATGACTTCCCTAGATCTAGATACTATGCTCCTATTGATGCAGACCAAAATCCCATTGGCTTTTTTTGCCGCCACATCACATTGTTGGCTCATGTTTAACTTGTTGTCCATGAGGACTCCAAGATCTTTTTCACACGTACTGCTCTCGAGCCAGGCGTCCCCCATTCTGTATCTTTGCATTTTTTTTTCCTGCCAAAGTGGAGTATCTTGCATTTGTCACTGTTGAACTTCATTTTGTTAGTTTTGGCCCATCTCTCTAATCTGTCAAGATCGTTTTGAATCCTGCTCTTGTCCTCTGGAGTATTGGCTATCCCTCCCAATTTGGTGTCGTCTGCAAACTTGATGATCCTGCCTTCTAACCCTTCATCTAAGTCATTAATAAAGATGTTGAACAGGACCGGGCCCAGGACGGAACCCTGCAGCACTCCACTGGTCACTTCTTTCCAAGATGAAGAGGAAGCATTGGTGAGCACCCTCTGGGTTCGTCCATTTAACCAATTACAGTTCCACCTCACCGTAGTTTTGCCTAGCTTGTCCTATGTCGAGTGGATTTCCATTATTAAGTTTGTTCTGGTACAGCCGCACCAGGAGCTCCAGCTTATCTTGCTATTTGTTGATTACTGCATGTATTTTAAAGTTTTAAAGTTTGCAGTTAGATGGCTTTCCTTACTTTGCAGTTATTGGGTCAATTGCTTGATAATTATCATTAGGTTCCCTAGTCCCGCCTCCTTTTTGGCCTTTGGAGGGAAGTGAGCCATTTTGTTAGCTAGTCTCAGCCAGATTAGCTTATGTGTAGGATGTGTGTAACTTCCCCTGTACAAAAGCTTCAACCTTTAAGCAATCCAGGGGAGAACAGCTTTAAGAGTCTCCTAGGAATTCCCAGGGGAGAACAGCTTTAAGAACTCCAGGAAAACAGCCTTAAAGACTAAAGAACTCCAGCTGGAGAATAACCACTGCCTTGCTGGTAGGTCCACACAGCGTCCGAGAAGGAGTTCGGCCCAGTAGCGGAGCCTACATCAGTGAGGGTTGGATTTCAGTCAGCCTGGGAGAAGTTAAAAAGGGGAATTTTCCTTTAAAGAAAAAGTTATTGAAGATAGTGCCTGTCCCCTGTGGATACGATTGAGAGAGCCAAAACTTTATCAAGAAAGCCTTGAAGTACCTGTTTGATTTCATTAATAAAAGACTTTGTTGTACTTCTCAAGCCATCTGAAGATTCTTTGTAGTGGAAACCTCTGAGAACTTCTCCTTGGGCCCCTGGCTTCCCACTGGGCAAAGGTTACACATCCTATTTTTAAAGCCAACCAAATACAGGCCCAGCATGCGACAGAACAACGTTCAACACTCAAACCACCATGGCAGCTGTGGAATTGAGCATAAGGGTCCATCTTGTTCCTCATTTCAGGCAGCAAATGTTTTCAAGTAGTGCAACCTGGAATGATCCCCCTTAAGTATAGATCGGCTGTCAAAAGCTGTTTGAATCATAACTTAAAATGTCCAATACATTCTACAACCTCTGTGGAAGAAAAAAATGAGAATGAGAAAAAAAAACTTCCCAATAAATGCTGATTCTTGCCATTGTGCTTTTTAAAAGCCATACTAGAAATGGAAGGAGCTGCTAGCTATTAGCATAGCAATTTCACTAAACACAACACTCTCTGTGATGGTTATCTTGTCTGAATATAATTGGCTCATTAACCAAAACTCTATCAACTTGTTCTCAAATAAAACTCAACAGCAGCTGGAAAATATGAACTTGAAGTCAGAAGTGTCTGGTCTTCTTAAAACAGACCGGCCGCACTCACTGCACAGAAACCTGCTGTTAAGATTCGTGAAGTTTATTTATTTATTTATTTGCTACTAGCCATCCCCTGCCACATATTGCTGTGGCCCACTCTGGTGGTCATGGGGGTTCTGTGTGGGAGGTTTGGCCCAATTCTATCATTGGTGGGGTTCAGAATGCTCTGTGATTGTAGGTGAACTACAAATCACAGCAACTACAACTCCCAAATGTCAAGATTCTATTTTCCCCATACTCCACCAGTGTTCACATTTGGGCATATTGAGTATTTGTGTAGAGTTTGGTCCTGATCCATCATTGTTTGAGTCCAGTGCTCTCTGGATGTAGGTGAACTACAACTCCCAAACCCAAGGTCAATGCCCACCAAACCCTTCTAGTGTTTCCTGTTGGTCATGGGAGTTCTGTGTGTAAAGTTTGGTTCAATTCCATCGTTGGTGGAGTTCAGCATGCTCTTTGATTGTAGTTGAACTATAAATCCCAGCAACTACAACTCCCAAATGACAAAATCAATATTTTCGAGTGAAGGACATACAATGGGTTGTTAGGTGTCTTGTGGCCAAATTTGGTGGCAATTCGTCCAGTGGTTTTTGAGTTCTGTCAATCCTACAAACGAACATTACATTTTTATTTATATAGATATTTGTATACCGCCTTTCTCAGACCTCAGATGACTCAAAGCGGTTAACAATAGCAAAATTCAATGCTCAGAACAGCATAAAACAGTTAAAAATAATTAAAACAGTAGCATATTAAAAATCAAGTATACATCAATAAACATCTCATTAGTGTCTCATAATTAGAATCAGGATCCAGTTTCATCATCCAATTGTTCCATATTCCTATATTCATTACACTGCCTATTCAAATGCCTGCTCGAACAACCAGGTCTTCACTTTCCTCCGAAATGCTAACAAGGAGGGGGACAATCTAATATCTGTAGGAAGGGCGTTCCACAGCCGAGGAGCCACCACTGAGAAGGCCCTGTTTCTCATCCCTGCCAGGAGATGCGTTCGATCAGGAGGAGGAGATGCGTTTAAAATCAAGGCATTATAAATATCCAACTTACACTAGATACCCTAATTCCTTTTCAGTTATTCTGGTATTTTAGGCCTATTTGGGCTAATGGTCCATACACACTACCTGTATGTAAAACTAATATTTGTGCTAGCTTATTTTGGCAATATACACCCACTTATTGGACAATATTTTGAAATCTTCATGCTTGGCTTCTACTACAGTTCGCATGTTAACTGTCACTAGATGAAGTGTGTGAAAGAAACATCCACATAACTGCCTTTGATGACACTCACCTCTCAACTTGTTCTTAGTTTGCCAAGTTGTTTGCTATGACAGTTGTATTTTTGCTATCAGTTTTAAAAATGCCTTATTGCTTACTGGTCTACTAAGTGGGCCGGATTGTATTGCAGTTTTATTTCTACTATCATGCGGGGAACTACATTTTTTCCAAGGTTGCAGTAATTATTCATAACAATGTCCCTAACTGGAGCTGGTTATAGGGACCACACCATGCCCCTGCTAAAGCAGCTCCACTGGCTGCCAATGAGTTTCTGGACCCAATTCAAAGTGTAGGTTATTATCTATAAAGCCCTATATACTTTGAGTCCAACTTTTCTTTGAGACTCCATCTCCTTTTATGAACCGGCATGGGCTTTAAGATCTACCAAGGAGGCCCTCCTCTCAGTCCCACCTCCATCTCAAGTGAGGTTGGTGGGAACGAGAGAGAAGGCATTCTCAGTGGTGGCCCCCTGGTTTTGGAATGTCCACTGAGGGAGATCAGGCTAGCCCCCACCCTCCAAACCTTCCACACACAATTAAAGACCTGGCTTTTCCAACAAGACTTTGACTATTTTTACACTCTCTAATAATACATATGAGGACTTTTACATTCTTCATTAGCACTTTACAATTCTGAGATTGAATACTGCTGTTTTATCTACAGCAATTGCAGTAGTATTTTATTGTTTTCACCAGGGGGTACTGTGAATTTATGATGATGTTTTGACTGTTTATAGTCTGTTTTGTTTTGCACTTGTTGTATTTTGCATGTCACATCTTGAGTGTTCTGTGAGCCACTCGGAGTCCCTTTAGGAGATGGCAGTGGGATAAAAAAAGATTATTATTATTATTTATTTATCCTGAGCTCTGAGGATTACCTGGGAAGGAATCCCACTGGAGCATTGCAGCGCACCCAAATACCTGGGAGTCACTCTGGACCATGCTCTGACCTACAAGAAGCACTGCCTGAACATCAAGCAAAAAGTGGGTGCTAGAAACAATATCATACGAAAGCTGACTGGCACAACCTGGGGATCACAACCAGATACAGTGAAGACATCTGCCCTTGCGCTTTGCTACTCTGCTGCTGAGTACGCATGCCCAGTGTGGAACACATCTCACCACACTAAAACAGTGGATGTGGCTCTTAATGAGACATGCCGCATTATCACAGGGTCTGCTCCCTACACCACTGCAGAAATTACACTGTTTAGCCAGTATTACACCACCTGACATCCGCCGGGAAGTAGCAGCCAATAGTGAAAGGACCAAGGCAGAGACATCTCCAGCTCATCCCTTGTTTGGGTATCAGCCAGCACGTCAATGACTTAAATCAAGAAATAGATTTCTTAGATCTACAGAGACACTCGCTGGAACACCTCAGCAAGCGAGAGTTCAAAAGTGGCAGGCTCAAACCCAGCACCTCAATCTGTGGGTGATATCAGATGAGAGACTCCCCCCTGGGCACACAGAGGACTGGGCGACTTGGAAGGCGCTGAACAGACTGCGCTCTGGCACCACGAGATGCAGAGCCAATCTTAAGAAATGGGGCTACAAAGTGGAATCCACGACATGCGAGTGTGGAGAAGAGCAAACCACTGACCCCCTGCTGCAATGCAGCCTGATCCCTGCCACATGCAGGATGGAGGACCTTCTTGCGGCGACACCAGAGGCACTCCAAGTGGCCAGATACTGGTCAAAGGACATTTAATCAGCTACCAAGCTTGCAAAATTTGTGGGGTTTTTTTATCTGTTTGTTTGCTTTGTTCTGTTAGAAATGTAATACAATGTTCTGGTTGCGGATGACACGATAAATATAATAATAATAATAATAATAATAATAATAATAATAATAATATATTATTATTATTATTATTATTATTATTATTATCCTACTTCAAGAAAATCTTCAAAAGCCACACAGTTTTTGGTGGCTATTCACAACTTGTAAATTTTTCTACACAAAATTTTCACATGGTTGATTTTTATAGAAAATGACACCAGAAAGCAGCATTGTATGCATGTAAAATTATGTTTCAACCAAAACAAAAATTTCTGCACAGAAAATGCTAGTTGTGGTTTTGTCTCTGCTCCTTGGGGCTAGGGGGTGATTCCTTATCCTGAGATGTTTAACCCTTATCTGACGTTTTTTGGGGTAGCATCATTGACTACCTCTGAAGATCCTTAGAGATGCAGCTCTTTCAGAAGGGTCAAAAAACATCAAGCAAATGCAAATACATATGTAGACTGAATCCTTCCTAGCCCAGATGAATCTCTCTGTGTTGCTATGCACCTGGTTGGCAAATAAGTAAATAAAATGGAAAAGTATGTGCATACTACAAATTTCTGTTATTAATGGAAAAAGTCACATGTGGCCATGTGCTTCCTCACATGGAGGCTTAAAAGGAGTAGTAGGGATGTGGACACACATGTAAGGCCTACCCTGATAGTTGTCATGCACAAGGAAGTAACTATTGTACACCTTTGCACATTTAAATAGGGTGTATAGCCATTTTAGCTAAACCAGATTAAATACCCCCCAAGACCACATGACCTCTCTAACGTAATTGAGCTGAACATGGTTACAGAAATCTTTTCAGAATTATGAGGTTTTAATTTAAGATCTATGATGTTGCCAGGCACATGCATGCATATATTTACATGTGCACCCATAACTTTGCCCCCAATGAGCAAGTGAATTCTGTAAAGAGCTAAAAACTAAAGGCCCGTTGTCTTTCTATTCATTGATTTTGATGTCTGTGCTCTTGTTTCCCACCTCCCTACCAGCTATTGCTAAGAACATGCTGAGTGTTGTGACTCAGCTTGACTCTGAGTCTGAAGCTGAGCTGTTTGGGCCTTCTGTGCCTGATTTTGGGCATTCTGAGCCTGATTTCCTGCAGGATGACAAGGAGGCTGATGGGTTACACATTCCTGTATATGTTTCAGATGGGACTGATAGTGTGGCTGCTGAGGGAGAAACAACAAGTCAGTTCCCTGGGGAAAGGAATGTTCCTGTAGTTAGAGAGACTGATAGTGAGAGTGAAATCCCACACAGCCAGGTGGAGGATCTGTCCCAGCTGGACCCAGATAAGGGGTTGCATAGCCTTCCAGATAATGAATTAATGAGCAGACAAGATCATTTGCAATTAAGGCTTCAGAGAAGCACTCTCTTGGCCAGCAAGCGAGAAGCCAAAGATGCCCAAGGTCAATGCAATGCTTTCATGTTTGCAAAGGGTATTTAGTCTTGTAGCTGACAGTTGTTGTCAGTCCAACATTGCTCTTCCCATATTAACCTCTGGGGATTTTCCTTGGCTTTTCGTAGCACGCTTCTGGCTTCCTGAGTCTGTGATTTGGGTCTTGTTTTCAACTGTTTACCACTGTTTTGTTTGGCCATTGCTAAGGGATTATGCTTCATGTTTTTGCCTTTGGATCTTGGGAACTTTGCCTTTACATTTAAGTTTCTGTTTTGCCTATGGAACTATTGCATTTCTATTTCTTTATTTTGATTTTGCTTTTCTCAATAAACTACAAAACCTACAGCCTTGGTGTGGTGGTGTCTGTAGCAAGGTGAAAACAACCCTGAGTCGCAACACTGATAATATTTATTATGTAAATATAATTTGTTCAAACTCACTATTTTCTATGTATTTTGAAATAAAGACATTTCATCCTGTCATCAGTGGAGAACCAGTGCAGTATAATGGTTTGAGCAATAGGTTATGTATTACTCTGGAGATCAGGGTCACTAGACCCACTTAACCACAGATGATCTTGGGCAAGTCAAACTCTCTTGGTCTCAGAAGAAGTCCAAGACAAATCACCTCTGAACTAATCTTGCCAAGAACATCCCATGAGTTATTTGTCTTAGGGCTACCATAAGTCAGAAATGTGAGGGCACAGAGCAACAAAATGTCATCAGATATTTGAGATAATTAAAAATTACCTAGAATTAAAATTATGTGAGGAGAAATCCTCATATAATTCTCTGTTCAATAGACCAGGACTTTATCTTCAGTGAATCATAATAAGAACTTTGATAGGTCTCTCAGGTTCAACCATGCCTTCCAGAATTTTCAGGAAGATGCCACAAGCAACACAAAAACCAATACCACTCTATTCCTGTTGTTCCCCAGCAACTGGTATTCAGATGCCTTCTGCTTCTGATACTGGAGGGAGAATATAATTAAAATGACAAATAGCTTGGTGCTTCACAATTCATCTAATTTTACTGCAAGTTGTTAGCTATCATTATATATCGAGGAAACAAATTTCTATGGTTGTTGATTCTGACTGGCAGTAGCTCTTTAGTAATTAAGGCATTGTTTTTATATATTCTTACACTGAAGTATAAGGGACTTAACTTAGGATGTCTGCATGCACACCTGGAGCAGTATCACTGTGTATTGCATATATTCATGTATAAGTCTAGACATTTTAAAACTAACAGTCACCCTCAAAATCATGGGTTGGCTTATCAATTATTTATTTACAGTATTTATATTCCGCTCTTCTCATCCCGCAGGGGACTCAGGGCGGATTACAATGTACACATATATGGCAAACATTCAATGCCAATTTGACATACAACGTATACAGACATACACAGAGGCTATTTAACTTTTTCTGGCCGCCAGGGGAGCTGTCGCTTTCATCGTCCATCTGCGACACTGATGAAGTACTTCCGCATTCCCCACATGCTTTTGCTGGAGTACTTTGCTGGAGTCTTTTTTATGGCCTCATAAATTAGTTAATTTAGCCTCCCCACACAAGGTGGTACCTAATTTTCCTACTTGACAGATGCAACTGTCTTTCGGGTTGCAAAGGTCAACAACAGGCTACACAATTAGTTGGAAGCCCGCTCCAACCCGGGCTGAAATCTTGTACTTTAATACTTAGCAAAAAAAATACTATTCATTTCTCTGTGTAGAGTGGAAAAAGATAAGAGCTTAGCTTGTCCCAGGAGAGCCTAAAAGAAGTACCACCAGTCCTCCTACTCTTTCTGCCAGGGAGTCACTTCTGGTCTTTTTGATTGTGTGGTGAGGAAAATGGCAATAATGAGAGGCAAGTAGCCCTGAAGTACCAGTGGTGCTTTCCCCTCTCCACAAAGTAACAATCAAGTTATACACAGATGATATTAAAATGCTTAATTTGGGCCACAGATCTTCCTTCAGCTTGTATGTGAGGTTGACGTATTCCAGTGGTTCCCAACCTTTGAACCTCCAGATGTTTCGGACTTCAACTCCCAGAAATCCCAGCCAGCTTACCAACTGTTAGGAACTGGGGGAGATGAAATCCAAAACACCTGGAGGCCCAAAGGTGTATATGTTCGAATATACATTACTTCTTTTTGTCTGTCCTGATTCTTCTACTACCTAGGTATTATGAATTTATTTGTTTATGTAAATATTTATCTCTCTATATATATATCTGAAGATTCTATTTTGGAAAAGAAGGTGGGACATAAATTCAACAGGTGAGTAAATTAAGGATCATTTATAATAAACCAATTTCATGAAAAATAAAAAGAGTAGTCCCCAAAGACAAAACTATATTAAGCAATGTATAATTCTAAAAGCAGACCATTTAGATACGGTTAAAGGATTTTAAAATAATGCAACCACAACACATGCATCACCTAAATAAAATCAATTGTCCTAAAGTCTTTTTTAGAAATGTTTCACCTAGCTCCCACTTGATACCAAAGTTGGCATCTATCCAAAGGGAGAGTATTCTACAATTGACATGCCAACAGAGAGAAGGTCCTCTCCCATGTCCTTCTATAAAACGTGTCCCCCTATATCAGTGGTTCTCTACCTGTGGGATCCCAGGTGTTTTGGCCTACAACTCCCAGAAATCTCAGCCAGTTTACCAGCTGTTAGGATTTCTTGGAGTTGAAAGCCAAAACATCTGGAGTGGAGACCCTCAGGTTGAGAACCACTGCCCTAGGTGCAAGCACAGAGGAAGCCCTTCAAACAGAACTTGCCGACATATAAAGACATTTTAATTAAGGACCATGGATATTAAGACTTTTGAACAATTGAAAGCAAACTATGAAAATATAACATTGTTTCATTATTTACAAATTGAAGACTACTACAAACAAGATAAAAAAACAGGATTTGACTGGGAAGAAAATATATGGGATAAAATTCTGAAAAGGGAAAAGAAAATAGTTACAATGATTTACAACAGGTCAAGTCTTGTATGATTAAGTGGGCTGAAAACTTAAGGAGACCAGTTCAATTTAGGGAGTGGGAACAAATGTGGAACAAAAAGCTAAAATATACTTATGCTATGGATTTGAAGGAGAACTGGTTTAAAATGTTCCACAGATGGTACATCACTCCAAAGAAATTAAGCCAAATGTACAAAAAGACTTCGGATAAGTGTTGGAAATGTTGTGAAAAAGTAGGTACATTCTATCATATGTGGTGGACATGTAAGGAAACAACTAAATATTGGTCTTTAATCCATGAGGAAACACAAAAACATTTAAACAGAAAGTTTAAGAAAAAACCAGAATATTATTTGTTGGGCTTTACTGATTTGGAATTACAATTGGTGGAAAATGAAGATAAATTATTGACATTCATTACAACAGCGGCAAGAATTATTTTTGCAAAATTTTGGAAAAAAGAACAAATTCCCACGGTAGATGAGTGGGTGGACAAGGTAAAAGAAATAAGAGATATGGATGAGTTAACTTTTTTCTAAAGAAAAATACTGGAAATTCTATAAGGAAGACAGACTGGGTTCTCTTTTATGACTATGAAATGAAAAGAAAGAGAGAGAAATAAAGAAGAGGTAAACAAACAATGAAATAAAAAATAAGAAGATCCTGAGATTGGAATGGAAGTCATTTTTTGTTTTTTTGTTTTTTTTTTGTTTCTTTTTTTATATTTTTGTAGTTTTGTAGTTTTGTAGTTTTGTAGTTTTGTATTTTTGAAATTTTATTATTTTTTTCTCTTTCCAGGCAGTGCCTTTACTGACTGTATTTCCTACTTTTCTATCTTCTCACTAAATATTTCCCCTCTTTCTATGTATTATGATTTAAACTGTTCAATAAAATTTATTCCATAAACAACAAAAAAAAGAACTCAGTTCTTAGGCAGGTATTTATAGAGATTTATAGCATTATCCAGCTTTGATTATTGTACGTAACCTTCCAGCTACACAGATCACTTTTGACTTTCAAGTACTTAATGAACAGGATGTAACAGAACACAAAAGATGTGCACTTTTTGATAGCCCAGTAGTTTCAAATATAACACCCACTTCTATAATTACTAATAAAAAGTATACAATCTTGAACATAATTAAAATACTGAAACTTTCATTTATTTTATGCATGTTAACAGCTGTTAAAATGACTTCGTTTTTCATCTGCAAATGCCATGCAAACCTAAAAATGTTGATTGGTTTGCAAGAAATCAGAACTTTGAGCTGGGGAGATAGCATTTTAAAAAAACAAGAAAAACAAAACAGCATCAGGCTCAACACTGACACACTACAATCAGCTAATTACAATTATTTTTAATAATTGCACTTGATATCTGATGTAATAAAAGCAGCATAAGTCTAAAGATATCTCATGTTTCTGAACATTCCTCCTCCTTTTTGCTTCTGTTTTACAAAAAAAGCGCTGTTTCTCCTGATTTTCAAACTGTTAAGCTATTCTAAAGCCAATTATCACCTCATCAGTGTTTTACAATTTTCTTATAAAAGACTGCATAATGCTCATGGCATAATGCAAATGGTTGAAATAAAATGAAAAATACTGAAATTATATTTCTGTATTGATGATGAGAGAAGTGTAAACTATATAGGATGGTAAATCACGAACTCTTACATTCAAATTTTAGCAGATGTACCAATTCATCAGCAATGTTCTAAAATGCCCAGTATGGTCTCCTATATGAATATTTACTTCACTCTGCAATTTTCAAGGTTTACTTTTTCTTTGTCCTTAAACCTAGTCTAGGAAGGCCTATGTGGTTATAATGTCAAACATTCCTTTATTTAACCCCTGAAGGGGGGCTCAGGGCGGCTTACAAAAGGCACAATTCGATGCCAGCAATACACATAGTAAGATAAATACATAGCAGCAAAAATTATAAAACAATTAAAACAATCCAGTTATACAGTACAACTAATAAAAACCATTCCAGTGATCAACATTCACCAAGTTCAAAATCCGTAAGTTCATTCCGCATTGTCATAATCCTATCCAGATCTAGTCGTCATTGTCCTTTGTCTGTCTGCCAGGTTACCCAAAGGCCTGGTGCCATATCCATGTTTTTAGTTTCCTTCTAAAAGAGAGGAGGGATGTCGATGACCTAATTTCCCCGGGAAGCGAATTCCACAGGCGAGGGGCCACCACCGAGAAGGCCCTGCTCCTCATCCCCACCAACCTCACTTGTGATAGAGGTGGGGCCGAGAGCAGGGCCTTCCCAGAAGATCTTAAACTCTGAGACGGGACGTAGAAGGAGATATGTTCAGACAGGTACGCTGGGCCGGAGCCGTATAGGGTTTTATAGGTCAAAACCAGCACTTTGAATTGTGCTCAGAACTGGATCGGCAGCCAGTGGAGCTGACATAACAGAGGGGTAGTATGCTCCCTGTATGACACTCCGGTGAGTAATCTGGCCACCACCCGTTGGACTAATTGAAGTTTCTGAACTATCTTCAAAGGCAACCCCACGTAGAGTGCATTGCAGTAATCTATTCAGGATGTAACAAGAGCGTGGACCACTGTGGCCAGATCCGACTTCCCAAGGTACAGGCGCAACTGGTGCACAAGTTTTAATTGTGCAAAAGCTCTCCCGGCCACCGCCGAGACCTGGGGTTCCAGGCTCAGCAATGAGTCCAGGATCACTCCCAAGCTGCGAACCTGCGTCTTCAGGGGGAGTGTAACCCCATCTAACACAGGCTGTAACCCTATGCCCTTTTCAGCCTTCCGACTGACTAGTAGGACCCCTGTCTTTTCTGGATTCAATTTCAATTTGTTAGCTCTCATCCAGTCCAACACAGCTGTCAAGCACCGGTTCAAGGTTTGGACAGCCTCCTTGGTGACAGGTGGGAAAGAGTGACAGTTTAACCCAGTGGTTCCCAACCTTTGGTTTGTGGACCGCCAGTGGTCCCCAGGAACTAAAATAGGGTCTGCAGCCCTATCACTACTACACCGTTGCAACAAGTGTGACTGGTCTCACAAAACCCTCTTATAGTGCCGAGGCAACAGGGATGTTGGGAGGAGAGAGGCTGACTACCTCAAAAAGCACAACAATAAAGCTCCTGACTATTGCTTCTCCTCTTCCTTCCCTCCCCTGAATGGAGTCGTCCATGTGGCACCGGGAAGCTGGGGTGCCTTGGTGTCTTCATTTTTAGGCCTGTTCCTGGGGTTATTTGGGGTGCTGATTCAGAAAATTGCATTGGATGGACTTCAACAGCTATGTATTATTAAATATGGTTTCTTCTGGGTGAGCAGATGGTGACTCCTGGATGGCATATGTTCTGTATCAAAAACTAGAGCTAATATGGTCCAGCCAATTCAATTTTCTGAATCAGAACCCCAAATAACAGCTAAAGTTAATCAAAAACTGATTTGTAACCCCTTTGGTACTAATGTTGGAGAGTGATCCCTGGTCAAAAAAAGGTTGGGAACCACTGCTTTAGCCTGATATTTTGCCCCAAAATCACACAATTCAAATGTGGGGAAAGCAGAACTGACAGAATTGCTCAAAGAAATGCAACCAATGTAAATGTTTTCTGCATGCTGATTGAACATTAGAAATGGACTAATCATGTGCTACATGAGATATCAAATATTACATGAACGATAATAAATATAGTCCTGCTTCTTTCCTTATTGAAATTTTCTTCATGTCAGGATGAAAAAGAAAGCCCCTTTGGATTGTTCAGGAATAGTGTATTTCTCTTTTTCTTTTGAGAAACAGTTGATATCGTACACAATCTGTTCTGTTGTTGTTGTTTTCTTTTTTATGTCTTATTAATAAAGAAACAATTAGGAGATATCTATATCTATAGAGAGAGAGAGAGCTTTAAAATCAGCTTGTGCAACCTAATATTTTTGTTTATTTTGTTGGAACTTGTCTGGTCAATTGTCCAAAATCCTGCAAAGTGTTAGCACCTGAAATAACTACCCCCCAACTGCCCCCCCCCCCAGTATAACCAAGGCATTGCTTTTATCAGCTGCTACCAGAGCAAGACAATGATTGGGAACAGGAGAGGTGGGGCACACTGACTGATAAGAGAATGGCACCACTGCATCAGGATGTCTGGGCAGAGGGTGAGATTTTCCACTTAATTATTCATAAGTTCATCATCATCTTCCCTTCTCTTATGAGGGAAGGAACTTGGCCCAACCTGGACTAAAACTGTGGCAAAGACCCAGGTAGAGCAGAAGAAGCACCGGGATTGTGGCGCAGCTGGCTGAGTGTCAGCTGCATTAAGATCACTCTGACCGAAAGGTCATGAGTTCGAAGCCAGCCCGGGCTGGAGTGGGTGTCCAGCCATTGTGTAGCCCGTTGTCGACCTTTGCAACCCGAAAGACAGTTGCATCTGTCAAGTAGGAAAATAAGGGACCACCTTGTGTGGGAGGCTAAATTTAACTAATTTATGAGGCCATAAAGAAAGAAGACTCCGGGGAATGTGGAATGCGGAAGAACTTCATCGGTGTCGTTGATGGACGATGAAAAGCAGCAGCTCCCCTGGCGGCCAGAAAAAAAAAAGTTAAATAGCCTTTGTCTGTTAAATGTTGTTTGTCAAACTGGCATTGAATGTTTGCCATATATGTGTTTACTGTAATTCGCCCTGAGTCCCCTGCGGGGTGAGAAGGGCGGAATATAAGAACTGTAAATAAATAAATAAATATAAGTAAGAAATACCTATGATTTTACCAGACCTTTCTGGAAGTCTGAGTAGAAAATATTAGCAGTAGCATCCACAGCAATGGATAGGATAGGTGATCTGGACAAAGAGGGGGAGGAGTGATGTTACTCCTCCTCTTACACTGATCCACTCTGCTCTCTCTGCCTTGGCAGGGAAGTACCTAAGAGTCACCATATCACAATTTCTTTAAAAAAAAACATTGCAAAAGGCCAGGAGTAGTTCCGTGATGGAGAGAGAGATACCATTTTTAACCCATGTATAAATGTGGATTTAATATGATGTGTGGGTATGAATGAGTTAAATGGAAGGATATATGGAGTTAATAATTTTGGAAACACCAGTAAAATATCAAGGCCTCCATTGACTAACTATGTGATTGCTGGACTGTAATTAAAAGTTGCTAATAAGAACTAAAACTGTGATAAGAACTGGAGAGTGATAACAGAAATGTTTACAATGTTAAGAAGGAAGTCAACACAAAGCAAACACAAATCAAGAAGAATGAACAGGAAACTGAGATGGAGCCAGGATGGAAAATGTCTATCATTAATGTACAACTTTGGGACTACATCAGCATAATATTCCTATAAAAGACTAAATCTAATAATGCTCAAATTGTGACAGACCTGAGGAGTCTGGTTCACCCGCTATGCTCTGCTCCATGGGAAGGAGAGAGATAGTGTACCTATGGACTGCTATGGGAAAGCCTGTTTCTGGTCACTTGTAGCTTCTTTCCAAGGAAAGAGGAAAAAGTGCTATAAAGCCCTAAACGGTTTGTGACCTGTCTATCTGCATGACTGCATCTTCCCCTAAAAATCCACATGATCTCTATGATCTTCCAGAGAAGCTCTTCTCTCGATCCCACCCCCATCTCAAGAGCGTTTGGTAGGGACAAGCCTTCTCATTGGTGGCCCCTCAGCTCTGGAACTCCCTTCCCAGGGAGATCAGGCTGGCACCCTTCCTATTCACGTTTTGTAAGGAACTAAAGACGTGGATGTTCCGTTGTGCATTTGATTAAACAAATCCCTTCAGTGTTGGCTCTAATGATCCATGGCCTAAATAGACTATGTCTCTGCACCTTGCTGCTGTACTTTTTAAAAGTCATAATGTCTCTGTTATAATCTGCTCTATCCTTATATTGCAACATCAGAAAAGTGCATATATCTATGCACTTTTCTGATTAGCCAGTTTTCTAACCTGTTTGCACTCCAGCCCACTTCCTACAATGAGACTTGAAGGATGTCCTTGGGTGTTGCTTATGATGGCTGTTTTATTGTTTTATTAGTGGTATAATGATGTTTTTATGTTGTTTTATATTAGTTACATTTTATATGCTATGTTTTAACTCTGTGTTACTGGACTTGGCCCCATGTAAGCTGCCCCGAGTCCCTTGGACGGAGGCGGGGTATAAAAATAAAGTTGTTGTTGTTGTTGTTGTTGTTATTATTATTATTATTATTATTATTATTATTATTATTATTATTATTATTATTATTATTATGGAGTCTTAAATTTTGTGCAGGGAGTCAGGTTTTTGCTGTATGGAAAAAACAGATCTGATCCTTGGCATTGTTCTTAGGGAAAGAGGAGCTTTGAAGTTTTGAAGTTATGTAAGTTTTGGAACGATGTGTTGGCAGGCTGCAGGAAAGTAGGGTCTGGTCTAACAGGTGCTTCTGCAAGGAGGGAGAAAAGGATATGGTAATATTTAAATGCATGGCGATGGATGCATGTACATGTGTGTGAATGGTGACTGAAAATGTAATTCCCCTCTTTCTTTTTATTAGTCCTATGTAACTGTAGGTTGTTGTAAATCCAATGTAGTTGCATAGAATCTGTATGTCTGTATGTCCAATGTCATTCTTTGTGTAAAAGCATAAAAGTTCTGCAAAAGTTATGATATACCCTCTCACACTGGAAATTGCAATAAAAAGAACCTATCCTTTAAAGTTATTGAAAAGTTATTCATGATAACTGCCCACTGGTGGTCTGTGGCCCACAGATTAAGATCCACTGGTTTAAGGTGTATAATCTTTTGGCTCTGTTTCTGCTGTATGTACTTTTAAATAACAGGTTATTTTAAATTATGTTTTGAATGTTTTATCAGCTTCTGTCTACTATACATCACATCACAGTCCTTATATGCTGCAAGGCAATAACCAAATATTTTCATGAATAAATAAAAGCTAAAAAGACTAAAGCAAAGAAAAGCTTGTAATTCACACTATCTGCATCTTTTTGATAATGCATATGAATAAAGTGTCTAGGAGTGTTTTATGTCAACATTGCACCTCCTCTCGGGTACAATATATCAGCTGCAATGTCTTCAAGGATAGTTTTTGCTTGTCCTTGCAGCTGTCATTTGATGGGAAGGCTGTGCATTACAGCAACATTTGCGATCCAACAACAGAAATCTAAATACACTGACTAACTAAATTTATAATGCACAATTTATTTCTGCAATAAATGACAATGTGGTAATTTTATTTCCTTGCATTATTTATTTGATTTAAATTGTAGTTTTTCTCTAACGAATAGAGTTCAATGTGACATAAAATTAGTACAAAAATAAATTCAAAACACTTATAATGAATAGTGTCCACAAAAGTTTACTTGTATTATTGACCACCACACCAATACTACTTTGCAGAGAAAATTTGGTGCATTTTTACAGCATGGGTTTCAGGGAACCTGCTCCTAAAACTTAAGAAAGCGGTTCTTCCCTAGTATTTTAGCAGTTTTCCCCACTTATAATAAGCCTTCTAAAAGTGTGAGGTTTTCAAAGTTCATTTTCTTTTTACAGACTTGTTTTGTGTATAATCCATACATAGCACCTAGGTCCATGATGGCGAACCTATGACATGTGTGTCAGCACTGACACGTGTAGACATTTTCGATGACACACGGTCGCATGCGACTGCATACAGAGAAGATGGGGCCACATCCCAAGAAGGACATTTCATCCTCGGCTCCTACACCAGCATTTTTCTATAATGCCAAGATATATGGCATTATAGAAAAAGCGTGTAAGTTAAATAATTAGTTTTTGGTTTATTAAATGCAGTTATATATTACAATAATATATTTTTGTTATTAAACTATAAATATCATGAAATTATGTTTTTTTCTCGAAGTGACACTCCACCCGAGTTATGCTCTCTTTTTTGGCAAGTATTGGCACACCAAGCTCTAAAGATTGCCCATCATTGACCTAGGTGAAGAAAACAGCCATTTCTACACAGAAAATAATATTGCAGAAAATATTTCAGAATATTTCTGAAAATTAAATTTTGCTGAATTAAATTTTACGTGAAGGAAAATTAGTTTTTGCTGCAGAAAGGCTGTTTCTTGCACAGAATATCAAGATACTAATATATATATATATTAGGCTTGGGTAACTACAGAAAAATTTGGTTCTAAACTCGTTTTGTTTTTAGGGTTTTTTTGCTTTTCGTTTTTTAAAAGAATTCTGAAATTTTTCTTTAAAAAAGTTCGAAATACACGAAATTTTATACAAAATAAGAGCTTTTGCGGATGATTTACTGGGAATAGTGGAAGACCCAATTAATAATTTACAAAACTGGATTGAAAAAATACAAGAATTTGGGAAAGTGGCAGGCCTCAAAATAAATAAAGGGAAAACTAAAATACTAACTAAAAATATAGGGAAAGAAGACCAAGAAGAAATTACAAGGATTACAGGAATGGAAATAGTGAAAAAATTAAGGTACCTGGGGATTTGGTTGACAGCAAAGAATGGCCAACTATTGAAGAATAATTATGACTTGACTTGGAGCAAGATACAGAAAGATTTAAAGAAATGGAGCTTATTGAAACTATCTCTACTAGGAAGAATTGCGCTCATAAAAATGAATGTTTTACCTAAACTATTGTTTTTATTTCAAAATATACCCATAATCAAAAATCAAACAGAATTTATAAAATGGAAGAAAGAACTATTGAAATTTGTGTGGAATGGGAAAAGACCGAGAATTAAATATTTGAATTTAATCGATAAAAAAACACGAGGGGGACTGGGATTCCCAGATCTGAAAACATATCATGAGGCTAGTGCCCTTTTGTGGATAAGAGATTGGATGACATTAGAAAATGGAAAAGGCTTGAACTTAGAAGGACATGATCTACGTGTAGGCTGGCATGCCTACACGTGGTACGATCGAGAAAAAAAGGAAAAAAAATTTGGAAACCATTTTGTAAGAGCATCATTATTAAGAGTATGGATGAAATACAAGAACCATTTTTATACTAAAACGCCTCTATGGGTTTCACCGATGGAGGCGTATCAAAGAAGATTACTGGGTTGGAGAGCGTGGCCAACATATAGAGATATACTAGTGAGGAATACTATGGAAATTAAATCCTTCCAGCAAATGAAAGAAATAAATGGTAATTTGACGTGGTTACACTACTTGCAAATGAAAGAATATATCAAGCAAGACAATAAGATAGGCTTCGCCTGGGAAGAGTCAACTTGGGACAAAATATTAAAGACGAATAAGAAAGTAATTTCAGTTATTTATAATACACTACTAACCTGGCTAACGGAGTGCGAGCAAGTGAAAACATGTATGATAAAATGGGCCGAAAACATAAGAAGACCTATTCAATTTAGGGAGTGGGAGCAGATGTGGAACAAAAAATTGAAATATGTATATGCAACAGATTTAAAAGAAAACTGGATAAAAATGTTCCACAGATGGTACACCACTCCTAAGAAATTATCTTTAATGAACAAGAATACTTCTGATAAATGTTGGAAGGGTTGCCATCAAACAGGTACTTTTTACCATATGTGGTGGACGTGTAAAGAAATAGAGAAGTATTGGACGAAAGTACATGAAGAGCTACAAAAAATTTTGAAGAGAGTTTTTAAGAAGAAACCAGAATATTATCTATTGGGATTTACAGATTTGGAATTACAATTAGATGAGAACGAAGATAGACTATTTACCTATGCTACAACAGCGGCGAGAATATTATTGGCAAAGTTTTGGAAACAGGAAGATATCCCTACCACTGAAGAGTGGTTAGGGAAATTAAGAGAAATAAGAGAAATGGACGAATTAACTTTTTTCTTGAAAAAGAATACCGGGAACCCGATAAAGAGGACAGATTGGACTCTATATGAAAATTACGAAAAGGAAATAAATAAATAAGAGGAATACTATGAAGTGGATATAATGGAAATATCATTGAGGACACAACACCTGATGGAGAGATGGAAGTCAATTTTTATTTTATATTTTTTTTCTTTTCTCTCTCTCTTTTTTTTTTCTCCTTTTTTTTGTGTGGCTTTTATATTTTTGTATTTTTTGGTGGACTTGGGGGTAGGGGGATGTATTTCTTACTTTTTTCCTACTTTTCTATCATCTTTTTTAATATTCTCCCTCTTTCGATGTTATTTTTAAAACCTTAATAAAAACTATTATAAAAAAAAAAATACACGAAATTTCGTAAAATTACGAAACAATTACGAAACAATTACGAATCGATTCATTAATGGCGGACGCAATTGCGCAATATGCTAAAAAACCCTCCGAATGGGACAGGGGGAACTTCTGAAGCTTCCCTCTCCCTCTGTTGTTGACTGTTGGTGTGATAATTTATTTTTTATCACTGATAAAACAAACAACAACCCTAAAACTTGCACCAGACATACGGAAACAATTTTGAAACAATTTTGAAACAATTTCGAAACAAGTACGAAATAAATTGAAAAAATTGTTTCGATTTTTAATTACTCCTGCATGGCTCAATATCGGATCGTAAGCTAATTTAAATACGAATTAATAACGAATTACGAAATTAACGAACGAAACCGCCCAAGCCTAATATATATGTATATATATATATATATATATGAAGCTATATTTTAAATGAAATATTATTTTCCTTCTTAAAGAATGTATTCTTTTTTATGTCAGGAGTGACTTGAGAAATTGCAAGTTGCTTCTGGTGTGAGAGAATTGGCCATCTGAAAGGACGTTGCTCAGGGGATGCCCAGATGCTTTACCATTCTGTGGGAGGCTTCTCTCATGTCCCCACATGGGAAGCTAGAGCTGACAGATGGAAGCTCACCCTGCTCCCTGGATTCAAACCACATCTTTTGGTTAGCATTTTAGCCAGACACCGGGGCTCCTAGCATGTGTTCCAAGGAATCATGATTATTTATCAACTTTTTGCGAACTGGAGATAACTTCCCACTATGATATTTCAATACATAGTATTATACACCATTTATGTTCATTTATGTATAATATGTGTAATAATTTCCCTCCTCCAAGAAGCAATCTTTTGCCAAAATTAAGTTGCTTTGTGGATATACTAATATGGTTATTTCCTGTGCCATTTTATCCACAAAGCAATTTAATTTTGGCAAAAGATTGCTTTTTGGATGAAATCATAAAAGCTCCATGACTGAAATGGAATTTGAATCCAGAAAACATTCTCCACTCTATACCACGCTAGCTAACCTTGTGCTTTTGTCCAGAAAGTGTAGTTGCTTTATATTCCCCTTGAGAAATTTTAAGGCAAAAATCTTCATTCCACCTGGCATAGTGCTTCAAAATTTCATTGGGTTTTTTAAATGTCTCAGATAAATGAAAGTATTTTTCTTTTAGACTAAAGAAAGAATTGATTCCATTTAATTTTAATGGAGCATAAACATGTGTTATAAACTGTAGGAATTTTGCTATAATAACCAAACATAACAAAGGTTTGGAATTATACGCTTGCAGTCAATTAGCAAGAGTTAGAAATTATGGTGTTGTGCACATTTTATTTGCAAATCAAGCTTTGCAACGGCAAGAACAAAAAGCCAGACAACACATTTGGATTGCCTACTAGTGACCTCTGATTATTAGCTCTGGGAATTATTTCAAAGTGATTAATTTATATTACCTTCTCTGTAGCCATGGCAACAAAAGTCCCACCTTAACAGCTCAGGAAAGAGTAATTCCCCAAAGTATCCTTTTTACACAACACATTTTGCTTCATTCATTTCTTTTCTTCCTCAAAAGTCAGTTTAGAAGTTTCACTTGTCCATCTTGCTCTAACAAAGTAGTTCTCAACCTTCCTAATGCAGTGACCCCTATATGTTGTGGTGGCCCCTTTGCAACCCGAAAAACAGTTGCATCTGTCAAGTAGGAAAATTAGGTATGACCTATGTGTGGGGAGGCTAATTTAACAAAATTTACGAGGCCATAAAAAAGATTCCGGCAAAGCACTCCAGCAAAAAGCATGCGGGGAATGCGGAAGTACTTCATCAGTGTCACAGATGGACGATGAAAGTGACAGCTCCCCTGGTGGCCAGAAAAGTTAAATAGCCTCTGACTGTCTGTCTATATCTGTTGTGTGTCTTTGGCATTGAATGTTTGCCATATATGTGTACATTGTAATCTGCCCTGAGTCCCCTGCGGGGTGAGAAGGGCGGAATATAAATAATAATAATAATAATAATAATAATAGAATAAAATAATAAATAAACTTGACTCAAGTATAAGCCAAGGGGGGCTTTTTCTGCCTAAAAGGGGCTGAAAAACTCTGTTTAATATGAAAATATTAGGCCTGTGCGGTTTCGTTCGTTAATTCGTTAATTCGTTATTAATTCGTTATTTTTAGCATTTCCGAAGCGATATCAAAACACATTTCCAAACCCGGAAGGGTTTTAAAATATCGAACCAGCAACCCCCATAGATTTAACGAGCTTCCGCTCGTTTCGTTAATGGGGTGGAGGCTGCTGGAGTGCTGGTGCCTGGGAGCCAATCCGGCGCTCCCAAGCAGTGCACCGTGGGTCCGTGGCTGTTTGTTTTTGATTGGCCGGCGAGCCCTTTCAAAGCGGCTCCGCGCGGCCCGTAGCTTGCTGCAGAGGGCGAGGGAGTTTGCATTGGGTTGGCTTGGCAATGGCTGCTAGCAACTGGGATTGGATTCATTCCTTGCTGCTGTGAGTGCTGCTTGCTTCATTTGCTGTCTCTTGCCTGTGTTTGGTCCACATTTGGGCCATTTTTTGGTTAATTTTCCATTTTAAAATATTTTTAATATTATTTTTTAATATTATTTTTATATTATTTTTTAATATTATTTTAATATTATTTTTAATATTATTTTTTAATATTATTCTTAAAAAATATTCTAAAAAAGAAAAGACTCTTCTGTTGGTGTGTGCTCTCATTTGCTGTATCCTGCCTGTGTTTGGTCCACATTTGGGCCATTTTTTGGTTAATTTTCCATTTTAAAATATTTTTAATATTATTTTAATATTATTTTTTAATATTATTTTAATATTATTCTTAAAAAATATTCTAAAAAAGAAAAGACTCTTCTGTTGGTGTGTGCTCTCATTTGCTGTATCCTGCCTGTGTTTGGTCCACATTTGGGCCATTTTTTGGTTAATTTTCCATTTTAAAATATTTTTAATATTATTTTAATATTATTTTTTAATATTATTTTAATATTATTCTTAAAAAATATTCTAAAAAAGAAAAGACTCTTCTGTTGGTGTGTGCTCTCATTTGCTGTCTCCTGCCTGTGTTTGGTCCACATTTGGGCCATTTTTTGGTTAATTTTCCATTTTAAAATATTTTTTAATATTATTTTAATATTATTCTTAAGAAATACAAAAAATATTCTAAAAATTCGTTAATATTTACAAAATTTCTTAAATACCAAAACTTTTTTGGGGGAAAGTTTTGTAATTATTTTAAATAGCGAAACAAAAAAACACCCCAATTACAAATCGATTTTAGAAACAAATTTTTTCTTGATCAAACAGGCCTAGTATATATGGTATATATTATAATGCTGTGCTGATGCAAAATAAAGGAAGTGTTGATGAAATGGAAGGCATAACGGTTTCAGGAAAGGAGACAAAGAAAGGTCTGAAGATCTCAAAAGCACAGATTTTATTTACCAGCTAGGGCCTGGTGTGGAGTCAACTCCCAAAAAACACCAGAGCACCCGATCAAGGGCTGACTGCCCTTTTATAGTCTCCAGTCGGAGTCAAACAAAGAACATGCTACAACATACAATCATCATCATCCCTACGTCATCTAGGCATCACAGAAATATCAAGTGTCCCCTTCCAATCATGGAAAAAGCATGTCTCTGTGTCTTGCTGAAGAATGTTCCCCCTCCCTCTTGGCTGTGCTTACATTCATCAATCAAAGGGGCCCACCTTGAGATGTCAAGAGGCTCTTACTTAGAATACACTAGGCCTTCCGTACCAGCCTGTGGCTTATCTCTCTTCCCTGGAATGTCACCCCCTCCCTCTTCAGCCCCTTCTGAAGACAAGCAGTTTGCTTGTCTGTTAGCATTCCTGCTACACAGAGGGAACTAGATTTTTCTGTATTTCAGTGCTTCTAATGTACTTACAATTTAAACATAAATCAATAAATATCTATATTTCCAATATCTCATCATCATTGAAACAGCTTCTTCAGACAGAAAGAAAACAATCAAGTTTTCCTCAGACTCTTCTCCTGTTGTAGGACACCCTGCAGAATGGTAGAGAAATCACTTGGCATCGGATTTGCAAATGTTTTGGGTTATGGTGGCCCTATCAATATGCCATCTGAAATGGTGCACACATTCCAAGTCATTAGCAGCAGAAAACAAGGAAAGTACGCTTAAAGCCAAGTCAAATGTTTATTAATGAATTATAGCAATGTAATTAGCATGAGATTAGGAGATACTTGAAATATGATTAATAGTTAATTAGTTTAAATCACATGGGAAATCATTGTTTCTGTAAACTTCATGAAACTGATGATAGGGGTAGCATTGCTGTGAATGAGTGACTGGAGTGTAAACAATGCTGTTAACTTGTAAAGGCTTGGCACCAATCTGAAATCTCAAGATGGAATGATCTGTACCATATAGCAAAATAGTCTGGCTGGTACCAAGAGCTTTGACCTGAGTGGATGAAAATACTATTAGCTGTAATTCGTCCAACACGAATATGTTTTGGACTCACAGTATTTTCACTCCTAATTAGCCTGATATGCCACCCCAATGAGCTTATTAATTGCTGGTGAGTTTGTAATATTTAACAAATTGAATTTTTAGTGTTTAAGAGCCAATGTTTCTCGAAGTGGTAGTCTCCGAAGCTGACCGGGGCCATAAACCAATGGCTGTAAGTTCATAATGTGTTACCAGGAAAGAAAGAAGCACTTGTAGACAAAAGACACAAATATGGTACCAATCCCTGGTACATTGAAAGAGGGGTAACATGCAGAGGCGGCCCTAGGTAATTTTCAATGGTAAGCAAACAGTATTTTGTTGCCCCCTCCCCCCCCACCCAATCATTGATATATATTTTCTGTTCATCGTGGGAGTTCTGTGTGCCATATTTAGTTCAATTCCATCATTGGTGGAGTTCAGAATGCTCTTTGATTGTAGGTGAACTATACATCCCAGTAACTACAACTCACATATTTCAAGGTCTATTTTCCCCCAATAGAACCTCAAGAGCGCCCCTGGGCAAAATCAACTATACTGCAAATGCTTACTTTGCGTAATGGGTTGAGCTGCCCCTGGGGGGGAGGTCAAGCAGCACCCCTCCCCCTTGCTCTGTCTGTCTCCCCCTCCCTTCCCCATAAGGGAAAGGGGGAGAGGCAGGTCAAGCAGCACCCCTCCCCCTCTCTGTCTCTTTCTCTCTCCCCCTCCCCTCCCCTTAAGGGGGAGGGGGGAGGTCAAGCAGTACCCCCCTCTCTTTCTGTCTCTCTCCTCCTCCCCTCCTCATAAGGGAAAGGGGGAGGGGGAGATCAAGCAGCACCCCCTCTCCCTCTGTGTCTCTATCCCCCTCCCCTCCACTCCTCTCCGAGGTGTGCTCCCCTTTTGTCGCCATTTGGGAAAAGGGAACCATCATCAATGCAGCATTTAATCCTTAATTTGAATGGCACTGTGGTTTTAAAATAAATTATGGTTTTAAATTGCTGAAAACAGCTCAGAGAAGTTCATAACCACTAGAAGGACAGAAACTTATCTATATGCATCGTTTTGTAATGGTCACTCAACCAGAGAGCTCACATTTCAGTGAATAAGATGAGAAAGACATCCAAGCAGCCATTGCAGCATGCAGCCACAATTCAGCATCACATGGTGCCTTAATGAATAGGAAGCATTTTCACATAGTCTGAAGCCTACGTTTATACATTTGTGCATCATATCCCACTCATATGATCAATCTGTTGTGAAATTAGTGGACTGATCATGTTAAGGCTTCAGTTAGACTAAGGGAACATGGGGCTAACCATTTTCATATATCTTGTTGTGCGTAAAAGTTCCTTAACATAATATCTCTCATTATTTTAAGGGATGTAAGTAAGTCTGTAGTTGTTTTATTTGTCGTGTCAGGACAACCAGTCAAATGATATTACATTTCTAACAGAAACAAAGCAAACAAACAGGCAAAATACAAAATTTGTGAGTTTGGTAGTTGATTAAATGTCCTTTGACCAGTAACTGACCACTTGGAGTGCTTCTGGTGTTGCTGCAAGAAGGTCCTGCATTGTGCATGTGGCTGGGCTCAGGTTGCATTGCAGCAGGTGGTCAGTGGTTTGCTCCTCTCCACACTCGAATGTCGAGGATTCCACTTTGTAGCCCCATTTCTGAAGGTTGGCTCTGCATCTCGTGGTGCCAGAGCGCAGTCTGTTCAGCGCCTTCCAAGTCGCCCAGTCCTCTGTGTGCCCGGGGGAGTCTCTCATTTGGTATCAGCCATTGGTTGAGGTTCTGGGTTTGAGCCTGCCACTTTTGGACTCTCGCTTGCTGAGGTGTTCCAGTGAGTGTCTCTGTAGATCTTAGAAAACTATTTCTAGATTTAAGTGGTTGACGTGCTGGCTGATACCCAAACAGGGGATGAGCTGGAGATGTCTCTGCCTTGGTCCTTTCACTATTGGCTGCTACTTCCCGGCAGATGTCAGGTGGTGCAATACCGGCTAAGCAGTGTTCTTTCTCCAGCGGTGTAGGGCACAGACACCCCGTGATAATGCGGCATGTCTCATTAAGAGCCACATCCACTGTTTTAGTGTGGTGAGATGTGTTCCACACTGGGCATGCATACTCAGCAGCAGAGTAGCACAGCGCAAGGGCAGATGTCTTCACTGTATCTGGTTGTGATCCCCAGGTTGTGCCAGTCAGCTTTCATATGATATTGTTTCTAGCACCCACTTTTTGCTTGATGTTCAGGCAGTGCTTCTTGTAGGTCAGGGCACGGTCCAGAGTGACTCCCAGGTATTTGGGTACGCTGCAATGCTCCAGTGGGATTCCTTCCCAGGTGATCTTCAGAGCTCGGGATGCTTCGCTGGGGGGGGGGGGGACATGAGAGAAGCCTCCTCGCAGGATTGCAAGACATTTGGGCGTCCCCTGGGCAACGTCGTCGTAGATGGCTGATTCTCTCACCACAGAAGCGACCAGCATGCAAGCAAGCAAGTCTGTAGTTGCTAAGAGTGGAAACATGGAGTTAATTTTTCCCTCTTCATCTCTCTCTCTCTCTCCCTCTCCAGGGCTCTAGTCCATGTCAGCTAGGAGCTCATGTCAGCAGTAGGCAGATCAAAGCCCTCCTACCTCCATTGGTCACTTTTTTCTCTGACTCCTTCTCTCTCATTTTCTCTTCCTTCCTTTTCACCAGTCATTCATTAAGTGAGATGCAGAATTCAAATATTTCGTTTTGTTTGTTGTCAAAGGTATGAACTGATGATTTGCATAGGCCTTTTGAATTATGTTGAATTTGGTTGTAACTGGCAGATATAGGATGGGTGAAACCTGAATTCACAACAGTACATTTGGAAAGTATCTAGATGCCTTAGGAGATCTCAAGCTGAACTTGAGTCAACTGTGGGATGCAACAGCTTATTTCACTTGGGAACTGACCCAACTGTCCTGACTTCCCCTAAGGAGCTTTCAGACTATTGTTTGTTGCCCGAAAAATGATGAAATATAACAAAGGTAAATGCCATCCCATTTTCCCCATGATGGAATATAGGAAAAGTGGAATATCAGCACTGGCCGATGTGAACAATAGGACCAGATCTGAATAAGAATCAGCCTACCTCTTCACATTTCTACCTTGAAATGTGCAAAGTTGTTCTGGAGGAAACTTCAGAGTAGTCCTAACTTTACCTAGGCAAGGTAGAGGTTTTCCCCTGGCATTAAGTCCAGTTGTGTCCGACTGTGGGGGTTGGTGCTCATCTCCATTTCCAAGCCAAAGAGCCAGCATTGTCCGTAGACACCTCCAAGGTCATGTGGCCAGCATGACTGCATGGAGTGCTGTTACCTTCCTGCTGGAGCGGTACCTATTGATTTACTCACATTTTCATGTTTAGAAGAAGGTTTTCCCCTGGCATTAAGTCCAGTCATGTCCGACTCTGGAGGTTGGTGCTCATCTCTATTTCTAAGCCGAAGAGCCGGCGTTGTCCATAGACACCTCCAAGGTCATGTGGCCAGCATGACTTCATGGAGTGCCATTACCTTCCTGCCAGAACTGTACCTATTGATCTACTCACATTTTCATGTTTAGAACAAGGTTTTCCCCTGGCATTAAGTCCAGTCATTTATTTATTTCGGTTACTTCTACCCCACCCTTCTCACCCCGAAGGGGACTCAGGGCGGCTTACAAAGGCACAATTCGATGTCGGCATCACATAACAGTAGTATAAAACAATATAGCAGCAATTAACAGTTAGCAACAGTTTCTGCATTACAACAATAAAACCAATAAAACCAATAAAAACCAGTTACACCTAATTAATGGTCAGCGTTCACCATCTCATAGACCAATTTCAATTCCACTTTGTCAGTCCTGTCAGTCCTAGTCGTCTGATTGTCCTTATCTAGTTGTCAGATTGCCCAAAGGCCTGGTCCCACAACCACGTCTTCAATTTCCTCCTGAAGGAGATGACCTAATTTCCCCCGGGAGTGAATTCCACAGGTGAGGGGCCACCACTGAGAAGGCCCTGCTCCTCATCCCCACCAACCTCACTTGTGATAGCGGTGGGGTCGAGAGCAGGGCCTCCCCAGATGATCTCAAGCTCTGGGGTGGGACGTAGAGGGAGATGCATTCAGACAGATACGCTGGACATGTCCGACTCTGGGGGTTGGTACTCATCTCTATTTCTAAGCCGAAGATCCGACGTTGTCCATAGACACCTCCAAGGTCATGTGGCCAGCATGACTTCATGGAGGGCTGTTACCTTCCCTCTGGAGTGGTAGCTATTAGGCTTGGGCGGTTTCGTTCGTTAATTTCGTAATTCGTTATTAATTCATATTTAAATTAGCTTACGATCCAATATTGAGCCATGCAGAAATAGTGTGAGGAGTAAATTAGATTTGAAACAATTTTTTCAATTTATTTCATAATTATTTCGTAATTATTTTGTAATTATTTCATAATTATTTTCGCATGTCTGGTGCAAGTTTTATAGTTGTTGTTTGTTTTATCACACCAACAGTCAACAACAGAGGGAGAGGGAAGCTTCAGAAGTTCCCCCTGTCCCATTTGGAGGTTTTTTTAGCATATTGCGCAATCGCGTCCGCCAATCGATTCGTAATTATACGAAATTTCGTATATTTTGAAATTTTTAAAAGGAAAATTTTAGAATTATTTAAAAAAATGAAACGCAAGGGCCCCCTAAAACCAAAACGAGTTTAGAACCAAATTTTTCCGTGGTTACCCAAGCCTAGTAGCTATTAATCTGCTCACATTTGCATATTTTCGAACTGCTAGGTCGGCAGAAGCTGGGACTGACAGAGGAAGCTTAACTCGCTCTCCTGATTCAAACCAGCAACCTTTCGTTCAGCAATTCAGTAGAACAGCAGTCTAACCCACTGTGCTACCAGGAGCTCCTAACTTTACCTAACGTAGAGCAAAACTGCTTTAAGAGGGGTTGCACATTTTGGGTGTGAAATGATGCTGTGATGCCATGGAGCAATTTCTTGCCCATGTCGGGGTATGTGACCCTTGTGGGTGGGTCCTGTGAGAGTTTGGGATCTATGTCACATTAACCAAGGTTATAGTGGGAATAAAAGGGGACAGAAAGAGCAATGCCCTGAGCATCTCAGAGTAAAGGTAGGATATGGTTATTATAAACATATTCAAATAACTTGGGACTCCCCTTACCCTTTATATAATTCTGCTTCACATTGCAGACTTGCCTATTCCAATCATTCCTTTTATTTCACTTTTATGTGAAGTAATCATTTGTGAGGAATTGTTTTGTATGAACAAAATATTGCAATTCTGTCTGGAAATGTGCACAAAAATATTCGTTTACCAGGCTTGCGAGCATTACTTTTTATTTAATTTATTTACCTTTGTTGGGCATTAATATGTGGGATGAGATGCCAGAACTGTGCCTGTATTATAAAATGATAGAACTTCAAGTCTATTTGGCTCTCCGGAGGAATATTTCACTAGAAACTACAATGGATACCTTCAAACAAAGGTTATTATGTCCTATGTATAGCGTAAGTTCTGTGTACATAGACAACCTGAATGAATTATAATAAACAATAATTGTCACTAAGCTCACAGCTTATACCATCTAATACCATGTGAATAAATTTCACTTTCTAACGTAGTACAGCCAAGAGTATAATAAATTACCTATCTAAGCCCTTTGAGAATTTTTGCATAATTTACAAAAACAAATTGATTTTAGCAGGAAAGCAGCTAATTTACATGAGGGGGGTGGACTTTTTTTTAGCATGATGAATTTAATTTCAGTTTCCCTGTTTGCATGAATTCACCTTAGCAATTCATCAACACTAGAATGAAAAAGCAACCATATTTTAGGTAAAGAGGCACATAACTTATAATATATGTATGAATGACACACCATGAATTGAAGGGTAAAACATGTTTGTTTCTAAAACAAGGGGCACAATTGAGGACAGGGAAAATAAAAATAAATCTGGTTGCCATTTTTTTTCTAATAACCATATGCTTTCAGGAATTTTTTTTCATAATTTACCAAAAAAATGATAATCCAGAAACTTTACCTATTAGTGATGCAAAATTACTGTTGTGATGGAGTCTTTGAGTAGTGATACTACTGGGAGTATTATGAGGGGAAGAAAGACTACTTGTGAGCAAGACTCCAATGAGGAGCAACAGGGAAAGCGGATTAGGGGAATACTTATGGAATCCAGTGATGATGAATCATTTGAGGGCTTCGCAGGAAATAATGGGTCTGAGACTGAGGAGAGGGGTATGGCAAGTTCAGAGGATGGAGAAATGGACTGGACTAAAGTGCAGGAGGTTCAGAACGCTTGTGAAGAGCCCACAAGTAGCGACACTTTTGTGGGGTTCTCTGGTTGGCACAGTGGGGTTCCGGCTGAATCTTGAGGAGTTATGGGTCTGGATAGAAGGTGGAGAGATTGGAGAGATCAGCAAAGGGCTTCAGCTGAAAGGAGGTCTGGTGGGGCAATGTCTGATTCCAGTTCTTAAGAGGAATTGGGGCAAGGGGTTTCAGCTGGTAACAGTATGTCGGCTGGTTCCAGTTCGGAAGATGATTTGTGAATAAAGTGGGGTTGGGAGATGGGGTTCTTCGCAGTCGGCAAGGTGTTGATGGTTAATCGTGTGAGAGCTGTTTGGGAAGACGTGTTTGGGAAGACTTCTGTGGACGTACGTTTAATCCAGATTATCCATGGCTGAGGGGGTTGGAACTGTGGGGTTTTCTCTGGACTGCCTTTGTGTTGATCTTATGCATTAGCTGCTGCGCTGCCATTCTTCGTTTTGGCTCTGTGTAAGACCTGGACTGGATTATTGTGTTTGTTGCCTTCTCCCTCTTCAACCCGGATTGGATTCACGATGACGACTATGCCACATTTGGACTGACTTCGGTAGGCCTCTCTGGCCTTTCTGTTCAACTCTTCATGCTCACTGACGTCCTGTTGCAGATTGGAGTGCTTTTTTCCTGCTGATTGCATAGGTTTAAGTTTAAACCGGATTATATTCCTGTTTAACCCAGGTTATTTTCCAGGTCCTGTATTTTGGGTTAACTGTGGGTAATACTGTGTTTCACACTGAAGAATAAGTGTTTTGAGTCTTTTTGGTTTGTTTTTGAACGCTCTTGGTTGTGAACTAATAAACTTTACTTTGACTAAATACTGGTCTGGAGCTTTAAGGGATCTGTCTTGCAACAATTACTGATGCAAAATTACCCTTCTTTTATAAGTAATGGTTTTTAGGCAGAAAGAAATGTCATGCATTTTAAAAGTATGATTACAAATTATTATTATTATTATTATTATTATTATTATTATTATTATTATTATTAAATACGGAACAAGATCAGTACACAGCAAACAAGATCACTATGCTGGCTGTTGTATTGGATCACACATTAGACACTTCCCAAGTGTCTAGGACTCTGTGATGTATTGGTGAATAACGCATGCAGATCCAAGTAGGGTGACCTTTTGTAGCTGACAGATGGTAATTTTGTCTACACTGATTGTTTTCAAGTGCTGGCCAAGGTCTTTAGGCACTGCACACAGTGTGCCAGCCACCACTGGGACTGCCGTTACTGGCTTGTGCCAGAATCTTTGCAGTTCAGTCTTTAAATCTTTGCAACACATCAGCTTTTCCAGTTGCTTCTGCTGTCACCTGGGATTGCAACATCAACATTGACGATCCATACTTGTTTTTTTTTTAACATGATTGTGAGGTCAGGAGTATTGTGCTCCAAAACTCTGTCTGTCTGAATATGGAAGTCCCAGAGTAGTGTGACATGTTCATTTTCTATAACTTTTTCAGGCTTGTGATCCAACCAGTTCTTTGTCACAGGTAGATAATATTTGTGTCACAAATTCCAATGGATCATATGAGCAACGGTATTATGTCTCTGTTTGTAGTCTGTCTGCACAATCTTCTTGCAGCAGCTGAGTATGTGATCCATTATTTCGTCTACTTCCTTGCAGAATCTACACTTGGGATCTGTTGTTGTTGTTATTTTACTGACATAAAAACACAGTATGACACAGCAAACGAGATATATATGCTGGATTTCATATCACAAAATCACAAGTTGAACACTTTCCAAGTGTTTACGACTGTAAGGTGGCCTTTTGCAGTTGACAGATTGTGATTCTCTCAATGTTTATTGTTTTCAAATGCCAGCTGAGATATTTTGTCATGGCACCCAGTGTGCCGATTACCACTGGGACCACTTGTACTGGTTTATGCCAGAGACTTTGCAGTTCAATTTTGAGATCCTGATAACGGCTGATTTTTTCCTGTTGTTTTTCATCAATTCGACTGTCACCTGGTATGTTGTTGTTGTTGTTGTTGTTGTTATCATTCTGACACAAAACACAATATGTCACAGCAAACGAGATCTATATGCTGGATTTTGTATCAAAAAAATCACAAGTCGAAAACTTCTCAGGCATCTAGGACTGTGATGTATTTTTGAATGATGCGCTCAGATCCAAGTATAGTGGCCTTTTGCTGTTGACAGATCCTGACTTTGTCTATGTTTATTGTTTCCAAATGCCGGCTGAGATCTTTTGGCATGGCACCCAGTGCACCAATGACCACTGGGACCCCCTGTACTGGTCTATGCCAGAGCCTTTGCAGTTCGATTTTGAGGTCTTGATAGCGGCTGAGTTTTTCCTGTTGTTTTTCCTCAATGTGGCTGTCACCCGGAATGGCAACATCAATAATCCAAACTTTTTTCTTTTCCACAATTGTGATGTCTGGTGTATTGTGTTCCAAAACTTTGTCAGTCTGGATTCGAAAGTCCCACGGTATTTTTGCATGTTCATTTCCCACAACCTTTGTGGGTTTATGATCCCACCAATTCTTTACTGCTGGCTGGTGGTACTTGTGACATAAGTTCCAGTGAATCATCTGGGCCACAGAGTAGTGTAACTACCAGCAGGTTCAACCAAGTCATAGAGGTCTCAGCTGAGGAGTAGAAGAGCACCTAAACCATTAGCATTATGGAGAAACAAACCAAAACGAAGTCTATACTGGCTCGGTTGATGCCCAGGATAAAAAGGACCATGGTGGATGCTGCTGATTCTAGACATCCATTGACAAGTGGGCTACAAATTCAAAATACAAATGAACAAACACAGAAGCGGCAGAAATTTACAATGCCAGAAAATTGCATTATTATTATTATTATTATTATTATTATTATTATTATTATTATTATTATTAGGGCTCATTGATCATTCCATTATGCAACAAAGGACAAGTATCTCACCTGAACTATCTGGTAAAGAAATATTCTTATCCTTCTTATGAAGAAACATTGTGTGAGGTAATTATGCAATTCATCTCCATCAATGTTTCTTCATTCTGTGCTAGTCAAGAAAGAACACAATGTCTACAGAAAATTCATCTGGAGAGTGAGGAACCCAATTAGAGCAGAGGGATATGGGTGAGGCCAGGTGCATTTATTTGTCTGAGTTTGTTACTCATGAGTAGGCATAGTACTTTGAAAAATTTATACAGGGACTCCTCCTATTTTTCTTAAGCCACATGGGTTTATACATTAAAAATCATTCACACAGAATCTGGAATGTTTGGCCAAAATATAAAGAATTATTAAAGAAAGAAAGAGGTGTGACTGTAATGAAGACACAACAGGAAAGGAATATAATAGACAAAAAATCTCATGGTATCAATATAGACAAGTAAAATAATGTTTAAAAAAAATAAGGAAAAGGGTTTTCAAGAACAAGATACCTTTTGGGACACCATACTAAATTCAGAAAGAAAAGTAATAACAAGGATTTACAAAAAAAATTTACTGGACTGGAATGTAGAATCAGAAGAAGAAAAAAATTATATGGGAAAAACAATCAAAAAAGAAAATTGGCAAGAAATATGGAAAACAAAAATCAAATACACACAAGCAACAGACCTTAAAGAAAATTGGATTAAGGTAGCACACAGATGGTACATGACACCCCAGAAACTTGGAAAATGTTATAAAAATATAAATACTAAATGCTGGAAATGTGGAAAGATAGAAGGAACTTATTTCCACATGTGGTGGTCGTGTACTAAGGCTCGGATATATTGGAGAAAAATACATAAGACATTACAGGAAATGTTAAACATGAGAATCCCATTTGAAGCGGAAATATTTCTACTAGGAATGACAGACCAAAAAATGGAGAAGAATACAGATAAAATCCTCTAAACACCACAGCAAGAATATGCTATGCGAAATTGTGGAAGAAGATATACCAGAAATTAGTGACTGGATAGAAAAAGTGATAGACATTAAAAATATGGACAGGTTAACATATCTACTAACAAAAAATAAAGGGACCCCAATAAAAGAGACGGACTGGACAAAAGTAAGAAAATACTTGAAACAAAGAAATGGACAGATAATAATATGAAGGGAAGAGAAAACAAGAGTGAAGAAGGAGAAGCGAAGAAAGAAAGAAGAGGAAAGACCACCAAGAAGATATTCAGGAAGTCAACAAGACGATCTGCTCCTATTTTTGATCAACCACTCCTTTTTTTCTATTCTTCTCACTTTTTTTCCTTTCTTCTTTTTTATTTTTAACACTACTCTATGAGCCGTAGCAAACTAGGATTTTGCGAGAGCAAACTAAGCCAGCACGAGCGATGCTCCGCCTCTTTCTCCGCCTATTACCCTTTGCTAGGGCAGCGTTGCGAGCATACGCTCGTGCCACAGCAAACTACAGGAAGCTTGCGCTCGGGCTTGCTCCGAAGCCCCGCCTTCCCCCCCCCCCCCGAGGCTGTTCTCTCTCTTGCTAGCGTGCCTGTTTTCCATTGCAGAGGGCAGGGATGCGAGCGTACGCTCACAGTTGAATTCTGCCAACTGCGAGAGTACACTCGCATCGCTTCCCTAGCAAGGGAAAACAGGCACACTAGCAAGAGAGAGAGCAGCCTCGGGGAAAAAAGGCGGGGCTTCGGAGCGAGCTCGAGCACAAGCTCGCTCTCGCTTCCAGTAGTTTGCTACGGCTCTAAATCTACACAAGAAAAAAAATTCTCAATAAAGATGATTTTTTTTAAAAAAAAATCATTCACACAGAATAACCCATAATAAAATGAGATAACTAGAATTCTGTGCAAGTTTTACTATTAATTTCAGTGCAGCATGGGAATGGTACCCAACGTTAGCAGTTATCTACTTTTTTTTTCATAAATGCTGAAATGTATAGCCGACTTTTTAAAAACACGAGCTGTTTAATCTAATAGTTACATTCAAGGCTACATCTCAAAGCACATACTAAACAGATGTGTTATCACCATCACTTTTAGCACCAGCTTCTGCAGTAATCCTTCTGGTTAATGATCCTGATTTTAAAAAAAATCATTACAGATAACAACTACTGATATTTTACTTTCAGCATTTTGGCAGTCAGAATTGCTTAAATGAAACAGTTCAATCTTTCTAAATGACGATAATGGTTCTCATTATGGCAACCTGCAGGACTTCCACTTTGGTGCATTTTGATGTATTATAGCCCCCAATGCTATAGTCATTAGCATAGTGTTGAAATACTGTAAGTAGGTCTTCGTCAGAAATCCATCAGCAATTTAAGTTTGAGGACTAGCACTGTAACCTTGTAACGAGTACAAGCTTTCAATCCTTTCATTGAATGAAGGGTACCGTAATTGGATGCCATGACACAGATAAAGACTCGTGTTATTTATTTAATGATTCACAAAGGCACTATTGTTTACTTTGGCCAACTTTACTGTCATTGTCCAATAATAGTTTATAAGGATGAATATGACACTCTACAATGGAGCTCCACTGAAGACCCTTTCAAGGACTTCTAATTATAATCCAACCAACAAACAGCTCAGTAGAAATTGTTTCCGATTTAAAGTGTATGTGTGTGAGTGTGTGTATATATTTCTAGCCCATAAATCAATAGCCACACTTGTTATAAGAACCACCACTGCTGCAACTACTAAAGCTGTTGCTGGTTAACAAACATCTGTAGGCAAATAAGCCTGAGGTGTATGGTTTGTCATTAGGCTTGCTGAAAAAGCAACAAATCTGGTCAAATACTTTGTTCTTAACTGCCATAAAGTTGACTTTGATTTATGATGAACCATCAATTTATTTATTATTTATTTATTATGCGCCGGGACTGTGGCACAGCTGACTGAGTATCAGCTGCATTAAGATCACTTCTGACCGAAAGGTCATGTGTTTGAAGCCAGCCTGGGTCGGAATGAGCTTCCAACCAATTTTATTTATTTATTTATTTATTTATTTATTTTATTTTGGGTACTTTTAACCCGCCCTTCTCAACCCCCGAGGGGGGACTCAGGGCAGCTTACAAAAGGCACAATTCGATGCCTATACAAAATTATACATAATGTACAAAACCATAGTTAAAACAATTATCACAGTTAAAACAATCAAAACAATCAATATACTTCACATCATATAAAAACTATTCGCATGCTCAGCGTTCGCCTTTCAGAGTTCCAAATTCCATTCCATTAGTCATTTCCTGGCCATTCTCAAAGTCCTTTCTTTATCTGCCCTATTGTCCAAATGCCTGGTCCCAAATCCATGTTTTCAGTTTTTTCCTGAAGGAAAGGAGTGATGTCACTGATCTAATTTCCCCGGGGAGCGAATTCCACAGGTGGGGGCCACCACCGAGAAGGCCCTGCTCCTTGTCCCCGCCAACCTCACTTGTGATAGAGGTGGGGTTGAGTGCTTCTCCGGAGCCTTAATTGCAGACAATCTTGTCTGTTCATTAATTCATTATCTTCAAGGCTATGCAACCCCTTATCTTAGTCCAGCTGGATCGGATCACTGTGGGAAGGCAAATACATCTTCTCCACCTGGCCGTGTGGGATTTCACTCTCGTTATCAGTCTCACTAACATTCCTTTCCCCTGGGAACGGACTTGCTGTTTCCACTTAAGCAGCCCCACCGTCAGCCCTGTCTGAAGCATGTACAGAAATCTGTAATCCATCAGCCTCTTCATCATCCTGTAGGAATTCTGGCTCAGAAGGCCCACAGAGCTCTGCTTCAGACTCAGAGTCAAGCTGAGTCACAACAGTAGAGGAGTAGGGTTCATCATCAATACTCAAGGAAGTGAAGATACTATCTCATTCTATCTCTCCGGTGAATATGTAATTGCAGGTATAGATGTCAGACCAGATTATGTCAATATACAAAACTGGACCAAAAAAAAGAGAGAGAGAGAGAGAAGTTAATACTGGGAGACTCAAGTTCAACAGTTTTTAGTACCAGCTCTACAACTTCTACCATAATCGAAAGTTTTTCAGCAAGTCTGGGGATGAACTCTTTTTGCTCGTTTCTACAACTTCAGCAAATGAAATTAGAAGAACCTGCAAACAAAATATATTGGTATCATAAATATCTTTTTGTTTATTATTATTTAATCTTTGTGAAAATATTAAGAGAAATCTATTACTAAGTTATCATTTGAATATGGCTGTCTTAAATTTATTAAAAGCTACTTCAAAGAATTAATAGACATTAATATTTCTGCAACATACAGAGATTCCTGACTTTTATTTCAGAATTCTCTGTATACCAGAGTCACCATGCATCAGAGTAAACTATTTTAAGGTATTATTAACTCATCCAGAGTAACATATTTGTGAAACATTGTATCTAAGTTAATATTAATAAGTTTCTATATGTTTCTTTCAAAATATGGCATTAGTCCTTGTGCAAGATTGCCTTATAGTTATATCCATTTTGTGATTGTAATTTTGAGGACTTGAAGATTATTACTTTTTCTTATTACTGTTAAAATGGAAATACGTTTTGAAATCTAGGTGGTTGGAGGAGCTTTAACAATAGTCAATTCTCTTTGCATCTTGAAAGAATTATGGGGAGTTGCTATGTACAGTAGAGTGCCACTTATCCAAGATAAATGGGCCGGCAGAACGTTGGATAACCGAAAATGTTGGATAATAAGGTGGAATTAAGAAAAAGCCTATTAAACATCAAATTACCTTATCATTTTACAAATTAAGCACCAAAACATCATGTTTTACAAAAAAAAATGACAGAAAAAGCAGTTTAATTCACAGTAACGTTATCTAGTAATTACTGTATTTACGAATTTAGCACCAAAACATCGCAATGCATTGAAACAGCTGTGGATCTGGGCGAGAGGCAGTCTGTGTTGGATAATACAAAATGTTGGATGAGCGAAGGTTGGATAAGTGAGACTCTACTGTACAACTCTACAACAATTACAAACACATGACTATGATTCAAAAGTTAGCTTAGATCAGTAGAAGATAATCTTAGTCATTTGCTGGACTATGAAATTTGGCATTAATTTTATTACAAACACTCCCCTGTCTTCCGGCAAACAGTCCCTGTACTGACTTGCTTTTCCCACCTTGACACCACAGGCCTACAACCCAGACTTGGAAAGCTCTTCCAACCTTTACTACTAATGAAGCCATTGGGATACTGAAGCCACAGGAGCCAGCTGAAGACCTTCCAAGACTGAGCATCTTTGCTAACATCAAGGCATACATGCAACCAAAAAGGAAAAGGGATCACCAGTACTCTCCTCTCCTGGCAAACAGTCCAAATGTCTACCTCTTTTCCTCTTTTTTAAAAGCCACAAGAGCTATCTCATTGAATACCTCTTTCCCCTATTAACCAATAGAACAGTGTTTCTCAACCTGGGGCCCCCAGATTTATTTATTTGTCGTTTCAGCGCAACCAGTCCATTATATTACATTTCTAACAGAACAAAGCAAACAAACAGACAAATACAAAAAAACTTGTGAGTTTGGTAGTTGGTTAAATGTCCTTTGACCAGTATCTGGCCACTTGGAGTTCTTCCGGTGTTGCTGCATTGTGCATGTAGCAGGGCTCAGGTTGCATTGCAGCAGGTGGTCAGTGGTTTGCTCCTCTCCACACTCGCATGTCGAGGATTCCACTTTGTAGCCCCATTTCTCAAGGTTGGCTCTGCATTTCGTGGTGACAGAGTACAGTCTGTTCAGTGCCTTCCAAGTCGCCCAGTCTTCTGTGTGCCCAGGAGGGAGTCTCTCATTTGGTATCAGCCATTGGTTGAGATGCTGGGTTTGAGCCTGCCACTTTTGGACTCTCGCTTGCTGAGGGGTTCCAGCAAGTGTCTCTGTAGATCGTAGAAAACTATTTCTAGATTTAAGTCGTTGGCGTGCTGGCTGATACCCAAACAAAATTATCCCTCCATTTTTTCATATAGTTTTTCCCTTCTTCTTTATTATTTCCCTCTTCTACAAGTTTCTTATATATTTTAGATATTAGTTTATTTACTGTTTGCATTATTTTGTCCCAGAAACTTTCCCCTTCCTCGAATCCTTTTTCTTTATCTTTCTTGAAGTGTTCTTTAATTGGTTCATATTGATACCAGGAGATTCTGTCATTTATACTTTTTAATTCCTCTTGAGTTTTCATCTTAAATTCTTCTCCTTCCTTTCTTATTATGTCCTTATATTTGGGGCAGTCGTACCATCCTGTTATTCTTCTTTGGGATGCTTCTAGAGGAGAAAGCCAAATTGGTGTTTTTTTGTAGAATTTATTTTTGTGTCTGTTCCGAACTCCATTGATTCTATGGGGTATATTTCAGAGTAGAAGACACTTTGAGAAATTATGGCCAAGCCATGTCAGAGTCTGGTCAGAAAGCTGTTCAGGAGGAAGAAGACATAAGCTAGGAAAGGTTGTAGCAGATCAGTTTTGTCTGCCCTTCGTGAGAAGGAGAAGAATCTGTTATTCTTTTGTCTCCTCCCTGCTAAGTTGAATGGAAACACTTTTGTGCAATTAATTGAATGAGTAGTACTTGGAAGCAAACAGAGGGCAAAGAGGAAAGTGGAAGGAGGGGAAAGACCTGGGACGTTTCAGCTGAAAAGGTGGGACGTTCTCCTGCCAAACCGTGATAGTTAGACAGTATAAACTGAAGTGTTCTGAATTTTGATCTTCCAGTACTTTTAAGAGAAATATGTATTTGGTATCATGCTTCTGCTCTAAGCTATTCAGAAAAAAATCATTTTGCTGGCAATTATCTCTATAATGTATCAGTATCTTACAAAATGGTTTGACCTTCCTTGGTTTATAAAATGATTGGAGGAAAGAGTCATTATCTCATATTGAATCAATCAAATAGTTGAGTAGCGTGTGTGGTTGAGACATAAGAGATCTGCATATCTACATGACTCAGTTTATGTTTCTAGGAGGAAGAGGACACCCCAGAGAGAAAGAGAGATTGTTCTGCAGACACAGCTGAGGAAGAAAGGATTGGTTTACATTTTAATGAAGACCTACTTCATTTGCACTTCCCAAACCAATATGCAGACGGGAGCACCTTTATCCTTTAGTATTTGAACTTCTTCAATAAAAATGCATACAAAAATGCTTACATTGTAAGAAAATACACAATGTACTAGTTAAAAATGCACGGTACCAAGGAAAATAACTTTGAAAAGTTGTGCAATAAGCAAAACAGACTACCATTTCCATTCAAATAAGTCCAAACAAAAACATGAGCACATTTACATGCAGAATTCTTTCAAAAATAAAAATATGGGGCGGTAATCAAGTTAGAACTAAGAAAAAGTAGAAATGTTCAAAATTAAAATTGGTAACTGTATCTGCTCCTTCTTGTGTGTTTCTTAAGGTTTCATTATTGGATGTTGTTGGTATTAAATGACTAAGTTATTTTCAACTTATGGTAATCCTATGAAAACTTGTCAGTCTATTAAAATCTTCTTCATCTTCACACCTCTTCTTCACATCAAAGAGTGAAGAAAACCGTCTGAGCATGCAATTTCCTATATACTATTTAGCTGCACCCCACTAGCCTTCATAGGGTACATCCGGACAGCCAATTTACTGTGGTAACTCCCGCAATAAAGAAGGGGCTGTCCAGATGACATCCTGGACAATCCTGAATTAATTTGCTGCCACCCACCCAGGACAACTCTGGTTTGTAGAAAATTAATTAGACAATGGGTTTATTCCATGCCTTCTTGGAAGATGCAGGATAAACCCACTATTTCCAGTTCTGGACTGCAGAATACCACAGTCCAGAAACAATTCCCATAGTTTTCCAGACTAAATTAGTCTGGAAAACTGTGGGAATACCCAACCCTCTCCCCCATAGCCCCCATACCCTTTTGAAAAAAATAAAGAAAACTTATCCTGCCTTCTGTGGACTGTAGCCAGAGCTCTCCCAGTGCAGAGAAATGATATGCCAGGAGGGGTGGAGGAAAATCACTCCCCTCTGCTCTTCTTGTATGTCATTTCTACATCCCAGGAGAGCTTTGGCTACAGTCTACTGGAGGCCAGGTAAGTTTTTTTTTACTTTTCAAAGGGGTTTGAGGGCTGTGAGGGAGGGGGGAGGGCCTTCAGATGTTCTTGTGGGCCAGTCCCATGAGAGCATCTGGACACCCACCTCAGAAAGCACACATTTTCTGGGGTGGGTCTAGACAACCCCCCAAGAACATCCATGGGGGGAACATCCACGGATGCTCCTGGGATAAAAAGTTGCCTGGAACAGCCCTTAGATTGGCCAGTAGTAGGGTTTTTAGCACCCATACTGTCTTTCTCCTTTTCTTCTTTTGAGAAACAGAGTGTACTGAATTTTTCCATTGGGTTTCTCCTACTATCTTTTTCTGTCTTAACAAAGAAATAATAACTTTTACTTCAACATCAGCTTGTCTTTGACTTGATTTTTGTGCAAGTGGGGGTGCTATTCTAGTTAATTGTCAGTTTTAAGCATGGTTATTAATTCTCAGAGAATTAAAGCCTGGAAGAGCTTTTCTCCAAAACCAGTAACCTAGCGTATTATTCTTGTTTCTGCTACCTGGTTCTTCTAAGACGGAATGTTTTGCCAAAGAGTACTGGTATCTCACCAACCTACAATTAATTTGGAATTTTAATTTTATTATGTGACATTTTATGGATGTCTGCTCATGCTTTTATTGCTTTGATGTCTATGTAATTGTTTTTATTTTATGTGCAGTACTTTGGAGTGCATTGTTAGCCACCAAAAATCCCTTCAGGGAGCTGGTGGTGGAGTACAAATAAAAATGTATTGTTGTTGTTATTATTATTATTACACCTTCTATGATCCTGTGACACTGAGCCATGGTAGTTAAAGTAGTGTTAAACTGCATTAATTCTACAGAGTAGATTTACTCCTGATCTCTGCAGCAGCAGAAAACAAGATGACTCCACCCTTCATTCATTTAAGTATGGCTGGCTATGAGGCAGCTACGGCATATAATCTGTTTCTTAATTGTTTTAATTGTATATATATGCTTTTACCTGTTTTATTACTCCATATGTCTATTTATTTATTTAGATTGTAATGAGGCATTGAATTTTGCGATGCCTGTAATCCGTTCTGAGTCCCCTTTGGGGCAAGAAGAGCGGGGTAGAAAAATATATATAAATAATGTAATGTTTGTTTGTGGGATTAACATAACTCAAAAATCACTGGGCGAATTGACACCAAATTTGGACACAATACACCTATCAGGCCAATGAGTGACCATCACTCATAAAAACACTGAAAAATGCCGTGGAAGAGACTTTAAAAGCCAAAAAACAAAACAAAACACTACAATGCATGCACATAACCACACTGTTCCTCTGATATTAAGTCCAGTCATGTCCGACTCTGGGGGTTGGTACTCACCTCTATTTCTAAGCTAAAGAGCCAGCATTGTCCATAGACACCTCCATGGCCAACATAACTACATAAAGCACCGTTATCTTCCCGCCGGAGAGGTACTTATTGATCTACTCATATTTGCATGTTTTTGAATTGCTAAGGCCTGACAGCGGGAGCTCATGCCGCTCCCTGGATTCGAACCTACGACCTTTCGGTTAGCAAGTTTAGCAGCTCAGCATTTAACCAAGGGTCTCCGGCATAACCACACATATATTTATGCATAACCACATAAATACACATATACACAAATACACACACACACATATACACACACACAAAACACAAAACACATATACACAGACTGGGCCACAGCAATGCGTGGCAGGGAACGGCTAGTAGTAAATAAATAAATACTTAAATAAACACGTTCCATAATTGCTCTACCAGTTATAAACCAATATGCATAATTCCTGATGGCCATATTCTGTGACTTTTTTTTCTGTATTTTCCCCAAGTTTTGTCCTTGAGGACATTAAACTTGCAGGGAGAGGTGGGGAGAGAAAGAAGAGCCCCTTTCTCTTGTTTTGTATTATTCACAATATTTACATGTCAAAGAATGTGTTGCCCAAGGCAAAAACGAAGAAGCTTTACACAAAGGTCTTTTAAGTGAGAAACTAATATTATGCTGGAGATAGTGGGGTGGAGGAGACTGGGTTAACAAGGTTTTAAGGATAACATATATAGATAGGGAGACTTCATACTACAAAAGAAAGAGATTCTAATACAGTATTTTTTCCCCTAGGGAAAAAATATTCCTGGCTACCCCAACTATTATTCAGAGCGACCAATACCAACCAGATTAAGCAATGGGGAAGTGAAATTCTGAGCAGAATGCAAAAGAATAAGAGGTTTGCATGCATATGAATGGAAAACAGAGAGGATTATTAGTGGTGTCCTTTCTCCTTTGGTATTGTTTTCCATTCAGGACATTAATAACTGGAAGCAAGAATAAATTTGCTTAGTTGACTTGTGGTGGTGAGACAGTTTTCACAGGGCTTTTTTTTTTTTTTAAGCAGTAGGTATCATTAAATTGTCTTTTTAATGTCTTAATATCTAGCCTGCTTCCCCCTGGAAAGTACGAAATTGCTTTATAGAAACTTGGGACCTCATCACACTAGAACATGGATCCACTTTAAATCCAGTTTCTGCCTTGTGCAGAATTCTAAGGCTTGTAGTTTAGGGAGAGGTCTTTAATCTGCTCAGCCCAACAAGTCCTGGACCTCACTAAACTACAAACTCCAGAATTCTGAAGAATGCAGAAACTAAATTTAAAGTGGATGCGTACTCTAGTGCAGGGGTCCTCAAACTATGGCTCGAGGGCCGAATACGGCCCTCCAAGAGAGAGAGGTGGAGATGCCCACCTTTCCTGAAGGTAGGCGCAAAAACAAAGGAGGGAGCAGAGGTGGGAGATACCTCCAGCCGGAGGGGTTCTCTCTCTCTCTTGATCCCAATGGCTGAAGTGAAAGTCAGGAGAAGAGGCGACATTTGGTGCGCACACTGGGGTCTTCAGACATGCCTCTGGGCCCGAAGCGGGCCAGGCGTGGCGGCTCTGCCCCTTGACCCACCTGCAGATTGGGGAGAGGAGGAGGCGGGTGGATCGGGAAAGGGAGCCTGTCATGGGGAAGGGATCGAACGCAGAGAACGATTGAGCACCGGCTCTGCTCGCGCACCCGGTGGCCGGGTGGAGCAGGAATGAGAGGGGCTAGGCGAGACTCAAGGGCCCAACCCCTTTGGGAAGAGGATCGCCCGGCAGCGAGGCAAGAAAGCCGAGGCTCCCCCCGGACTGCTAGGCTGTTGTGAGCTGAGGGGGCGCTCCTCAAGTGGCAGCCGAGGGGCATTTACAGAGGCGCCTCTGCACCCCTGGCAAAAAAAGGTTTTCTGTGACCACTTACTTCGCGTTATGGATGAGCCGCCCCTGCCTACATGGTGAACTTAGACAAGAGGCTTTCCTTAGCCTTAGAGGACAGCAACGGTCCTCTGAACAAATTCTGACAGTAAAATCTTAGGGTTGACATAAGACAGAAATAACTTCAAGTCACACAACAACAGCAAAATTGAACTGAAATATGATCATAGTTTTTTAAAAAATTGAGAAAGAAATTCTCATTGATTGAGCATGCCTGAGAAAAATTGATGGAAAATACATCATGTTTGACCTCTTTAACCTCCAATCAAAATGTAAATTGTCTTCTGGAGAAACCATTATATTGTAATTATTTTCTCAAAGGCTTTATGATTATTAGACTAGCATAAGATTTATCGCTAAATGATATTCTAGGAATGAGAATGATTCGTTTAGACTGCAAGTATCTTGTTTGAAAGACAAATGAAATTGGGACAGGGAGCTGTTTGTGTGGGAACGGAGAGGATTTCATTTTAAATCTGAACAAGTACTGCTGAAAGCTCTTTAACCTGACCACCCAGGAAAATTAAGCTAACTAGCTTACTATCTCTAAGGAACTTAATTATCACCATCCAATTCTCTAATTAGTCCTTTTCATTTTGTTTTGATTAAGAACACCTTGATGACTCATGTTTGCACTCTCACCTGATTTTAATGAGGTCCCAGAGAACCCAAATTTGGCCAATCTGAATGCTCAGCTCATTAGAAGAAGAGATAAATGAGCCTTAACAGTGTATATTGTGGAAACAAACTACCTCCCAGCAAAAATATGTGAGCTATAATGTTATTCTCACCTTATTGCTACATATTTAGAAAAGCCAATTAAGGAGGTACAAGTTACTATTAACGTCTGGGGTTTGAGCAAATCTACAGGTGTCAATGATGATGTTAAGTCAAAACTTGTTTTTCAGTGTGTGTATTAGTGTTTGTGTTAACTGAGTAACTGGGCTAATTGTAGTTCACCTGCACTTGATACGGCTGAAATATTAGGTCACAGTTTCACCAAGTAATTAGAGAAAAATAATTCTGCTACCTATGAATATGTAATTCATCCACTAGGTTCTTCTGTAAGTTGAGGTACCATCATCTATATAAATAAAAATGTAATGTTCATTTGTGGGATTAACAGAACTCAAAAACCATTGGATGAATTGACACCAAATTTGGACACAGTACACCTAACAACCCAATGTATGTCCTTCACTCAAAAAAATGATTTTGTCATTTGGGAGTTGTAGTTGCTGGGATTTATAGTTCACCTACAATCAAAGAACATTCTGAACCCCACCAACGATGGAATTGAACCAAACTTGGCACACAGTCCAACAGAAAATACTGGAAGGGTTTGGTGGGCAGTGTCCTTTGGTTTTGGAGTTGTAGTTCACCTACATCCAGAGATCACTGTGGACTCAAACAATGATGGATCTGGACCAAACTCTACAAGAATACTCAATATGCCCAAATGTGAACACTGGTAGAGTTTGGGGAAAATAGAATCTTGACATTTGGGAGTTGTAGTTGCTGGGATTTATAGTTCACCTACAATCACAAAGCATTCTGAACCCCACCAACGATAGACTTGGGCTGAACCCCCATGTGGGCCACAGCAACGTGTGGCAGGGGATGGCTAGTTGCTAATAATAATAAAACTTCTCGTGTTTGTGGAACTACATTATGGGTATCATTTGGTTAGTTATAGGTACCTTCTGGTTTCATCCTTCCATTATGACCATATGTAAAAGATATATAGTTGGCTCCATTTTTAACTGTTTTCCAAGGGAATTTTTAATGTATGTATTAAATGCAGCCTTGAATGACAAATTGCTTATGCCTGGGTGTAGCAGCAATGGAAAAAATGTGACATTTTTGGAAGAGAGACAAGGAAAAATGAGAAACATTGTGGCTGTCAACTTGGTTTCTGGGGGTCAAGGTGGTATTTTCTGTTGGTCATGGGGGTTCTGTGTGGGAAGTTTGGCCCAATTCAATAATTGGTGAGGATCAGAATGCTCTTTGACTGTAGATGAACTATAAATCCCAGCAACTACAACTCCAAAATGTCAAGATTGATTTTCCCCAAACTTCACCAGTGTTCACATTTGGGCATATTGAGTATTCATGCCAAGTTTGGATCAGTTCCATCATTATTTGAGTCCACAGTGCTCTCTGGAGGTAGGTGAACTACAACTCCATAACTCAAGGTCAATGCGCACCAAGCCCTTCCAGTATTTTCTGTTGGTCATGGGAGTTCTGTATGCCAAGTTTGGTTCAGCTCCATCATTGGTGGAGTCCAGAATGCCCTTTGATTCTAGGTTAACTATAAATCTCAGCAACAACAACCTCCAAATGACAAAATCATCCCCGGCCCTCACCAGTGTTCGGATTTGGGCATATCAGGTATTTGTGCCACATTTGGCCCAGTGAATGAAAATACATCCTACTTATCATCATCATCATCATCATCATCATTTAATAACTTATTAATCGCCCTCCATCCGAGAATGCTCCAGGCTATTTACAGCTAAATTACAAAAGATAAAATACGTACATACAAAAATTAAAAATCAACAGAGATCGAATGCTCTAGTAAAAAGCCAGGTCTTAAGTGCGAGAGTAAAAGGTCCTAAGTCACGCATGGCTCTCATGTAGGGTGGCAAGGAATTCCACAAGGCAGGGGCAGAAATAGAAAAAGCCCTGCGCCTGGTCCTTTCCAAGTGCACTTCTCTAGGACCCGGTATATGGAATAAGTCACGTTGGGCTGGTCGTTGCGACCTCCGATGATGGGAGAATGAGAGACGGTCCCTAAGATATGATGGACCCTGGCCGTAAAGAATTTTAAAGGTCAGAACTAGCATCTTATACAGGCCACGGTACTCAGTTGGAAGCCAATGTAAACGTTGCAGCACTGGTGTTATATGGCATTTCATGGGCGTTCTTATGAGTAACCTGGCTGCCGCATTCTGAACAATACGAAGCTTTCGGGTCATAGACATCAGAAGGCCCACATACAGGGCGTTGCAATAGTCCAGCCTAGAAGTGACCGTGGCATGGATGACAGTTTCCAGAGCCTCGTCAGATAGGTAGGGTGCCAGTTGCCTCGCTTGTCGTAGATGGAAAAAGGCCTGTTTGCTGGCAGCAGCGACCTGAGCTTCCATTGTCAGCTGTGAATCCAGGATGACACCTAAGCTCTTAACAGTGGTCGATGGAGATAGGGCGGCACCATCGAAGGTGGGTAATGGAGGAGTCAGACCTGTCGGGCGACCATGCCAGAGAATCTCAGTCTTCACCGGGTTCACCTTCAGTCTGCTAGCACATAGCCAGTTTGACAGAGCTTCCAGACATAGGGTGAAATTATTTGGAACTGACGTTGCTCCAGGCTCCAGACGCAGAAGGAGTTGGGTATTGTCTGCATATTGGTAGCAGTCCAGGCCGAAACTCTGAGCCAAACTAGCAAGGGGTCTAATGTAGATGTTGAAGAGAAGAGGAGAGAGAATTGCACCTTGGGGGACCCCACATAGGAGGGGGGATCTATCGGAGACTTGATCCATGTACTCCATGTGTTGACTCCGGTTCCGGAGAAATGAGCTGAACCAATTGAGGGCCTGATCACGAACTCCGGACATGGCAAGATGGTGAATCATTAGATCGTAGTCTACGGTGTCAAACTATCAGATATTTACATTACGATTCATAATAGTAACAAAATTACAGTTATGTTATGGTTGGGGGTCACCACAACATGAGGAACTGTATTAAGGGTTCGCAGCATTAGGAAGGTTGAGAACCACTGACTTCGATCAAAATCCATATGATTCTGCATGCAAACTTAACAAATAAATAACATAAGGTGAGAATTAAACTCAGTGTTAGAAGAAAAAAGGGGGATTTAAAACATTTCTAGATAGAGAAGTCCATACACAAGCAATTAAAAGTTCACTATGTAGCTATTCAGGGATTTTTTCTGTTTGAGGGACAATGATGCAGGAAGGAAAGAAAAATGAGAAATATGACTAGGGATCATCATTTGAAGCATACATAATATTCAGTGAATGAAATACTGTGGAGGTATGATAAAAGCCTGGTCTGAAAGCACTTTGAGAAAAAGTTAAATTGACATCCATCTATTCCCAATGTGTAATTCTACAACATAGTTACTTTAGTCCTATAGCTTTACCTGCATTTCTGCCAATATTCTGCAAACCTGCAAGTAGTATGGTTTAAACTGGAAAGTGGGCTAAGAATCAGAGTTCCGCCCTATCGCATACAAACACTCATTTGACCTCTGTTTTACATTGTGGCTAACATGGACATAACTGATCTTTTCTTCTCAATATAAAACATTAGTATTATTCTCATATTATGCACCCATAAATCCATAGAATAGTTTTTAAAAGATGAATAGCAATGCAGCTTTGGCTCGGAAATTAATGGGAGGTTTGCAAACTCCAGCCAATGGAAACACCATCAACCCACATATCAGCTTGGCAATGTTTTTGCTAAAAGCCTCTGCAGCTGGCTGATTGGAGAGCAATTTATTTTCAAAGGCCATCATTTCAGGCAGTTTCAGTTGGCTTTTAGAAGATATTAGTGGTATTGCCTTGCATTAATCATAGTTCTTTCATGTCTTGCTCTTTTATATTTTTGCTGCTACTTAAGAGTGGGAACGTAACTTTTGGAATGACATCAAATATCCTACCTCTGCTATGCGAGTAGGGGAGACAATTAACCCAGCATTTAATAGTCACCCTTTCTCTAGGCTTAACTTGGAAATATTGAATTTGTTGCTATTGGCTTACCTGTGGTGAAGCCCAGAAAAGAAATGAGTAACTTTAGTGTATTTGAATCTAGCTGTTTTTATAGCTCTGTCTGCCAAAATCTTTAATCTGGGAACCAATCTTTCATCTATCTATCTATCTATCTATCTATCTATCTATCATCTATCTATCTATCTATCTATCTATCTATCTATCTATCTATTAGGGCTGGGCGGTTTCGTTTCGTTAATTCGTAATTCGGTAAAAATCCGTTATTTTTTTTATAACGAAGCGATAACGAACCATTCTGGAGCAACCTAAAAATGAAACGAATTTTTAAATTCGTTTCGTAAATGCTTCGGATTCGTTATGTATTCGTTTCGTTATCGGTTTGAGGTCGTTTCGTTATTCTTTCCGCATGTCTGGGGCAAGTTTTATAGTTGTTTTTTGTTTAATTAGTGAAAAAAAATTATAATATCACACCAACAGTCAACAACAGAGGGAGAGGGAAGCTTCAGAAGTTCCCCCTGACCCATTTGGAGGTTTTTTAGCGTATTGCGCAGTCGCGTCCGCCATTAACGAATCGATTCGTTATTGTTTCGCATTTGTTTCGTTAATGTTTCGTAATTTTTTTAACATTTACGAAATTTCGTAAATATCGAACTTTTTAAAAGAAAAATTTCGGAATTCTTTTAAATATCGAAACGCAAACACCCCCAAAAAACGAATCAATTTTAGAAACAAATTTTTCCATTGTTACCCAGGGCTACTACCTATATCTATCTATCTATCATCTACCTTACTTACTTACTTACTTGGGCGATCCCTCGTTGGATGAGTAGGATAGTCTTCCATGATCAGTATTCTTGTGGATCTGTAGGTGGCTGTGGAGCCCTATTCTTGATGTGCATCTTCTCCCACAGTGAGGGGGTTGGTTTCCAGGCAGAAGGCGGTCTCGGTCGGGGTTGGCTTGACGTGCCTTATTCCTGCCATGTTTCTCTCTTTCACCCTCCATTCGTGCCTCTTCAAATTCTACAGCTGACCTCCAGCTGGAGCACTCAAGGGTCAGGGTTTCCCAGTTCTCAGTGTCTATGCCAGAGTTTTTAAGGTTGGCTTTGAGGCCATCTTTAAATCTCTTTTCCTGCCCACCAACATTCCGTTTTCCATTCTTGAGTTCAGAGTAGAGGAACTGCTTTGGGAGACAGTGGTCGGGCATCCGGACAATGCGGCCGGTCCAGTGGAGTTGATGGTGGAGGACCATCGCTTCAATGTTGGTGGTCTTTGCTTCTTCCAGCACGCTGATGTTTGTCCGCTTGTCTTCCCAAGAGATTTGCAGGATTTTCTGGAGGCAGCGCTGATGGAATCGTTCCAGGAGTTGCATGTGACGTCTGTAGGCAGTCCACATCTCACAGGCATATAGCAGGGTTGGGAGGACAGTAGCTTTATAGACAAGCACCTTGGTATCCCGACGGATGTCCCGGTCCTCAAACACTCTCTACTAAGGCTGGGCAACCACAGAAAAATTTGTTTCTAAAATCGATTCGTTTTTTTTGGGGTTTTTGCATTTCGATTTTTAAAAGAATTCCGAAATTTTTCTTTTAAAAAGTTCGATATTTACAAAATTTCGTAAATTACAAAACAATTACGAAACAATTACGAATCGATTCGTTAATGGCGGATGCGACCGCGCAATACGGTAAAAAACCTCCAAATGGGACAGGGGGAACATCTGAAGCTTCCCTCTCCCTCTGTTGTTGACTGTTGGTGTGATATTTATAATTTTTTTCACTGATTAAACAAACAACAACTATAAAACTTGCCCCAGACATGCGGAAATAATAACGAAACGATTTCAAAACAATAACGAAACGAATACAAAACGAATTCGAAACAATTACAAAACGAATTTAAAAATTAGTTTCCTTTTTTAGTTGCTCCTGAATGGTTCGTTATTGCTTCATTATAAAAAAATAACGAATTTTTAACGAATTACGAAATTACGAAACGAAACCGCCCAGCCCTACTCTCTACCTACCTATCATCCACCTATCTATCAGTCCGTCCATCCATTCATGTGTCTAGACATCTATTGTCTATCTGTCTTTGCAGTTTAGGGTATTATGTCCTCATCACATTGAGATGGAGAAGCACTGCTGGCTGTCCTTTTAGTATGGAGAAGAATCCTTCTTCTATTGTCAACAGTCCTGTTTCGAGTTCTGCCTCCCCATCACACTCACATGTGGAAACCTAAGAGCTGGCAATACATTCATCTTGCATTCATCATATGGTCAGAATTCCTTTTTTTAAAAAAATCAGGGAAAACAACAATATTCAAAAACCAAGAGATCCCTTACCCTGCCCAAAGCCCGTTACATTAAAGAGACTGACACCAGCTTAAAACCACTTCTTTCCATGGAATAATATTGTCCTGCACCAAACTGCATATTATACAGTAGAAAGTGCTCCAGGTTTAAACAATTTCTTTCCATTGGATAATATTGTTCTGTATCAAACCCCATATGATACAAGAAATAGCACTCCAGGTTAACAATTATACACATTTACAAAGTGTTAGCGGAGGTTCTTGCGGGGTTTTTCGGGCTATAGGGCCATGTTCTAGAGGCATTTCTCCTGACGTTTCGCCTGCATCTATGGCAAGCATCCTCAGAGGTAGTGAGGTCTGTTGGAATTAGGGCAATGGGTTTATATATCTGTGGAATGGCTGGGGTGGGGCAAAGAGCTCTTCTCTGCTGGAGCTAGGTGTGACTGTTTCAACTGACCACCTTCATTAGCATTTGAAGGCCTGGCTGAGCCTGGGAAAATCTTTTGTTGAGAGGTGTTAAGATGTGCCTGGTTGTTTCCTCTCTGCTGTTTTGCTGTTGTAATTTTAGAGTTTTTTAATACTGGTAGCCAGATTTTGTTCATTTTCATGGTCTCTTCCTTTCTGTTGAAATTGTCCACATGCTTGTGGATTTCAATGGCTTCTCTGTAGTCTGACATGGTAGTTGTTAGAGTGGTCCAACATTTCTGTGTTCTCAAATAATATGGTTGGTTCATCAGGTGCTCTGCTATGGCTGACTTCTCTGGTTGAAGTAGTCTGCAGTGCCTTTCATGTTCCTTGATTCGTGTCTGGGCAATGCTGCATTTGGTGGTCCCTATGTAGACTTGTCCACAGCTGCATGGTATACGGTAGACTCCTGCAGAGGTGAGAGGATCCCTCTTGTCCTTTGCTGAACGTAGCATTTGTTGGATTTTCTTGGTGGGTTTGTAGCTTGTTTGTATGTTGTGTTTCCTCATCAGCTTCCCTATGTGGTCAGTAGTTCCCTTGATGTATGACAGGAACACTTTTCCTCTGGGTGGATCTTCATCTTTACTCTCGTGGCTTGTTCTTGGTCTTGCAGTTCTTCTGATGTCTGAGTTGGGGTATCCATTGGCCTGGAGAGCCCAGTTGAGGTGGTTCAGTTCATCTTGGAGGAGGTGCGGTTCGCAGATTCTTTTTGCACAGTCTGTTAGTGGAGGCTTGGAAGTTTGCTATTTCCAGCATACAAAGTGCTTCAACAAGGTTTGGTGTTTACAAAGCATTTGTAAACTTGCTGAGCCAGGTTTACCATGGGATCTGGGATATATTTGGATCTGCTGCGGTGCACTTAAGGATGATACTCAGACTTTCTTTAATGCATTTCATACTCCTTAATTTGCATTGTAGCTGTTTAGTGTCAGCTTGAAACCACATTGTATGGTCAATGTAGATGGTCCAAAATGTCACTTGAATACAAAGGCTCTTTGTCATAGAATCATAGAATCATAGAGTTGGAAGAGACCTCATGGGCCATCCAGTCCAACCCCATTCTGCCAAGAAGCAGGAATATTGCATTCAAATCACCCCTGACAGATGGCCATCCAGCCTCTATTTAAAAGCTTCCAAAGAAGGAGCCTCCACCACACTCCAGAGCAGAGAGTTCCACTGCTGAATGGCTTTCACAGTCAGGAAGTTATTCCTCATGTTCAGATGGAATCTCCTTTCTTGTAGTTTGAAGCCATTTTTCCGCATCCTAGTCCCCAAGGAAGCAGAAAGCTTGCTCCCTCCTCCCTGTGATTTCCTCTCACATATTTATACATGGTTATCATATCTCCTCTTAGTCTTCTCTTCTTCAGGCTAAACATGCCCAGCTCTTTAAGCCGCTCCTCATAGGGCTTGTTCTCCAGATCCTTGATCATTTTAGTCTCCCTCCTCTGGACACATTCCAGCTTGTCAATATCTGTCTTGAATTGTGGTGCCCAGAATTGGACACAGTATTCCAGGTGTGGTCTAACCAAGGCGGAATAGAGGGGTAGCATTACTTCCCTAGATCTAGACACTAGACTCCTATTGATGCAGGCCAAAATCCCAATGGGTTTTGGTGACCAGACACCAAGGAGCAGGGACTTAAAATTCCCTTGAACAGAGTTCCACAGCTCAGGAACATCTATCAAGAAACCATTGAGGGCACCAAAATAGTAGAGTAAAGTGTCATTGCTCTATTGTAAGATTTCTCTTAACCGAGAACAAAAAATAATTTTACAGATCTTCAATTATCATGTTAAGAATTACATTTCCAGCCATTTGTTACTATTGTGAATAAGCCTCATTTTTTGATTGCTTTTAACACACATGATAGTTTTGTGGGGGAAAAAGGAGGTTTCCAACAAAAAGCTCTTATTCACCCAATAATTATTAATCAGAATGTTTTATGCCCAATGTGCAGACTGAATAGAATGAGATTCAATTCTTATTGAACAAATGTTCAGCAAGAGCCTATGTAACATAAGAAGGCTTGATAGAACTTGGCCTTTTATGTTTCCTGAATAAATTATAATTAAACAAGCACTAATTTTAAAATTACATGGGGGGGATTCTGTCAGTAAAAATCTTTATCGGCAGAGTCACCCTGGGGAATAACACCCACCCTGCAGTCAAAGGGAAAGCGGTAATGCAATGATATTTTGATGGTTTTTTAAAAAAATTGGTTTCTTTGAAGGTTGAACCCTTGAGATTTGAAAAGTAGGTGCTTATTAACATAATGCTGGAATACTGTGAAGGTTGACACACTTAGCTCCCTTAACAGGCTTGATTATTTTGTATACACCCATTCGTAATTTAGATTCTTCATATTTTAGCAATTAGTATCCTTTGGTTACTACAGTAACAGATAAATGATGAACAAGGCATCACACAGAAGAACTGTATCAGGAGGAAGAGGAGGATAGATATAGCTATGTACCCAAACAAAGACCAAATGTTTAATTAGTCCTATCTAAAACAGACCCACCGCCAATGGAATCAGTTTTCTACAATGGTGGAATTATGTGATTGTATTAGGCAGTGTTTCTCAACCTTTCTAATGCTGCAACCCCTTAATACAGTTCTTCATGTTGTGGTGATCCCCAACCATAAAATTATTTACGCTGCTACTACATAACTGTAATTTGTCTACTGTTATAAATTGTCATATAAATATCTGATATGCAGGACATATTTTCATTCACTTGTCCAAATTTGGCACAAATACCTGATATGCCCAAATTTAAATACTGGTGGGGCTGGGGGGATTGATTTTGTCATTTATGAATTGTAATTGCTGGGATTTATAGTTAACCTACAATCAAAGAGCATTCTGAACTCCACCAATGATGGAGCTGAACCAAACTTGGCACACAGAACTCCCATGACCAACAGAAATTACTGGAAGGATTTGGTGGGCATTGTCCCTGGGTTTTGGAGTTCACCTACATCCAGAAAGCACTGTGGACTCAAACAATGATGGATCTGGACCAAACTTGGCATGAATACTCAATATGCCCAGATATGAACACTAGTGGAGTTGTAGTTGCTAGAATTTATTATTCACCTACAAAGAGCATTCCAAACCCCACCAATGATAGAATTGGGCCAAAATTCCCACACAGAACCTCCATGCTTTGAAAGGATTCTCTGTCGTGAGCCTCCCTCTATCCTCACACTCTCTCCCCTGCCTGCACATGTACACCACGCTGCCATGCACCAAGCATGCATTCTCTGCCCTCTGCACATGGAGCCTCAGAAACAGTTGCACGTGCAAGTGTGATACACCTCCCACCGCCAACCCAATAAGTACGCTCATACATGATGTTGGGATGAACAATGGACACAACTCATTTATTGACAACAGGAACAAGGGTTGGCAGCTAAGCATGGGTCCTGGATCACGATCGGGCAGCCCGCTGCTGTCCAATACCACAAAAACCAGGGTGCCGCTGGCACAATACTGGGCAAACATAAACTCGGCACCCCTGGGACCACCATATGTTCCCCCTTTCCGCTAGGGGGGATACCAGACCAGATCCAGGGCCCATGCCCCACGCCCACAAGGAGTTGTGACAGGAAGCACAAAAACAAAACAAGCAACTGATAACAGGTAACCAGAACAAGGTAAAAAACAACAACATATGATAGTCATGTATAAATATGTGAGAGGAAGCCACAGGGAGGAGGGAGCAAGCTTGTTTTCTGCTTCCCTGGAAACTAGGACGCAATGGAACAATGGCTTCAAACTACAAGAGAGGAGATTCCATCTGAACATGAGGAAGAACTTCCTGACTGTGAGAGCCGTTCAGCAGTGGAACTCTCTGCCCCGGAGTGTGGTGGAGGCTCCTTCTTTGGAAGCTTTTAAACAGAGGCTGGATGGCCATCTGTCAGGGGTGATTCGAATGCAATATTCCTGCTTCTTGGCAGGGGGTTGGACTGGATGGCCCATGAGGTCTCTTCCAACTCTTTGATTCTATGATTCTATGATTCTAACAAAAGCTGACCACCGATGAGACATAAACCGCATGCAGGGTGGGTGGGATGGGTCAGCTGGAGCAGGCACAGTGCCTGCTGCGGAGCTTGGGCGCGAAGAGGGAGAGGCCAGCTCCGGCCTCTCCCACGGTTGACCAGCCAGCGGGAAACCTTTCTGCCATCTGAGGGAGCTTCTGGGAGGAAGAAGTCTCCCTGAGGCAAGAATGGTGGTGAGGGACGCCCTGCACCACAACTTCCCTGGCCCGGTAAGTTGGGCCATGCCTTTTCTCCTCTTGGCTGAGAGGCCAGCCAATCACAGCAGAGAAGGGCTTTTGGTTGGAGGATTTGTCATCTATTTTGAAAAAGGAAATGAAGGACAAGCAGAGAGATCTTCAATCTTCTCTGCCAAAGGGTCTCCTAAGATTATCAGAAATATATGTTCTGAAACCCCCTCGCTCGTGACCCCTCCAGGGGTCCCAACCCACAGGTTGAGGAACGCTGCTGTAAGGCAAGGATTAATGCTGGTAACCACAGTGCTGTTGGTAGGGTCTTCCCATATCAGAAAAAGTTTTGCTGAGGAATCAGATTAAATGTACCCACCAGCTTCTGGGTAGCAGCAATAGTAAGGGTGACACTCTCTCAAAGGCAACAGCAGTGGCACAATAACTAGAGGTTGTTACTATTGTGCAGAAAGAATGAAACAAGAAATCTTGTCAGAAGATGACACTCCCACATTATATAGCACTCAGTGCTATATACTGGTGCAGAGCAGAGGACACATAAGAAAAGTGCTACAGCTAATGACACAACTGGACTCAAGCCAAAAGGATGACTTGCTGTTGATGTGCTTAGAGGTGAAAGAAATGTATGAAGCTGCACAACACATATTTTAAGAACATGGATTGTGAGAAGCATGAATCAGGGAAAGATAAGCAGAGTAAAGCAAAAAAGTGAAACAAATAAACGTTGCAGTAATTGGGATGAGCAATCTAAAATGAAAAAGAATGCAAAAATTTTGGTCAGATAATTACACAAAAGGAATGAGTTCGCATTAATAGTGAGGAGAAATCCAACAAACGCAGTCAAATGATATAATGCAATTTCTGGTTGAAACAGATTGAAGACAAAAACTTAATATAACCACCATTTATGCTCCAAATATAGAGGAAAGAGAAAGAGGAGAAGAAACAAATATTTTGTATTGGTGTCTTCTCAGGAAGATCATACTTTACAAAAAGGTTATGATTTTCCAAATGGTAGCGAATACCAATTAATCTCCAAAAGGACAGATTTCCAAAAGGCTCTAGAGATTCTGGTTTTACAAAAAGTTTGTAACACATTTTTGGGGGGTCAGAAAATACCATTAGGAGCATGGGAAACATAGAATCATAGAATCAAAGAGTTGGAAGAGACCTCATGGGCCATCCAGTCCAACCCCATTCTGCCAAGAAGCAGGAATATTGCATTCAAATCACCCCTGACAGATGGCCATCCAGCCTCTGTTTAAAAGCTTCCAAAGAAGGAGCCTCCACCACACTCCGGGGCAGAGAGTTCCACTGCTGAACAGCTCTCACAGTCAGGAAGTTCTTCCTCATGTTCAGATGGAATCTCCTCTCTTGTAGTTTGAAACCATTGTTCCGCGTCCTAGTCTCCAAGGAAGCAGAAAACAAGCTTGCTTCCTCCTCCCTGTGGCTTCCTCTCACATATTTATACATGGCTATCATATCTCCTCTCAGCCTTCTCTTCTTCAGGCTAAACATGCCTAGCTCCTTAAGCTGCTCCTCATAGGGCTTGTTCTCCAGACCCTTGATTATTTTAGTCACCTGCCTCTGGACACATTCCAGAATTGGACACAATATTCCAGGTGTGGTCTAACCAAAGCAGAATAGAGGGGTAGCATTACTTCCCTAGATCTAGACACTATGCTCCTATTGATGCAGGCCAAAATCTCATTGGCTTTTTTTGCCGCCACATCACATTGTTGGCTCATGTTTAACTTGTTGTCCACGAGGACTCCAAGATCATTTTCACACGTACTGCTCTCGAGCCAGGCATCCCCCATTTTGTATCTTTGCATTTCGTTTTTCCTGCCAAAGTGGAGTATCTTGCATTTGTCACTGCTGAACTTCATTTTGTTAGTTTTGGCCCATCTCTTCCTTCTCTACCTCTTTTGCCGCCACATCACATTGTTGGCTCATATATTTTTTGAGTGCTCAGAAACTTCACTCAAGTTTGTTCAAGTAATCTACACTGGAAAAATACTATCCAAATGGGAGGGGAGACAGAGGCCATATATCGTTACTTAATGCCACTGTAACTGGCTTACTACACAACAAACCAAATGTGGTATAGCCATCCTCATTTGGGTCCTCATGTGTTTATATATGATAAACTCAGTATTTTTGCAAATCCAAGACTCACAATAAAACTGGAATTGTTTTGAACTACCCTCTGTGGTTGGTAGATTATGGGTGTTTGAGGTGGTCAGTTTTTAAAAGTTCTAAATTATATGAATGCCTAAAAGAGATGTTCAATCAATAAGAGCTGGTTGAAGATATGAAACAAGTACAGTAGAGTCTCCCTAATCCAATACAAATGGACTGGAAGAACGTTGGATAAGCAAAAATGTTGGATAATAAGGAGGGATTAAGGAAAAGCCTATTAAATGTCATATTACATTATGATTTTACAAATTAAGCACCAAAACGTCATGCTTTACAACAAATTGACAGAAAAAGCAGTTCAATACATGGTAACATTATGAAGTAATTACTGTATTACTTTTACTTTACTTACTTACTTACTTAGGCGATCCCTCGTTGGACGAGTAAGATGGTCTTCCATGATGGGTTTCCTTGTGGATCCGTAGGTGGCTGTGGAGCCCTATTCTTGACCCGCATCTTCTCCCACAGAGAAGGCATTGGTTGCCATGTGTAAGGCGGTCCCGGTCGGGGTTGGCTTGATGCGCCTTTCTCCTGGCACATTTCACTCTTTCACCCTCCACTCGTGCCTCCTCGAATTCTGCAGCACTGCTGGTCACAGCTGACCTCCAGCTGGAGCGCTGGACTTTCCAGTTCTCCAGGGCCTGGGCTTCCCAGTTCTCAGTGTCTATGCCAGAGATTTTAAGGTTGGCTTGGAGGTCATCTTTAAATCTCTTTTCCTGTCCACCAACGTTCCGTTTTCCATTCTTAAGTTCAGAGTAGAGCAACTGCTTTGGGAGACGGTGGTCAGGCATCCAGACAACATGGCCGGTCCAACGGAGTTGATGGCAGAAGACCATCGCTTCAATGCTGGTGGTCTTTGCTTCTTCCAGCACGCTGACATTTGTCCGCTTGTCTTCCCAAGATATTTGCAGGATTTTCCAGAGGCAGCGCTGATGGAATAGTTCCAGGAGTTGCATGTGATGTCTGTAGACAGTCCATGTTTCGCAGGCATATAGCAGGGTTGGGGGGACAATAGCTTTATAGACAAGCACCTTGGTATCCCTGCGGATGTCCCGGTCCTCAAACACTCTCTGCTTCATTCGGGAAAATGCTGCACTCGCAGAGCTCAGGCGGTGTTGTATTTCGGTGTCGATGTTGACTTTGGTGGAGAGATGGCTGCCAAGGTAGCAGAAATGGTCAACATTTGCTAATGTTACACCATTAAGCTGTATCTCTTTCTTTGGGGAGGGGATGGCTGGTGACTGCTGGAACAGCACTTTGGTTTTCTCGATGTTCAGTGACAGGCCAAGCTTTATGTATGCTTCTGCGAAGGTGTTTTAAGTGGCTTGTAGATCTTTTTCTGAATACGCACAGACGACATTGTCATCAGCATACTGGAGTTCTATAACAGATGTTGTTGTAACCTTAATTTTGGATTTCAGTCTGCTGAGGTTAAACAACTTGCCATCTGTCCGATAGATGACTTCCACTCTGGTGGGAAGCTTCCCGTCATTTACTAATTTAGCACCAAAACATCACAATGTATTGAAACAGATGAGGATCAAGCCAGGAGGCAGATTGCATTGAATAATACAGAACGCTGGATGAGCGAAGGTTGGATAAACAAGACTCTACTGTATTAGGATTCTATCAGTACCAAATTAATGAATGCTGAAGACATTTTATATGATGTGCTTAGAGCTATTATATTTCTACTTCATTTGAATGCAGCTTGAATGAGTCCGCACCAATAGTAATGTAACATTTATCTGCAAACTGCTTAGAAATCCAGCACTGTATGATCCACCCCCCTCCCCATGTGATTTACAGAATACATACAAAGTCTTCAATTGTCACAGTTCATACAAAGTATCTGATGCTAAATGGAGGGAAAATTTGAGGGGTGGAAGCCCAGAGTCCCAGACAACCCTCCTACTGAGATTTTCAAAGATGTGCCGTGAGTGAAGGTTAAATGGTGTCATACATTATCCAAGACAAGAAAGGAGATTGGCAAGGTCAGTCTATTTCTAGCAGCAGCATTAAGACACTGGTTAGATAGAGACTTGAAAAGCCTTGAGAAGTCAAGGGACAATGGCCTGTTTTAAAAGAGAGAGTGGAAGAAAGAGAAAGAAGTGAAACGAGATTTTCTGCTCAGCATAGAAGCAAAATAGAAATCCACTTAGTGAAGTAATGCCGTCCAACGTGACTAGAAAAAACAAATAACAAAAAAAATGGCACAAGAACTAAAGTACAATAAATGGAGAAACCACCAAATATGAAAGGAATATCAACTCAATTTATTACGAGAGAAAAGACAAATTACTTTAACCATTTATAGTGGTGTGTGATGGACTTAGTGGTGTGTGTGCTATATGCCTGTGAAACCTGGACTGTCTACAGATGCCACATGCAACTCCTGGAACTATTCCATCAGTGCTGCCTCCGGAAAATCCTGCAAATCTCCTGGGAAGACAAGCGGACAAATGTCAGTGTGCTGGAAGGAGCAAAGACCACCAGCATTGAAGCGATGGTCCTCCAACATCAACTCCGCTGGGCCGGCCACGTTGTCCGGATGCCTGACCACCGTCTCCCAAAGCAGTTGCTCTACTCTGAACTTAAGAACGGAAAACGGAACGTTGGTGGACAGGAAAAGAGATTTAAAGATGGCCTCAAAGCCAACTTTAAAAACTCTGGCATAGACACTGAGAACTGGGAAGCCCTGGCCCTTGAGCGCTCCAGCTGGAGGTCAGCTGTGACCAGCAGTGCTACAGAATTCGAGGAGGCACGAGTGGAGAGTGAAAGAGTGAAACGTGCCAGGAGGAAGGTGCGTCAAGCCAACTCCGACCGGGACCGCCTTCCACCTGGAAACCAATGCCCTCACTGCGGGAGAAGATGCGGGTCAAGAATAGGGCTCCTCAGCCACATGCGGACCCACAAGGAAACCCATAATGGAAGACCATCTTACTCATCCAATGAGGGATCGCCTAAGTAAGTAAGTAAGTAAGTAAGTAAGTAAGTAAGTAAGTAAGATGGACTTAGGGAAAGGACAGATGCCAGGTTCTTGGAGAAACATGTTACAGTGGTTCATAAAGAGGATAGAAATGACACTTAAAATAAAGTTATATTTCATTGCTCAGTAATGGCGTTATGATATTTAGTACTATTCTGGCAAACACAATTAGGAAGTATATCTCACAGAATATTCGTGAAGGTCAGAGTGGATTTTTTCCAAATTCCATTGTTGTATTGTAGTGGGTAAAATTGAACTCTATGGCAAATAACAGACTACCAAAATTGTGCCTGTTAAAGCAGACAAAAAAAAAAAAAATCAACATCAGACCTCTTGGCTAGTTCAATTGACAAAACACATTAGGAGTTGTGGACTTCCGATTCTGTATCCAAATCTCCTAGAAGAACTAGATCCAAAACTGGTTGCACAACGAATACTGGATGTAGAAGCTCAGAAAGACATTTCCAGCCTCAGTAAAGCCAGCTCATTGAAATGTCTAAGTTATTTTAAACATACTTCTCAATCAGTTGTTTATTTGTTCAGTCTCTTCCAACTTTTCGTGACTACCTAGACCAGCCCAGGCCAAAGCTCCCTGTTGGCTGTGGCCACCCCCAGGTCCTTCAGAGTCAAGCCAGTCACTTCAAAGATACCATCTTTGGCAGTCTTTAAGAGGAGCTTGAAGACGTGGTTGTTCCAATGTGCCTTCCCAGAATAATGATCCCATAGCACTTTGTCCTCCAAAGCACTTTATATTGTTTTAGGTCTGCTCGTATGTTCCCACAAACCGCTTAAAGTGTGTCGTCCTATTGATAATGCCTGTGTTATTGTTTTATTGTTTTGTTGTTTTAAATTGCTTATATTGATATTGTTATTGCTTGTATTGTTGTATTTTGGGCTCGGCCTCATGTAAGCCACACCGAGTCCCTTGGGGAGATAGTAGCGGGGTATAAATAGAGTGTTGTTGTTGTTGTTATTATTATTATTATTATTATTATTATTATTATTATTATTATCTTTCCCCTCTTCCTTTTTCCTTCCATTTCCCCCAGCATCATTATCTTCTCCAAGCTTTCCTGTCTGCTCATTATGTGGCCAATGTACTTCATCTTTGCCTCTAATATCCTTCCCTCCAGTCAGCAGTCCGGCTTTATTTTTTGGAGTATGGACTGGTTTGATCTTCTTGCAGTCCGAGGCACTCTCAGAACTTTCCTCCAACACCACAGTTCAAAAGCATCCTTCACTCAGCCTTCCTTATGGTCCAGCTCTCACATCCATAGGGTACTATGGGGAATACCATTGCTTTAACTATGTGGATCTTCGTTGCCAGTGTGATGTCACTACTCTTCTCTATTTTATCGAGATTAGTCATTGCTCTCCTCCCAAGAAGGAAACATTTTCTGCTTTCCTGGCTACAGTCTGCATCTGCAGTAATCATTGCACCTAGAAATACAAAGTCTATTACTGTCTCCATGTTTTTTCCCTCTATTTACCAGTTATCGATCAGTCTGGTTGCCATAATATTGGTTTTTTTTTATATTTAACTGCAACCCAGCTTTTGCACTTTCAGACAGCCCAATATCTAAAGACAGAAATGCCTAAACACCCCAGGAGGGTATTTAACAGAATTAGATTTGAACAGCTGGGCACAATGGTCAAATATGGAAGGTTTAACCAAGTTCCATATAATGAACAGTTTTGTATCTGTGGAGCATCAGAGATAGAAGATATCATACATGTACTGTTTAGTTGTAACTTGTACAAGAAAGAGAGAAACCAATATCTTGGGTCGTACATTATACAACAAACACACTGGGATCCGTATATTAAAACTACATTTTATTGGCTGGCCAGAATGCTAAAATCTATATATATAAAATGCTCTGTGCATAATGAGTACCTTAAAAACAAAAGAACCAATGAACGAAATCACACTAAACTTGGCAACAAAATGTCTCACAACACAAGGAGTGACCATCACTCAAAAAATTATGATTTTGTCATTTGGGAGTTGTAGTTGCTGGGATTTATAGTTCACCTATAATCAAAGAGCATTCTGAACTCCACCAATGATGGAATTGAACCAAACTTGGCACACAGCACCCCCATGACCAACAGAAAACGCTAGAAGGGTTTGGTGGGCATTGACCTTGGGTTTTGGAGTTGTAGTTCACCTACATCTAGAGAGCACTGTGGACCCAAACAATGATGGATCTGTACCTAACTTGGAACGAATATTCAATATGCCCAAATATGGACACAGATGGAGTTTGAGGGAAATAGACCTTGAAATTTGGGAGTTGTAGTTAATGGGATTTATAGTTCACCTACAATCAAGGAGCATTCTGAACCCCACAACAACAGAATTGGGGCAAACTTCCAACACAGAATCCTCGTGACCAACAGAAAATACTGTGTTTTCTAGTAGTCTTTGGTGACCCTTCTGACACCTCCTCACACCCCCCCCCCCCCCCCCCCCCCCCCCCCCCCCCCCCCCCCGGATCCCAAACCCTAGGTTGAGAAATGCTGCCTTAAGGTCATTCAGTCCAACTCCCTTCACCAGGGCAAGAAAACATAATCAAAGCCCTCCTGACAAAGGGCCATCCAGCCATTCACATACACATATATGTATATGACAGATGCAGTATCAAAGATTTGAAAGGGACTCCTAAAGAAGGACAATGGCATGTTGCACGTTCCAGAGTAGGCAAACCAGACAATCCCCACAACACTGGCAAAGAAACAGCAAGAAATACTGTTTACCCACAAGCATAAAGACATTATATATATTAGAAACCAACACTTTCTCATTACTTTATTTTCCAGATCACCAGACTGGGCCACAGCAATGCATGGCAGGGGACCGCTAGTAGCATATAAAACAGCCCTTTTTATATTCAAAGCAATACAGCTGAGAACTGTGTATTTACAGTCGATAGGGGTAAACTGTAAAGGTGATGCAGATATTTGATCTGGATTGGGACCTTGCTAACAGCTTGTTTATTTTAACTTATGTTGTACTGTGGGTTGTATGTTGTACGCGTATGTGTATGTGTATGTGCTTGTCAAAAGTTTTGATACAGCCAATAGGATAATCAATAAAATGTACTGCTGTATTGCTTTTCAATACAATTCAATATTTGGTATATCACTATGATTAAAAAAAATCTGATTTGTTAAATGTGAAGAAAGCATTTTATAATATTTATTGAAATCATATACCGTACTTAAAGAATTCCTGACCACCGCCTCCCAAAGCAGTTGCTCTACTCTGAACTTAAGAACAGAAAACGGAACGTTGGTGGACAGGAAAAGAGATTTAAAGATGGCCTCAAAACCAACCTTAAAATTTCTGGCATAGAAACTGAGAACTGGGAAGCCCTGGCCCTTGACCGCTCCAGCTGGAGGTCAGCTGTGACCAGCAGTGCTGCAGAATTCGAGGAGGCACGAGTGGAGGGCGAAAGAGAGAAACGTGCCAGGAGGAAGGCACGTCAAGCCAACCCCGACCGGGACCGCCTTCCACCTGGAAACCAATGCCCTCACTGTGGGAGAAGATGCAGAGCAAGAATAGGGCTCCACAGCCACCTACGAACCCACAAGGAAACACATAATGGAAGACCATCTTACGCATCCAACGAGGGATTGCCTAAGTAAGTAAGTAAGTAAGTACTTAAAGAATTACAGAGAATGGATTTTGGCAAAAAATAGTATCTGGACTTCTTGGTGGTGGCTCCTTGGCTGTGGAACGCCCTTCCCACGGACATTAGACTAGCACCATCTCTAATGGTATTCCGCAAAAAAGTGAAGACCTGGCTGTTTGAGCAGGCGTTCGAATAATTAGTGCAATGATTGGTAATGAACATAGGAATGGAACAATGGATGACGAATCTGGATTATGTTTTTGATGATTTGACGATAGTGAATGGTTATTGTAGTAATTGTTTATTAATTGTGTAATGTGTTAGGTTGTTAACTGTTTTTTACACTGTAGCATTGCATTTTTTGCTGTTCTTATTTGTTGTGAACCGGTATATAAGTAAAGTAAAGTAAATAAATAAACAAATAATGCAATATATTCAGTTTAAAAGGTCCAATGTTACAATGTTGACTAAAAGAGAACTAAGCAAGGCTGTTCCTTTTTGCCTCTGCTTTTCATTTTGGCATTGGAGACTTTACTGAGAAACATCAGACAGGATGACAGCATCTGTGAAGCAAAGGTTAAAAAGAGACCAATGTAAGCTGTAGGTTTATACAAATGGCTTAGTGACAAAGGCTGAAAATCCATTGGATTTTAATGAAGACTCATCTGAAAAAAAAAAAAAACCAAGTTCAGGGTCTAAAGTATATTGTGATAAAACAAAACCACTAACTAAAAATAAGAGTCCAGAAGAGGAAAAGGATAATTTATTTTTCCAATTGCAAAACAGAAACAAGGGGATTTAATATTAGAGCATTACAACTTCAAAGAATAACAGTTAATTCTTTCGAAATGACAATGAAAATGTGTGGAAAAAAATCAAAAGGAATTTAAGAAAAGGGGAATGTTAAATTTATCCCTTGCAATTTCAGTAATAAAAGAAAATGTGTCAGGACTTCTATTTTCTTCCCAAGCAATCTTTATGGGAAGACATAAAATAATATTTATGCTATGCCAGGAAGAAATGTTTAGAATTCTATGCTAGGAGAGGAAAAAAAGAGGGGGGGGGGGTGAGGGGTGGACCTCAAATTATTATATAATTTCTTAAGGGGGTAGGAGCCCCCGGTGGCGCAGTGGGTTAAAGCGCTGAGTTGCTGAGCTTGTTGACCGAAAGGTAGCAGGTTTGATTCCGGGGAGCGACGTGAGCTTCCGCTCTAGCTTCTGCCAACTTAGCAGTTCGAAAACATGCAAATGTGAGCAGATCAATATGTACCGCTCCAGCGGGAAGGTAACGGCGCTCCATGCAGTCATGCCGGCCACATGACCTTGCCGGTGTCTATGGACAACGCCAGCTCTTCGGCTTAGAAATGGAGATGAGCACCACACCCCAGAGTCAGACATGACTGGACTTAATATCAGGGGACAACCTTTACCTTTACTACTTAAGGGTGCAGATTCGTTTAAGTGGCATTCAAACAAAGAAGAAATATATTTCTTAGCTATCTTATTTTTATATTTGGGGATAGATATTAGGCATGGATAAAGCTGCGTCGGATTACTCGTTACTCTTAATAATTTCATTAAAGTTACCTTTTTGAAGCGATTTCAAAGCATTTTAAAAACTCGGAAGTCCCTTTGCCCTTTCAAAGCTTTCTCTGCCATTTTTGTTATGACTGGGAAGTGAGTCAGAAATTTTCAGCCCTCCTGCCTGCTGGGAGGCTGGGAGACTCCTTGCCTCCCCTCATAGTCAATCAGGGGAGACTTTTGGGGAGGGGATGGGTTTCGGCACTGGCCGTCATTACTGTATAAAAAGGTGAGCGCGTGGTTCAGAGGCTCATTCAGAGCGGGGAAGGGGGAAAGACGGGAGACAGATGGAAGACGGAAGACAAAGACTAAGGGAAGGGAGGTAGGAAGAAGAGCACGGTGGGCAAGCAAGCAAGCAGAAAGGAAGAGGGCTAGGAAAAAAGATGTTGCCAGGCTGTCTACCTGCCTGCCTGCCTGGGCAGTGGGCACAGCCTGTCCTGCCGCTTGTGTGTTGTTGCTGTTGGGGTTTGGGTCGGGTGGGCACCGTGAGGGTAGTGTGTGTGTGGGTAAGTGCTGTGAGTGTGAGCAACACAGAGGAACCAAAGCACTCACTCCAATATTTTAAAAACCAATGTTGTAGCTGGTCTCTCTGGCCTCAGTGTTTTTTAGTTGCATATTGCCTAAAAAGAACTAGATCTCCCATCAATTCAAGCCACTCTTTGAACACAAACTCCCCTTCCCAAAGTAGTGAAATCAGCTTCTAAGGCAAAAAGGGCAGGACTCTTTCTTAATCTCTTTGTTTGCTGTAAGTTTCCTAAGAAGACACTAGAAATCCCACACATTGTGCAATTGCGTCCACCATTAACGAAGTGATTCAGAAATTTTGGAAATTTCAGAAAGTTCCGAAATTTTGGGGGGGAAAAATTCGGAATTCAATTCCAAATCGAACCAACAGCGCCCCCTACATCTGAAATGAGTTTTGAACCATTTTTAATAATCCAAGCCTAATAAATATATTTCTTAATTACCACAAGAATATTGATAGTGAATAGGCAGCCAGTATAGTACTTTTGATCATCTAAGTATCTATCTCAAAGTATGTAGGTATGTTTACTAGTGGACCATAGTTTTAAGCTTCTTTTGAAATGATGTGACTGTATTTGATTTTAATGAAAAAGCCAATTTAGAATTTTGTTGGTTTGGTGACTGGTGGGTGACTGAAATAAATACCATGTTTGTATTGTCCAATAAAACCATAGGAAATAGTAATAGTAATAGTAATAGTAATAGTAATAATAATAATAATAATAATAATAATAATAATAATAATAACAATTTAATAATAATTTAATAATAATAATTTAATAATAATAATAATAACAATTTTTGTATGCCACCACCATCTCCCCAAAGGGACTCAGGGTGGCTTACATGGGGACAAGCCCGGTCAAACATAGTTAAAATATAACACATTAAAATTTATAAAACAACATCATAAAACAACAACAGCATAAAACAACCATTTAGCAAACAACCAATAGCCTGACATGGTAAACAATACTGAGCTCGGGTTCTCCTTAAGTCAATAAGTGACTTGAAGCCTCTTACATATATGTATGCATATAGAAATTGAAAAAATTTTTTTTTCCAGGACTGGTTCATTTTCTTAATATAGAGTAATCTATAGGGATGCCTCTAGATGGTGCTGATACCTCAGGAACCATTCTTAGCATCTCTAAAGTGTGTCTTGAAGGTAGTGCGTGCATGAACCTGCTTTGATTTGTCTAAGAGACTACTGTCAAATTTGAAGCTTTCCTACTGAGCTGAACTTTAAAAGAAAGCCAACTAAAAAAGTCCACTTCACTATCTCTCAATAGAGTTTGGTAGATTAGAAGTTTGGTTTCTGATCTAGAGAAGATGAGTCTCAGAAAAAATAAGATCCTTTTATCAAACTAGAAAATGTATATGATTGAAATGGGAACCTCCCATCTTCAGCTCTTTAGCCAATAACGCATTAGTTGTCATGTTAGCTATACAGTTTTTCAGAGATAATAGGTCAGAAACGCTTATGATAGTGGTTCTCAACCTGTGGGTTCCCAGATGTTTTGGCCTACAATTCCCAGAAATTTCAGTCAGTCTACCAACTGTTAGGATTTCTTGGAGTTGAAGTCCAAAACATCTTGGGACTCACAGGTTGGGAACCACTGGCCTACAGGTTTGAGGAGTCGGATTATTTTCATTGATAAACAATGCTCAACCAGAGAAGTCAGCCATAGCGGAGCACCTGATGAACCAGCCTGGACACAGCATATTATTTGAGAACACAGAAATGCTGGACCACACCAACAACCACCATGTCAGACTACACAGAGAAGCCATTGAAATCCACAAGCATGTGGACAATTTCAACAGAAAGGAGGAGACCACGAAAATGAACAAAATCTGGCTACCACTATTAAAAAAAACTCTAAAATTACAACAACAAAACAGCAGAGAGGAAACAACCAGGCACATCTTAACACCTCTCAACAAAACATTTTCCCAGGCTCAGCCAGGCCTTCAAATGCTAATGAAGGTGGTCAGCTGAAACATTCACACCTAGCTTCAGCAGAGAAGAGTCCTTTGTCTCACCCTGGTCATTCCACAGATATATAAACCCATTTTCCTATTTCCAACAGACCTCACTACCTCTGAGGATGCTTGCCATAGATGAAGGCTAAACGTCAGGAAAAATGCTTCTAGAACATGGCCCTATAGCCCGAAAAAACCCACAAGAACCTAATGCTCAGAAAAGCCTCATCAGGGCGAATGTCAAGGCATTTCTGGACTAATATAGACTTTATAAATATTCTCTGGGGACTGGATTTGTTACCATGCACAAATGGTCAGAAAGAAGAAGAAGGGTTTAAGTAGTGAGTGGGACTTACTGCGGTGTGCCTCATGATATCAGCTGTGTCTCTTTGCAAGTATGTCATTAATCAGATTTTAGAGACCCTCATTAAAATGATGATCTTTTGTGTATTTGCTGTAAATACTTGTGTTCAGATTCAAGCGATAGCACAATTGATTATATTTATTCTTTCATTTTTATTTGCCATATTTATATCCTGCCCTTCTCAAACCTGAAGCGGACTCAGAGCAGCGGACAAAGGCACAATCCTACAATCCCTTGAAGGAACTTGTCAGTTTAATTTCCCCTCATATTCCATTTTCAATAAATGCTAAATTATCTCAGACATTAAAAAAAAACACCAGAACATTTTGGCAAGTTCTTATTAAAACTGCAATGAGTTAATTCTTCCCCATCCCTCAACTGAACTAGCCAATTCAATTGATGCAGCTAAATTCTAGCGGGGAAGGAATTATTTTGTATTACTCATCATTTTGTTGTTGTTTATTCATTCAGTTGCTTCCATTGAAATGGCTAAATCATTTTAATTATATTTTTCAATCAGTTTATTTATTCAGTTGCTTCCAACTCTTTGTGACTTCCTGGACCAGCCCATGCCACAGCTCCCTGTTGGCCGTCGCCACTCCCAGCTCCTTCAGAGTCAAGCCAGTCACTTCAAGGATACCATCCACCCAAATAGGCCTTTTTCCATCTATGACAAGCGAGGCAATTGGCACCCTACCTATCTGATGAGGCTCTGGCAACAGTCATCCATGCCATGGTCATGTCTAGGCTGGACTAATTTAAATTTAAATTCAAATCATTTATTTCGGTCATTGACCAGCACAGGAAATAGAGTCACATTTTCATACAAACTTGGTATGTTTGGTACATTAAAAGTATAAATATAACTACTGAAGCACAATTTGGGTGAGGGAGTGGAAGGGGAAACAGGGTAAAAACATACAATGCCCAGATCCATCATCAAATTGTAGATTCAGGGAAGAAGATTACTGGACACTCAGTTAACTTTTGGGACTAGTCATTGCCTGACGGATTTTGTATGCTGCTGCACAGAACTTTGCAACATTGTAGGTTGTAGCTGAATTAATATCTGCAAGTAGCATGGAGGTATAAAATTATCCTGAATGGCCTGGGTGCTTGTATATCAGAGGTAAGATAAGCCTGACACGGATATCCCTGTAGAACGGGCACTGGAGGAGCACATGTTCTATTGTTTCTACATGACCCGAGTCACAGGGGCAGAGTCTCTCTGGGAAAGGGATCTTCCAGTAGCGGCCTTCGAGTACAGCTGATGGGAGAGCGTGGCATTGAGCCAGGGTGAAAGCCCTTCGAGAGGCTGGACTATTGCAATGCCCTGTATGTTGGCCTTCCGATGTCTACGACCTGAAAGCTCCATATTGTTCAGAATGCGGCAGCCAGGCTACTCACAAGAACACCCATGAAATGCCATATAACACCAGTGCTGCGATATTTGCATTGGCTTCCAACTGATTACCGTGGTCTATATAAGATGCTAGTTCTGACCTTTAAAATTCTTTACGGCCAGGGTCCATCATACCTTAGGGACCGTCTCTCCTTCTTCCATCATCGGAGGTCGCAACGACCATCCCAACATGACTTACTTTATATACCGGGTCCTAGAGAAGTGCACTTGGAAGGGACTATTCGCAGAGCTTTTTCTATTTCTGCCCCTGCCACCCAAGCGTGATTTAGGGCCTTTTACCCTAGCACTTAAGACCTGGCTTTTTACTAGAGCTTTTGATCTATGTTAATTTTATCATAGATCTATATGTATGTATTTTTATCCTTTACAATTTAGCTTGTAAATCGCCTAGAGCATCTTGGATGGAGGGTGATTAATAAGTAATTAAATGATGATGATGATGATGATGATGATGATGATGACGACGATGATAATCTTGCCCTTGGTTGGCCCCTCTTCCCTTTTCCTTCCATTTTCCCCAGCATCATTGTCTTCTCTAAGCTTTCCTGTCTTCTCATGATGTGGACAAATTACTTCATCTTTGCCTCTAATATCCTTCTTTCCATTGAGCAGACAGGCATTGTTTACTGGAGTTTGGACTGGCTTGATCTTCTTGTGGTCCAAGGCACTCTCAGAATTTTCTTCCAACACCACAGTTCAAAATAGTTTATCTTCCTTCACTCAGACTTCCTTATGGTCCAGCTCTCACATCTGTAGGTGACTATGGGGAATATCATTGCTATAACTATGTGGATCTTCATTTACCCATCTAAACTCCTGTGCCAGCAGGACTGAAGACCGACAGGTCACAGGTTCAAATCCGGGGAGAGGCAGATGAGCTCCCTCTATCAGCTCCAGCTCCTCATGCGGGGACATGAGAGAAGCCTCCCACAAGGATGACAAAAACATCAAATCATCCAGGTGTCCCCTGGGCAATGTCCTTGCAGATGGCCAATTCTCTTACACCAGGAGTCACTCCTGACATGACCAAAAATGTTTTACCCATCATGTAGCTCTTAAAGATGAAAAGTGTTTGGATAAAAAAGTCAACTATAATTCAGCAGTACAAACAATAGTAATATTATAATAATAAAACTTTATTTACTGTATTGTCAAAGGCTTTCATGGTCAGAATCACTGGGTTGTTGTAGGTTTTTTCAGGCTATATGGCCATATTCTAGAAGCATTCTCTAGAATGCCTCTAGAACATGGGCATATATCCCGAAAAAACCTACAACAACCCAAACTTTATTTATATTCCATCTTATCTCCCCAGAGGGACTCAGGGTGGATTCGAAACATAAAAGGCAAATATTCAATACTCGAACACATCGATACAGTAACGAAATTTGGCAACCCAACATACAAAAACAAATTATGACTTAGCAACTAAAATTAAATAAAAATGCAACCTGTTATATCAGACAAAAGACAAAACATGACAGTTCTTGTGGGTTTTTTTCGGGCTATATGGCCATGTTCTAGAGGCATTTCTCCTGACGTTTCGCCTGCATCTATGGCAGGCATCCTTCGACAATACACAAAACATGACACATTGAAGAGAAGCATCAATTTCCAACTTCCTTGAGGGCAAATAATTGATCATTATTCAAGATATCTATTGAACTGGTGGAGCGAACATGGTATGGATACTCTTAATCAGAGGTATAATAGTAGTATTACCAACTACTCTTCCTCCTCAAAGCATAATCAAGTACTCAGTTTCTTCCTAATTTTCAGTTTAGAATGCTACAAAAATGAAACAGCTTGAATGACTGATTGTGCACCAAGTACAGTACAACAAAGCTGAAAATGCAATACTTTACAGGAATGAATTGGCAATTTTCTCACTCTGTTTTATCTGTATTGTTTTTGTCTCAAATTCTGCACGAATATGTCAAGGAATTTGCAAATTTTTGAAAGTTTCATAAATGATGAATAAAAAAAATCATCCATCTGTACTTGCTATCCCATGGATATATAGAGACATGGCTTCTGCAGAGCAATTGGGTGCCTCGGCACCGTAATTATAGCTTTGAAATCTTCTTTCAGAGGGACAAGAGGCAATAAAGGAGAATCGTGAAAATGCTGACATTTCTCAGAAGCTGGAATTCACTAAGCCAAAAGGTTACTAAGCTTTATCCTTTTCTTCTTGTGTCATATTTGTTCATCTCAGACATAACTTCCAATTACTTTCCAATTTCTACTGCAAAATGAAAGGAGTATTTGAGATGAACAGGCTGATTTTCTCCAAGTCTCTTTGACATTGTGGGATCAGTATTCTCCATAGGAAGTTGCAATTTTAACTATGATTTAAGAAATAAAGGCCATTTTTTGACTCAACCAAGTCCCTTAGGATACATTCCTTTGAAAAAAATGTCTGTCTTAAATGCTCTGTTTGGGTTATGTGCTTTTTTGAAGAATTTATTTGCTTGTATAGCCCTGTAAGACTTTTTTAAAAAAACCCACTTTCAACGTAAAGTCCAATTCACTATCTCATTACAGGGGATGCCATTTCTATTACATTTCAGAAGACCATGCTTGCAATTGAAGCTTCGGTACCAGTCCGATATGATTGGACTGTGAGTCAGCCATGGATCAGTTGATAGTTTTTCAATCTCTTCTACAGGTGGCCCTTTTTCATCTTTCTAGAAAGTCTTCGAATATCTCCCTGCTGAATTGCCTGTTTTCAAACAATGCCACTTAAATAGGAGTAGAATTGTCTCTCAGTTTGGCTTTTTCACATATCCAAATGTCCAAAGAAATCGGTTTGTGCCTTTTACCTTGCCTGCTAATAATATCTTCATTTCATCAATCTAATTTTGGAGGGAAATAAATCATTTGGTTGTCATTGCCATATCTATCATTGAAAGGCAGAAGTTATTGCTGCTTCACAAGCAACTGCAGGTCTCATAGTAGAACTTGATCAATATCTGTCTCTGACCTTTGACATTTTTCTACTCATGCCTCTTTTCTGCCTGAGAAATTTTTCTGTGACTCTGGATATACAATAAGAAAGTTTCTGTAGGTTTGTTCTTAAGTTGAATTTGTATATATGTCAGATCAGGTACTTCTTGAAAGTTTAACTCCAGATAGATAGATAGATAGATAGATAGATAGATAGATAGATAGTAGGGCTGGGTAACCACGGAAAAATTTGTGTCTAAACTCGATTCGTTTTTAGGGTGTTTTTGTGTTTCGTTTTTTAAAAGAATTCTGAAATTTTCCTTTAAAAAAGTTCAAAATATACGAAATTTCATAAAATTACGAAACAATTACGAAACGATTTTGAAACAATTACGAATCGATTCGTTAATGGCGGACGCAATTGCACAATATGCTAAAAAACCCTCCAAATGGGACAGGGGGTACTTCTGAAGCTTCCCTCTCCCTCTGTTGTTGACTGTTGGTGTGATAATTTATTTTTTATCACTGATAAAACAAACAACAACCCTAAAACTTGCACCAGACATACGGAAATAATTACGAAACAATTACGAAACAAATTACGAAACAATTATGAAACAATTACGAAATAAATTGAAAAAAATTGTTTCGATTTTTAATTACTCTTGCATGGCTCAATATCGGATCGTAAGCTAATTTAAATACGAATTAATAACAAATTACGAAATTAACGAACGAAACCACCCAACCCTAATAGATAGATAGCCCTGAGTCTGTTGACAGGATTTTTGGAGAGGTGAGAGCCACTACATGTGCTCTAGACCAGTGGCTCTCAACCTGTGGGTCCCCAGATGTTTTGGCCTTCAACTCCCAGAAACTGGCTGAGATTTCTGGGAGTTATAGGCCAAAACACCTGGGGACTCACAGGTTGAGAACCATTGCTGTAGACCCTTGCCCTACCTGGCTCATAAAGCAGGCCAGAGATGGACTGGTGGAGTGGGTAAGGGAAGTGATTGATGCCTCCTTGTATCAGGGCAGGGTTCCTGCAGGCCTCAAGGAGACTGTGGTGAGACCACTCTAATAGAACCTTCCTTGGATCCCACTGTTCTGGACAACTACAGACCGGTCTCCAGTCTCCAATTTTTAGGAAAAGTAATGGGCCCGGTGGTGCAGTGGGTTAAAGCGCTGAGCTGCTGAACTTGTTGACTGAAAGGTCACAGGTTCGATTCCGGGGAGCAGTGTGAGCTTCTGCTGTCAGCCCTAGCTTCTGCCAACCTAGCAGTTCGAAAACATGCAAATGTTAGTAGATCAATAGGTACCGCTCCGGCAGGAAGGTAACGGCGCTCCATGCAGTCATGCCGGCCACATGACCTTGGAGGTGTCTACGGACAACGCCGGCTCTTCGGCTTAGAAATTGAGATGAGCACCACACCCCAGAGTCAGACATGACTGGACTTAATGCCAGGGGGCAACCTTTACCTTTTTAACGGAACATGTGGTGTTTGTTCTGTTGTCTGTGACCCTGTTCACAATATTTCATTTCTCTTTGGTGATTGGTGAAAGTGGGGACACTTTTCCCCCATGATAACTCTTCCAGGAGTGAATTTTGCTTCCTATGAGATTTTTCTTTCTTCCTGTTGTCTCACCCCCATTCTTAACTATGAGCCATTTGGATGTTGGATGTTTGATTAATATATCTATTGTATTTACCTATACGGGCAGTCCCCAAGTTACAAGCATCCAGTTTCCAAATGCTGATTTATTATCAGTAAATGTTTGATTGATATACCTATTTTATTTACCTATATAGGCAGTCCCTGCATTACAGACATTTACTGATAATAAATCAGTATTTACAAGGCTTGCTAATCAGATTGATTTTCCTTTTCATGAAATAGAGCTGAAACACTCCCTGTAGAGTCCATTGTAAACACTGTGTAAATGGGTGGCATAGAGTAAGATTCTACAATTCCCAAATGTTTTGGGAACCCAACAATGATTTAAGGGGAGCCCACATTGGGGCGCACAACCAACAGTTTAAGAAGCACTGTTCTAAAGGGTAAGAATTTTATTTTGGTTTACTTCCCTAACCATTTTCTCCTTTTTAGTTTAAAGGCATTCAAATAAAAAATACAGATGCAACATCACTTGTCCAGAAAACAGAAAAACTACGGGGCCAAATGACCCCAAATTTGGCAACAAAACTCCTCACAATCCAAGGAGTGACCATCACAACCCCACAAAAACACCATTAAATTCAAAAAAGGAAGAAGACAACACACCTCCCCTGCCGCTCCCCCTCGTGCTGAGGACACAGGAAGGAAAGAAAGAGGTACCAAAGGAAGGAAGAAGAGAAAGTAGAAAGGAAAGAAAAAGGGAAGGAAAGGCAGGAAATAGGTAAAGAAGGAAGGAGGCAAGGAAAGAGCGAAGGAAGGAGAAAAGAAAAGGAAATAAAAAGTGAAAGAATGAAGGAAACAGGGAGGGAAGGAAGGAGAGAAGGAAAGAAAGAGGGAAAGGAAGAGGAAAGGAAGGAAGGAAAGAGAGAAGGAAGGATGGAACCAAAGAGTGAAGGAAGGAATGAAAGAAAGAGGTAGAAAAGGAAGAAATGAGAGAAAGGGGAAGAAAAGGGGGGAAGTAATATGTAGATCCGCATAGTCAAAGCCATGGTATTCCCTGTAGTAACCTACAGATGTGAGAGCTGGATCATAGGGAAGGCTGAGCAAAGGAAGATAGATGCTTTTGAGCTGTGGTGTTGGAGGAAAGTGCTGAGAGTGCCTTGGACTGCGAGAAGATCCAACCAGTCCATCCTCCAGGAATTAAAACCCGACTGCTCACTGGAGGGAAAGATACTAGAGACAAAGTTGAAGTACTTTGGCCACATCATGAGGAGACAGGAAAGCCTAGAGAAGACAATTATGCTGGGGAAAGTGGAAGGCAAAAGGAAGAGGGCCGACCAAGGGCAAGATGGATGGATGGCATCCTTGAAGTGACTGGACTGACCTTGAAGGAGCTGGGGGTGGTGACGGCCGACAGGGAGCTCTGGCGTGGGCTGGTCCATGAGGTCACGAAGAGTCGGAGGAGACTGAACGAATGAACAACAACAAGTTGATTTTTTTGTATCTTTTAACTGTATATTATGGACAATACTGTAGTCTATTACAATGGGTTGTTTATATATCTATATAAATAAAAATGTAATGTTCGTTTGTGGGGTTAACAGAACTCAAAAACCAGTGGGCCAATTGACACCAAATTTGGATAGCATACACCTAACAACTCCATGTATGTCCTTAACTCAAAAAAATTTGATTTTGTCATTTGGGAGTTGTAGTTGCTGGGATGTATAGTTCACCTAGAATCAAAGAGCATTCTGAACTCCACCAACGATGGAATTGAACCAAACTTTGCACACAGTTTCCCATGACCAACAGAAAATACTGGAAGGGTTTGGTGGGCAGTGTCCTTTGGTTTTGGAGTTGTAGTTCACCTACATCAATACAGCACTGTGGACTCAAACAATGATGCATCTGGACCAAACTCCACACGAATACTCAATATGCCCAAATGTGAACACTGGTGGAGTTTGGGGGAAATAGACCTTGACATTTGGGAGTTGTAGTTGCTGGGATTTATATCTCACCTACAATCGCAGACCATTCTGAACCCCACCAATGATAGAATTGGGCCAAACCTCCCACACAGAACCCCCATGAGGGCCACAGCAACACGTGGCAGGGGACAGCTAGTGATTCTATAAAACTGTATGTGGTGTGTATGAAGCATACATAAATTCCATGTTTAGATTTGGATCCTATCTTCAGTATATCTCATTATGTACCTATGTGCAAATACAGATACTCCAAAATCTGAAGAAGAAAAAAACCTTTGAGATTTCAAATAGTTTTGATAAGGAACACTCAACCTGTAAATTAAACTAGCTGAAGCACAACTGATACTCATGAAGTTTTTACTTAATGTCTCCTAAGTGACCTAAGTTATCCTCTTTTAACCTATTATCATATACTAGCTGTCCCCTGCCACGCGTTGCTGTGGCCTATTGTGTTGATGTGGAAAATAAAGTAATGAGAAAGTGTTGCTTTCTAATATATATAATTTCTTTGTGCTTGTGGGTAAACAGTATTTCTTGCTTTTTCTTTGTCAGTGTTGATGTGGAGAGTGTCTGGTTTGCCCACCCTGGAACATGCAACGTATCATTGCCCTTCTTTAAGGATCCCTTTAAGGATCCCTGTGTGTGTGTGTGTGAATCATATCTACCTATTTATCTATATCTATGGCTGGATGGCTCTTTGTCAGGAGGGCTTTGATTACGTTTTCTTGTCCTGGTGAAGGGAGTTGGACTGGATGGCCTTAAGTATTGTCTGTTGGTCATGGGGGTTCTGTGTGGGAAGTTTGCCTCGATTCTGTTGTTGGTGGGGTTCAAAATGCTCTTTGATTGTAGGTGAACTGTGAATCCCAGTGACTACAAATCCCAAATGTCAAGGTTTATTTCCCTCAAACTCCATCTGTGTTCACATTTGGGCATATTGAGTATTCCTGTCAAGTTTGGTCCAGATCCATCATTGTTTGAGTCCACAGTGTTCTCTGGATTGATGTGAACTACAATTCCAAAATTCAAGGTCAATGCCCACCAAACCCTTTCAGTATTTTCTGTTGGTCATGGGAGTCCTGTGTGCCAAGTTTGGTTCAATTTCATTGTTGGTGGAATTCAGAATGCTCTTTGGTTGTAGGTGAACTATAAATCCCAGCAACTACAACTCCCAAATGACAAAATCACAATTTTTTGAGTGATGGTCACTCCTTGTGTTGTGAGACGTTTTGTTGCCAAATTTGATGTGATTTCATTCATTGGTTCTTTTGTTTTTAAGCTACTCATTATGCACAGAGCATTTTTTAATATATAGATATTTCAGAGAACCGTATTAAAATCTCTACCATATTAAAATTTCCTGGATCTTAGCAGCAGAGCCTTAGACCGTTGATTTTTTAATGTTCTCCCTAACTTCCTCATGAATTAGTAGCACTGCCTTGGATAGCTCTCCCTTATTCACCTGCTGAATTGTACTGACTGCTGTCTGAGTCAAATCCCTTTCCTGTTTTTCTGTCCTTCCCCACTTACCTCAGGCATTTTGGCCATCATACATGAGCCATCATCTGTTTTCTAGCTCTTTAAAATTATTTCACTATAAATCATGGCAGAACCACTTTGTTGCCATTTGGAATTTAGTTTGAAACTGGCCTGGGCAATTTTGGTAACGGCCCAAAACTTTTTGTCCCGTATCGAGGCATATCACATATCGGTGGGCTAGGTTGCCACAAACAAGCGCACATTTTCTTTCATCATAATGATACTGGAGAAATCAACACTGGCAGATTCATCCATCTAGGGAGAAGCATTGGCAGATTTTTCTAATTAGAGATAAGCATTGGCAGAATCATTCAACTAGGGATGAACAACAACAAATTCATCCTTCATCAAACTCTTACGTGATTCCACCTGTATTCAGACTCGTTTATTTTGAATCAGGGTTGTTCTTTCTGGGTGGCTTTTCATCTTGAATGTCTATATCGTAACTGAAAATATCTGCATCTGTTGAACTTTGTCAATGAAAACTAAGGAGGATTTTATTTTCATGCAGTGTTTTTCTTTATGTGAAGAATATATGAAAAATTCACATGGTATTTGAAAAGAAAATGAGGTTTAAAATATTAAAATGCAGGAGAAAGCATAACTGACAGGCTAATTTAAGAAAGACTAGCATGTTTCAATAGGAGCATAGTGTCTAGATCTAGGGAAGTAATGCTACCCCTCTATTCTGCTTTGGTTAGACCACACCTGGAATATTGTGTCCAATTCTGGGCACCACAATTCAAGAGAGATATTGACAAGCTGGAATGTGTCTAGAGGAGGGTGACTAAAATGATCAAGGGTCTGGAGAACAAGCCCTATGAGGAGCGGCTTAAAGAGCTGGACATGTTTAGTCTGAAGAAGAGAAGGCTGAGAGGAGATATGATAGCCATGTATAAATATGTGAGAGGAAGCCACAGGGAGGAGGGAGCAAGCTTGTTTTCTGCTTCCCTGGAGACTGGGACGCGGAACAATGGCTTCAAACTACAAGAGAGGAGATTCCATCTGAACACAGGGAAGAACTTCCTTACTGTGAGAGCCGTTCAGCAGTGGAACTCTCTGCCCCGGAGTGTGGTGGAGGCTCCTTCTTTGAAAGCTTTTAAACAGAGGCTGGATGGCCATCTGTCAGGGGTGATTTGAATGCAATATTCCTGCTTCTTGGCAGAATGGGGTTGGACTGGATGGCCCATGAAGTCTCTTCCAACTCTTTGATTCTATGATTCTGGAGTGTTATGATGTAAAATATTTTTAAACAACTGAAAAGTATGTTTTTCCAATGCTGACAAATCATGATGAGAATAATTCTTGATAAATGATAATTATCACAATTTGGGAGTTATTCTGCACAAAATCTAGAATACAGCATTTTCTGTGCAGGAAACAGAAATTTTGTGTGGAAAAAAAATATTTCCATGCTTCCATGATTCTCGAATATAAAACTCTGTCTTCTGTGCAGAAAATGCTATTATTTAGGATGTATTTGATTTGCACAGAAAGCTTCATTTTCTATGCAGGAATTTATATATGTGTTCATTTTTTTTACACAATAAAGTTTTCTATACAAAAAGTTTTGTAATTAGGTATTGTTCTACATAAAATTTGCAGATATTTGATTTTAATAGAAAAGATATTGTTTTCTGAACAAAACAGCCACATTAAAATTTTGTGCAAAATAAATCCTGAAATCGGAAATGACTGAACGAATGAACAACAAAATTGTGTTTCATAAAGACAGTATTGAAAATAATAATGAAGTGAGACATTGTATTTCTTGAGCTGCATTCACAAAGCTGCTGAGAAACTTGATTGGTAAATATCCATCTCTTTGTTTCAAGAAATCATTTTCTAGTAAAGTTTAATCTTTCGAGGAGCAGCCCTATAGACATCCCCTCACTTGTGTGTATTGCCTACTGATTGTGCTATTTTGTAGCTTCTTTCCTACTTGTATGGAAATTAGACAACCTACTTCAGCATTCTGTAGTCTTTAACAAGCAGGACTGGGAATTGAGGAATAATCAGTAATGGTTATCTGCCTTTCCTATTTAAGAACAATAATGATGTTCACTCATCCTGAACAAGGCCTTTAATTAATCATTGCAGTTATGCAGGTTGAAGTCCCAATGTTACTCTTGCTGAAGCATAACAGCAACATAAACTCTTGCTTAAGTGTTTTTCTTTTATGAAATAAATCTTTACATCCATCTTCTGTAATTTATTCAAAGCTGGACTCTTCCCCAATATTATGCTTCATTACAATATTTTGCATCTTGGGTTTTAAAGGAAACGGGAAAACGAAACAGAGCAATCCTTTTAAGTTTTTCAATGCTACTGTTTTCCACAATTCAAGCAGACATTGAGCAAGCTTAAGCACGCACATTCCATTTTTATCTGTGCCTGAGAAAAGAAAATGATGTCATGTTTAATCTTGAATTAATTTTCACAAGAAGTAAACTCGGTTTTCAATAATGTTTAACTATTTTTTTTAAAAAAACAGACACACTCACAACACAGGAATAGAAACAGTATTTCATTTCTGCTATGGTTGCACTGAAATGTTGAAAATTCAGAAACAGTAGCTATGGCTTTTTTCCTGTTCATAAATTACAATATTATAAATATGACATATCTTTTTATTCATTGTTATTCATATTATGCAGGTTGGAGGTCCATTCTAAGCATGCAATGTGTTGCAGTAGAGTGTGCTGGTCAAGTTACAACTGGTAGTAGAAGGGGAAAGAGGGCTGCTCAGGTGTTGGAGCAGGAGTAGCAAAGGAAGCGAATTAGGGAGATATTCATGACACCTACAGATACTGATTCGTTTGAAGGTTTCTCAGATTGTGAAATGGAGGAGGAAGGAGACGGGGGCAGAGTTTTGAAGCGGGTTACTTGGGAGCAAGAGTCAGATGAAGAATGTGAAAGGAAACGTATCCGTGAAATACTTAATGCTCCCACTGAGGAGGAAGATTTTATGGGGTTCATGGGAAGTGACGGGACTGGGAGTAGTGACGAAGAGGAGGATGGGCTGGATTGGACCCGTGTGCAGGAAATCAGAGAACTATGTACACAACCAACATCTAATGATGAGTTTGAAGGTTTCTCTGGGGATTGGCAAGCTGGTAATACATGGGGCGATCTAAGTCTTGATAGACGATGGAAAAGTTGGAGAGACGGGCGGTGGTGATCAGCTGTGGAAGATAAGGCAGCTGAAAGTGATGAGGAAAGGGTGGAGAGCAGTTCATCATCTGACAATGAGTTATAGGATAAGAGTAGGTATCAAACTTTGGGGACTTTGCAGTAGGCAAAGTGTTGTACTCGTGCTTGGGACTTTGTTGCTGCCATTACTCTTGAGCGTGGGTCCTGGAATCTGCAGATTGCTGTGTTTCCATGCTTCTACTGACTGGAATCTTGTAAGTGCTGACTTCTACTTCCCCTCTGACTTCGGATTGTTTTTGGATGACGACATCGCATTTTGGACTTAACCATCTTCCTCTGGACGTGCTTTGACTTGGGACTGGTTTTTTTTACCGTTGTTTGTTTCCTTGTGTTTATTGAACTCTGTGTTTTTGAAGCAATTTGCTAGAACGTTTTGTTATCCCGGATTATATTCCAGTATAATCCGGATTATCTGCTAAATTACGTTTTTTGCACAGCAGTAGCTATAGACTTTCAGTTCTTGCTAAAAACACTGAGTCAAGTGTTTCTAAGCTATTTTTGTTGTGCTAATAAACTTTGTTTGGACCTTTTCTTTGTGTCTGACTCCTTTAAAGCATCTGGTTCACGACACAATGTCCAAAGTCTCCCCACAATCAACTTAAATATCCCTCCTTCCAAATATAGCCAGTTTCAAGCTATATTTAGGAGAGTGTAAAATATGCCTTCTTTTGTTTCGAATTTGCAAATGTACTTATCAAAGGAAAAGCACAAAACACCTGGAGAAGAATTCTGCTTTAGAGTCATAACATTTGAAATTCCTTTCCAACCAATTCCTTTTTGGAGTGAAACCATAGTATAGGAAAGATAGCTTGCACAACCTTTCCTTTTAAATCAGGCTTATCCTGATGAATATTATATAAAACTCTGGATTTAAGGTAGTAAAAATAATGATGTAAGAATCATGATCATTATCAGGAAAGTAAATACTTCATGTTTAATTCTACTAGAAGAAAATTAAACCTATTGGGTTTTCCCCCTCAATTCACTAGAGACAGAGAATTTCTGTCATTCATGTTTTTGCATGTGTAAAGATATCAATTGTTCAACATGCACAAATTAGTTTCTACTTTCTACATTGCTACAAATAGGCACCATTTATGGTTTAAATTATTTTTTCATTAATCAGCTGATTCTATCTTGCTCAATTGTGTACATGCTTTTTTGTCAGAGAAAAGAAAATTTCAGTGGCTTGAACATATTTTTGTAGAAATTACAGAAACTTAAGGGAAAAAGCAAAATACTCATTCTCATGTTGCAGATGACAACTCTTATGGGATTTATGAGTAGCCTCTTGACACATCACACAGCCTATTTCATTGAGAAAGATAAATTTTAGAGTTCTACTTTTTACTTGATATTTCACAAAATGTACCAGAACTGTCCAAACCAGTGTTCTGGCCAGTTCTGGAAGCTTGTTTTAAACCATCTCCAAAAGGAAAAGAAGTTTGACCAAAGCAGAATTTAATTTTTGAAGAGAAATACATTAACTGATTTAACAATGACCAGACGAATTTGGGAGGACATTTCTTCTGTAACCTTGATAGATTTTCTGGAAAGAGAATATCAGTTGCTTCAGTTTGTCATAGCCTCATCTGCAGAGTTATTAAAGATACAAAAGCAATATCCACTTTTTGTTAAGCCACATTTCAGTAGAAGCAAAGAGTAATAGCTCAGCTGTAGAGTGTATGTGTTCCATGGAGAAAGTCCCCAGATTCAGCCCTTGGAAGATGGTATGAAAGACATTGAGTCCAGTGATAGAGACAGAGCTTGCAGAGTCAAAACACTCAGGTATGTATATATATATATATATATAGAGAGAGAGAGAGAGAGAGAGAGGGGGGGGGGATTGAATTATGACAACATCAGCCAACTTACCTCGCATCAGGGCTATGTTGTGGCTGAGATGTTCCCTGATGATGAGGATGATGGGATTCAGATTCCTGGCTCTTTTTCTGTGCCTTAGATCTCTGGGCCTGCTTCTAGGTCTTTTTCTGAGGCTCCCACAGACAGTGGAGAGTCAACAACACAGTGGTTCTCAGAAGAAAAGAACTTTAATGAAGGAGATAGTGAACAGGTGGGGAAGCTTTTGCCTCCTTCCCACGCTGATACTGAAAGTGCAGAAAGCCTTGATAGTGACCTGACCCGGCAGGCTCGTCTTGATTTGCGGGTCAGGCAGAGTTCTCGCCTTGCCGGCAGACGGGAAGCCAGCTCGGGCCAAGGTCATTGCAATGCTTTCATGTTGGTGAGAGCATAATGTTTTCATGTTAGAAAGGTATTCAGGCTTCTTGCAAACTAAGGGAAAGCATCAGTTCAACATAGCTTATTAGACTGTAAGCTTCATGGATTACCTTAGCTAGCAATCAGCATGCTTGGGATTTCTTGCATTGTGATTCTTGGGGCAATTGTCTTTGCTTGTACCTTGTTTTTACCTGAAGATCTTTGGAACTGTATTCTGCGTTTTGTCTAAATCTTTGGAACTTTGCAATGCTTATTCTTTATTTTGACTTGGATTTTTCCCTCAATAAACTATAAAACTACAGCTCTTGTGTGGTTGTGTTTGGAAGCAAGGTGAAGCTTACTCTGAATTGCTACACATTTCATCTGTACTTAGCTGAACTCTCACAGGCTGCTTCTAGATAGCCATTAAATCTAAATCGGGATGTGGATTAGAGAGAACTGGTTCCTGGAGTGCCTGCACAGGAACTCCAGGAACCAGTTCCAAACTAGGACAGTCCACAAAGATCCACTGAATTTGTTTTGATCTGATCTGAGTAATACTTTCTTTCCCTACTTCATACAGAAAGTTGCCCTCATAAGAAGCAGCATGACCAATGAGAATCACTGCTGGACAGAAGCGGGATGAAGTAAGAAAGGGAAATTAAGTGTTCTCATAGGAACGTTGTAGTTTCCTCTCTGAGGGAAGGGTATGCTTAACTTTCTGATGACTTATGTCTCCAGTTTCTTTCTACACATGCTTCAGTGCTATCCCTGTCCTCGCAAGTTCTCTGGATCGTGGTCTGAGATTCTTGCTCTGCATAGGATATATAGTGATTGACTTCAGTAAGTTTTATGGCTTGATCCGGAATTTCTGGTGAGTTGTTTTAATACACGGAACACATATTGTTGCAGGCATTGGGAATGAATGTTTTGTGGACTCGCCAACCTTGATCCAGCTTCAAACTGGATTTTAGTGACTGTGTAAAAGGTCCCGCAGTAGCTGGGAGAGATAAATAGATTTTTACAGGAAACTATATTCTTGAGAATTTATTTTTTTATTTATTTCACGCACTTCTACCCCGCCCTTCTCAACCCCCGAGGGGGGACTCAGGGCGGCTTACAAAAGGCACAATTCGATGCCAACATAAACATAAACAATGGATAAAACAAGTATATAGCAATTATAACAATTAAACAGTCACTTTATCCAACAAAATCAATAAAATCAAATCAGAAGAAGAACTCTCCTTCTTCTCATACAAAGTATTTTTGATATAACTTGGCTCTAAATGGACAGTTAGTTATGCTTTTTATGGAATACAAAACATTTAGAAATTAGCAGTTCTTTGTCAGCACTTTTATTGCTCTTCATGATACTGTTTTTATGATGTTATGTTTTATTATATGTTTTTATTTGGTTTGGTTTTGTTTTGATTTTATTGCATTATGTTTTAACTCTGTGTTCTCTGGGCTTGTCCCTTTGTAAGCCACCCTGAGTCCCTTCAGGGAGATGGAGGTAGGGTAGAAAAATAAAGTTATTATTATTATTATTATTATTATTATTATTATTATTATTATTATTATCATCATCATCATCATCATCATCATCATCATCATTATTATTAAGGAACTGCTTTACAATTTTGGCTTCTTCGTTTGGGTGTGGCAATGAGGATTGTATGAATAACTCCAACACTTCACTCAACCTACCATTCCTGAAACAATGAAGAGCTTCCACCATCAGAGTATATATATATTATTAAGTAGAAGGATAAATTGTGTGACCTTATGTAAGGCAGCTGTCTATGCTGCTGTTTAAATAGACAGCCTGCCTGATAAATAATGAAACTGTTACTCACAGTGTTCACAATATATTATTTCTGTGCTCTTTTGTATTAAGAAAAAGCCAACTTCATTTTCTCATCTTGCCCCTCTCCAACCTTCAGCTTCCCTCTTTTTATCATTAACTTTTTTTCCAGAAGCAGACACAAAGGCAAATGGCTAGACTGAACAAGGGAGATATCAAAGACAGAATGTCCCTTGTTGCCTTCATCACATGAAAGCTCTCCCAGTGTGTTCCTCTGCTCCTCTTAGTGGTTTGTATAACGAGATTGGTAAAATCAGGGCGGCTGCTAGGAGCTAAAGGAACACTCTGCTATGGTAATTACTCTATTTGAAAAGGGAATATTTGCTGCCGCCGCCTTTCTTCTTTTCAGACATCATATGTTATGCACTGAGAGTGTGCTCCATTTTGGTACAAGAGAGGCTCAGTCCTAGTCTCAAGAGCATATGATTTAAAAGAGAGTGAATAGATCAGACAAAACACAGAGGAGAGAGGAAGATGGTGGTCGATTTAGAACTCAAGAACGAAGCACTGCAAGGAATAATGATGGTATTAACATATTGTTTGCACAGATTTTTAAAACGGGAGCTGAATGGTGAAGGTTTGGCAGCTGACAGCCTGGCTTTCACATCCAACACAATGAAGTAGTACAGTGCTGAGACACTTAAATATCCCCTCCCTGCAGAAAAGAACTGAATATATAGTATATTCAAAATTGTGTTCCAAGAAGCACGAGTATAACATTAAAAAGATCTGCACATGTAAGAACAACAGCAGCAGAAACAACGGATTACGGATATAATTTTGTCCCACCTCTCTGTCTTTTGCCATTCTTGAAATGTGGAAGGGAAAAAAATTCTCTCTGCTGTTCACTAATGGTTATGGCTGTGTATAATCTTTATACAAAAACCAACCAGATTAGCCGTTGAACCTTACTTCAGTAGTGGGAATGAGAGAACCTCTGAAAACAGCTTGATACTTTAGGGATTGAAAGGCACCACACATGGTATACCCAGCTGCGTGTCTTAATACCTCACTGACATTTTGACACATAGATTCTCACTCCGTCGGCCACCTAAAATGAGCATTTCATTTTGCCCAATTCTAAGGCCAAACCTACATAGAATAAGTGGTGCCTCAGGCTATTGGTGCTATTATCCATGCGTTCAACTTTAGATTTTGTCCCTACTTGGGTGGACAAAAAAACCTCATAAGACTTTGCACTGGGATGAATACAGACAGAATGTATTGTTTACATCCCATATAGCACCTGGTCACTCCCGCAGTACATTATTGACTAAAAATGTAAATATTCATTTATGTGATTGTCATACATGGGAGTAAATAATTTCAAAGCTGTTCTCATTTTAAAAATCTGGTCTTTTAAGATAAATTCTATTCCTACTTTAAACCTACTATTCCTACTTTTTAAAAACTTGTCTGAAGTGTTCCTGATGTTGCTCCTGAAAATCCACATAACATTCATGCATCTGTGGTCATAAACTCAAGATAAATCATTTTAGCCCCACATTGTTGGGGTTCAGCCTGAGTTTAAACCTGATTCTCTGATTGTACCTCCTGATGCTAATGAAAATATATTTACTGATGCTAATGAAAATGTACTTCCTGATGCTAATGAAAATGTACTTCTTGATGTCAATGATCCTGAAATTAGTGACAATGCTCCTGAAATTAGTGAGGAAGAAACTTCTGTAGATTTGGAAAATGAAAGTACCAGTGCTCATGAGAATGTTTCAGAGGGAAGAAATGACCTTTCACTCCCTTCTGCACCTGGGAACCTTAAGGAGAATAGAAGGGGGCAGATATGGCAAGACAGGAGTGAGTCACTCAGCTTGCGAAGGTCTTCGAGATTAAAAGAAAAACAAACAAGGGCTTCAAAGCAGGGAGGCATATCACGAAACCAATTCCGCAGCTTTAAGTGCCTTCCGCTAGGCTGACTTTCTCAGTTCAGGCATCGTTTTAGATTGATGAAGACTTTGGCAGTTCTCCCGGTTCCTCTGGCCATCGTCTAGAGAGATTTCTAGGACACCAAGTACGGTTAGTGGATTGCTAACATGTTCCAGTATTTTACAGTGTGGCTTTGGGTTTTTGATCTTGTTCATGGACCTTCATGTTTGCTGATTTTGCTGTGGCTTTTGACTTTGCATTTTTCCTTTATTTTGTAACCATTTTTCATCAATAAAAAAGGATTGTTTTTTTCCCAGTCAAGTGTGGTGGATGGTTATCTTAGGGCCTTGTTTCCTCCTCTGGGTTGCAACACACATTAAGGAAAGTAGGAAAATGCTTAGAGTTTCTCCAAAAATCTGGAACAGCCTCATCCTTCATGTAGATTTGGACCGGACAGCACACTGGCTCCAATGTGAACTCTGTCTACTGTCCATATGGCCAACACCACCATTCCCTTTTCTCTGGATTTGTCATAGGAGTGATTGAGATTGTGTTGCTTCTGTTGCCACAGAAATGGTCACAGAGCTCCAGAAGATATTCTATCCATTGCAGACATATCCTGTAGCCATTAATAAGATATATCAGTGGGTCAAGACAGAATGAGTGTTTGCACCCCATTTCTTTACTTTCCAGTCATTGGTCACATTGTCTGCTAACTGGAGTCCCATCTACAGTGATCATTTGATGCTGTTTGAAGCTAGCTTCAAACAGTGGTGGACAGACTACAAACCACAGAGCACTGAAGCACTGAAGCACATTAAGGGCACAAAAGAAAGCTATCTGGGCCTCAAACTGCTTTCTTCTATACCAGTTTGGAACTTCATTAAATGTTCAGTGCAGTTTGGTCTTAAAGCTCATACCAGAGCATCGGCTGTAAGAACATAAAGAGATTGTGCCACATTTGGAAAATGATGTAAGTGGACAAAGAAGAGAGGCAAAGATTTGAACTTCTTCATCTTTTGTGGATTCTAACCAAAGGCACAGACTGTACAGCTTGATGGTTAAACTAGTCTCAACCATAAGCCATCTGGATTAAAGTCTAATCATTCACTGTTTTCATTGCAACCTCCCCTTTGGCAATCATGTCTGGTTTATCCAGTTAATTTCATGAGGTGATTCTTCAATAGTTGCTTATTCAATTTTTTTAAAAAATATCTGTTTGGAAATGAAGCTTTTCAAGGTTTGCTTTCAAAATCTCCAATTTTGATTTTAATTACTCCAAAAGTGATTTTAACACATATCACCTGTAGTTCATCCAAAGAAAGATGTTCAATATAATAATAATAATAATAATAATAATAATAATAATAATAATAATCTTTATTTATACCCCACCACCATCTCCCCGATGGGGACTCAGAGCAGCTTACATGGGGCCAGGCCCAGAAAACATATTACAGCAGTAAAATCAAAGCACAAAGAACAGACAACAACAACATTATCGAAATGACATTAAAAAGAAAAAATAATAAAATAAACATTCCAATAAACGCAATCACAATAGTGATGACAATGGGCGGGCCACATATTCAGGATAAAAACAGTTAACAAACTATAATGAGATAAAATGGGAGCAGGATGTTTATAAGGAACTCATAAAACACACGGAGTTGTGAGGCTGAACATCCTATTTGGAGGGCACAAACCCCATTAGCAGAAAACATTGAGGGGTGCAAAATATCATGTTGTGCACCTACTCACCAAAGGCGCTGCGGAAAAGCCAGGTTTTGAGGTTCTTTTTAAATGTTTCTAGTGAAGGGGGTTTCCTGATCTCCCAGGTAAGGAGTTCAAGTTCTGCTCAGAAGTATGTCTTTCCCACCTCCAGTTTTTTTTAATTATTTTCATTTCAAAATCTCATGACTCAGATCCTACCTATTCACAAAAAATGACTTTCAGTCATTGAATAAACCAAAAGAATGGGCTATGGGTTCACACAGAAAATTTATATAGACCATAATCAGTGAAAACAAGATTGTTGTGATAAAGTGAGTGATTTCTTTTGCTAAAATAAATGGAGACTAGTTGCAATTTGGCTCCCTTCTAATTAGTAAGTACTTAAACATGTAGATCTGTATGCAGAAAAATAACAGGATCATGTCAAATTGGTGTTTGTTGAAAGAATGTAGCTCAGAGCCCTTCCACACAGGCCCCAAACCCAGGATGGGTTGCAGATTAATCTGAGGCATCCAAAGAATGCCTCAGGTTAATCTCAAATAATCCAAATTTCCCAGTTTACTCTGGATTCTTAAAAAAAAACCTGAAAAAAATCCAGACTTTACTGCAAGGTTCAGATTTTTTCTAGGTATTGGACCTGTAGGGGTTGATTCTTGGGAATGCCTTCCATGATCCCAGGGGTTGATCCACTTTGCCATCCTGGTTCTTTGGGCTCTAAGAACCCAAACAAGATGGATGGCACTCCCACCCTCCCTTCGCAGCCCCCTGTTTTACCTCTAATCTTACCGGAGTGGCCTGGCTGTGTCCTCGGAGAAAGTTCCTGACGTGTCAAAATGATGAGTTGGGAGATTTGGAGAGCACATAGAGGATTTCATCTTGATGCATCAGGAGTTTTCTCTGAGGATGCAGGCAGCCCCCTCTGTTAAATTTATAGGGGAAACGGAGGTCTGGCTACATACCTTCCTGGGTATCTTGTGAAATCTACTAGTTGGTCCAGGAGAGCATGTAGTGAGTGCCCCCCCCCCGCCCCCAAGCACAATCCCGGGGTACTGGCCCAAATCCTGAGAGGAAGTGGGATTTGGGTCAGTATCAAGGTGCCCTCAGTGAATAGAAAAAGTGAAGAATTAGGACAGGCCATTTAATCCACATATCCTGTGTGTTTTAATTGGAAGCAGGCCCCACTGGTTTAAACGAAACCTATAATAACTGCACATAGAACTGCGGCTTTAATTCTGACTATAGGGTCTAGTAGGGCCTCATTGGACTCCACAAGACTTAAAGCAAAGAATGAATCCTGTCATCTCAGCCAATTTATTTAAATCCCTGCCTTATCTCTTATCCCAAGGCACACTTTCTGAAGGAGGCACATCTCCTTCACTGTTCTAGTGGATTTGCAAAACATTAACCTATTTAATACATGGCTAAGTTGCTGTGGGTAAATATAAAGGTGAAACTCAGGAAAACTTCTAATTTTGTGTCGGTTTCTCATCCTTTATGTATAATTTAGTTTGTAATGGCATGATAATTTATGAATATTGTCTCTTCAGATGCATTGTCAGAAATCCTACTAAACCATACTTGTCTGGTGGAAGTTCAGCTCATAATATTATCTGACACAACACACTTGTAAGTATTCTTCGAACAAACCCTGTCTTTCACCATTACATTCTGATGATGTTATTCAGTAGCAGAATAGCTTCAATGCACTCATAAAGTTCTTCCATCTGGAACAGTTTCTCCATTTATTTCAGTACTAAGAATCAACCCATGTATGTGTCAACTGGATTTGCTACCACAAGACATTGTGAACACCAACAGTTTGGGAGGCTTAAAAGGGGAATTAAATAAATTCAATGATGATCAATGGCTGCCAATTGCAGTCGCTAGATACTATGTGTAGAAGCAGAGGTGGTCTAATTCCAGATATGACTGACTGAAATTGAAAGCCAATGTCTTTATTTGTCCTTTAAAATGTTGATAAAAAGTTTGAATAGTACTGTCTGCTCAGTAGGCATCAGTTAAAATCCAGGCAACATCAACCAGATTAAATTCCCAAGTCATCCAACAACCAGAGGCAGCCCTAGGTAATTTTCAACAGTAAGCAAACAGTATTTTGCCCCCCCCCCCTCAACCAATCACTGATATATATTTTCTGTTCATCGTGGGAGTTCTGTGTGCCATATTTGGTCCAATTCCATCATTGGTGGAGTTCAGAATGCTCTTTGATTGTAGGTGAACTATACATCCCAGTAACTACAACTCGCATATGTCAAGGTCTATTTTCCCCCAAGAACGCCTCAAGACCGCCTCTGGGCAAAATCTACTATACTGCAAATGCTTACTTTGCGTAATGGGTTGAGCCGCCCCTGCCAACAACACACATATTTTAATAAGGCACAACAATATATGCTATGTATGTTTTTTTAAAAAATATATAATATTTATTAAGGTTTCTTAAAATATACAAATAGGTTAAAATCTTCAAAAAGAGTGAAAAAACTGGGGGGGGACTGGGGAAACTGGGGGGGAGAGAAAGGGGAAGGAAGAGAAAGAAAAAGAAAGAAAAGAAAAGAGAAAGTTGTCTTGACCTCCTGGTGTCTTCAGAAAATCTTCTGTTTGAACTTGTTTTAAAGTCTCTTTATTTCTTTACTATTCTATTTTCTTCTTTCCCGTCATTATGGTCCACACGTGCATAATGGTCCGCCAAGTGTAGTTATATGCTATGTATGTTTTGTTCAGTCCTGATCTTGAGTTTGCTGAACTAGTGTGTGTATTTTTATTTATTTTTTTAAAAAAATGTAATTATGCTAGTTCTGAATTCAAAGAAGCAAAATCCAGAGAATATATTCCTTGTTAAATGGTTACCATAAATTAGGATTATATTGTAATGGAGATCCAAGAATGTGGAACTGAAGTTGGATCAGACACACAGAACATAGAAAATATATAGCGGGAAGAGTAATGAAAATCTCTGGGATGCCAAGAGAAATAGCCACAGATGAAATACTTGAAAACTTCAAGGCAGGATTATGAGAGCTATCCTGGAACCCTGGATACACACACACACACACACACACATGATGTTATAAACTAAAAGAAAATCTTTTCAAAATGATACACAGATGGTACTTAACACCCCAAATAATCTCAAAATGTTATAAAAACTCATCAAATAAATGCTGGAAGTGTGGCCTGCAGACTGGGACTTTTTTTCACATCTGGTGGACCTGCCCAAAAGTTAAAGGATTCTGGAGTATGATACAAAATGACACGCAAAAGATTTTAAAAACTCAAATAAAGAAAGAACCAGAGTTCTTTTTATTAGGAATACCCAACCTGGAGGGAGAAAGAAACAAAGAAAAACTATTTCACTATTTAACCACCGAGTTATTGGATATCCCAAAAAAACCCACAAACTGGGACCCAGTTAAAGAGCATTTTAGGCAATGGGAAATAGATATCATCTATTAAAAAGAGTAAATCACAGCTAAGGAACATCACAGAATCAACTTCGGAAAGGTCTTTAAAGATCCTCAAAGACTAGATGGAAGTCATTTTATTTTATTTTTACTTTTTTAATTTTTTTTCTTATTTCTTATTTTATTTTATTTTATTCCCCACCCCCCACCCCCCGCCATTTGGAGGGGACCTACACACCCTAGGAACAAGTTTTTTCTTTTATTTTATATTGTTATTAATATTTTTTTTCTCTCTCTCTGATATTTTTGTGCTCTAAGCTATTTCCTACTTTGCTATCTTCTTCACAATATTCCCCCACTTTCTATGTATCTATATATTGCATCAATAAAAAAATCAAAGTTAGAAAGATGTTATAAATGATAGTATTTTACCACCATTTTCAAATTTACTTGCTAGTCTAGATGGAAGAAAAACAGCGGGATACTGCATTGAGTTATTCATCAGGCAACAAAATGACATGTGCTAGAGCCCTAATTCAAATAAAATTCATAGATTCTGCACCGGGATTGTGGTGGAGCTGGCTGAGTGTCAGCTGCATTAAGATCACTCTGACCAAAAGGTCATGAGTTCGAAGCCAGCCCGGGTTGGAGTGGGTTTCCAACCAATTGTGTAGCCTGTTGTCAACCTTTGCAACCCGAAAGACAGTTGCATTTGTCAAGTAGGAAAAGTAGGTACCACCTTAAAGTGTGGGGAGGCTAAATTAACTAATTTATGAGACCGTAAATAAGACTCCAGCAAAGCACTCCAGCAAAAAGCATGTAGGGAATGCGGAAGTACTTCATCGCAGATGGACGATGAAAGCAACAGCTCCCCTGGCGGCCAGAAAAAGTTAAATAGCCTCTGTCTATGTCTGTATATGTTGTATGTCAAAATTGGCATTGAATGTTTGCCATATATGTGTAAACTGTAATCCGGCCTGAGTCCCCTGCGGGGTGAGAAGGGCGGAATATAAATATTGTAAATAAATAAATAAGTAAACAATCATCAATACTAACATATATGTTGAAAAGGGAGAAGCTTCACACATCCTTAAAATAAGTAGAACCAAAAGGAAGCGTTTGCCCTTGTCCAAGCAATCCCCATCCTCAGTACTGCTTTGTAAGCAATATTAAGCAATTCTAAGGTCCACTTTCTGGTTTAGCTCCAAATGGTTTCTAATTCTGAGCTTTCCATTCTCTACAAGATGTCTGCAGCATTGTGTTCTTGACAGTATATTTGAATATTGAATAGGACTTCTTTCCTTATTATTTTTTAAAAGCATTTTGATGCACTGAGTCATGATACAACATGTCACAATAAAAGAAGGATCAAACGCTGAAATACTTGCCAGTTATAGAACAATCCCAGTCCATCAGCACTCAAATTATTATAAAACTATTTGATATGTGAACTAAAAGCATGACAGGCTGTGTTCATGCATTGCTTTTGCAGTACTACAGCAAATAAAATGACTTAATAGGATTACAATTGAACTATGCTGCATATTTCTGTTTCAATAATCGTCTTTGCACATTGCCTTACTTTCTACTTTACTTATGAACTATTAATATAAAAAACCATAAAAATATTTTCTCTGTGTGCAATATTGAACAATACATTCTGTTTTACTCGCCACCTTTTAACAAGCCGTGATAAAACCAAATTCTGAAAATTAATGATTTTTAATAAGATATAAATTTATTATAAATTTTGATTAGCCCTCCTGTATTAGAAATTAGCCTACAGAAACTCAATGAACATGTATGTTGTGGATAATACATAGCTTGGCCATGCTACCACATGTGAAAAACACCTTGGAATTATTGTTACTCATACATTTAATAGGACACAAAAGTGTAATGCTGTAGTGAAGAAGGCTTAACATAACCATAGTTTCTAAGATAAGGGCAGTAATAAGACTGTATTCTGCTCTGGCTTTAGAAGGAAGTGCTGCAGATTCAAAGAAGGACACAATGATATGTCCTTCTGATGGGGAAATATTGGAAATATATATATATTTATTTATGTATAAATTGTATGTACTTTACCAGCACTGAAATGTAAGAAAAATCAGGCTCTCTCTGTATCAGAAACCCAAGCTGACAGGACAAGCTTGATGTTCAGGCAGTGCTTCTTGTAGGTCAGAGCACAGTCCAAAGTGACTCCCAGATATTTGGGTGTGTTGCAATGCTCCAGTGGGATCCCTTCCCAGTTTCTAGACTGCAACGCTAGGTACAAGAGAGATCTAACTGAGCAATGTCATTCTTCAACTAACGGTGTAACATATGCAGAAATGTGACTGTTCATTAAACACAGTATACTTGAGATGAAAAAGAAGGCTAATTTTTACAATTTTTTTCTATAATGGCCTGATACCATTCTTTCCATTTGAAATCTGAAATGTTCCAGTTGTCAGAAAATGGGTCTCTTTCTTCACATTCATCTGATGCTTAATACATTAAATAATAGGTCTGGAGGAGAATTACAATTATAGCAATAGTACCATAGCATAAGTTTTTATATTAATGATTGCTACTTAGTCACAGATTTTACAATATTGCCATGATAATAATGTTCCTCCAAATTGACTTTATCAGGCATCTGTTAAACCAGCCATCTATGCCAATGACTGGAGCATGGGTGACTGATGTTTCCACCAGGTTTGGGGCATCGTGGTCTATATATTTAACTGTTTGTGCTCTTCCTTTTTCATCTGGACAAAAACACTAAATCACTAAACTATGATAACCTTTCAAAAGCACTGTATACCCTGTACTTTATAAGAAAGAAAGGTCTGGAAATGTTCACAGAGTGTAATCAATCTTTTTGGGGTGATCTGTGCTGTGGTGCTCACCCTCTCACAAGTGGTTTGATTTTCTCAGTTTTCCTTCAAAAAATATGACATCACAATCACATTCATATTCTCTTAATGGTTCTATAGCCCACCAAGCAAGAGAAGAAAAAGTCTGATATATTAATGTCAAATTGAAAGTGATTATGAGTCAGATCCATTGTGTCATTATCAAACAATCTGCAAATGACCCTATTTTCAACAGAGAAGTTATTGCCTCTCTTGTGAGATTTATCATGTAATTTGTAGAGACTGCATTTCACATGGAGCACAGCTTCCCAGAATGAGGATGAATTGAGGACCACGTCAGTTGGGGAACAAAGTTTTAATGGCATCTACATTTTCAAAGTAGATTTCAGAAATTTGAGTTGCCAGTGTGGTGGCCAGATCAGGATTTTAAACTGTATTTCAATGTAAGCCACTTTGAGTCTCCTTGTGGAGAGGAAAAGTGAGGCATAAATAAACAGAAGAAGAAGAAGAAAAAGAAGAAGAAGAGGAAGAGGAAGAGGAGGAGGAAGAAGAAGAAGAGGAGGAGGAGGAGGATGTGCAGAAGTCATTGTTATTATGTTTGTGTTTAACTGTTAGAGTATGTATTTGTGTTTGTAACAGTAGCTAAAACTGGAGTCATCTGGTTTGAATCCACAGTGACCGTTGCCAAGGAGACGGGGCTGGCTAGCTCATAAGAGGGAGAAGTGGGCGGAGCCAAGCAGGAAAAGCTATGTGCATTTTTAAAAAAGCAGCAGAGAGAGACTTGGAAAGGCCAGAGACAGAGGCTTGGAAAGGCCTGAGAGAGAGAGGCTTGTGTGTGAGCGGCTGGTGTTTTTCAGTCTAGGAGGGCTGAAGAAAGAAACCTGGACAGATTCTTTAGTCAAAGAAGACTAAAGGAAGCCTAGTTAAGATCCCTAGTTAAGGAAGGACTAGAGATCAGAGATTTGATCGAGGGAAGATCAAATTGAAAGGCTATTTATAGTAGTGAAACATTGTTCACTAGAGAGATTCACCTCAGTGAAAGTTAGCCACACGCTGTGTTATCTGGAAGAGTGGACTGTATTGTAAACCACGTGATATTCAAAGTTCCATAAGTTATTTAACAGCCTGCAACCATAAGCTTTGTACACAATAAACTTGTTATCTTTTGTTGAAAACCGTCTCATCTCAACTAATCTGTGTCTGTAGAGCCAGATCTCATCGGTGGTACCTCAAATACCTCACGTTGGTGGCAGTTACCTTAATTTACAAATAATAATTGGCTTCCTCCATAATATATTCTTCTACACAATTGAGGCCTGAGGTAAATTCCCTCCATAACATCCACATCTGTACAATTGGTGGCAGCGGTGAGATTAAAAAGTGCCTGAGGTAAAATACCTCCATTATTAGGGTCTGCCGTTGCCAACCTCAGCAACACACAAGCACCTCCTCACAATTGGTGATAGCGATGGGATCTTCAAAGATAAAATCCGTATACCCTGTCCATCGTTGTGTTCACATCTTCCCAGAGGAGGAGGAGGAGGAGGAGGAGGAGGAGGAGGAGGAGGAGGAAGAAGAAGAAGAAGAAGAAGAAGAATAGGGACGACCACCCAAGTTGGTCATTGACCATAATAAAGTGAACTTGAACTTTATGAAGAACCACCAATTCAAGTTGCATGTCTAAAGTGAAGTCAAAGTCCTCTGGCTAACTTGAAAAATAGTCTCCCAAAGATGCAATCCCAGATCTATCTCCTTCACCAAAAGGTACCAAGGTGGTAACTCTTATTTTTCCCTCCTCCCAAAGACAAGGTACAAGCATCTGCATAGTCCAGTTCTCCCACCAGGCAGGTCAATAAAATCATCACTCCATGTTGCAAATTCCACAACATCAAATTATATTTCTTTGCTAAGTGGGCACTGCCAGCTCTGTACAGCTTGGGCTACTGAAAAATTATAGTGAGATATGTAAAAAAAAGTGTCCCAACCTAGTCATGACATCTCCGTTTCCCTATTCCACCTCTATAGACTCTTTCAAGCTAAGGAATACAATTTAAATCTGAGAGTCCAAAACCTTCTATTTGGTTTGCATTATGCAAAATATTAAATCTATCTTTAGGCCTTTACCTTGTCAAGCAAAGCTTGATTTTTTTTTCAAATATCTTAAGCCATACATAATTAGTAAATATAAGTATAATTTGGAAGATTTTAGAGATTATAGATTCAGAGCGCTTTCCTTCCTTCCTTCTTTGTTTTCCTCCCCACTTTATTCATCTCCTTTATGCCTCCAGCGTTACAAAGGGTAAATTAAAACTCAGGTGCAAAGGTTATCTCCTATGCATATAAGCTGGTATAAGCAAAACAACAACAACAACATGTAAATGGGAGAGAATTCCTACTTGGCTCTAGGGTGATGGTGCACTGAGAATGGGAGGTTGAATAGTCAGATGAAAGCAAAGATGGTTAAATTCTTGGTTGATTTAGCTATATAGTCTCAAATCCATTCCCTGTACAGTCAGTTCACCTTCCAAGTAGTTATGATAGTGTGGGGGCAGAACAGGGATGTTATCAAAGGTTAAGAATGGTAAAACAGCTTCTTTGAGCCTTAAAGGGAATTTGTTTTGTTCAGTTAACATGCAAGTTAGTGGAGTACAGATGCTCTTCTACTCCATGAAACCTCTGTCCCTGTAAATGTAATCAAGTACATTGAAGGAGAACATAGAAAAATTTCATTAACAAAGAGGCTTGGAAAATTCTCTAAGGACAGTTTAGTAAACTCTGTTCCTTTATTCAATAATAAATATTGATTATTTAGCAGCCAGGCTACCAGATGCTGAAAGGACAAAAACTGGAAGTGGCAGCAAAGACCAGTCAGCAAAGAGTGCTTTTTAAACGGGAAAATGTTAATCACAAAGTCTCAAACACAGTTTATTCCACTTCATTTGACAATGGAGCCTAACCTACTGGCCACCAAATCTGAGCCCGTATTAAGGACATCTTGTAGGATTCTGGTTATGTTTGACTTCACATAGAATTCTATTCAACATTGATTACATTTGGCCAACTCAAATTATAGAAAGTAGGGCTGGGCGGTTTCATTCGTTAATTTCGTAATTCATTATTAATTCGTATTTAAATTAGCTTATGATCCGATATTGAGCCATGCAGGAATAGTGTGAGGAGTAATTAAAAATTGAAACAATTTTTCCAATTTATTTCATATTGTTTCGTAATTGGTTTAAAATTGTTTCGAAATTGTTTCGTAATTGTTTCATAATTATTTCCGTATGTCTGGTGCAAGTTTTATAGTTGTTGTTTGTTTTATCAGTGATAAAAAATAAATTATCACACCAACAGTCAACAACAGAGGGAGAGGGAAGCTTCAGAAGTTCCCCCTGTTCCATTTGGAGGTTTTTTTTAGCATATTGCGCAATCGCGTCCGCCATTAACAAATCGATTAGAAATTAACGAAATTTCGTAAATAACGAAATTTTAAAATCTCAAAATTTCGGAAGTATTTAGAATTTGGAAATGCTAGCGCCCCCTGGAAATGAATCGAGTTTAGAAACAAATTTTTCCGTGGTTACCCAGCCCTAATAGAAAGCTATATACAAATGGATTGTGGAGATGCTTACCATATGCATTTTAGATTTTAGTTTACACATCTGGCCATAGCTGTTAAGTTGTTTGGAAACTACCAAAATGATCCACACAGATGATTGTGAGAATTAAAGTGGATTAAAAGTTGGTTAAAGTTAGCAGTCTTTACATACTTAAATATCTCATCTGCATACTTCCTGACTTCTTATTTGTTTTCATGACCATTCAAACCCTCCTCCTGCATCATTAAATATGATTTTAAGTAAATCTTACATGTTTTTCTACTATACCCTGTGTGGATGTAACCATAGTAATTGAAGTTCTTCAACTTCTGCCTTGTCAATTCAATTACTCTGTTGGAGAGGGCTTACATTTCCTGAGAGAAGGAGAGACTTAAATATGTTTCATACAAATAAGGGCGTAACTGGATGGCCACATAACTCAGGGCAGTTCAAACAGAGCTTTCAAACAGAGGCTGGATGGTGTTTTGAATGCAATATTCCTGCTTCTTGGCAGGGGTTTGGATGGCCCATGAGGTCTCTTCCAACTCTATAATTCTATGATTCTATGATTCTATGATCATGGGCTTTGCAATGTTGACATGACACACAGACCCTTCTTGACTCCAGGGCTATAAACCACAAGTTTGCCTCACAATAGCCAAATGCTTCAGCACTGCCCCCAAAGCTCTGCACTTTGTGGCACCAATAATAATATCATTACCTGTCCGAACGTATCTCCTGCTATGAACCATCACAAAACTTAAGATAGTCAGGAGAAGCCCTACTCTCGATCCCACCCCTTTCGCAAACGCGGTTGGTGGGGATGAGAGACAGGGCCTTCTCGGCAGTGGCCACCCACATGTGGAAATCCCTCCCCAAGGACATCAGGTTGGCCACCTCCATCCTATCCTTTAGAAGACAACTGAAGACTTGGCTTTGGAACCAGGTGTTTGACTAGAGATTAGTGGCAACTTGGATAGGAAATTATTGATTTACTTGGATTTACTTGGCTGGATCTTGGTTTTAGTAGTACATTAATTTATTGTTAATGAATTTGTTATTGTATTGTATAATTGTTTTAAATTGAGTTTTACAGTTTTAATTGACATTTTTATTGTATATGTTGATAGAATATTATGTGAGGCAGCCCTGAGTCCCCTTTGTGGGGAGAAGGGTGGGGTAGAAATGAAATAAATAAATAATGTGTGTGTGTGTGTGTGTGTGTGTGTGTGTGTGTGTGTGTGTATTCCGCTTTTCTCCAATAAAGGGACCCAATGCAAGAGCACCCATATGTGACTTGGACAGAAGGGAGGGAAAGGAGGGGACAATCTCCCTGCCTTCTTCCAGTTCCGTGGCTACTCTTGCAAACGTCAAAGCTTCAGCATAACCTGTGGCTGGCTCTTCTTGTGATGGGTTAATGCAGTGGTTCTCAAGCTGTGGGTCCCCAGAAATCCCAGCCAGTTTGTCAAGTGTTAGGATTTCTGGGAGTTGAAGGCCAAAACATCTTGGCACCCATAGGTTGAGAACCACTGGGTCAGAAACTGGTCAAAGGACATTTAACCAGCGACCAAACTCACAAGTTGTGTATTTTTCTGTTTGTTTGCTTTGTTCTGTTAGAAATGTAATATAATGGACTGGTTGCTCTGACACGACAAATAAATAGTTACTGGAAACAGTATTTCTGTTGTGGAACTACCTACATACCAGTTTGAGGTTAGTATGTTTTATTTTTCCAAGGTAGACACAGCAAACCTTGGAGGAAAAGTAGGATGTACTTTAAATAAGCCCAGTGATGTTACAATGCAGTAGTATTGCACCCATAGTTAATAACAGTATATTAACACAAGTTATGTGAAGCCGGGTGCAGCTAAACATAAAAAAAACCAAGATTATGGCAACAAGAATGATTGACAACTGGAAAATAGAGGGAGAAAATGTGGAGGCCATGACAGACTTTGTATTTCTAGGTGCAAAGATTACTGCAGATGCAGACTGTGGCCAGGAAATCAGAAGACGCTTCCTTCTTGGGAGGAGAGCAATGTCCAATCTCGATAAAATAGTAAAGAGTAGAGACATCAGACTGGCAACAAAGATCCGCCTAGTCAAAGCCATGGTATTCCCTGTAGTAACCTACGGATGTGAGAGCTGGACCTTAGGGAAGGCTGAGCGAAGGAAGATAGATGCTTTTGAACTGTGGTGTTGGAGGAAAGTTCTGAGAGTGCCTTGGACTGCGAGAAGATCCAACCAGTCCATCCCCCAGGAAATAAAGCCCGACTGCTCACTGGAGGGAAGGATACTAGAGACAAAGTTGAAGTGCTTTGGCCACACCATGAGGAGACAGCAAAGCCTAGAGAAGACAATTATGCTAGGGAAAGTGGAAGGTAAAAGGAAGAGGGGCCGACCAAGGGCAAGATGGATGGATGGCATCCTTGAAGTGACTGGACTGACCTTGAAGAAGCTGAGGGTAGTGAAGGCTGACAGGGAGCTCTGGCATGGGCTGGTCCATGAGGTCACGAAGAGTCTGAGACGACTGAACGAATGAACAACAACATGTGGAGGTATGCCTTTTGGTTTAGTTTATCATATTTGTATGCAAAGTTTGTTCCAAATAATGTAATTTTTAATGAGAAATGAATGACTCATCAATTACAGCAATGCATTTTTAAAAACGGGTTCCTACTGAGTTGCTTTCTTCATGCACACTGGGATGAACTAGGATATAAAAATGCTACAGTGGCCATTATTAGTAGTTAGAAAGATACATTTCAAAGGTCATTAGTTACAATTACAGGTACAAGTCCCCTAAATTAGTTAGCTACCTTTATGGTTATACTTAATTACATTAAGTAAGTGGCCGATGTAGAATACTGGGCATTAATTTTAATTATTGTTTTATTAATTTTGCAAAAGCACACATCTTCCAATGTATTATTTATTTTAAAAATATTTCATTATTTCAGGAGATAAAATTTGCAGAAAAGTGGAAGGGGGAGATTTTGGTAGAGTTTGCTAAAACTAGCAAAAACATTCTCTACCTGCGTGTACACATTTCTGCTTACATGTTCTTTCCACAGTGTAGAAAACAGAAGATGAAAATTGGTCTCCCAGAGCTATGGAAAGTAGGAACTCTTTTCACTTTCACAATACTCCTGACAGATAGAACAGGAGTCTGGGTTAGAATCCCCAAATGTCGTTCTCCCCTGTAGAAAGAATGGTTGAACCCACAGGGATTTTCCCAGTGTGTGGAATTGTTATAGTTCTGAGCCATCCCATCTTACTTCATTAGGATCATCTCCTCTAATAGCAAATCAGATGATCTTAAGGTCCTAGATGGTTCATAAGGGTTCATAAAGGGAGATGCTTTCGGACATGTAAGTTGGGCCAGAACCATTTAGGGCTTTATAGGCTGAATTGTGCCCGGTAGCAAACTGGCAGCCAGTGGAGCCACTGGCAGCCTCCTAAAACATTTTAACATCCCTGAGTGATAAAGTAGATGAGTTTTAAAATCTTACCTAATGCATGTTGAGTTTATCATTTTTGTTTATTTACTTATGTATTTGTTTTCTATTTTTTTTGTTGCGTAGGCAAGATGGTATTTACATTTTTGTCTACAAAACTGAAGAAGGCCTAAGTAATCAGGATGTCAAATTCGTTGCTTAGAAATCCCTTTTCCTGTGATAATAGCTGCAGACAAACTTTATTGAAGTTTTTAATCACATGGAACAGCACGATCATTTCATTGGAAGAAGAAAGTATCATTGATTCCAGATCCTCACCAATTAAAAGGGTGAAAAAATGCTATTGACATGCTGATTAGCTTTGACTTTATTCAGGGACTAAAGCTAATTCAATCTGGCAAAAGAGCTTGCAAATCTTTTATTTTGATGATATTTTGCTAAACGAAATGGCACAGAAAAATCTGGCAGCTGACACAGTAAACCTTTGTTTTAGCTGAGTGGACTTTAATACTTGGAGCTACTTTAAAAGTAATGTGATAGAAAGCCCAGGATGTACGTTTGTCTGTGAATGCACACCTGCCTTCAAATTGTCTGTCTACTTATGGTGACCCTGCTACCTGTCAGTCTTCAGTCTTCAGTCCTGCTGGAACAAGGGTTTAACCTATTGTGCTGGAGCACTCAGTGGCGCAATGGGTTAAACCCCTGTGCCGGCAGGACTGAAGACCGACAGCTCGCAGGTTCGAATCCGGGGAGAGCGCAGATGAGCTCCCTCTATCAGCTCCAGCTCTTCATGTGGGGACATGAGAGAAGCCTCCCACAAGGATGATAAAACATCAAAGCATCCAGGCGTCCCCTGGGCAACGTCCTTGCAGACGGGCAATTCTCTCACACCAGAAGCAACTTGCAGTTTCTCAAGTCGCTCCTGACACGACAAAAAAACAAGGACAGTAAGCCTTTCATTCTGCCAGGGGCGGCTCAACCATTACGCAGAGTAAGCAATTGCGGTATACTTCGTTTTGACCAGGGGTGGCGGCGGCACTTCCTCCTCCTGAGGTGAAGGCGAGGTGCTGCTGCCCCAAGGAGGCGGAGGAGGCAGCAGGGAAGGAGGGGGCAGGTTAGGCCCTTGGTGGAGGCGGCAGCGAGGAGGAGGTCGCTGCCAAAGAGGGCCTCAGTGGAGGTGGCAGCTTCCCCCTCACACCTCCGCTGCTCTGTGCTCCTTCCTCGCCAGGCTGGGCAAGCCTGGCACCCAGCCTGGCAGGAAGGAGCACAGAGCAGCAGAGGGGCGAGGGGGAAGCTGCCGCCACTGAGGCCCTCTTTGGCAATGGCCTCCTTGTCGCCCCCTCTGCTGCTCCGTGCCTCAAAGGTTCCCTTCCTCACCAGGCTGGGCTCCCAAGCCTGGCGCCCAGCCTGGCAAGGAAGGAGCACAGAGCAGCGGAGGGGCGAGGGGGGAGCCATTGCTGCCGAGGCCCTCTTTGGCAATGGCCTCCTCCTCGCCCCCTCTGCTGCTCAGTGCCTCAAAGGGTCCCTTCCTCATCAGTCTGGGTTTCCCAAGCCTGGTGCCCAGCCTGGTGAGGAGGGAGCACGGACCAGCGGAGGGGGAAGCTGCTGCCGCAGAGGCCCTCTTCATGCCTCAAAGGAGAATATATATATATGGCATGGGCCAACTTCAGTCCTCCATGTGTTTTGAACTTCAACTCCCACAATTCCAAACAGCCAGTAGGAAGTCCAAAATACCCGGAGGGCCAATATTTGCCCATGCCCCATATAAGGCTTGGGTAACCATGGAAAAATTTGGTTCTAAACTCGTTTTGTTTTTAGGGGGCCCTTGCGTTTCGTTTTTTTTAATAATTCCGAAATTTTCCTTTTAAAAATTTCGAAATACACGAAATTTCATATAATTACGAATTGATTCGTTAATGGCGGACGCGATTGCGCAATATGCTAAAAAAAACCCGCTCCAAATGGGACAGGGGGAACTTCTGAAGCTTCCCTCTCCCTCTGTTGTTGACTGTTGGTGTGATAAAACAAACAACAACTATAAAACTTGCACCAGACATGCGAAAATAATTACGAAATAATTACAAAATAATTACGAAATATATTGAAAAAATTGTTTCGAATCTAATTTACTCCTCACAGTATTCCTGCATGGCTCAGTATTGGATCGTAAGCTAATTTAAATACGAATTAGTAACGAATTATGAAATTAACGAACGAAACCGCCCAAGCCTAATATATATATATATATATATATATATATATATATATATTCAGTGATGGGGGGGGGGCAAAATTCTGTTTGCGTACCCCTAAAAATTACCTGGGTCCGTCCCTGGCTCCAGGTACCTATCAATAATATGATTTTGCAAATTTCAAATTAATTTTGGACACAGTCACTATATGCATCTCACTGAAAGGAATGTTCCTAGAACAGCTTCTTGGTATTTTCTCTCCATAGGCCAGACCTCTATGTCTGGCATTATGCATCCATTAATGACACCAGGAAATTGTCACGTGACATTATCACCTCATTTTAACTCATGGGAGGGTCACTTCATTGAGTGAAGCATATTTCAAAGAAGATTCACACCCCTAATCTCTTGGTAATGATGTCTATTCTGTGTTCAAACCATTTGCAATTGTGCAAATGGCATTATCAGGCTGTAAAAGCAAGCTGAAGCAATTATCCATTCAGCTTTAAGTTATGCACATGCTGATGTATACTTGGCTGTTGATAATGAGCAATAATTTTTCATCTGGAAAGCCAAAATACTGCTGTTCCCATCTAAAAGCATAAAGAGGGAGGGAGAAATAAATAAATAAATCACGGGAAAAGTCTATAGAGATAATTTATTTGATTCCATATATAATGACAGGAGCAGAAATTAATGTAGTAGTATCCTTGATTCTTTAGGTATTCCACAGAGTTAGCAAGAAGTATGCCAACTAAGTGAAGAATATATTAGCGCAGAAAAAAACATTTGGCTTTCTGTCCCTTTAGGGAAACAACAATTAATCACTGGCAAACAAATGTTTATACTGATTATACATTAGAGCAAGGTTATAATATCTTCCTGTTCTAGCGCATCCTAGAGACAAATGGAAAAAGAGGAAAGGAACCCCACAAAGCACAGCAGGCACTGCAGAGGCAAAGTCCACATCTACATAGCAGTGATAGACTAGTGGTTTTTCCTACAGCTTTCATCTGCATCTAATACATATCAATAATATCTGGAATTAGAAAAAAAAGGCAATCAGTTGAGAGCTCTCTGAAAGCTTAGAGAGTTAACTTGTTTTCATAACCTCCAGACCCTCAGGTGAAATCCTTATCCCCTTATCTCAAAAATGAGGGGTATCTTACTTACTTACTTAGGCGATCCCTCGTTGGATGAGTAAGATGGTCTTCCTTGATGACTATTTTTGTGGGTTTGTAGGTGGCTGTGGAGCCCTATTCTTGACCCACGACTTCTCCCACAGTGAAGGCATTGGTTTCCAGGTGGAAAGCGGTCCCGGTCGTGGTTGGCTTGACACGCCTTCCTCTCGGCACGTTTCTCTCTTTCACCCTCCACTCGTGCCTCCTGGAATTCTGCAGCACTGCTGGTCACAGCTGACCTCCAGCTGGAGCGGCTCAAGGGCCAGGGCTTCCCAGTTCTCAGTGTCTATGCCAGAGATTTTAAGGTTGGCTTTGAGCCCATCTTTAAATCTCTTTTCCTGCCCACCAACATTCCGTTTTCCATTAAGTTCAGAGTAGAGCAACTGCTTTGGAAGACGGTGGTCAGGCATCCGGACAACGTGGCCGGTCCAGCGGAGTTGATGGCAGAGGACCATCGCTTCAATGCTGGTGGTCTTTGCTTCTTCCAGCACACTGACGTTTGTCCGCTTGTCTTCCCAAGAGATTTGCAGGATTTTCCGGAGGCAGCGCTGATGGAATCATTCCAGGAGTTGCAGGTGACGTCTGTAGACAGTCGACGTCTCGCAGGCATATAGCAGGGCCCTCCAAATTCTCATGGTGGTTCGTGAAAAGGCCTTACTGGTGCATTACTTAAACTGTTATGTTTATTCATATCATGATCTGATCACCATACTCAATATATCCCATATGCATGGGGGTATTGGGGTAATGATACAAAAGGTTTGCTAGGGTAGACCCTTTTTCACTCAGACTCAGCCCCCCCCCCAAAACTCACCCCCCCCCTGAAAAAATCCTGGCTATGGGCCTGCAGGATATGGCAGGGTTGGGAGGACAATAGCTTTATAAACAAGAATCTTGGTATCCGTATAGATGTCCTGGTCCTCAAATACTCTCTGCTTCAGAAAAAAGCTGCGCTTGCAGAGCTCAGGCGGTGTTGTATTTCAGTGTCAATGTTGACTTTTGTGGAGAGGTGGCTGCCAAGGGAGTGGAAATGATCAACATTTTCTAATGTTACACCATTAAGCTGTATCTCTGGCATTGGAGAGGGGTTGGCTGGTGTCTGCTGGAACAGCACTTTGGTTTTCTAGATGTTCAGTGACAGGCCGAGCTTCGTGTACGCTTCTGCGAAGGTGTTTAGAGTGGCTTGTAGATCTTCTTCTGAATACACACAGACAACATTGTCATCAGCATACTGGCAAAGATTTGTAATATTTTGTGGTCCATCTATATATATATAAAAATGCTCTGTGCGTAATGAGTACCTTAAAAACAAAAGAACCAATGAACGAAATCACACCAATTTGGCAACAAAACGTCTCACAACACAAGGAGTGACCATCACTCAAAAATTATGATTTTGTCATTTGGGAGTGGTAGTTACTGGGATTTATAGTTCACCTATAATCAAAGAGCATTCTGAACTCCAAGATTGCTCTGTCTTCAATCAAGCAGCATTAAAAAAATATTCTACGACCCTTCCACACAGCCATTTAAGCCAGAATATCAAGGTAGACAATCCACAATATATGCTTTGAACTGGGTTATCTGAGTACATACTGCCATATCATCCGGTTTTCAAGAATGATTTTCTGTTTGACTCAGGAGTTGTACACCCAGGAGTTAATCATTATCTGATTTTCATTTAACAGGAGTTAACAGAAAAAAAACATAACAAGAAAATAGGACACATGGGTTTTTTTATAGTATGATGCGTGTTTCTTTGCAGCTTTCAAATCCAGATGCATTACCTTTCTTTTTTACGCTGTTAGATAGAAACAAAAGTTTGAGCTTCCTACTAGACTTGTGCACGAAATTGTCTTGGTTGTTTTCCTTTAGCTTATTTGGCTTGTTTGGCTTCTTTGGATGTTCATAATGGCAAGGGCTCCACCGCCATGGTTTTCTCATCAAAGCTGGACCATGTGGCTCCCGGTTGTGGCTCCTTCTGCTCTAATCAGAAGCACGCAGCATGTGGAGAGGATTCTGTGTGCTCGCAATGGGTTCCCCTGTGTGAACCCTGCCTGCTGGGCCAATCCGAATAGAAGAAAGCCATGATGTGTCTTACACAAGCTGGATCTATTTAATGGGGCAAACACCTCCTCCATTGCTCAGTTACGTCCTGGCTCTCAAGCAGTGGGTCTCAACCTGTGGGTCCCCAGGGGTTTTGGCCTACAACTCCCAAAAACCCATCCAGTATACCAGCTGTTAGGATTTCTGGGAGGTGAAGGCCAAAACATCTGGGGACCCACAGGTTGAGAACCACTGCTCTAGAGAGAAGTGCTTCAGTCTGATTGCTTTGCTACCGCTCGCTCTCAGCTTTAGCTTTTGTCTTGGCCTTTCCCTAGCATTGAATCTTTTTGATTTTCCTTGATTTTCCTGATTCTTTATTCAGTGGGACTGGGAGTTGGAAAGTGCAGGTTGGTGGGTGCACGGTTTGAGGATCAGCCGAAATACACAAGCCTACATCCTACTGCTGCTTATATAGTTGATTCAGGATCTGTTTTTTTCCCCTCAGAAGTTATGGATATAATGCTGTATAGGGCTTTTTAACTACTATTTTACTAGTAATTTCACTACAGAGGAATGGATGAGTGGTCATTTGGGGATGGGGGCTATGAGTTTAACAGCTTTTATGTGTTTAGTGTTTAAGTACATAAAATACATTTTAGGGCTTTTTTTCTTTAAGTCTCCCAAGTGTAGGTTAGGTTTAGAGAATTGCCTGACTCGCTTGAGTTCTCACACGGAGAATTTCCTGAGCCCTATCTTCTGGCTTCTGCTTCTGTTCTGCACCAGCAGCCTAAGTTGCCCCCCCCCCCAAAAAAAGCCATTGCATCTCTTTGACTCTTAGTCAAAAATGTCCTATTGTGTTAGTTCTCCACTTTGATTCTCTCGCTATTTTTTCTGACCTCTGCATGTGTGTGTTGTGCAAAACCAGAAACCCGAGCCTTCTTCAAAAAGTATTTTAATAACATCAAAAAACACACGCTTTGTTACTCTTTCACCTATTTA
>NW_026847993.1:18331865-18398574 GCF_025583915.1 Anolis sagrei ordinatus | reverse complement strand
GGATCCGAGCGCCACACGCTCTCTAGTTCCCTCTTTTTTCGCTTCAACGCTGCCAGCTCTTCGGTAAACCAAGGAGCTGGTTTAGCTCGGCTACTTGAGAGGGGACGTTCTAGAGCGATCGTGTCTATTGCCCTAGTCATCTCCCCATTCCAGAGAGCGACCAGAGCATCAACAGGATCACCAACCGAGGTGGCGGGAAATTCCCCAAGAGCCATCAGGAATCCATCCGGATCCATAAGCCTCCTGGGGCGGACCAATTTAATGGGTCCTCCACCTCTGCGGAGGTTAGGGGGTGCAGTGAGTCTAAAGCTGACCAGGTGGTGGTCGGTCCATGGCAACGGAGAGATGGATAACTCCTCAACACCGCCACCTTCCTCCCATCCCTGACAGAAAACCAAGTCCAATGTATGTCCAGCACTGTGGGTAGGGCCAGATACCTGTTGGGACAGCCCCATGGTTGCCATGGTAGACATGAAGTCCTGAGCTGCTCCTGATAAGTGCAAAAGTACTGAAACTTGGGAGGCTTGCAGTGGTAAATGTGTCCTACAAGTGTGGCCATTTTCCCAAACCCTAAACGGTTTGGGACCTGCCTACCTGCGTGACCACATCTCTGTTTATGAACCCATGCGCTCTCTTCGTTCATCCGGAGAGGCCCTGCTCGCGATCCCACCTGCATCGCAGGCGCGTTTGGTGGGGATGAGGGACAGGGCCTTCTTTGTGGTGGCCCCCCGACTTTGGAACACCCTCCCCAAAGACATTAGACAGGCCCCCACACTGGCAGTCTTTAGGAAGAATTTGAAGACCTGGCTGTTACGATGTGCCTTTCCAGAATAGGAAAACTCCAGTAAGCACTTTATTAGAGTCCCAGAAGCACTTTATCAGAACTTTAAGATTCTCTGCACACTGCACTTCCTTGAAATCCGATAGATCACCTGTCACATCCAGCACTTTTTAATCTGTACCCATTACTTGGCCTGGCCCTGTTTTTATTGTGTTATGCTGTATTGTTTTGTTGTTTTTACTGTTATTGCTTTAATGTTTTTGATTTGCTTTGGATTTGTATTGTTATGCTATTGTGTTGTTGAGGCCTTGGCCTTTGTAAGCCACATCGAGTCCTTTGGGAGATGCTAGCGGGGTACAAATAAAGTTTAATAATAATAATAATAATAATAATAATAATAATAATAATAATAATAATTTTCATCCCTATAGTCCTAGAAATGAGAGAAAGGAGAGCCTCAGAATTCCCTCCACTACTGCAAATGGGCCTGATCTTCCCAAAGCAAAAATGGAGCTCCCAACAGATAGATACAAGAAATTGTATTCCCTCCCTTCTGATATTGGGAAGTTCCTGAAAAATGGAATGGGGGACAGCTGAAAAATGGGACTGAAAATGGGAGGTTTTTTTTTTACTAACCACACACCTCTCATAGTTCCTTTTTCTATGCAATGCTACCCATTGCACCCATCTTCTTTATAGTCATCCATTCAACATTTCAGAAACCTTGAAGTACTTTTGTTGTTCTTTTCATACAAAAGGTCTCTGCTTCTCCCCCACTCAACACTTCTACATGCTCATCAACAGGCTTTGACTAATCCCTTCCAGCTTCCCCTGAAAAAGTAGTTGAATGGAGTGGCATTTCCCTCTGAAAAATTGGCTTTCTTTCTTTCTCTCTCTTCTCCCTCTGACTTTGTTTGCACGTCTTTAGAAAATGAGTTCATAATAGGGAACCATTTTGCAGAGGTTGATGAGAGAGCACACTGAGTGCCACAGATGGAAAGCACACCAAGACTACTAAGAGTGAATACTAATAACCTCATTATGGCTCCTGTGTTATTTTGCAATATAGTCCTGATCATTGCAGTTAAGACTACCCGGCAAATTGATTGTTTCAATAGTTACTTAATAACAGAGAGAAATAAGATTTGCATTTTCTCCATGATATTCTCATGTGTATATGAGCATACGATGCAAAGAATGAGAGATTTGAAACTATTCTGTAAATATTGTTTTGGTGAAATTGTTGTAATTATCTCAGCCAATTAAGAATGAGAGAGTTAGAGTGGTACGTTGATTTGAGCATTAAACCAGGACTTTGGGGGGCAGGGTTCTAATCTTTGCTCACACATGGAAAACCACTTGGGCAAGTTACATTATTTCAGTCTTAGAGGAAAGCAAAGGAAAAACCATTATAAATTAACCTTGCCAAGAAAGCCTCATGAAAACTTGTTGTTCATTCGTTCAGCCGTCTCCTACTCTTCGTGACCTCATGGACCAGCCCACGCCAGAGCTCCCTGTCGGCCGTCACCACCCCCAGCTCCTTCAAGGTCAGTCCAGTCACTTCAAGGATGCCATCCATCCATCTTGCCCTTGGTCGGCCCCTCTTCCTTTTTCCTTCCATTTTCCCCAGCATAATTGTCTTCTCTAAGCTTTCCTTTCTTCTCATGATGTGACCAAAGTACTTCATCTTGGCCTCTACTATCCTTCCCTCCAATGAGCAGTGGGGCTTTATTTCCTGAATATGGACTGGTTGGATCTTCTTGCAGTCCAAGGCACTCTCAGAACTTTCCTCCAGCACCACAGTTCAAAAGCATCTATCTTCCTTCACTCAGCCTTCCCTATGGTCCAGCTCTCACATCTGTAGGTGACTATAGGGAATACCATGGCTTTGACTATGCGGATCTTCATTGCCAGTGTGATGTCTCTACTCTTCCCTATTTTATCGAGATTGGACATTGCTCTCCTCCCAAGAAGTAAGTGTCTCCTGATTTCCTGGCTGCAGTTTGCATCTGCAGTAATCTTTGCACCTAGAAATACAAAGTCTGCCACTGGCTCCATGTTTTCTCCCTCTATTTCCAAATGTGAAGGCACACAACAACAATGAAGAATTTGCCTGTCCTGTGAATCTGACTTCATCACAGTCTACTTTGTTTTTCAAGGCACTTCAAGTCCTTTATGAATTGTAGTGATGCAGAATCCTGTCTCTATCCAGTCACATGTTTTACATACGTGTGGGAGCATCCCTGCGCTCTCTAACTACAACATGACTATATTGAAGAAGAAAATCTACATTCAAATTATAATGCTCACTGGCTGGATATGGTTACAGTTCAAAACACCACCAAGTTGTATTGTCAAAAGCTTTTATTGCTGGAATCACTGGGTTGTTGTAGGTTTTTTGGGCTGTATGGCCATGTTCTAGAATGCTTCTAGAACATGGCCATACAGCCCAAAAAACCTACAACAACCACCAAGTTGGGTTGGGGAAGGCAACCACGGCTGGTTCCTGCAGGTGACAACTCCTATGACAAATAGTCTGTATCATGACTTGAATTGTCATTCAATCTTATGTCCTATATTATATTAACTGATCCTGTTAATTTGCTCTGTTTCCAATGCCGTTATACATTGTTATCCACATTACTAAACCACTTTATCCTTTAACTAGTTCACATAGTGGTTTTCCTACCCCCTCCAAAATTTATCTGCTGTTATTGTTCTTGCTAGCTATTATTGTTATGTTATTGTACACTGTTTTATGCTGTCTTAATTGTTATTGCTTTGTTTTTAATTGTATTCTGTCTGGGCTTGGGCCCCATATGAGCCGCCCCGAGTCCCTTCGGGGAGATGGAGGCAGGGTAGAAAAATAAAGTTGTTGTTGTTGTTGTTGTTGTTGTTGTTGTTGTTGTTCTTCTTCTTCTTCTTCTTCTTCTTCTTCTTCTTCTTCTTCTTCTTCTTCTTCTTCTTGAGTCTTCTTCTGAGTCTTCTTCTGAGTCTTCTTCTAAGCTTTTTTATTATCTGCAGATCCAAACCATTGTTTTTCAAACCATTTAGGTCATGGCAATGTAGATTTCAGGTGGAAATTTCAGATTCCCCATGCCATGTCTTTGGAAGAAAGGGATACACTGTAGCAAGTGGTAGCAGAGTATATTGTCCGTAGATGGAAGTGATATAGTCTAATTAGATTTCTTTCTTGCACTCAACATTTTTCTTAGCTCTTGTTGATTATTTTCAGCAAAAGAGCACATCATTCAAAGCCCTTGCTGTTACTTCCAAAACTTTTGGAGCAGAATGTTTTCATTGGATGATGAAAGAATAGCAAGGACAAAATGATCACAGTCTTCCTATCAAATGTGTTCTAAAGCCTGGAAGCAGTCATCAAGAAGATCCTGTTCTGTGCTAATAGCAAATCTCTCTGAAAAGGTAATAGAACCAAGGCCAGTTTTATGCAGATTCATGGCATAAAAAGAGGAAAAGACATTGTTGACCATGAGGTAGGTCCTCCTGTCACTACTGTAACTAGCAGCAATAGAGTGGAAAGGTGCAGAAGGGGACAGCAATTCCAAGGAGGCTAACCCACAACAAGGCAAGAAAGGCTTCCCTTGGTCACAGGGGATTTTGGGCTACAAAAATAGGAGCAGAGTGTCTAGATCTATTCTGCCTTTGTCAGACCACATCTGGAATACTATGTCCAATTCTGGGCACTGCAATTGAAGGGAGACATTGACAAGCTGGAATGTGTCAAGAGGAGGGCAACTAAAATGATCAGGAATCTGGAGAACAAGCCCTATGAGGAGCGGCTTAAAGAGCTGGGCATGTTTAGCCTGCAGAAGAGAAGACTGAGAGGAGACATGTTAGCTATATACAAATATGTGAGGGGAAGTCATAGGGAGAAGGGAGCAAACTTGTTTTCTGCTGTCCTGGAGACTAGGACATGGAGCAATGGCTTCAAACTACAGGAAAGGAGATTCCACCTGAACATGAGGAAGAACTTCCTGACTATGAGAGCTGGTCAGCAGTGGAACTCTCTGCCCCGGAGTGTGGTGGAAGCTCCTTCTTTGGAGGCTTTTAAACAGAGGATGTATATATATATATATGGCACTTCTACCCTGCCCTTCTCAACCCCCAAGGGGGGACTCAGGACAGCTTACAACCGGCACAATTCGACACCAACAATTCAACAGATAAAATACATAACCGCTAGTTGATAGTTAAAAACAATCAATTAATACAATAACAATTAAAAAGCCAATCTAGTATGGCCTAGATGTTGGAGGAAAGTGCTGAGAGTGCCTTGGACTGCGAGAAGATCCAACCAGTCCATCCTCCAGGAAATAAAGCCCGACTGCTCACTGGAGGGAAAGATACTAGAGACAAAGTTGAAGTACTTTGGCCACATCTTGAGGAGACAGGAAAGCCTAGAGAAGACAATTATGCTGGGGAAAGTGGAAGGCAAAAGGAAGAGGGGCCTACCAAGGGCAAGATGGATGGATGGCATCCTTGAAGTGACTGGACTGACCTTGAGGGAGCTGGGGGTGGTAACGGCCGACAGGGAGCTCTGGCGTAGGCTGGTCCATGAGGTCACGAAGAGTCGGAGACGACTGAACGAATGAACAACAACAACAAGTATGGCCATCTATTGGGGGTGCTTTGAACTTGAGTTTCCTGCTTCTTGGCAGGGGGTTGGACTGGATGGCCCATGAGGTCTCTTCCAACTCTATGATTCTATGGTCCAGTCTAACCAAGTGTTCCATCTTAACCAGCTTAACTCAGATAAAACTAAATCAGGTTGTGTATATTTTTTGGCTAACTATGGACTAATCTACCCCCATACCAATCTAACCGATCAGTGTAAATGTGTATCAAGAGTGAAAAAAATCCTTTCACATTGGAAGATACACTCTATAGCTTTATAGCTTATACTTGCCATGCTGTATTGCTACTTCTCACCTAGACAACGGAAAAGGAAACTGTCATAATTAGAGACCATCATACATCACCCTTAGACACCAAAAAAAGGAAAAGAGGAATAAGAAGCTATGGTACTTTCACCATCCTTTGTAAAGCTAACGTACAGGGTGCGGCAGCATAACTTCCTTTTTTAAAATGTGTGCCATTCAGTCGGTTGAAGACGTAGCAGAGTGCTAGTGGTCTCGTTCGAGAGGCGGGAGTATAAAGTTTTTTCCTGATACAGTTCAGTCGCCATCATGCGTTGGAACAGTGAGGAGCGTGCTTTTGCCGTTGAGGCCTACTTTTTGAGCAGATTTGGAGTGGCTGGCCAGCTCTCCAGATTTGGCCCCTTGTGATTTTTTTCTATGGGATTTTTTCTATGGCAGTCTTTAAGAGGAGCCTGAAAACGTTGTTGTTCCAGTGTGCCTTCCCAGAATAAGGAAAATTCTTAGCAATATGTCCTCAAATGCACTTTAATATTGACTTAGGATTGTCTGCGCACCCTTATCTTTCTTTGAAAACCCTATCCTAGTTTACCCTACCTTGTCTATGCCCAGCATTTTAAATTTAAATTTTAATTATTACATTTGGCCCGGCCATAGGTTTTTAAATGCTGTATGTTATTGTTATTGTTTATTGCTTGTTGTGTATTTTTTTTTGAGTTTATTTTAAAGGTTTTGTATTGACTATTTGTTATTGTTTTTGTTTATTGATGTGTTTTGGGCTTGGCCTCATGCAAGTCACACCAACTCCCTTGGGGAGATGGTAGCGGGGTACAAATAAAGTATTATTATTATTATTATTATTATTATTATTATTATTATTATTATGTTCTGTTCCCATTCATTATGCAAACAGAAGCTGTGCTGGTACGGCTGTACCAGGAGCTCCAACTTTATTTTCTTTCTGTTATCTGTTTGCAGTCATAGGGCAGGCCTCCTGTCCATCATAATTAAGCTTTGGTTCCGCCCCTTGTTCAGGGCTCTGGGAGGGAAAGGAGCCATTTTTGGCAGTCTCACATAAGGAAGCTAAACTATAGGACGTAGACCAGCTCGTCCCGTAGAAAAGCTTCCTTTCTCAATAACGTCCGGGGATACAGAAACAGAAATTCCAGGAGAAAGGTCCCAAAAGCTCTGGCTGAGAGCTCACAGCCTCTCAGCTTCACAGCATCAGAGGGAAAACAGCCCTGAAGTTCTCAAATAATTCTCGGAGGGAGGACAGCATTACAGATCCACTGAACTCCAGCTGAAATATCTTCAAGCCTCGGCTGGTAGGTCTACTCGATACCCAGATGCATTTGGAATCGGTAGTAGCCCACACCGATGAGGCATAGATAGAAAGCAGCCTGGGAGAGGTTAAAAGGGGTTTTTCCTACAGAGAAAGTTTAGTTAATCAAAGTCAGGTACCAGTCCATTGAGGACTAGACTAAGAAAGCCTTGAAGTGTTGTTTGAACCATTGAAGATTTGTTGTTTGTTCCATAATAAAGACTTTGTTGTATCATTAAAGACTCTAAAGACCATCACTTCAGAAAAATCCCTGAGAACCTCTCTTTGAGGCGCCCCTGGCTTCCCGCTGGGCTTAAGTATACGTCCTATAGAAAAGTACAGCTATTACAGGCCCAGCGTGCGACAGAAGTTTTTTGAAATTCCAAGTTTATGTGAACCGTCCAAGGACCCTACAAGATTTGAAGACCAACATTCAGGAAGAAATTGCCAACATGACGCCTGCTATGCTGGCAATAGTCATGACAAATGCCAGAAATTGGTTTAATCAGTGTATGGAAAATGGGGGAAGTCTCCTGCCTAATTTGATCTTCAAAACTACGTAAAACAAAACTTTAGGTATATGCCTACATTATGAAAAAAAATTCTGATTCATACTTCACGTCACTTTATTTAACTTTATTTATTTATTTATTATTTGTCATGTCAGGACAACCAGTCAAATTATATTACATTTCTAACAGAACAAAGCAAACAAACAGACAAAATACAAAATTTGTGAGTTTGGTAGTTGATTAAATGTCCTTTGACCAGTATCTGGCCACTTGGAGTGCTTCTGGTGTTGCTGCAAGAAGGTCCTCCATTGTGCATGTGGCAGGGCTCAGGTTGCATTGCAGCAGGTGGTCCAGTGGTTTGCTCCTCTCCGCACTCGCATGTCGAGGATTCCACTTTGTAGCCCCATCTCTGAAGGTTGGCTCTGCATCTTGTGGTGCCAGAGCGCAGTCTGTTCAGCGCCTTCCAAGTCGCCCAGTCTCTGTGTGCCCAGGGGAGTCTCTCATTTGGTATCAGCCATTGGTTGAGGTTCTGGGTTTGAGCCTGCCACTTTTGGACTCTCGCTTGCTGAGGTGTTCCAGCGAGTGTCTCTGTAGATCTTAGAAAACTATTTCTAGATTTAAGTCGATGACGTGCTGGCTGATACCCAAACAGGGGATGAGCTGGAGATGTCTCTGCCTTGGTCCTTTCACTATTGGCTGCTACTTCCCGGCGGATGTCAGGTGGTGCTAAGCAGTGTAATTTCTCCAGTGGTGTAGGGCACAGACACCCCGTGATAATGCAGCATGTCTCATTAAGAGCCACATCCACTGTTTTAGTGTGGTGAGATGTGTTCCACACTGGGCATGCATACTCAGCAGCAGAGTAGCACAGTGCAAGGGCAGATGTCTTCACTGTATCTGGTTGTGATCCCCAGGTTGTGCCAGTCAGCTTTCGTATGATATTGTTTCTAGCACCCACTTTTTGCTTGATGTTCAGGCAGTGCTTCTTGTAGGTCAGAGCACGGTCCAGAGTGACTCCCAGGTATTTTGGGTGTGCTGCAATGCTCCAGTGGGATTCCTTCCCAGGTAATCAGAGCTCGGGATGCTTCTCTGTTCTTGAGATGAAAGGCACATGTCTGTGTTTTAGATGGGTTGGGGATCAGCTGGTTTTCCCTGTAATAGGCAGTAAGAGCACCTAGAGCTTCGGAAAGCTTCTGTTCTACCATCTCAAAGCTCCCTGCTTGAGCAATAATGGCACGAAAGGGAGTTATGCGGCCTCACTCTGTATTACCTCCAGCCCCAAAATCTGTAAAATAGTTTTCCACTTTGTGAAAAATTTGAGAAAGACATGTCAACACAGCTTTATGTAAGCTGAAATATAAAATATGTAACAGTATTTTTTAAATATTCAGAGGTTCACTGATGTTTAAAAAATGTGAAATTGAAGTACAAAGTGATTATTGTAAAGTAGTTCACCTCCCTACCACAGGCTGCACAAGAAATGATTTGCCATCAAAGATCAAGAGGTAAGGTTTATAATTTAGTTTCTCTTTCTGCTTTATTGTCATGAAATAGTTTTTTAATAGCCTGGGTCAGACCTGGTAAGCACAGATTAGTCAGTTTACTTTATTCGGAGACCTCTGGGCTCATGTATTTGGATTAGCCTGAATACATGAAATATATCACCTTGTCCTTTATGCAGACTCTTCAAGATTTCTTACATCGTGTGCTTTGGTTCCTGAATCACTGAGATGACAAAAGCTTGGACAAGCACAGAAGTTGCCAAACAGCTGACTTTCTTGAAACACATTCTTCCGAAATATTTCAGGTGAGGAATCCTTGCACCTCTGGCATGGCAATGCTGTTTTCAATAAACCTTGAATACTTTAAGGAGAGAAAGGTGAAGATTTTATATTGCTCACCATCTGACAGAACATTCCAAAATTTGCACAGTTCTTATTTTAAGAATTTGGATAAAGAAGAAGATGAAATTAACAGATTGACTAGTTAAAGCTTTCTAGGCTTACTTTGTTTGAAGTGCTAAATTAGAGATGCCACCCTAAACCACATTTTAATCCATCAAATGACATATTCTTTTATAGCTACATGAAGAGCAGGTATAATACAATCCACCCCATACAGGGAATTAACTATCAAATGGAACAGTAAAGATTGTTGGGAATTTCATTTCAAAATCACTCGCAATAATACTGCACTGCAGGGGTTCTCAAACTTTTTCAGCCATGGAGCCCTTTTTGCAACAAAAGTTTCTTGTGGAGCCCCAAGAAATGTTTATATATTATATATCATTTTATATATAATGTATGGGCAAACTTTTTGACCAACATAAACTTAACAATGTATTGTTGAAGGCTTTCATGGCCGATCTGGCCGGGGTGGTCCATGCCTTAGTCACCTCTAGATTGGACTACTGTAATGCGCTCTACGTGGGGCTGCCCTTGAAAACGGCTCGGAAATTCCAACTGGTCCAACAGGCGGCGGCCAGGATGTTAACTGGCGCTCCTTACAGAGAGAGGTCAACCCAGGAGGAGCTCCATTGGCTGCTGTTTACCTACCGAACCCAATTCAAGGTGCAGGTGCTCACCTACAAAGCCGTAAACGGTTTGGGACCTGCCTACCTGCGTGAACGTATCTCTGTCTACGAACCCACGCCCTCACTTCGTTCATCCGGAGAGGCCCTGCTCGCGATCCCACCTGCGTTGCAGGCGCGTTTGGTGGGGACGAGGGACAGGGCCTTCTCTGTGGTTGCCCCCGACTTTGGAACACCCTCCCCAAAGACATTAGACTAGCACCCACGTTGGCAGTCTTTAGGAAGAACTTGAAGACTTGGCTATTCCGATGTGCCTTTCCAGAATAGGATAACCTCCAGCACTCTGTCCCAGAAGCACTTTATTAGAGTTTAATACTCTCTGCACATTGCACTTGCCCAGAACTCCAACATACCACCTCACACACCAGCACTTTTAACCTGTATCCATCATTGGCCCGGCCCTGTTTTTATTGTGTAATAGTGTAATGTTTTGTTGTGTTATTGCTTATGTTTTTAATTTGCTTGCATTGTTATTGTTTGTTGTTGTTGTGTTGAGGCCTTGGCCTTTGTAAGCCGCATCGAGTCCTTCGGGAGATGCTAGCGGGGTACAAATAAAGTTTAATAATAATAATAATAATAATAATAATAATATAATGCCATGGAATAATATAGGTTGTAGTTGGGTAATGCACCATCACTCTTTGGCTTGGTGTTTGATTTGCTGTCAGTGCTGTTACGCAGCGTGTGTTTTAGCCAGACGCCCCAGTGCCCAAATCCCAAATGCAAAAAACTCACAGAGCAATAGTAAAAGTGAACAGAAAAATCTTTACTCTCTTTACTTTGCAGAGATGAAACAAAACTGGCAATGTTGCATACAAAAATCAGCAGTGCAACATATTTACATAGTCTTTGTAATAAACATAAAATAAGACATCTTCATCTTTACTGTAAATGGGAAAACAAAATAAACCTGAAGTAAATAACTATTTCACCATCAGCATCTCCTGCTGGAACTCCACACTGGTGAAAACAGAACTCCAGCAGCAGCTCACCAGAAGTCCAGCACCCACCACAATGTATTCAAAAAACTCAAACTGTTTTAGCCCCTTGGGTGTGGTAAAGATTGCTAGTTGACCTGCTTAGCCAGTTGACCAAGATAATTGCATACAATAAGGTTTTTCTTCACACACATTCTTGGTCCTGGAAGGACTTAGCGTAACAAAGGTTGGGTTGCTAACCTGAAAATTGCTGGTTCAAATCCAACCCAGGGAGAGCATGGATGAGCTCCCTCTATCAGCTCCAGCTCCCCATGTGGGGACATGAGAAAGTCTCCCAAAAGGATGGTAAAACATTAAAAAAATCTGGGCGTCCCCTGGGCAACGTCCTTGCAGATGGCCAATTCTCTCACACCAGAAGTGACTTGCAGTTTCTCAAGTCACTCCTGACAAAAAAATCTAAAGGAATAATATACAAGAGCTTAAGAACAAACCTATAGAATAATAATATTAATAATCATCATCATAGAATCAAAGAGTTGGAAGAGACCTCATGGGCCATCCAGTCCAACCCCCTGCCAAGAAGCAGGAATATTGCATTCAAATCACCCCTGACAGATTGCCATCCAGCCTCTGTTTAAAAGCTTCCAAAGAAGGAGCCTCCACCACACTCCGGGGCAGAGAGTTCCACTGCTGAATGGCTCTCACAGTCAGGAAGTTCTTCCTTATGTTCAGATACAATCTCCTCTCTTGTAGTTTGAAGCCATTGTTCCGTGTCCTAGTCTGCAAGGAAGCAGAAAATAAGCTTGCTCCCTCCTCCCTGTGGCTTCCTCTCACATATTTATACATGGCTATCATATCTCCTCTCAGCCTTCTCTTCTTCAGGCTAAACATGCCCAGCTCCTTAAGCCGCTCCTCATAGGGCTTGTTCTCCAGACCCTTGATCATTTTAGTCGCCCTCCTCTGGACACATTCCAGCTTGTCAATATCTCTCTTGAATTGTGGTGCCTAGAATTGGACACAATATTCCAGGTGTGGTCTAACCAAAGCGGAATAGAGCACCTAGATCTAGACACTATGCTCCTATTGATGCAGGCCAAAATCCCATTGGCTTTTTTTGCCACCACATCACATTGTTGGCTCATGTTTAACTTGTTGTCCACGAGGACTCCAAGATCTTTTTCACGTACTGCTCTCGAGCCAGGCATTGTCTCCCATTCTGTATCTTTGCATTTTGTTTTTTCTGCCAAAGTGGAGTATCTTGCATTTGTCCCTGTTGAACTTCATTTTGTTAGTTTTGGCCAATCATCTCTCTAATCTGTCAAGATCGTTTTGAATCCTGCTCCTGTCCTCTGGAGTATTGGCTATCCCTCCCATTTTGGTGTCGTCTGCAAACTTGATGATCATGCCTTCTAGCCCTTCATCTAAGTCATTAATAAAGATGTTGAACAGGACCGGGCCCAGGACGGAACCCTGCGGCACTCCACTCGTCACTTCTTTCCAGGATGAAGAGGAAGCATTAGTGAGCACCCTCTGGGTTCGTCCATTTAACCAATTCCAGATCCACCTCACCGTAGTTTTGCCTAGCCCACATTGGACTAGTTTCCTTGCCAGAAGGTCATGGGGACCTTGTCGAAGGCCTTACTGAAATCCAGGTACGCTACATCCACGGCATTATCTATTTCAGTTTAGAAAGAAGACCAGAAAATGCCAAAATCTGTGGAGGAATCTGGGTGACAATTTCAGTCCCATTGCTAGTGACAACAGTTCACTTTCTTTGCAGCAAATAAAGTTAACCCATAGGAGCAGATTGTTCTAAATTGCTTTTATGTCATTGCTGTCATCTCTGAAATATAAAGAGGCACCTCTTGACTATCAGAACTGTTTTATAATATAATGCTCCCAGCATGGGTGTTATAATTGCAGCCATACATAATGGCTCGATCTAATATAAAATCATGAATTGAAAGATATATTTCTCCTCGAACGATGAATGAAGGAAGAAAAAGAAACACAAATTGTCTTGTTATATACATTGTAATTGCTTTGTACCTGGCAGAAAGACAATGGCATCGTGGGAATCTATTATTAAAGCAATCAAATAAGATTTGTAAAGATAATCAAATGGAATGTTAGATGGCTTCCTTGGGGGTTTCTTATGCTTTAAGAAATCTCTTACAACTCGATTATTTGATTGGGAACATTCCTGTAAAGGTGGAGTGAGATGTAACATATTTAATATTTTTTATAGAAAAGAATATTGTACATTTGATTACAAACTACATAAAGGGATGAATGTAATAAGCACTTTATGCAGTTTCTGGAAAATAAGTTGTCTCTTCTGTTGCTCAGTCCTGTCCTGGTACAGTAATGCAGTATGTTTACCCTTCAGTAACGCAGCTCAAAGTTAATTAGAAATTACTCTTTCAACAGTATTTGCAATAGAAATCTCAATTAGACTTGGGCATTACCAGTTTCTTTTCAAAAGAGTTTCAGGATAAGATTTGAATTTTCCACACCTTTCCTAGTATAGTGAGCTGTGGACATCTAAAGAAAGACACAAAAATTTACCTTTCCCTGATCCAAGCGTAGCTGGAGAGGTGAAAGGGCTTTGCCTCCTCCTCCCAGAGAAGAAAACCAACCCAAAGTAGTTCCGGCTAGAACTACTTTGGGGAGAGGAGCCTGGAGAAGAATAGCTTTCCTCCAGTTCAGTCTTCTCCTGACGTCTACCCACCACATCCCACCCATTAACAATATAATCGGGGTTGCTTTAGAGAGCCGGGTAGGAATTTTTTCCCCTCCTATATTCCAGGAGGGTTTTTTTCGCCTACCGTATACTGTTACTAGAGGGCAGATTGGTTTTGTTGGTGATTTAAATAGGTTCAGTGGAAAAACAGCTAGATAGGAAACATATTTGGTGTGCACCCAAGGCACCCCCTTTTGGGATAAAGGCCATTAATATAAAACATCACTGGTTATTACACTATCAGAGGTGAACAAGATAAATGGCTTTAAATGGGGAGGGTCTTACCTCAATATCCTTGACTAAGATTCCTCCAACACATTGTGCTAATAAAGTTACCCAGGTTTAGGTCATCCGGGAACCAGGTGCTTCGCCCTTTGAGCCGAGGGGTAGGCCGGGAAAGGACACCACCTCGGCTTTATTCACTACACGTTCATGCTAGTCTGATTATGGTATACAAGCTTTAGATTTAATCAGGTAACAGTTAATAAAGTTGCCCAATTTTAAACCCATAACTGTTGTGTTGTGTCTTCTTTTGGGGGGTTGGCAGGCAAATGGCTTCATACCTGCAGAGACTGCAAAAGCCTGGGAGAAACACTTTTGAAGAAGGCACATTTTTAGCAATAGCTCCAAAATGATTTTCTTATTTGTATGTTTTCTGGGTAGGAACAGTATTGAGGAACAGCATAATTTTAAACCTAAGAGTAGGACTTTAATAGTACCAAAAGCAAATCCTTTCTGCACTAGATGGTCCAACTAGCCTCAAAAGAATATGTGTTAGTGTATCAATTAAGTTAGCACTTCCATAGTCAAGAATCAGATTGAATTCTCTGGTGACTCTGTATGGTAGATGCAAAGAAGAGAAACGTTACAGTACTTTCTTCTTATTTATTTACTCTTCCTTGTGTGTTATTGAGAAGGTTCAGGGCAGCAATAAGGGCTTGTTCAAGATAGACGCAAGGCAGCAGAAGTAGTGAACAAGGCAAGTGTGATTTATGAATACTGTAGTCCAGATGTCACATTGAAATAGATTCCATCCTTACACCTAAAGTATATGGCCAGAGGGAGCCCAAGGAAGTCTACAGAGTAAGGATGGGATCAGATGATGACAGATGGGAGTCAGAAGAAAATGGGATGCTCTTCTGACTAGATTCTGCTCTTTCCCCTAGCTAGTTTTAATTTTGGGGCATCTCTTCTTATAAGCCAGTCTGGACAACATGAAGTCCCTGGAAATGTGGTAGAAACAAAATGTGCAAAATACAAGTAATTTGGGATTAATTTCCAACAGGAATGTGGTAAGGAACAGTAGATTTAAGAAAGCTGTCCAGTTCTTTACCCCCTCTTGGAAAGGCTGGGAAAAAACTTATTTTTTCATATATATTTTTTCTGGTGTCTTGTCTTGAGTCTCTTTATGTGCCCTGTCTTCTTTTTTCCCCTGATGCTTCCCCTTCCTTAAAGTGTTTCATATCTTCAGAGAGAATCTCGAAGAAATAATTAGAAGAAAAGGCTCTAGTCCATCTTTTCTCTCTCTCTTTCTCTTTCACTCTCCTTTTTCATAGGATTGGAAGGGACTGTAAGGATATACACTCTGTGGAAACATCTCCTCTGACAATGTAATGTAACTTGGAACTAGTTTGAGAGGAACCAGTTTTGCTTTACATATTGATTCCCAACCTTTTTTTGACCAGGGACCACTTTGACCATGGACCACTGTCCAACATTAGTACAAAAAAGGTTACAAATCAGGTTTTGGTCAACTTTAGATTCAGATTGGTTATTTTGGGTGCTGATTCAGAAAATTTATTGGATAGATTTTATCAACTCTAATTTCTGATACAGTAGTTGCCATCTGCTTGCCCACAGAAAATCATATTTAATAATCTAGAGCTGCGAACCTTATTTTAGGTCTCGCAGCTCACCCGTGGGTCGCAGCCCACAGGTTGGGAACCACTGGATTAACAGGTCTGGAACTGCTTTGAGACCAGGAAGTTGGTTACATTAACCAAGTGACCTGACATCAAAGCACCCAGCATTTTTTTCCATTTCCAGGAGAGATGCACACCAGCATTTCATAAATGAAAAGACATCTAGTATATGCTGTTTATGCACAGAACCAAATCACAACATTCAGAGTGCATAACAATTCTAGTTTATACATTCCTACTTCAACAAATGAATTACTATTGAATATTATAAATTTGAAATGCAAACCAAGCACATTTCTCCACTATAACTACTTTACTAMGTGTGCCGTTCCACCCAGATGCTTTTAAAAACAAAACTATGATGTGCTGTTCCCTATGTCTGGGCGAACTGCCGGTGCTTTTCTTGAGAAGATTGAGATTCTCAGTAACTGAGTCTATTACAAGTTCTGAACATCAAAAAAGGATATTTATTTRTCAAAGTTGCAAACAGAACAGTCKATTGATAAARCAAATAGATATTTCTTCTTTCTCTTCTCCACCAGTTACTGAGTCAGCCTTTCCCCACGTGGCAAAGGGATCCAGGGATCCTTCACCCTAATCCAGAGGTGTTGTCTTTTAGAAAGAACAAATTTTTCCCTATCTATCTAAGCTACAGATTAGCCTTGAAGATAAGGCAATGCAGTCTCTCTCTCTCTCTAAGACTCTATAAAACTCAATTCTCAAAGCTCAATATCTATTTTTTGTTTATACTCTATAACTCTCTTATAATCTATCTAACTATAGCTCAATTCTTCTCAATAAACTTCTCTGTCTATCTTAATTTCTCAATTCTCAATTGTTCTCAATTCCTGTCTATAACTCAATTGTTTTTGCAGTGGTTTGTCGGAGCTACCTTTCCGGCCACCAGCACATCAGATTCCTTCTTCAGAACTAAACAGGCAGGGAGGACTCCAAAATGGAAGTCTTTCCCCAGGAGCAGGGGCGGCCTCAAAGAGCTGCTCCCTAGGCCAATCATTGCAAAGAGTTTGCAGGCTGGCTTTTCCTGCCTTTGACTGTTAAACTCCTGGCTTTGCAAGGCTGCAGCAGCTCCTGTGAGAAAGGCAAGGGGCAGCCACCCCAAGCAACTAAAAAAGCAATGCAAACCAGTCTCCTGGGAGACGGAACACTAGGACAATTTCCACATTCTTTGTCATCAAAGATCCATATTCATTGATCAAAGGAAAATAATTGCTAACAGGGAAGGAAGGAGAGGCCGAAAGCACATATGAAGAGAGGGGAAGTTTCAGGATGGGGTTGATAAATATGAAATATAGGTGGAATACTTCAGTGAAATAGTGTGTATTCATACCACACCATGTTATATCCTCAGTCCAGAGCTAGACCCTTATATCCATTTGTACCGAAGTCCAGTTTGGGCATTTAACATCACTATTCTTTGTATAGAACACTACTATTTTTTGAAAAAATCTGAAATTGCATTCAGCTGAGTGTGTGTATGTGTGTGAAGCAACTGTCATCAGCAGCTATCCCAGTCCTTCATTTGCATAGCTCAAGTGCAAAATATCTCTTGAAAGCAGAACTCTTTTGTATATTTCAGTGTGAGGTCCTTGAAATGGGTTTTCGGGCTATATGACCATATTATAGAAGCATTCTCTCCTGATGATCCTTGAAATGTTGTTGGATTGAAACTGTTATCAACCACATTTTAGCAGTGCATTCCAAGAATATGCAAAATGCTGAGTTGCCTGATGTTGATCACGAGCTCTCCAGAACTCTGTGACCACAGCTACCACAGCAGCAAACAGCAGTGAAGTTAAAGAGGGCCATCCAGCAAGACTTAAACAGGTTTGACCTGACCTGTGGGTCTGAACACTGACCCGCTGTCACAGTGGGACAGATACAGGCAACGTAGTTTATTTATTTATTTATTTATTTATTTATTTATTTATTTATAATTCAAACTTATATGCCACCACTCCCCCGGGGCTTGGAGCGGCTTACAAGAACAAGCTAAAATCTAACACAATTTAAAAACAATTTAAAACAACAATGTCAAAGGTCAAAGGCCTGTCGAAACAGATATGTCTTACATGCCCTGCGGAAAGCTGATAGGTAACGCAAGGCACGGACTTCAGGTGGCAGAGTATTCCAGAGTGATGGTGCCACTGCTGTAAAGGCTCTGCGTCTGGTTGCTGTTAGACGCAAGGTCTTGACACTGGGAATTTGCAATAGATCTTGGTCCTCAGAACGGAGGGATCTCTGGGGTTGGTAGGGGGTGAGGCGGTCCCTCAGGTACATCGGCCCCAGATCATGCAAGGCCTTAAAGGTGAGTACCATCACTTTGAAAGTGATCCGGGTACAGAGTCCAGTCAGCCTTCCATCTTCAGCACAAGCTGAGTGTCATCAGCGTACTGGTAACACTCCAGCCCAAAACCTCGAACCAGGTGAGCAAGAGGTCGCATATAGATGTTAAACAACAGAGGGGAGAGAATGGCCCCCTGAGGAACCCCACAAGAGAGAGGGGACCTCTCAGAGACCAGGCCTCCCCTCTCCACTCGCTGTCCACGGTTGTGAAGAAAGGAGGACAGCCAGTTTAAAGCTGTCCCCCTGACTCCAACAGCAAGGCGGTGGGTCAAAAGATTGTGGTCGACTGTGTCAAATGCTGCTGTGAGATCCAATAACACAAGCAGCGCTGACCTGCCCTGGTCAAGCTGGCATCGAAGGTGATCCGTGAAGGAGACTAGCACAGTCTCTGTCCCATGCCCCGCAGGGAAGCCGGACTGGAAGGGATCTAGTCCGGCTGTGTTGTCTAGGAATTGCTGCAACTGCTCCACTGCTGCCCTCTCAATCACCTTATCCAGGAACGAGAGCTAGCAGGTGGTGGTCTAAAACATTGCTTCTTTGCGATGGCTTTGAATTAAGTGCATTATTAAATAAACCCTAAGATCTAGCCCCTGGATTTGCCACCTTCAGTGATTCAAATGTACTGGAAAACTATTGTGCAGATTTACATAGGGAAAATATTTTTGCATTCATTTTTTTTGCATAATTGAAGGCCATCATTTGTTATATGTTTCTTTTTTGTTTGTTTATGAAATCTCGCTATATTAAGGGGTTTGGCACTCATACACTGAAGAATTACCACAATGTTTTGAAAATACATTCTTTTCTTTTTGTTTTCTTCTGGGTATTAAAAGTATATATTACACAAAAATAATTATGTAGATACTTCTTTCCTTGATGCCATCTTTATTACAAAATAGGGGAATGATTTTTTTTTTTTGCATAAAAACATTTTTGGCAATTAGTGTGGAGTTGCAAGTGTATGTTTTACAATGTTCTGGAACCAAAAGAGGAAGAGTTAATTTACGGTATGTGCCACACTCTGAAAAAAATAACCACTCTGTAATGGCTTCCAGAAAATCTGCCATGTTTTATATTGCATTTTAAACCTCTATTGGTCTAATTTGCTTGCAGTGTATCATGAATTTTGGTTTTTCATGTAAAAATGATAGAAACTGTCACAGAAACTTTCTTGAAGCACAGAAGTCAGATGAAAGGTCAAAGAGAGCTTTCATTCCTCTGACTGAAAATATATTTGGAATTTCTGATGAAGTTTAGAAAGAAAATAAAGCTATGGCTTACACAACATAATCAAATACCAACCCTCCCCCCCAAAAAAACAAAACAAAACAAAAACAAAAACAAGGATATGTGGCTGTCCTCTGGGGAACTGATGACATTCTTGGGATATTTTAACACCTACAATAGAGGTTATTATATCTTAGGGATGCAAAACTTCTCCCCCAACCCAAGTTTTCTTCTCAAAAGTAGCAATAAATACGAGGGGTATTTTTTAAGTAAGGTCCGTTTGAACATAAGTACACAACAAAAGTTTATTTCAAAAAAGTAAATTTATTTTCAGAAAGTACATACTTCACTCTATTTTTCGACATAGTTGCCAAGTTTGTTCAAACACTTATCATACCTCTGAACCAATTTTAAAATACCCTCTTCATAAAAACTTGCCACCTGCTCCGATAACCAAGAGTTCACTGTAATGAAAGAAGGGCAACCGGAGCGCTCCTCATCATGGACGTTGTCACAGCCATCTTTGAATTGTTGTACCCACTTACGCACTTTGCTTTCACTCATAACAGTATCACCGTACACTTCACAAATCTGTCGATGAATTTCTGCAGCAGGCAGGTTCCCTACTGACAAGAACCGTATCACTGAGCGAACCTCACATGCGGAGGGTGAGTTGATAGTCTTAAACATTTTTAAAGCACAGAGCAGAACCGTATAGGTTAGCTACAGAGTGGAAACTGAGCACAGTTGTTCCCGAGGCATGCCGGTACACGACGCACGTGCTCGTTGCGGTATGCGCACGAACTACTAGTGTCTACAACAAAACAGACCTTACTTTAAAAATACCCCTCATAATATTAGCATCCTCCTTAGAGAAATTCTGTAATAACTACAGAGTTTTAGAAAGCTATTTAATTGTATGTAGTTCTTTTGGGCACCCCCCCCCCCCAATTTTCTTCAAGAAAATATTTTTTCCGCATTCCTGTACAGGAAATGCTATTTTCTGCGCAGAAAATTGTTATTTCTTATGCAATCCAACTATGTGCTAATTTTATGTAGAACAAACTCAAAATTCTAGGGGTTTTTTTTCCAGGACTTTATGAAATCACAAAGACTTAGAGTAGATCTAAGTAACCTGTTACCCAAGAGCTTATCCAGCCTGGAATACGCCAGACCAACCACAACCCTCAACTCAACATATGCAGGTATCTTTATATATAATGACTACTTCCATTCAGTGTGGGTAATTTGGAGAGGTAGTTTGCATTCGGTTTCTAATTTAGAGAGTTAGAGAGTGGAAAATGTTGGCTTCAGTATAATTAAGAGCCAAGTGACACTTTAGTACACAAATTAATACCCTAGTTATTTTACAGACTAACCTGCCATTTTCTGAAAACTTTTTAAACACATCTGTAGCCAGTTTTAAATGAGATGTTAGTAGCCATGAAGTGCAATTGAAATTCATCCAATTAAAGTAGTGATTGCTTTGCATCAGTCTAATTGACTTTTTCAACTGGATGGGATAAATTGTAGTCATGAGGAGACTTAAGCGAACACGACACAACTTAGCTTCAACATCTCATATTGCCTTTGATCTGTTGTGAATAAGCCAATAATATGTAGATTGAAGGCAATCAACTGGCTGTGATCATTTTTAAAATTCACATTGAACATCAGAACTGAACAAGCATGGTGAAACATTATGGAAATGCATCGAACTTCAGGGTTAGCAGAAGGTTTTTATTCTCATGCTGAACAAAATGCAATGACTTCAAAGGTTCACATCATGTAATGTTCAAAACATACATTACAGGTGTATTTACAGGCATTCAGTAATGTCATGGAAGTTGATAGCACAATTGTGCCTTCAGAGGGTTGAAAAGACTAGCAAAAATAAGTTTGTATAACATTTCTCTTTCTTCATAATTTCTGGTATTATCTGGATAAGGAAGAAGTAAATGTTTGCATAGATATACAGATGATCACATTCACATCCCCCATGAGATAAAGTCCAGAATCACATGATAAATAATCAGAAAGATGACAGAACTGTATAAAACTGTATGTGGGTCATCCAGTGAAGCTAAATTAGAAGACAGACAAAGAAGTACAACTTCACACAGACAAAGAAGTACAACTTCACACATGGAATAATATGTGTGCATATAGAATAGACTACTGTAATGCACTCTACATGGGGCTGCCTTTGAAGACTGCCCGGAAGCTTCAACTAGTCCAATGGTCAGCAGCCAAGTTGCTCACCGGAGCACTGTACAGGGAACACACAACCCCTCTGTTACACCAGCTCCACTGGCTGCCAGTCTGGAACTCACTGTCACAACAGCAATAACGTTGATGAGACAAATTCATGGAAGACAAGACCATCCATGGAATACAAGTCATGATTGCTATTTGTTTTCTCTAGAATCAGAGGCAGTATACCTCTGAAGACTAATAGCTTGGGAATAGCCTTCAATATTTGCTTGTGGGCTTTCCTGAGGCAGTTTGTCACAGTGGGAAAGAAGATAGTGAGCAAGACATATCTTTGGTTTGATCTAATGGGGCTCTGAAGTTATTTTGTTCAGTATTAAACATGGGTAGACATGGAAAATAGGATGAATAAACAAAAAAAAAACCCCAACAAATCCGAACCCAAAGTGCTACCTTAGCTTGCATTACTAGAAACATAGTTTCCAAGCCCAGTGAAGGAATAGTACCATTATATTTTGTCAGTTATGGCTCATCTAGAGTGCAGTGCTGAATTTTAGACACTCATTTTAAGAAGTATATGGACAAGTTGGAGTGAGTTAAGAGATTGGCAAGAAGGAAGACCAGAGATATGAAGAACAAAATGTATTAGGAGAGGTTGAAGGAGTTGTACAGAGAAGACTAAGGGCGCTTCTAGATAGCACCTAAACGCAGGACAAATAGGCAGTTTTTAAAATGCAGGATCTCATAGGGTGTCCAAACACAGATCTGTCAGCCCTGCTGCATAGTCCACCACAATTCTCACAGCTCTTTTTGTAGAGTAGAATGAAGTTTAGACTTCTGATGTGTTGATTTTGACTGAAGATTAGAATTGACTGTTTTGTGAGTGAGAGATTTCAGCAATGGAACCAAGTACTCAAAGAAGTGGTGGTGTTGTAGCCTAGTCAGATTCTGAGTGCTCAGAAAATGAATAAGGGGATGCTGGGATAGATTCAGAGGGCCCAGAGCGATATCAGTTTTCATGAGAACCTGCCAGAAGTGCAGGCTGAGAGAAATGTGAGAGACAAATGTTTGTCTAAGTCAAGGCACTTGGAATTGTGGAGACAGGCCATGCAACAAAGACAGATTTGCTTTTCTCAGAGAATAAGAGCCGCCGCAAACTAGCCTCCTGCGGGAGCAAACTGTGCCAGCACGTCCCTGACGTCATGAGACTGCATCTCTCTCCCCGCCCCTTTCTCCACCTCTTTCTCCGTGCCAGAGTGGTTTTTCCTTTGCTAGGGCAGCATTGCCAGCGTATTCTCATTGTTGGCAGAATTCAACAACGAGAGTACGCTGGCAATGCTGCCCTAGCAAAGGAAAAACCACTCCGGCACGGAGAAAAAGGTGGAGAAAGGGGCGGGGAGAGAGGCGGAGTCTCATGACATCAGGGACGTGCTGGCACAGTTTGCTCCCACAGGAGGCTAGTTTGCGACGGGTCTTAGAGTTAAGGAAAGCAAAAGCAGGTGTGTGAGAAATGATGTTATGGGAGGGGATGAGGCCTTTTCCTGCTGGTACAATCCTGTGTTCTTGGAATTCATATAGTCAAGTTCCTAAGTTTGTTCTTGCTTTTAGTTTGTGTGTGGCATAGGCTGCCTGCCTTGGATTCATGCTATCTTCTTTATGGATATGTTTGTGGATTGACTTTGGAGACTGTATTTAGAAGGATTTTGAACTCTCGGCTATCTTGGAAATAACCTTTTGAACTCTACTTCTCTTTTCTGAATTTACACACACACGCATTCATATATACTCATCTTTAAATACACTTCTACTTACTGGATTATCTGGACAGAGTGTAGTTTGTGGTAGAAAGTTGTTTCGGGGCTCTAGTACAACAGGTGGTCCCTCCATGATGTCTCAACCATTGAATTTCATCAGTGGTATAATGGAAAAATGATACTCTTTATCACATTGAATATTGTTTTCATACTATGCAAGTGCATTTATAATGTTATTGCATATCTCTGGATGTTTTAAAAAAGAATTTGACAGCTACCTGCCAGAGATGTTCTAGTTGGAGACCCTACATTGATTGGCCATTGACCTTCTTTTAACAGATTGTATGATTCTAAAACACTGTTTTTATTAGGAAAGTTGTTTTAGAGCTAGACTTAAAAGCACTAATATATTTTGCACGCGTACTACATTCAAACACACATATACACTTATACAGCGTTGGTCAGGGGAGCTTTTGCACAATTAAAACTTATGCGCCAGCTGTGCCCGTACCTTGGGAAGTCTGATTTGGCCATGGTGGTCCACTCTTTGGTTATATCCCGTTTAGATTACTGCAATGCTCTCTACGTGGGGTTGCCTCTGAAGACTGCCCAGAAGCTTCAATTAGTCCAACGTGCGGCAGCCAGACTACTAACAAGAGCAGGGTACAGGGAGCATACTACTCCTCTGTTGCGCCAGCTCCACTGGCTGCCAGTCAGCTTCCGAGCACAATTCAAAGTGCTGGTCTTAACCTATAAAGCCCTAAACGACTCCGGCCCAATTTACCTGTCTGAACGTATCCTCCCCTATGAACCATCAAGATTGCTAAGATCATCTGGAGGGGCCCTGCTCTCGATCCCACCGGCCTCCTCACAAGCACATCTGGTGGGGACGAGGGACAGGGCCTTCTCGGTGGTGGCCCCTCAACTCTGGAACTCCCTTCCACTGGAGATCAGAATTGCCCCTTCTATCTTGACGTTCAGAAAACAGGTGAAAATTTGGCTCTGGAAATTAGCATTCGATGAATGAGCCACAATCCTGTGATATGGGTGGATGATGACGAACAATGATTTTTGATGACGACTGACCATTGTAATTATATGACTGTATTTTGCTATTTTAATGTTTTAGTGTGATTTAGAATATGATGTTTTTAATGACTGTCTGTAATATTGATGTTGGAAACCGGCCTGAGTCCCTCAATGGAGGTGAGAAGACCGGTATACAAAACTGCTAAATAAATAAAGAAATAATACACCCACTTAGGTATGATGTGAGCATACTTGATGGTTTAGGGGCAATTAAAGGCAAATTATTTGGAGCCTTCTCCTCTGTGGCTCCCCGACTCTGGAACTCATTACTCGGTGAGATCAGGAAAGCCCCTACCTTAGAAACCTTAAAAATCTAAAGACCTGGCTCTGCCGCTGCACTTTTGGAAAGTAGCCACACAAGCTTTAGCTATTGCCCCCTCAACATTTTGACCTAGGAGTACCCCCCCCCCTGTATGTTTATTACACTGTTTCTCTATGAGTTCTCCCATGCAAATAACCTGCTCCTTATATCTCACCTTGAGTTTTTTAATCAGTGTACATGCGGCCCGCTCACTATCATTATGTTTTGTTTATTGCTTTTTTATGCTTTGTGTATATTGCTTATTATATTTATCTGTTTTGTACTTTACTGTGATATTGTTTATTTTATTGTAATTTGTATTTTATTCTATTGTAATTTGTTGTTTGGGTTTGGGCTTGGCCTCATGTGAGCCACCCCGTGTCCCCATTGAGGGAGATGGTGGCGGGGTACAAATAAAGTTCATTATTATTATTATTATTATTATTATTAAACATTCAATAAGTTAAAAGGGACTAGAGAAGTAAACATACTTTTAAATCATGTACATGCACATTTAAGAATATATTAAAGGCTTCAAAATTCTATCAACAACAATCAGAATCAAAGGGATGTAATTTAACAAGAGTGCTTCAAATAAGAATGTCCTCCATGCAGTCCTATTCACTGAATTTCATCAGTGATATATATTGGAAAAACAATACCCTTTCTCACATTGAATATTGTTTTCATACTATGCAAGTATATTTATAATGTTACTGCATATTTCTCTTGGAGCACATCTATGCTGTAGAAGTAATACAGTTTGGAATCACTTTGACTCTCATGGCCCAATGCTATGGAATCATGGAAGTTGTAGTTTAACAAGGTCTTTAGCTTTCTTGGCTAGAGTGCTAGTGCTTTCCCAAACCACAGCTCCCATGATTCCATGGGATTGAGCCATAATTAATTCTACAATTCAGATGCACCCTGTAATGAATCCCTTACCTTAGCTAGCTGGCAAAAGCCTAAGGAAGTGGGCCTGGTAAAGCCATGGCATCCATTTTAGGAAAGAGAGACAGGGAGATGCCATCTTAGGTTAGGTTTGCCTTAAAGGGGTGTATTCAAGTCTAGGAGGGAAAAGCAGAAGGCTAGGATTGGTTAGAAAGATGGAGGCAAAGCCTAAGTGGTTTGAAGGAAAAAGTGTCTTTTAAACTGAGGTTTGAGGTCCCAGTTTGCGTGTTGGAATTTGGAACGGGCAAAAAGAAGAAGTGTGGGTATTAGCGAGAGGAGTTTGGGTTTTGAAGAAGAAGTTTGGGTCAGTCTTTTGTGTAGTATTCAGAACAGTTATTGAGTAAATAGCTGGAATACTGTGTGGAGCAGTACCCCATTAGTGGTCTGTCCATTTCCTAAGGAAGTCTAGTTTAGGGTTTTTGGCTAGATTCCTAAGGGGGATTTTTGGGAGTTACTTTCAGAGATTCATTTCCTGAGGTAATTTTCGGCATTGAAACTTTTAAGACTTGTAACCCAGAAGTTTTTAAGATCTTTACTCTAACGCAACCACAAGCTTTTTATGCCAGTATTTTACTGAAACCATTAAGCATTTGTACCTGAATATTTCAAGCCTGTTCAATAAACGTTCTTGTTATTTTTATCAACTCATACCAGCCTCAGTGTGAATACCTTTGTGGTCAAAGCATTATTCAAGTCAGCTTTTAACAGCCTCTAAGAAAACTATAGTGGCACCTTGTGTGTTCACAGATCAACCTCTCAATATTTAACTCAGCCTGTTTATTATTAATATGGTGGCAGCAGAAATATTTTGAAGAATCAATTTAAGTCTCACAGATCCAGTGGTTCCCAGTTCCTAACTTTTAAAAAGACAGTTGGTTCAGCAACCATACTCCCTCTATATTTTGGTGAGCTAGTCTGTAGTGGAGGTGTCATCGTTATAATTTGGCTGAGCAGCATTGGGATATATATATATATATATATATATATATATATATATATATATATATATATCAAACACACAAATTAAAAATTATAATATATATATATATATATATATAAATTCTTACTACTAGTTGGCTGTGTTGTTATACACCCCAAAGTCAGATGTTTCTTTTAGAGTGCCTTTACATTTATAGGTTGCCCTTGCATCCTGTGATGGGACAAGCATGGACCAATTTAGTCTTTGCCCTAAGTAATATTGCAAAAGCTTTTGTGGCATTATCTGTAAATTTTTGTGAAAATCTACATTGCAGGAAGACTTACTGTATGCCGGTTATTTATAGATATTATGCAGTGTCATACAGGTTATTGTGAGGCACTTTAAAATATTAAGTGCATTGCTGGAGGATGCATAAACAAAATTAAAGCAGAAGCACCAAACAAATTACATAGCAGAAGACTAAAAAGTGAATGGGGAAAATGTATGTGTTATTACTCTTAATGGAATCGACTATGCATGTTTAAGGGCTCTAAGTTAATTAACTGGAAGTGTGAATAGCTTTGAGAGAATGTGTTCATAAATTTGATGATACAACTTTTTGGAGTGTTGCTCAAAAACATGACAATGTATTATGTATGAAGAAAGCTGTGCCAGAAAGTCCAGAACAAAGTGGTAAAGAGATGACTCAGTGCCAGATTATCCAACTCTTATGCAATATATATTTCATAAAGTTGTGGACTTGGATGCAAATCCAATTGAGAGACTTCAGGTTCAGCCAGAATCCAAACTTGGCTGTCTGAATTGTCAAAGCCAGACCTGAACCATATCTTGTATTGGGTTGCTTAAGTTTTTCTGGCTGTATGACCATGTTCCAGAAGCATTCTCTCCTGACATTTCGCCTGCATCTATAGCAGGCATCCCCAAAGGTTGTGAGATATGTTGGAAACTTGGAAAATGGAGTTTATATATCTGTGAAATATCCAGAGTGGGTGTGCTGTCACAGGCTGGGCCTATAGCAGCTGGCTTTTGAACAGGACGTGCTCTTTGTGCCCAGTGGGAAGCTAGGGGGCCTCAAATGAGAGGCCCTAAAGATTTTCCTATACAGAGTCTTTAGAAGCTTGAAAGGTTTAACAAAGTCCTTTATTATTGCTTAAGTCTTCAACAAACAATCAAATACTTCTTAGATCTTCAACAAATTAAACAAATGCTTCAAGGCTTTGAATCAACTGGTGGCTTTCTTAATCTTGTCCACAAGGGACAGGCAACTGGCTTCGTGAACTGTTTCTTTTCTTTAAGAGGAAACCCTTTTTAACCCCTCCTTGGGCAATCTACTTTCTAAACTTTGCTGGTGTGGGCTCTACTCCCGGCTCCAAACTGCTTCTTGGGTCCTGAGTAGACCTACCAGTCAAGGCTTTGTAGATTCTCCAGCTGGAGTCCTTTGGAACTGTTTCCCCCCAGAATTTCCCCCAGATGCTGTGAGAAATGAAGCTTCTCTACAGGTGGAGCTAATCCACATCCTGTAGCTAAGCTTTCCAATGCAAGACTGACCTAAAATGGCTCCCTCTCCTCCCAGAGCCCTGGGGAAAGGGGCGGAACCAAAACTTAACAATGATTGATGGGTCATTGGCCCTATAATTGCAAACCAAGGGAAGCCACCTTATTGCAAAATGCATGGAACTTTGGAATACATGCAAACACTCAAAGAAAGAAAAGGAAGTTGGAGCTTTTGGTACAGCCGTACCAGCACAGTGGGAGACAGAACTCTTGTCTGTTTGAGATAGGTGTGAATGTTTCAATTGGCCACCTTGATTAGTATATCTTGTATTTCATGACCATCAAAAGGCCAAGCATGCCCTTTAACGCTAGTGCATTTTAATGATTCTATGAAGAGAGTGACAGTGGTGAAACTGACAATATTACAGCCCATTTGTCAGACTCAATCCTCTTTTAATAGTTTTTCCCAGAGAAATTAATGCAAAAAGAAAAAAAAACTATCCAAACTGTACCTAAGAATACGAGTATGTAAGTATCATATTAATAATATTTGGTATGTCCGACTAGTAAGGAATATCTTAAGTGAGATGTAGATAACACAGTTTGCTTTGTTTTTCATTTTAAAAGCTTTTCTATGCTCATTTTGGTTGGACTCTTATTAACTTTCAAGGATGACAATGGAGCTATTTCTGTCTTCTTCCTCTTTTCTTCTTTTATCTTCCTCATTTTCCACCTTTCTCCACTTTCCCAATTTAAAAAAAAATCAATTCTCATTATTAAATGGGGAGAGGGGGTTAGCAAATTGCTTCTATAGTGTTAAAATATCGTAAAGGGGACTGGTTCGTTTCTGTTTAGAAACACCCAAAATTAGTTAATATTTTATTTAGTTAATCTGTACATTTGAACTAATGGGAACACTTCAGAAGCCACTGAGTCCTACCCCATTCTGCCATGCAGGAAAAACACAATCAAAGCACCCCCAACAGATAATAATAATAATAATAATAATAATAATAATAATAATAATACTTTATTTCTACCCCGCTACCATCTCCCCAAGGGACTCGGTGCGGCTTACATGAGGCCGAGGCCAAACACAACAATACAAGCAATAATAACAACAATACAAACTATTAAAAATATAGACAATAAAATACACAACATTATCAATAAGACAACACATAATTAAAAACAATGGGAAGGCCAAATGTAGAGTTAAAATTGGAAATAATGCTGGGACAAGGTGGTACTGGTGTTTGTGGCAGGGCATACGAGCAGACCTAAAGAAATGTAAAGTGCTTTGGAGGACAAAGTGCTATGGGATCATTATTCCGGGAAGGCACACTGGAACAGCTACGTCTTCAAGCTCCTCCTGAAGACTGCCAGAGTTGGGGCCTGTCTGATGTCTTTAGGGAGTGAGTTCCAGAGTCGAGGGGCCACCACCGAAAAGGCCCTCTCTCTCGTCCCCACCAATCGCACCTGCGACGCAGGTGGGATCGAGAGCAGGGCCTCCCCGGATGATCGAAGGGATCGTGTGGGTTCGTATACAGAGATGTGATCATGCAGGTAGGCGAGTCCCAAACTGTTCAGGGCTTTGTAGGTAAGAACCTGCACCTTGAATTGGGTCCGGTAGATGAATGGCAGCCAGTGGAGCTCCTTGAACAGGAGGGATGACCGCTCCCTGTAAGGAGCCCCAGTTAACAACCTGGCTGCCGCCCGTTGGATCATCTGAAATTTCCGGGCCGTTTTCAAGGGCAGCCCCACGTAGAGTGCATTGCAGTAATCCAGTCTAGAGGTGACTAAGGCGTGGACCACTTTGGCCAGATGGCCATCCATTCAGTGTTTGCGGTAACTGTAATAATAATAATAATAATAATAATAATAATAATAATAATAATGTAGGAGGAGGAACCCAGAGGCCATCGAGTCCTACCCAATTCTCCCATGCAGGAAAAGAACAATCAAAATATAATAATAATAATAATAATAATAATAATAATAATAATAATAATCTGACAAATCTCAAATGTAGACTCTGCAAGGAAGTAGATGAAACAATAGATCACATCCTCAGCTGCTGCAAGAAGTTTGCACAGACAGACTACAAGCAGAGGCACAACACCGTTGCTCAGTTGATTCATTGGAACCTGTGCCACAAATACCATCTGCCTGCAGGTGGGATCACAAGTTGGAAAAAGTTACAGAAAATGAAAACGTCAAACTCCTCTGGGACTTCAGAATTCAGACAGACAGAGTTCTGGAGCACAATACTCCTGACCTCATGATCGTGTTAAAAAACGAAGTATGGATTGTCAATGTTGCAATCCCAGGTGACAGCAGGATTGAAGAGAAACAACTGGAAAAGCTGACATGATATGAGGATTTAAAGATTGAACTGCAAAGACTCTGGCACACTGGGTGCAGTGCCTAAAGACATAGCAGGATTGAAGAGAAACAACTGGAAAAGCTGACACGATATGAGGACTTAAAGTTCGAACTGCAAAGACTCTGGCACAAGCCAGTCAAGGTGGTCCCAGTGGTGATCGGCACACTGGGTGCAGTGCCTAAAGACCTTGGCCTGCACTTAAACACAATCAGCGCTGACAAAATTACCATCTGCCAGCTGCAGAAGGCCACCTTACTGGGATCTGCATGCCTTATTCACCAATACATCACACAGTCCTAGACACTTGGAAAGTGTCCGACGCGTGACCCAATACAACAGCCAGCAGAGTGTTCTTGTCTACTGTGGACTCAACTTGTTGTGTTTCAAATAATAATAATAATAATAATAATAATAATAATAATAATAATAATAATAATAAATTGAGTACATTTCTCCTCTCCGAATCTAAGGGAAAATGAAGGAAAGGGAAATGCAGAAGTCACACCAATAAAAAACCAGAAAAACGTTGAGGCAAGCACAGGATTTTCAATGCCTCTCAACTGAACTATGAGAAATTTTTATAGTATTTTCTTTCACTCCGCTCAACGTCCCATTACTATAATAGATCACCCAAGGGAACAATTACTAAGTGACACGATTATTGACATGCAGTGCTTTGCCTTGACTGGATAAAAGAGAATTTCTGATGTCAAAAAAGAGTTTTCATATGTGCTTTACAGCTTTATCTATCCTCTTCACATAAATGTTACAGATGAGCAACTGTCAGAAAGTTGCCACCTGGGACAGAGCTGTGAAGAATGATGTTTGACTGAACACTAAATTCTTAATAATTGAATACTTGGGAAAGCACATCTATTTGGCTTTGTTGATTGCTGAGGTCAAAGCCATTTGACTTAGGTTATGTCCTTTCTTTCAAATTTCCTCATACTTCATTTCCCTGGGTTCCTTTGCTGAATATAAATACTACTATTTTTGAAAAGCAAAACATGAGGCAGGTAAGTGAAGCATACTCTTTCTGAATTTTCATTTTTCAAATTCAGAAAGCATTCACTCCTTTCCATGATAAGATGTGAGTGCCTTGCCTTTGAATTCTTTCTGTATTGCAATGATATTTTAAAGAACTACTAGGCTTGGGCGGTTTCGTTCGTGAATTTCGTAATTCGTTATTAATTCGTATTTAAATTAGCTTACGATCCAATATTGAGCCATGCAGGAATAGTGTGAGGAGTAAATTAGATTCGAAACAATTTTTTCAATTTATTTCGTATTTATTTTGTTTTTTCAATTTATTTCGTAATTATTTCGTAATTATTTCGTAATTATTTTGTAATTATTTCCGCATGTCTGGTGCAAGTTTTATAGTTGTTGTTTGTTTTATCACACCAACAGTCAACAACAGAGGGAGAGGGAAGCTTCAGAAGTTCCCCCTGTCCCATTTGGAGGTTTTTTTTTAGCATATTGCGCAATCGCGTCCGCCATTAACGAATCGATTCGTAATTTTATGAAATTTCGTATATTTCAAAAATTTTAAAAGGAAAATTTCGGAATTATTAAAAAAAACGAAACACAAGGGCCCCCTAAAAACAAAACGAGTTTAGAACCAAATTTTTCCGTGGTTACCCAAGCCTAAGAACTACTTATCTCGGTTTCAGGGATGGCCCAAGAGATTCAGCTGTTTGAGCTAAAGGACAATATGAAATTGATTGGTCTAGCAATTGATGGGATATGCCTACACTATGACTGGTACATGAGTCTGGAGGCCACCATGAAGCATATTCCCAGTTCATATCCAGAAGACTATTATTGTCTCCCAGCTTTAGCCATTTGATGGAATTGCTTCACCTTGGTTAACAGAAGACACAGCGGTTTTGGATTCCAATCTCTTAGTAAGGGAAAGGAGGAATGTAATAATAATAATAATAATAATAATAATTAATAATAATAATAATAATAATAATAATACTTTATGTTCTGTCGCGCGCTGGGCCTGTAAATAGTTGTCTTTAAAACAGGAAGTGCAACCTTTGCCCAACGGGAAGCCAGGGGGCCTAAAGAGAAGTTCTCACAGGTTTCCACCACAAACAGTCTTTAGATGGTTTGAGAAACTGAGCTATTATTTTCTTGTTATTTATTAGTATTTTTAACTAAATTAAGGAAATACTACCTGTTTTCTAGAAAATCCTGGAGCAATGTATAGTAATAATTAAATAAAGTATTCAGAGTGGATGGGAACTACAGTTGCACATGATACAGCTGAGAAAGCTGATGATTTCGGCAGATATGGTTAAAAAAAGGTGTATGATGGGCTTTGCAAGATGATACAATTCTATCTTAAAAGCATTGGGACGATATGCTACACTGCACTTATAAGATCAAATACCATTAAGTGCCCACTGCCCTTATAAGATCAAATATCATTTAAAGATGAAAAACAGTTTAAAAAGTTCAGTCTTAAAAGTATGGTGCCCCCAGTCTATTCATTAAAATTTTCCAGTTTTAAAAGCCTGCCAGAATAAAAAGATCTTTGCCTGGCAACAGAAAAAATATATATGGAAAGGAAACTTTATGTATATCTTCTTGAGTTCCATGATAATATAAACACAGAATTAGAAAGGGCAGAAAATGCAACTACCGTAAAACATTTATAAAGACCAGATTAGACTATTTCAGTGGTTCTCAGCCTTCCTAATGCTGCGACCCCTTAATACAGTTCCTTGTGTTATGGTGACCCCCAACCATAAAATTATTTTCGTTGCTATTTCATAACTGTATTTTTGCTTCTGTTATGAATTTTAATGTAAATACCTGATATGCAATATGTATTTTCATTCACTGGGGACCAAATTTGGCACAAATACCCGATACGCCCAAATTTGAATACTGGTGGGGTTGGGGGAGATTGAGTTTTTCATTTGGGAGTTGTTGTTGCTGGGATTTATAGTTCTCCTACAATCAAAGAGCATTCTGAACTCCTCCAATGATGGAATTGAACCAAACTTGGCACACAGAACTACCATGACCAGCAGAAAATACTGGAAGGGTTTGGTGGGCATTGACCTTGAGTTTTGGAGTTTTAGTTCACCTACATCCAGAGAGCACTGTGGACTCAAACAATGATGGATCTGGACCAAACTTGGCACGAACACTCAATATGCCCAAATGTGAACACTGGTGGAGTTTGTTGAGAATAGACCTTGACATTTGGGAGCTGTAGTTGCTGGGATTTATAGTCCAATTATAATCAAAGAGCATTATGAACCCCACCAACGATAGATTTGGGCCAAACTTCCCACACAGAATCCCCATGACCAACAGACAACACTGTGTTCCCTGGTGATCTTTGGTGACCCCTCTGATACCTTCTTGCAACCTCCCCAGGGGTCCCGACCCCCAGGTTGAGAAACACTGCACTATAGCTTTCTAGTCCCTTATAGTCCCCGAGTCCCTTTGGAGAAGCAGAGCTGGTTAAAAATAAATGATGATGATTTGATACATGACAAGATTAGTACACAGCAAACAAAATCACTAAGCTGGCTTTTGTGTTTATTTATTTTATTTATTTACTATTCTTGTATACCGCTGTATCTCAAGCCCGAGGGCGACTCACAGCGGTTTCCAAACAGCAAAGACAATAAAAACAGCAGTGTTTGATCATATGTCAGACATTTCCCAAGTGTCTAGGACTGTTTGATGTATTGGTGAATAACATGTGCAGATCCGAGCAGGGTAGCTTTTGCAGCTGATTTTGTCAGCACCTATTGTTTTTAAGTTCAGACAAAGATCTTTAGGCACTGCACCTAGTGTGTCGATCACCACTGGGACCACCGTTACTGGCTCGTGCAAGAGTCTTTGCAGTTCTATCTTCAAATCCATTAAATAAATAAACAAACAAATAATAGCTTTACTAGGGAATTATATTTCTAAGGACAATTTGGTCATTTACAAAGCCCTTCTAGCAGCACCACACTAAATAAGCTTTAATTTCCATCTACTCTTCACTTACTATTTTACACTGTCAGTTTCTTACCTTTAGCCCTAACATGGTTACAGCTATTCACCTATTGTGTAAAGACCTGCCATATTCGCCACCTTAGCAATTATTTATTAGACTGATACCTTGTGCCATCTATTATGTTCAAATGAAAGAGAATGAGCTGACCAACATGTCTTCCCCATTATTTAATATCTTTGTAAAAAGTGCTTATCTCACTCTTCAAATACCTAACAAGTGATTGAAATGTTTCCTTTCAACTGATGAAATGTTATCTTTCAGGCCAATTGCACAAGAACATGTTCCAGACATGCCAAACATAAATCACACATAATTCTCCGTGATAGAACAATGACAGTCAACTTATCAAAGCACTTGGTCAGCCAATAACCATAAACAGAATTAGCCATCCTTTGCCCAATGGCAAGAAACAAACTGAAACATAAGAAGATACAAGCCATCTACTTCCTTTTTTTCGTGTCAGGAGCAAGTTTGCTTCTGGTGTGAGATAACTGGCTGTCTGCAAGGACGTTGCCCAGGGGACACCAGGATGTTTTGTAGGGCTGGGTGGTTTCGATTGTTAATGTCGTAATTCGTTATTGATTCGTATTTAAATTAGCTTACGATCCGATATTGAGCCATGCAGGAGCAAGTAAAAATCGAAATGAATTTTTCAATTTATTTCGTAATTGTTTCATAATTGGTTCGAAATTGTTTCGAAATTGTTTCGAAATCGTTTCGAAATCATTTCGTTATTATTTCCGTATGTCTGGTGCAAGTTTTAGGGTTGTTGTTTGTTTTATCAGTGATAGAAAATAAATTATCACACCAACAGTCAACAACAGAGGGAGAGGGAAGCTTCAGAAGTTCCCCCTGTCCCATTTGGAGGGGTTTTTTAGCATATTGCGCAATCGTGTCCGCCATTAACGAATCAATTCGTAATTGTTTCGTAATTGTTTCGTAATTTACGAAATTTTGTATATTTCGAACTTTTTTAAAGAAAAAATTCAGAATTCTTTTAAAAAACGAAACGCAAAAACCCCCTAAAAACAAATCGAGTTTAGAAACAAATTTTCCCGTGGTTACCCAGCCCTAATGTTTTGATGTTTTACCATCTTTGTGGGAGGCTTCTCTGATGTCCCCACATAGGGAGCTGGAGATGATAGAAGGAGCTCATCCACCCTCTCCCTGGATTTGAACCTGCGACCTGTCGGTCTTCAGGTCTTACTTACTTACTTAGGCAATCCCACATTGTCCAAGGATGATGGCCCTCCAAGATCAGGGTACTGGCGGTGGGTCCGTAGGTGACTATGGAGTCCTATTCTTGATCTGCATGTTCTCCTGCAGTGAGGACATTTCCAGGTGGAAGGCGGCCCCAATGGGGTTGGCTTGACATGCCTTCCTCTTGGCACATGTCTCTCTTTTGTCCTCCATTCATGCCTCTTCAAATTCTACAGCACTGCTGGTCACAGCTGACCTCCAACTGGTGCGCTCAAGGGCCAGGGCTTCCCAGTTCTCAGTGTCTATGCCAGAGTTTTGAAGGTTGGCTTTGAGCCCATCTTTAAATCACTTTTCCTGTCCTCCAACATTCCGTTTTCCGTTCTTGAGTTCGGAGTAGAGCATCTACTTTGGGAGATGGTGGTCAGGCATCCGGACAACATGGCCAGTCCAGCGGAGTTGATGCGGAGGACCATTGCTTCAGTGCTGGTGGTCTTTGCTTCTTCCAGCATGCTGATATTTTTCCGCTTGTCTACCCAAGAGATTTGCAGGATTTTTCGGAGGCAGCACTGATGGAATCGTTCCAGGAGTTGCATATGATGTCTGTAGACAGTCCATGTCTCAGAGGTGTATAGCAGGGTTGGGAGGACAATAGCTTTATAAACAAGCACCTTGGTATCCCTATGGATGTCCCGGTCCTCAAACACTCTCTACTTCATTTGGAAAAAAGCTGCACTTGCAGAGCTCAGGCTGTGTTGTATTTCAGTGTCAATGTTGACTTTTGTGGAGAGGTGGCTGCCAAAGTAGCGGAAATGATCAACATTTTCTAATGTTACACCATTAAGTTGTATTTCTGGCATTGGAGAGGGATTGGTTGGTGACTGCTGGAAGAACACTTTGGCTTATACGTCTTCTTCTGAATGCACACAGACAACATTGTCATCAGCATACTGGAGTTGTATAATAGATGTTGTTGTAACCTTGGTTTTGCCTTTCAGTCTGCTGAGGTTAAACAGCTTGCCATCTTTCTGATAGATGATTTCCACTCTGGTGGGAAGCTTCCCATCAACAAGGTGAAGTCTCATAGTGATGAAGATGGAAAATAAAGTTGGGGCAATAACACATCTCTGTTTGACACTTGATTCCACCTTAAATGGGTCACTTTGGGAACCATTGGTGTCCAAGACTGTTGCCATCATGTCATCATGGAGGAGCCGCAGAATGTTCACAAATGTGTTCGGGCACCCAATTTTTTGGAGGATGGTCTTCTACTTCCATTAAGAGCAATATATTTAGCAGAAATATACATCTCCAAAAAAGCCAAAGTTCACTTGGACATCGATAGGAAAGTTCACATATGTGTATTAATACTCAGACAATTGTCAAATGCAATTTAGTCTAAGTCTTCTCTCTGTTTTGTTTGCTAGGACTTTAAAAACATGTGTGATCTCAAGGGACAGTAACTTTCACCAAGCTGTCAAACAGTGATGCCTGAGAGAATTGACCATTTGGGAAATATGCATCTGTGTTTTGGAAGAGTCACCAGGGACTGGAAAGATTTTTGTGTAATTTTATAGTTTGTAAGATAGTGCAATAAAACTTATTCTAATAAGACATCCTCCTCATCTAGGTACTAGAAATGGGATGTGGTAGATTAACAAGTATGATATGGCTCTAACACATAAAAGTTTTGTTCTCTCCCTCTTCTGCCTCCACAAAACAGAGACACTGAAGCTGGGGTGTGGTGGAAGAGATGCTTTTACAGATCCTGAGCTTAGACTCTTGCATCGTTTTTCTCCTTTAAGGGATATCAATAAAGCTGATATGTCTGGCTGGAGTTGCTAGAGGTTGGCTAGTTCAATGTGGCACCGAATATAGGTAGTTATGCAGCCCACCCTGGCCATAACACATAAGGGAGTCAAACTAAAGAATGGAAAAAATCAACTCCTAGCTAGTTGCTCGTAGCTACTGAGTTACTCGCTTGCTACCCTGGATCTTCAGCTCTCTCCAAGCTTGCCAAGGAAATGCCATGAACATTTCTCCCCTCTTTCTCAACCCTGATAGCTGAAGAGAACATGTGATATATCAAGTTCCCCAGTAGAGTTTGCTTGTGAAGATGATGTTGACTCACTACAACTTACGAAAGTAATGAACTTCTTACGAAATCTCCATAGATGACTGTTTTAATTAATTTGAAGGCAAACGTAGTACTGTCTTCATAATGTGGGTCATAATGTCACGAAAAATATCATTGCAGATTTGATAAATGTGGATTTAATGTGATGTGTGGGAATGAATGGAAGAATGGAAGATGAATATATGGATGGAGCTAATAATTTTGGAGACACCAGTATAATATTAAGGCCTGCAATAACTAACTACCTGCTTGCTGGACTGTGAGTAAAACCTGCTAATAAAAGTTTCTCATGAGAAACTCTGATAAGAACTGGGACAGTGATAACAGAAATGTTTGCGACATTCCTTATGTTAAGAAGGAAGTCAACACAAGCCTTGTGTTTGTTAACACCAATCAAGAAGATCAACATCTGGCCAGGAAACTGAGATGGATCCAGGATGGAAGACGTCTATCATTCAAGAAGTAAGTGTCTCCTGATTTCCTGGCTGCAGTTTGCGTCTGCAGTACTCTTTGCACCTAGAATTACAAAGTCTTTACACATGAATTACTTTTGGAATAATTTAGATATAATTGCAGTTAGTTGGTAACTGTTGCATTTGTATTTAACTTGAGGTGATACCATTGAATCCATTACACCAGTGGGTATGAACTAGGCTTGGGTAACCACAGAAAAATTTGGTTCTAAACTCGTTTTGTTTTTAGGGGGCCCTTGCGTTTCGTTTTTTTTAATAATTCTGAAATTTTCCTTTAAAATTTTTCAAAATTTACGAAATTTCGTAAAATTACGAATCGATTCGTTAATGGCGGACGAGATTGCGCAATATGCTAAAAAAAAAACCTCCAAATGGGACAGGAGGAACTTCTGAAGCTTCCCTCTCCCTCTGTTGTTGACTGTTGGTGTGATAAAACAAACAACAACTCTAAAACTTGCACCAGACATGCGAAAATAAATACGAAATAATTACGAATTAATTACGAATTAATTACGAAATAATTTCAAAATAATTACGAAATAAATTGAAAAAATTGTTTCGAATCTTAATTACTCCTCACACTATTCCAGCATGGCTCAATATTGGATCGTAAGCTAATTTAAATACGAATTAATAACGAATTACGAAATTAACGAACAAAACCGCCCAAGCCTAGTATGAACCTGTGGGTCCCCAGATGTTTTGACCTTCAGCTCTCAGAATTTCTAACAGCTGGTAAACTGGCTGGGATTTCTGGGAGTTGTAAGTGAAAGCATCTGAGTTGAGAACCACTGCAATACATGGTGTTCAACATCTCTGCCTTGGTGCAAATGGCAAAACTCTGTCTCTTTTACATATATGTATTCAGCATTCAGCAGGCATTGTACTGTGCTTAGTATACTGGAAGGTGTTTTGAAAACTGGATTTCTAGGCATTGTTATCTCTCTCTTAGTGGCTGAATTTTTCAAATTATCAACATATCAATTGGGAAAAGCAGGAAAATCGGAACAGCTTCAATGATCTAAGTAATACAGCCTGAAGCATACCTAGATAGTGTTCAAAAAGATATCCAGGTGGAAATGAGCAACTGAAGTATTTAAGACAAAATTCCTACATTATTTAAGAATATCTTTTCCCTTATGCTGATTTCCCCTGCCACTACAAATGCTGCTCTAATTAGGTCCCAGAAGTTCAAGGTAACAAAATTATATATTCTTTTGAATGCTTCCGTTTCTCCTACCTACCTCACCCCAGCAGTAACAAATCATTATCTACCATACATGGCTGAAATACGGTTGGATGTATAATCTAAACTGCACAGAAAATCAGAGCATGTGTCATATCTGCTCAAGTATTTACAGATCAAATAATTATGAAATAGTGGTAGTTGTGCTTCTAAATTTATTATGCAAGGTTTCCTCCATTACATCATTTACAGAGAAATGTCATCATTCATTAAAAAATACTAATTTTCTCTTTGCATGCCATCTTTCTCTTGATTGGAGAATTGCCCAGACTAACCTTTTGTAATAAAGGAGATTTTACTGCATTTGCTAAATTGGCTATAGTGAACTAGTCCATTAACTGGAAAGAAAGGGAACATGGTGTGTAGAGCAGTGTACTGTGGTTTTGGACATGGTTTAAACAAAGGATAAAATGGCAGCCCCTTTCCCTATTTCCTATAGAGAAGGCTTGCATGAAAGGACTCCACATTCTACTGGCCATAAGGCAGTGGTTCCCAAGCTCTAGGTCAGTGTTTCTCAACCTGGGGGTCGGGACCCCTGTGGGGGTCGTACGGGGGTGTCAAAGGGGTCGCCAAAGACCATCAGAAAACACAGTATTTTCTGTTGTTCATGGAGGTTCTATGTGGGAAGTTTGCCCCAATTCTATCATTGGTGGGGTTCAGAATGCTCTTTGTTTGTAGGTGAACTACAAATTCCAGCAACTATACCTCCTGAATGTCAAGGTCTATTCCCACAAACTCCACCAGTGTTCACAATTGGGCATATTGAGTATTTATGCCAAGTTTGGTCCAGATCCATCATTGTTTGAGTCCATAATGCTCTCTGGATGTAGGTGAACTACAACTCCCGAACTCAAGGTCAATGCCCACCAAACCCTTCCAGTATTTTCTGTTGGGGGTTCTATATGCCAGGATTGGTCCATTTCCATTGTTGATGGAGTTTTGAATGCTCTTTCATTGTAGGTGAACTATAAATCCCAGCAAGTACAACTTCCAAATGACAAAGTAAATCCCCCCCCCCCACCTCACCAGTATTCAAATTTAGGCATATCAGGTATTTGTGCCAAATTTGGTCCAGTGAATGGAAATACATCCTGCATATCAGATATTTACATTACAGTTCATAACAGTAGTAAAATTACAGTTACGAAGTAGCAACAAAAATATTTTTATGGTTTGGGGTCACCACAACATGAGGATCTGTATTAAGGGGTCGCGGCATTAGGAAGGTTGAGAAACACTGCTCTAGGTGCTTTGGACGTCAACTCCCAGAAATCCTAGAATTACCAGCTGTTGGGAATTGTGGGAGCTGAAGTCCAAGACACCTGGGGAACCAAAGGTTGGGAACCACTACTGTTCCATCTCCCAGGAGCCTGATTTGCCTTACTTTACAGTTGCTTGAAGTTGCTCCCTCTTGCATTTTCTCCCAGGGCTGCTACAGCTTTGCAAGAGCCCTAAAAGTTAACAGTATCAGAGTCTGCAAAGCCAGTCTGCAGGCCTCCTTTGCGGCTATTGGTTCAGAAAGGTATCTTTTTGGGTCTAGGGACCAGCTTTTCTTCCAGGGAAGAGATCTCCATTTTGGAATCTCCCCTACCTTTTCAGTTTAGAGGAAAGACTTCAGATGTGCTGATGGTTAGTTAGGTAGCTCTGAGAAAACCATTGCAAAAACTATACATTATATATTGAGTATTAAGCTATACATTATATATTGTGTATTGTATATTAAGCTATATTAAGTTAATACAGATAGTATATTGTGTATTTAGCTATATAGAGAAATTATAGATAGATTAATAGAAAAGCTATTGAGAACGTATTGAGTATTGAGTTTATTGAGAAAGAACTATTGAGTTAGATAGATAGTAGGCTTGGGTGGTTTCGTTCATTAATTTCATAATTCGTTATTAATTCGTATTTAAATTAGCTTACGATCCAATATTGAGCCATGCAGGAATTGTGTGAGGAGTAATAAAGATTCGAAACAATTTTTTCAATTTATTTCGTAATTATTTCGTAATTATTTTGTAATTATTTCGTAATTATTTTCGCATGTCTGGTGCAAGTTTTATAGTTGTTGTTTGTTTTATCACACCAACAGTCAACAACAGAGGGAGAGGGAAGCTTCAGAAGTTCCTCCTGTCCCATTTGGAGGTTTTTTTAGCATATTGCGCAATCTCGTCCGCCATTAATGAATCGATTCGTAATTTTATGAAATTTCGTAAATTTTGAAATTTTTCAAAGGAAAATTTCAGAATTATTTAAAAAAACGAAATGCAAGGGCCCCCTAAAAACAAAACGAGTTTAGAACCAAATTTTTTCGTGGTTACCCAAGCCTAATAGATAGTATTGAGCATTTGCTTCCAAAGCTAACTTTGAGCAATAGATAGAGAAAAAACCTGCTTTTTTTCTGACCATTGGAGCTCATGGTTAGGGTAAGGGATTCCAGAATTCCTTTTACCTTTTGGAGGAAGGGAAAACTCAAATCTTTGCTTTACCAATTGACTGTTTGTAACTTTCATGAACTGTGCCAAGTCTGCAAGGACTTTGTATAAATAAATATCCCTTTTTGATGTTTAAAACCAGTAATAGCCTCAGTTGCTGAGTATCTCAAGCTTCTCAAGAAAGACACCCGCAGTTCGCTCAGACATAGAGAGAAGCACGTCACAGTTTTATTTTTATAGTGTCTGGCTGGACGGCACAACTACTCTAAGGTAGACTCTTGAAAGGGCTGAATGCATCCCACAGAGAGCATGTATGACTCCTTTATTCTGTTCTAAGTGAACCATTTTTCAGAGGTAATTCTGTCTATAATGTATTGCAATCATCCAGATTAAATGTTATCAGATACTTTTGCTCTAAAATGTTACAGAACTTCAAAAGTAAGCATCAACATTTAGATAATGCTCAAGAATTATCTGAAATACTTTATGATTTGGCCAGTTTATATCACCTTTACTATCATAACCACTACAATCCTACACAAAACACAACAACTAAGCAAACCACATATGTAGAATATCACTTACCGAAGCCAGAAATGTTATGTCTCTCTAGAGATTCCTCAGAGTAGTTGTATTAATGTTAATCGTGTATTTATACTCCAATGATTTACATGCATAATATGTATTGTCCCTCACGAGTCTTAACAGTAACTATAAGTCAAAATACTTAAACATGGAGTTCAATCTAGAACAATAAAGGGAGATAACACCTCAAAGACTCTAAATAGCCTCTGAATTACAAAACATGTCTGGGGATGTCTATGAATTAAGTATAGATCATCATCTCATTTCTTTGATGGTTCTCATTAAAACTGCAATTGGAAAATCTGTTAAGTGTCTTTAGAGAGATATTATGTGTAAATGCAGAAATTTTAAAAATGAATATTGAATGATCCTATAGAGAAATTAATGCCATTCGGTGGTATTAATCGCAAAGAATATCAGAGCTATCATTTAAAATCTGTTTTCTCAAAAGGAAAATGAAATGTCAGAATGCAATTTACCACTTTTGTAGAGTGAATCCACACAGTGCCTTCAAATGCAAATCGACAATAGCCCTAATAATGAAGGCAAAATCCTTGATATGAACAGTTTTGTTCTACCAACTCATCACAAATAATCACCTGAAAGGGAAGTTGAATTACATTTATTTCTAGCTTTGCTTCCTTCAGCCTATACTTTATATTATATAGTACATATATAAGCCCCAGAAAACAATACAAATCCATATTCCCTGATGTGTGAATACACCTCTTCAGGTCTACTAGTACTTGCCATCTTTGTACCACCCTTGAAATTTCTCAACTATGCCACTAGAGAAAGACCTTGTAACATTTTTGTTCATTTTTCATTTTTGTTGACATTTCACTGACAACTTAAAGCTCTGTTCAGTCAACTAGAAGAGAAATGGTGAACATTTGAATAGAGGGTCAAGAGAATGCTACTGGCTTTGGCCCTAAACTCTGTCAGAATTTGTTCAAGATCTTCTACAAAATCTAAACAGCACTTAAAACCCCAAAACTGCAAATCACACTCAAAACTCTGATGTATGCATAAATCATACTTATGTAAATTTCTGCAAAAGAACTGCATGAAACCTGAGCTTGAAAAAAGTTTTAGAACAACAACAATCTTTATTTGTATTCCAACATATCTCCCCAAGGGGACTCAGGGTGGATTCCAACAGACAAAAAACATAAAGGTAAACATTCAGTGCCTCATCACAAGTGCAAACATAAACACATTCACAACCCACAACCCAACCACTCCCGAATCCCAAATAAAATTACACAAACAATTACAGTGCATTATCAAATTGTATCTCATCATAAAAACTTTGAATTGTTTTAAAGAACCTAAAGAAGGCTAGTGTTACCTTAGTTCAGAATATAATTCCGCCAAGAGTGTGTAAAGCAAGTAACATGTTTGTGAATAATTTTTATTGAGGCGAGGGAGAGAGACTATTTCCTCTTTTAAAAAACCTCTTTGCTGCCTTATACTGATTCAGTTTCTTCTTTTATATTGGCTGGGACTTTCTGTGTGCTGTTAAAGCATTGTACTTTATATCACAGGCAATGAAACACTCTTGTGTATAACTAAGTAACACAGTTTATTTATAACTTCTGGCTCCAACACTTGTGGTTACATTTGTGTTTTGTTGCAATCTTGAGGCTTACAGTCAATATAATTTACTTGGTTAACTTTTCTGAATAAACTATCAATGTTTCAACAAGAAAGAAGGTACACTTAATTTAAAATTCAAAGATTAGCTATATTTGCCATAATACTCAACAGCACCAGCTGACCCACTAAGGCCAGAGAACAATGATAATGATAAAAAATGAATTATCTGACTTTCATTCCCTAGTCCTCCTCCTCTCCATATGCTAAAGTGCACAACTGGGTTTTTAAACTGTTTTTGAAGGGCAGGAGGGAAGGGGCCATTTGTATCTCTTTGGGGAGGGCATTTCAGAGGTGGGGGATGATCATGAAGAAGGCCCTTTCTCTCGTTCCAACCAGCCGTATTTTGGACGGGGGTGGGACCAAGAGCTGGGCCTCCTCCACAGATCTCAGTGCTGGGGATGGTTTCTACATGGAGATGCAGATCTTCAGATGGTCTGTTAAGGGCTTTAAAGGTAATGACCAGCACTTTTGTATCTAGGCCAGAAGCAAGCAACTAAAATCTCACAGCAACTACAGGCACTGGTAATGTTGATTTGGAGATTGTAAAAGTTGCAATAAAAATAAATTCTAAGGACTGAATAGTATGTTTCCTCATTTCTACCCAAATAAGAGCTGTTGAGACATTATCATTCACTTATGAATATATGGAAAAGTTGGTTCAATTCATATTTCTATAGAATCAACACATTCTTGTTTCCTGATAGGAATAAGGAAATTGATTTAGATGGTGAAAGCCAAAGTTTTACAGAATCTGAAATGACTGTCACACAATAAATGTACACAATTGAAATTGTATATACATTTTTATATATTGATATTGTGTACTCAAAAATCCTTTTATTCAATGAACTATTTCTCCCCCGAAATGGGTATCTTTGAAAAAGTTATGCACAAGTATGCATTTTTTCTGAAGGCATGATGATAACTTGCAATGTGATATGGACAGAATCAACCTAATAATGAAAACATTATGACCTGAGTGAAACCAAGCTTGAGAAATATGCCCATCCTAACCTGAAGGGCTACTTGTTAAAATATAACAAAAACTATGTGAAACACAGACTTGCAGATTATTCTATTTGCATGTTAATGAGCCTGAAGTGAAATGATTCTAATTACAACGTACTTGCTCTGTCCAAAATATCACTATGAAATGCTCATGAACAGACCTCTTAATTCCATTATGCAAATGTTACTTAGTATAGCACAGAAATTCCAAACAGTGGCATCCCAAGGCAGTGTATTGGCAGGAAAATTAATAAATATATTAAATAAATGGAAATTTTAGAAAAAAATATGCAATACCAGATTAATCATGTTTGAATTAATATGGAAGGAGTCCAATTTCTGCTAAAGTGTCATATGGAACAGAATTAAAATTTCCAGTAAGTAGAGAAAGTGCATTATTGAATGTTTCCAGAAATAATCAATCAACTGATATGGAGTCTTTGGATATTAATTTGCAGGAGCATTGTTACTTAAAAATAAAATAAATCTAAAATCATAATCTCAGTTTGTACAAAGTGGCATTTATCCACTAAAACCAATAAAATTCGATGATTTATAGAAGCTGTGTACCTCACTTTTAAATGCATTTACTTTCCAATTCTACTTATCTTAATTACACTAAATAGTTATTGAATGAATCATGTTGCTCTCATGTACAATAGGTTCACATAATCATCACATATTCAAGTGACAGTAATCCAGCTACTTATGAATTTATCAGAATTCAAATTATACAGTCAGTCAAAATACATACAATTAATAAGGAAAACCTATTAGCAGAGTAAACACAGCTAAAAGAATGTGGAATGGTATTCAAGGAGCAAGGGCATTAGCAGCTAAAGTTTAAAGAAATCTTTATGAAGATTCTTTATGAACAACATTACTGATAGAAAAGGAGCTGATTTTAACCTAGCTTGACTATATTCTAGAGAACAAGAAAATGGAAAATTCCTGGAGCAGAATCGAAATTGAAGAGAAACAGATTATGCCTAATTTTATCAGTCAATAGACCTCATCACGTTGAGGTTCTTGATGAAGGGGACAGTGGGGGGGGGGGGGGGAGGAGGAAGGACAGCGGGGAAAATTGTGAGATTGATGAAGTACTTCCTCATTCTTTGCAGGCTTGCTGGAGATTTTTATGGCATCATAAATTAGTTAAATTAGCCTCCTCCCGTAGGCAGTACCTAAATTTCCTGCTTGACAGATGCAACTGTCTTTCAGGCTGCAAAGGTCGACAGCAAGCTACACAAATTGTTTAGACACTCACTCTGGCCCAGGCTGGCTTCGAACTCATGACCTTTCGGACAGTAGTAGTGATCTTAATGCAGCTGACTCCCAGCCAGCTGTGCCACAGTCCCGGTGCTGAAGCCCTGTTCCTCATTTCACTAACAACCTCATATAGATTAATTAACAATCACAACAGCAGGGAATTTCCTAGTTTGCCTGTGCTATATGAAGAAGGAAGGAATCCTGTTCAGAGTCTATATTATGTGGATTCTAACTTTTGATCCACTTTGTTCAATATTGTCAACTTTCTGTTAGCAATCAGAGTTGTTGTCTGAGTTCTCAGTCTTTACAATTATCAGGAAGAATTGGGGCTGGTTTATTGTGTTTCTCCTTCTCAGCTCAGTTTTGAAACATGCTGGTTGAGACTTTATTATGTCAAGCATGAAGCATGAAACACTGGTGCAGATCTTTACATCTTGTGCAACTCACAAGTTGAAACCTAAATGAGATTGAAAGCCTTAGAAATACAGCCTCTAATGAACAGCAAGAGTTTCCATTCCTGAGTGTAATTGTGTGTATATAAACACCTAAATGTTTCAGAACTCATGATGTCTCCAGAATACTACTGAATCAAAATACTAGGAATAAAGCGATAAGACTGTGAGAGATCCAAGTTGCATGTAATGCATTGTAAATAAGATGGTTTGTGGCTTTCATATACTCTTGTGAAGGTGATTCTTGAATGTTTTTGAAACCAGCAAAACAAATTTAGTGGCTTCTCCAAAAAAACAAAAAAGCTTGGGGAAAAAGCCAGTTCCATCTGGACTTGCCTTATGTCACAAACAGTAAAGAATAATTATTAAGGGTTTGCTTGTGCATCATTCTCACTAGGATTGTATCAACAAATACAATCAGAGTGATTCAAAAGAGTTATTTATTTATGTATTTATTTTAAGAATCTTATTTTAATTGTTCATGTTAATTGAGGAGTCTGACCGTCAATCTTCTGGCACTGACCAAAAGGAGTAGCAAACTAATGCCTCCCTCTTTGACTCAAACAATAATAATAAAGTTACAATAATAGTAGGCAAATAGAAAATGACATTTTCACAGATTCCTGGACTAAAAGAATATCAGAGCAGTTCATAAATACCAAAATAGCAGTCAATAGACAAAGCTATACCTGTTATATGTTCTGCAGTTGATGGTGGTTGGTGATGGAATGTGAGTATTAGTTCTAGAGGGTTGGCAATCTGTAAGTGGGAGTTCATGGATACAAGCAAATAGGGGTGGAGGTGTGCAGGAGATGGGTTGCAGCTGGGTGTTACTGGATTTAAGGAGCTAACCTTGAGACTGATCTTTGGGAGAAAAATATCTGTTGCATTTTGGTGGTGGATGCTGCTGGTTTTTCCCCCAGGTCTGTTGGATTTTTCGGTGTCCTGACCTGTCTCCTGTAATCTTGGAATTCTGGAACCTTGAACCTTTAGACTGCCTTTTGACTACGGGTTGGTCTTGATCCCTGGACTTTGTTTATTGAACTCTCGGCATCTGACCATTGGACTGGACCCTTTTGACTACGAAGTTATTTTTGCTATCAGTTTTTGTTTATTCTGTAGCTGTGTGCTATCTTTGTGTTTTATATTTTGGACTATATAAACAGCCAGCAAGTAAGTGCTGTTTTAATTAAACTGTTTGATAAAACTGGGAGTTTGATTAATCTCTACCTAAAGAAGGTAGAGCCCTGGCAACGTGACAATACCATAGATTACAGCAATATAACTCAACCTAAGTAATAGGCTCAAGGTGGGCAAATCGGAGGAATATGGAAGAAGGTCACCTGGGCAGATGTGAAGTTATCAATCTATTTTTATAACAGCCTTGTAAGACAGAGGGACTCACTCAGTTCAGTGTGACAAGAATAATTTTTAACATTTTCAGTTTAAGATCTGCCTTCTTCTTTTAAGATTTGGTTTCGGCAGATTTGGTCTAGGCAGATGTTATATTTCCAAGCTACATTGCCATTTGTATATGTTCACAATGCAACTAATTTTCTGGAAATGCTATTTCTCAACAAATACTCCAAGAGAGAAGAGACCACTCCATGATCTTGGCTAACAATATGAGAATAATTAGATTGTTTTCCTGCATATCTATAGATCATGCTTTTAGAAGAGTCAGGTCTACTATACATATTGCACCAGTTTTGTATCAGAAGGTCCTCTTTGGAGAGAAAAAGTGGGGTGTAAATATAATAATACGAATACTGCTACTGCTGCTACTACTACTACTACTAATAGTAATAATAATGTTGTACAAGTGTCACAATGGGAAATTGTCCCTTTTATAAATTTAAGCTAAATATCTCTCTCTTCCCTGCCTCACTAATTTTGTTCTTCAATGAATTATTATCTTAAGATGGAGACACATGCATTTGTATTACAGGAGTTTTAAGATAGATTAGTGTCAATTTGTCTGCATATTTTTTTTGTCTTTTCTCTTTTATTGTTGATATGGTCAGTGGACTAATCAATAAACAGATCGATATGTATATAGTAGACCTGTGCGATCAATGAAAGAAATATTTCAATGCTCATTATGAAATTAGAGGATGGGGAAAAATAATTTCTTAAGTGTTTCTGAAATTGGATGGGGTCTGTATTGTAACTATAATGAGTTAACTACTTTGTTGTTACTTTCCGTTAGTTAATTGTACTAATGGGAAAATTTCAGGGGCTTTTTTTCTCCCTCATTGTTAGAGCTATTGACATAAAATGTGATGAGATTACAGAACACATTTACCGCTGTTAGCCCATCAAGTTTCAAAATGTTTCACTCATCCACTGATATTTTTGGAATTTTTTAAAAAAATGTAAAACAAAAAATGTAAAACAAAAATTTTAAAACAAAAATTACAAGAGCTAGTTTCTTGAATTTTCTATACAGTGACACAAGATAACAGGGGATCACTCCCTCCAAATTTCTGAAATATTCATACATCTTCCCACTTTTGGGAATTAAAAAAAAGTTTTGATGATTTTTTTTGTTTGTTTGTTTGTTTTGGTTTTAAAAGCCACATTAGCTATCTCATTGAATGTCTCTCATATTAACTAACAGAACTTCCAATTAGGCATTTATTCCCAGCCCAGCCCAGATTTACATACTAGTATTGAAGTATCAATCCTCTTTACAGACTCAACAATTTATTGGAATTGGCTACTACTAGAAGAGACAAATCTCTCCCCATCCTAATTTGGGCTTTCCAATGCTAGGCAGAATGCTGGGAAATGTAATTTAGGGCTGGCCCTTTTGAATTATCTGCCATATGGTTCCTCGCCTTTGCAAATTGCATTTCTCAGAATTTTGTGCTCTCTTAGTTTCTTTCCCAGCTCACTCAGCTTGTCCCGCCCAAATGCTTCCGTCTCCTAATGGTGAGCCTATCTCTTCTTAGTTGAAAGAGGAATCACAGCCTTTTTGGTTTCACCTTGCTTGCGCTAAAAATGAAACTGACTCCTGAGCATTCCAGAATTCAAACAAAAAAGTATTGGGTAAGTTTTGAGTCTTATGTTTTTGCATGGGCACCCCTACCTCATGTTTCTTCATATCTGTTTGTATATACAAAACTTATGACTAATGGTTTAAAAGCAAAGATTTGCACACCCCTAGTATATGGGGAGACATTATTCCTAAAGCCCCAAAAAACACCCCCCAAAAACCAAAACATCGTGGCAACAATATCATAAGAAGAACCATGTTTTTGTGCTTTCTCTCTTTTTGCAAGCGAAAAAAACTCCCAAGATTAATTCTTCTTGGAAAGCCTGTCTAATTGCCATTAGAAAATTTTAAAATGCAACCTACTTTCATTTAAATACTTCCCTTAAGTGGTTGCTGTGCTGTCATATTCTAGTGGAATTTCGATATGAGAAACATAGGGCCGAAAAGAGACTTGAGAAATAACAGAGATATGCTTTTGCCTTCTGGGAGATATGTTTGCATTTATTAAATGCCACCGTAAGTCAAAATCCATGCAATTCTGTTAGATTATGTTTCTTGTCTCATCCTTAGGCCCTGGAAATACTGTAATGACTTGTCTATCTCTCTTTACTCTCTTGTGAAAACATTTTTGGCTAGTGGCCTAGATATGAAATCAGCTGTCATGCCATTGCAGTAACATGAATAAATCTTGATACTGTGAAGCAGAAGCAGCAGAGTTGCACTAACTGTTGTGGTAACATATCTGGTGGGTGAGTACCTGCCAGGGGCTGGGAAGCTACTCTGGCCTCTTGTAGAATTGTGAGGAAATGAACACACAATGTCTCCTTAAGTATCGGGAAGTAAACAAAAATATTTCAGTCCCCAAATAATTTAAAGCTTGCTGCAAACCTATCTGCCCTTTACACATGTTTATCTCTGGCCTGTCCAAAACCTATTTTCCAACCAGAAGGCATCCTAGTATTGTGACATCCAATTTGAAAAATTAGATAAAGGAAAAGCAAAGCATCTGAAAATGTGGCAAAATGGTCAGCTACAGCCTCCAGATGATTGGCAGGCTATTATTCATCATTCAGTGTTCAAAACTCTTCTCTACCAGTAGTTGGGTCTTGGAAACTTGGCAAACCTTGGAGACATCAAATGATCATGAGGTGACATCTATGACCCATAGTGTGTACCTTGACCACCCAAATATTAGATAATTGTAATGCAATTTTAAAATCTGTTAAACTTGAACACACAATGAGAAAAATCATGGCTCAACATTCTTGTTGACTACCTAACTAACTTGGGCTCAAAAGCATTTATTTATTTGTTTGTTTGTTTATTTATTTACTTACCTTATTTATATCTCGCCTTCCTCTGCTCCAAGGAGGATTCGAGGCAGCTTACAATTGAATCTCCACAGTGCCTTAAAACATACATCAGTTAAAACATAAGTTAAAAATTAAAACATAGTAAGCATAATAAAAACACATTACAATGAATCACGTCATCCAGAGTCAAAGTCTAAAGGCCAATCCATAGTCAAATTGCACATATTCCATTCTAACATTTGTGCCCTGCTCTATTTTACAAATGTTAAGTAGTGCATATATAACAAGATTCGAGGAAAATCTTGGCAGGGGGGCAAGCAATCCCACCGCTGCCACCAGTATAACAAAATTTAGACTATACGTGACTTAACTTGCCGCTGGACACCACTGTAAAATAATTAGCGGCTGACCATAGGTTAAATATATCAATGACCGATGTTATTGGTAGATATGGCTGCCACCACCTCAGTTTTATTGGTCTGAGGAACCAAAGGTGTGAATGTGTTGTAGGTAAGGTGTGTTTGCTCTTGGTTCTTCTATTGCTTCTTTACTGGTTGACTGGACTTTAAAGAGGTTTCTATTATTGACTTGACTTGGTTCTGAGGAGATTGACAGACTGAGGCATACACTAGTTAAAAGTGAACTAGAAAAGGTTTATTGAACTTTAAACAGATAGCAACTCATAGAATGAGTGGTACAGAAACTTGATTCAGTTGTAGAGACTTAGGTATTTGAACAAGTAGTTCCACTGACAACAAAGCTTTTAAAACTGTGAGTTTCCTTAAACACACTGCACTATCCTTAGAAACAGTATCACTTGGAAAACAGACTCCTATCTGTCTCACACACAGGGCAATAAGCTCTCTTATACTTTCCCTAAGTATAAGAAAACAAGTCTTTCTGTTACTGATCCTCTCAATACAGTAACCCTAGCCCTTGTCTGCTTCTTATTCCCTATCCTTAAGGCTCACTTTAAAGCTTTTCTTCCCTGTCAGAACTCTATTCTAGCTTCCTCTCTTAAAATCCCATCCTTCTGTGTCTGATGTCAAGACACTTCTCCCCCTGTCAAAAGCTGACAGCCTCTTTCCCTCTCTCAACCGACTCCTCCCCTAATTGCTCCAACCAATCAGGAGTCGGCTTGACTCCTCCTCCTGCTTCTGCCTGTCTTCCAAGATGACAGCTACTGCCTCTCAGGCTTCGGCCTGGTCGCCTTAAAGGTAGATTTCACTACAGCATACATTAAACAGTGGCTAATGTTTACAGCCACCAAAATGAATTAGCAAAAAGAACAATGGGATGTTTTCTTGATTAGGTTAAATATAAACAATATTGAAAGATGGCTATGGGTGATGTTAGTGCTTTATATAGTTCAATGGGACTCATACAAAACCTTATTTCAAGGTGTGGGTCAAGCTATGCTGCAGGTGTTAACTGCTGCTAAATGTCTGTCGTGAACCAGAAGCCTTAAAGGAGCCAAACACAAGTAAAAGGTCCAAACAAGGTTTATTAATAAACAAAAATAGCTTAGAAACACTTGAATTCAGTGAGTCTAGCAATAAAACAAAGTCTGTAGCAACTGCTAAGCAAAAAAATGCAACTTGTATAATCCGGATTATACAGGAATATAATCTGGGATAACAAAGACTTCAAGCAAACTGCTTCAAAGTCACAGAGTTCACTAAACACAATGTAGCAAAGTGGGAGCGAGCAAAAATGTAGTCAGGAAACAGTCCAAAGTCGAGGTACGTCCAAAAGTAGAAGTAGAGGTCCAAAACACGACATCGTCGTCCAAAAACAATCCGAAGTCAGCAGGAAGGTAGAAGTCAGCACTTACAGGATTCCAGTCGGTAGAAGCATGGAAACACAATGATCTGCAGTCCCAGGACCCAAAGCAAAAGTAATGGCAGCAACAAAGTTCAAAGCCAGAATACAACACTTTGCCTACTGCAAAGTTCCCGATGTTTGATACCATCGTTTATTCTATAACTCATCATTAGGGCTGGGCGGTTTCGTTTTGTAATTTCGTAATTCGTTAAAAATTCGTTATTTTTTTTATAACGAAGCGATAACGAACCATTCAGGAGCATCTAAAAAACGAAACGAATTTTTAAATTCGTTTCGTAATTGCTTCAGATTCGTTTTGTATTCGTTTCGTTATTGTTTTGAAATCGTTTCGTTATTATTTCCGCATGTCTGGGGCAAGTTGTATAGTTGTTGTTTGTTTAATCAGTGAAAAAAAATTATAAATATCACACCAACAGTCAACAACAGAGGGAGAGGGAAGCTTCAGAAGTTCCCCCTGTCCCATTTGGAGGTTTTTTAGCGTATTGCGCGGTCGCGTCCGCCATTAACGAATCGATTCGTAATTGTTTCGTAATTGTTTCGTAATTATTTTACGAATTACGAAATTCGTAAACATCGAACTTTTTTACAGAAAAATTTCGGAATTCTTTTAAAAATCGAAACACAAAAACCCCCAAAAAACGAATCGATTTTAGAAACAAATTTTTCCGTTGTTACCCAGGCCTACTCATCATCACATGATGAACTGCTCTCCACCCTGTCTTCATCACTCTCAGATGCTTTATTTTCTACAGTTGCTCGCCACCGCCCGTCCCTCCAATTTTTCCAGTGTCTATTAAGACTTAGATCACCCCATGTATTTCCAGGTTGCCAGTCTCCCAAAAACCCATCAAACTCATCACTTGATGTGGGTTGAGTACATGTGTCACTGATCTCTTGTACATGGGTCCATTCTAGCCCATCCTCCTCTCCGTCATCACTCCCAGTCCCATCACTCCCTGTGAATCCCATAAAGTCTTCCTCCTCGGTCAGAGCATTAAGTATTTCATGGATCCGCTTCCTTTCTCTCTCTTCATCTGACTCTTGCTCTCGAGTAACCCGCTTCAAACCTCTACACTCCTTTCCCTCCTCCTCCATCTCAGAATCTGTGAACCCTTCGAATGACTCAGTATCTGTAGGTGTCATGAATATTTCCCTAATTCGTTTCCTTTGCTGCTCTTGATCCAACACCTGAGCAGCCCTCTTTGCTCTTCTACTACTCGTTGTAGCTTGCTCAGCACACTATACTACAACAACGTCACTGGGTATATTTTGGGAACAGACACAGTAACACCATTTTTTCATATATTGTGTGGAATTACAAGATATGAGGGAAGACCTGCCACCGGATTTTGACCTGAAATAATATTTAGAAGCCAATTTGGACTTTTCTGCTTTAGAGAAATATCTAAGAAAAGTAGAACTTCTCCAAAATAAGACTTACATAATTGTCACAGTGGTACTATGCACCTTTACTACACTTCTGACTCCCTGTGATTTAGTAATTAAGTCAAGGTGACCTGTTTTGTTATGTTGTTTTAATATTTTGACAAATCTGTAGTGAAAACTACTTTTACTTGTCCAAGCCTCCCAGAAATGTTTGTTTTATTTTATTGTTTCTTGTAACTTGACTATGGTGGATTTGCAACTATTTCTTCTGTTAACACTTATTAAATAAGTGGCAAAACATAATAGAGATTTTCTTTCTTTCATTTTCAATTTTTCCAGTAATATACATTTTTAAAATATAGCTATAACTTTAATAATGGAAAAAGAACTAGGAAGATATCATGGGTTTTGTAATTATGAAGTTTATTGCTTTTCACTTCTTTGATTGTCATGGATATTTTTAGAGTATTGAAGAAATGCAATTGTATTATATTCAAAAAAGCAAATATATCTGCCTTTATTTAAAAACATGGTTTGACAAGGTCCAATGGGATTAGTATTATGGAGAAAATCAAATATGCTCATTTGCATACTGCTGGAGGATTGGGAGAGTTGAGCTGAGACTATTCCAGGATTGATCCTTCTCTACGTTTGGCTCTCTGTTTGTTTTCAAATACCAGAGGAGAAAAAAGAGTCAGCTTTGTTATAATAAGGAACCACAACAATGATTTCGTTTGTATTCTAACCTTTTCAGTATCCCCATTCACCCATCCAGCAATAAGGGCATATACCACAATGAAACTATGAAATTTGGATGTACTTTCCAATCCAATAATGGTCTAGCTAATTCTTAAGTCACATTTCAAAACATCCACTTGCAATAGTAGTTAGAACCATCCAAATTGTTAGAGCAAATGAAGACAACCAGGCCTTTTGTCTAATAAGTTGTCTGAAAGAAAAATAGTATAGTAGAATATCCTCCAATTATTCTGATTTGACAAAGATGATGCTAATTAATCCCCTTTTCAAATGCTTTATAATGAATTAGCGTATCTTTGTTCCAAAACTTTCCTCCATCTTAATTCAGTTGCTACAGGCTAAGGGACCTTCTACTCATGGCTAAAACCCTGGAAGTAACTGGGATAAAACTGCAGGTAGAATCGGGTTAACAGCTGAAAAGCACATATTAAAATATGTGCTTAAAATTTGATTCCACTTAAAAAATGTGTACCTTCACATGACTGTATATCCCTGCAGTCATGGAAAACACATGCTTTTCTTCCCTTCCCTTCCCACTGTGTGGACTACACAAGCCCAAAACAGCTGATCAAAATGGAGCCACAGACACAAGTGGCTCAAGGGAAGCAGAATGGGAAAGCAATTAGAACTCTCTGCAAGCGTTCATTCATTCATAGATCTTTATGGTATTAAACAGAGCTTCAATTAACAATTGCATGAAGAGAGAGATAAGAAATTTGCTTGTGTCTAAATTAGTATATCATGTGCATGTCAGAGTTTTGTAACTTCATATCATTTCTGAAGTGACAATAAGTAATTACTTCATTGCCTGACTTACCGGGCAAGGCCTGTTGCGGTGGGGGGCACCCTTCCCTCTGGCCATGTTGGTAGCAGGGGCTTCTCCTTCCCAGAAGCCCCTGCGTGGCGAGAAGTTTCCCACCACCGGGTTAGCTGGCCAATCATCAGCCAGCCCCACCCAGCACCTGGCATTGGCTAGGGACCAGTTGCGCCCTGTGCCCAACAGCCTAAAGAGGCTGCCCAGGGCCTAGCAGGCACCAGGCCTGCTTCGAGTTGTCCTCCCACCCACTCTGCATGCTCATGTTTTTGCTCAGTGTTGCAGTTGTTGAGTAAGAGTTATGTGAGTCGGAGGTGTTGAGCTGCTGGAGATGGAGATACAGAGACACTGAAGTATCAGTGAAGATCAGAGAGAAGAGCTAAATATTATGGTGAAGGTATGAACTCACAGTGAGTGTAAAGTGTTGAAAGAAGGACTGGAAGAGAGTCAAGAAATTTTGTTACTTTTGTGAATACAACTGTATAAAGTCTTCTACAAAAGATACAAGTTGTGATTGTCTGCTCCTTAACTGGATGGGGAGTGCTTCTGCTATAGAAGGGAGTTGGCTTGTTGCTGACCAAATAACTCCAACAATTTTGCTGCAACAGTGCACATGTGAAATCTAGTGCATTATGGATAGATTTTTTTAAAGATCTCCCACCCCCCATCTTCACCCACTACACAGCTATGAGGACAGCAAGAGACCATTTCCCGGGACTGACAGGTCCCGGGATTTTTTTTTTGCCTCAGTTTTAAAACATGCATGGGTCATGTATTGCTATCACAACTGGCAATCACTGGTAGCATTATTGTACATCTATTTTATATACCTTTCAAGCCTACCAAATTGTTGGTCTTGACCATACCTTAATATATCACATTGGATGGTTGCTTGCAGTGTTATGGCACTCGCAAACTATGTAGACAAATGTATTGTCGAAGGCTTTCATGGCCGGAATCACTGGGTTGTTGTAGGTTTTTTCGGGCTATATGGCCATGGTCTAGAGGCATTCTCTCCTGACGTTTCGCCTGCATCTATGGCAAGCATCCTCAGAGGTAGTGAGGTCTGTTGGAACTAGGAAAAAGGTTTATATATCTGTGGAATGTTCTTGCCATACATTAAGGGAACCACTGACCGCATAGGGAAGCTGATGAGGAAACACAACATACAAACAATCTACAAACCCACCAAGAAAATCCAACAAATGCTACGTTCAGCAAAGGACAAGAGGGATCATCTCACCTCTGCAGGAGTCTACCATGTACCATGCAGCTGTGGACAAGTCTACATAGGGACCACAAAACGCAGAATTACCCAAACACAAATCAAGGAACATGAAAGGCACTGCAGACTACTTCAACCAGAGAAATCATCCATAGCAGAGCACCTGATGAACCAACCTGGACACAGCATTTTATTTGAGAACACAGAAATGCTGGACCACTCTCACAACCACCATGTCAGACTACACAGAGAAGCCATTGAAATCCACAAGCATGTGGACAATTTCAACAGAAAGGAGGAAAGCATGAAAATGAACAAAATCTGGCTACCAGTATTAAAAAAAACTCTAAAATTACAACAGCACAACAACAGAGAGGAAACAAACAAGGACATCTAATCACCTCTCAACAAAAGTTTGCTCCAGGCACTGTCAGGCCATTATATGCTAATCAAGGTGATCAGTTGAAACATTCACACCTATCTCCAGCAGACAAGAGTCCTCTGTCCCATCCTGGTCATTCCACAGATATATAAAGCCTTTTTCCTAGTTCCAACAGACCTCACTACCTCTGAGGATGCTTGCCATAGATGAAGGCGAAACGTCAGGAGAGAATGCCTCTAGACCATGGCCATATAGCCCGAAAAAACCTACAACAACCCTATGTAGACAAATCATCCTTCAGCACCCAATTATTAAAAAAAAATAGAAAGCACTTTAGAATGGCTGACAACCTGCTCCACACATAATTCATATGTATATTTGTGTTTTATTAGTGGTTTGGTGTGTTATGGCACATCCTAAAGAATGCATGTAAGGTGGAAACAATCTGGTCTTGGCCACTCTGACAATGTTACATTTTTTTTTGCAGTCTGAAACTTACCATTGTCCATGGTAGCTTATCTCATCTGAATTTACAAGCTATTAATTAATCAGAGATTGAACTGGGCTAATTTTGCAATCAGCAACCCATTTCATGGTATTACATTACTTGTTAAAGCTATTCCACTCAAGCAAGAGATGGGGACATTTATAATGAATGTCGACATCTGTCAAGCTAATGCACTGAAGAATAAACTATGTTTACTTTCTCAAAAGGTCTCGCATGCCACTGCAGATTGAAAAAAACCTAAAATCAATTGTTGTCAGCAAATCATGTGAAAATAAAAGTCACAAAAATCATATCTCAATGTTTTTAGCATCAGGACATGCTTTCTTACTGAAGAATACATTCAGCAGTGGTATTTGGAGAAAGAAGTGCAAACAATATTGCTGTTTATAGATCAACCTGCTTCTTGTTTAAAATCTTTCAGGCAATCCAAGAGTTACTATAATCCTAGCAACCCTCATAATGTTTACAACCGAGTCTACCCACTCCTTCTTTTGTATTTAGAGCTAATCATCTCTTTTTAAAATCTGGAGAATCTTTGAGTCTATTATACATTTAAATTTATTGTATTGCTTCACTCCCTGGTAGCTTTTATGGTTACTAATTTGTATTTCCTGTCAGGCTTGTTCCCTGGAGTGTATAGAACTGTTTTTAGTAGACATTGTTGATTTCTTTCAACAACTGTGCTTACCATAAAAACGGATTGCTGTTTACAACTGCAATTTTCCCTGTAATGTAATACACATGTTCTTTCCTCATTTCTTCCAAATATATTTTCCATCAAATATATTCTGGATTAATTGGATATGATCACCTATAATCATAACCACCAGAGGATTTCCCTCACAAGTTCAAAGCATGGAAGCGGAGAAGGTGTGTGCACTTCAGCTCAACTTCTGTGCACTGGGCTGAAATACGAGGGGTCTATTTAAAGTAAGGTCCGTTTATTTATTTATTTATTTATTTACTTCGCTTATATACCGCAATTCTCAGCCTAATGGCGACTCATTGCGGTGTACAACATAGAAAAACAGGTGCAAAATACAACATAAAAAAAAATAATCCACAGTACATCATTATCAAAACATCTCATCAAAAACATCAACATTACTACAAGCCATTCCGAGTTGTCTCATTGTCAAGTTCACAATCCGATACCATTTCCGTTGTTCCATTCCTATGGTCGAGTTACCAGTCATTGCACTTCTATTCTATTGTTGTAGACACTAGTAGTTTGCGCACATACCGCAACGAGCGCGTGCATCATGTATCGGCATGCCTCGGGAACAACTGTGCTCAGTTTCTGTTCTGTAGCTAACCTGTACGGTTCTGTTCTGTGCTTTAAAAATGTTTAAGACTATCAACTCACCCGCCGCATGTGAGGTTCGCTCAGTGATACGGTTTTTGTCAGCAAGGAACCTGCCTGCTGCAGAAATTCATCGACAGATTTGTGAAGTGTACGGTGATACTGTTATGAGTGAAAGCAAAGTGCGTAAGTGGGTACGACAATTCAAAGATGGCCATGACAACGTCCATGATGAGGACTGCTCCAGTCGCCCTTCTTTGATTACAGTGAACTCTTGGTTATCGGAGCAGGCAGCAAGTTTTTATGAAGAGGGTATTTTAAAATTGGTTCAGAGGTATGATAAGTGTTTGAACAAACTTGGCAACTATGTCGAAAAATAGAGTGAAGTATGTACTTTCTGAAAATAAATTTACTTTTTTGAAATAAACTTTTGTTGTGTACTTATGTTCAAATGGACCTTACTTAAAAATACCCCTCGTAATTAATCTCAGAACTTTATCACAAAAACCTGACATTCCACCACAATTGTGTTATTGCTTATTTATTTATTTTATCTCTGGTATTTATATGTCACCCTTCTCAATCCCGAAGGGGACTCAGGGCAGTTCACGGTGTTGGCAACAATTCAATGCCATCAATAAAAAAACCAGCATAAAACATCAAAATTGTTGGTTGTAGATTCATATCACATTGAGCATCTTTGTGACAGCACGCTGAATCTTTGGGAAAACTATAGTGTCTGGCTTTATGCTCTCTACGTGGGGTTGCCTTTGAAGACTGCTCGGAAGCTTCAAATGGTCCAGCGTTCGACAGCCAGGTTGCTAACAGGAGCGGTACTCAAGGAGCATACTACTCCTCTGTTGTGCCAGCTCCACTGGCTGCCAGTTTGCTACCGGGCACAATTCAAAGTGCTGGCGTTAGCCTATAAAGCCCTAAACGATTCTGGCCCTACTTACCTCTCCGAACGCATCTCCTCCTATGAACTGTCTAGGACACTAAGATCATCTGGGGAGGCCCTGCTCTCTGTCCCGCCTGCATCACAGGCGCGCTTGGCGGGGACGAGAGACAGGGCCTTCTCAGTGGTGGCCCCTCGGCTGTGGAACGCCCTGCCTGCAGATATCAGATCAGCCCCCTCCCTGCTGGCGTTTCGGAGGAAAGTGAAGACCTGGCTGTTCAAACAAGCATTTGATTAAACAGTGTAATTGAACATAGGAATACGGAATAATGGATGATGAGACTGGATTCTGATTTTACTGTTGAGGCGCTAATGATTGTTATACTGATGTTTAATGATTTATGTTACAATTGTTTTTAAATGCCCTATACTTGTCTTGTGATGTTTTGTATCAATGTTGTTCACCGCTTTGAGTCGCCTGAGGGCTGAGAAAAGCGGTATATAAATAAAATAAATACATACATTTACTTGGGGGCTACCCATATACCTTCTGTTAAGATTAAGAGCCTTAGCAGACAGAGGCACTTTAGGCAAGGTGAAAAGATAACCAAAATGAGTTTACTACAAAGAAGATGAATAAAGGCTTAACTCCACCTGGGACTATCACAAGGTAACGTAAAACAATGTATTACAATACATTACAAAAGGAGCCTTTGCTGGCTGCAGTAATCTCTCTGGAGTCTTCTGCCTCTGGTGCAAAGCAATGGTAAGATACTGTCTTAATCTTCTTTCTTGCAAAGCATGAATGGTCATAAGCTTCTGTTGTCCTTTGGACTGCTGGTATAAAATACTGCTGAATGCAGGTGCTAAGGATGCCTATTTGAATTACTTGGGACTAGGATTTTGAAGAGGTACAAATACAGGGCGAAAGAGGAAGGCATGTAAAACAAATCCTTGTCATCATTATTACCTTCAATCTGGAAATATGTCCTCAATGTGAAAGACCATGTGGATCCAGAATCTGTCTTCACAATCAATGACAGATCTACTGCCAAGACTACCTCTGGAAGACAATTATACTCAGTGTTGGGGTTCAGCCTCTGTGTGAACCTGAGCCCCAATCTCTGTGTGAACCTGATTCTCTGATTGTATTTCCAACTGAGCAAGCCACTGAACATGTATCTCTCCCTGATAGTGTTGAAACTGTTGTTGAAGCTGAGGTCAGTGGCGGGGAAAGTGAAACTAAACAGCCTGATGAAAATGTTTTGGAATCCAGCCGTGATAGCTCTTCAGAGGAAATCACACCTGGGTTTTTTTAATGAGGACCGAAGGGAACAGATAGCTAGAAACAGGAGTGATTCACAGTTTCTATGAAGGTCAAATAGATTACAGGAGAGACAGGCCCAGGCTTCAAAGTCAAGGGGCGTTTCAAGATATAGTTTCTTTGGTTTAAGGGGCCTTCCCCCGGTTGTCTCGTTAGATCAAGCAACGTTTTAGACTACGGCTGTGCCTTGGCAGAATTCCTGTGTTCCATGGCCGGTAATCCTAGAGGCTTCTAGTTTTCAAGTTCACGGTTAGCGAGCTGCTAACAGGTTCCTGGTTTTTGTATTGTGGTTTTTGGAATTTTGCTCAAGTTCAGAGATTTTCCTGACTGCTGTGTTTCTATTGTGGCTTTTTGACTTTGCATTTACCTTTCTTTTATAACCATTTTTTCAGCAATAAAAAAGGATTGTTTTTCCTACAGTCCAGTGTGGTGGATTTAATCTTATGGTCTCGTTTCCTGATCTGGGATGCAACACTTAGTCATGAGTGATGACTCATGAGATGACATGAGATTATGATGATTTTAAGCTCAATAGAACAATTCTAGCCTTTTTTAAAAAAGTAACTATAAAATATAATATGAAAAACAGCCAGTTGAGAATAGTGACACAGGGAGAGACAGAGAGAAGGTGAATGTTGTCTCTTGACATCACTTGCCAGCGCAAAAGCAGAAGGGACTGATTGCACCATGATAGATGATGGAAACATTGCAGTTTTGGAAGAAGGGATAGGGGAATCAAATGGCAGTGGAATTCATATGATATCATGTGACAGGGACTTGTCATGAATACTTTTTGAACCTTAAAAATGTTATTTAATCCATTCTAAGTATATAATGAACCGACACTAAAATATTCATTTTATAGAGAAAACTCATTGACTTTGGATCCATTAATTATCTGCATTTGATCTTTTGATGAATTATAATTGGGTACAGATGATATGGTAATGTCAGGAGCAGTGGAGGAGGGTAGAACATTGAAATTAGGAGTTGATTAAAAGAGCCAGCTTCTTTAGCCAAGGATTCTGGTCTGATTGTCTGCTCACAGTATCAAGAGTATGCATCTAATTTTCAAGCTAGCACAGGTGCAAGAATGAGCATGATCATCAATCAGTGATTTTGTTTAATTTCCCCAAGTAATGAGAAACATAGTTATGTTTTACCCCAGTTTTTCAAAAATTTACAGTATTTTTAAGATCAAAAGTTAGAAAGTGATCCTTTGGGGCATTGAACTAGATATGAGGCAAGACATAGTATACCATATTAGGGGCATACAAAAACAATATCAGTTTTTGAACAATTTTTTGAATAGGTCACATTAATGTCCACATTGTATTTTGACCATTTTGACTGGGACTTCACGTCCCCAAACGATTTCTTCCTAGGTACAATGTGTATGTGCGCACACATACATATGCACAAATGGCATAGACTACTGTATTGCTAGGAGTACCCCTTTTAGAGAAGCTATGGGAGAGCAAAGACGACGAGGACAGACATTTTCTGTTAAGGCAATCCTGTCTCCTGCATATGTCATCAGTTGGAGACCCCTACCCACAGCACCAACTGCTACACTGAGCCAGAGTAAAGACAGGGGAGGCCAAGGGACAGTTCCACCTTGTCTCCTGTGCTATGCTAATTTATAATATAATAATATAATAATATAATACAATATAATATAATATAATATAATATAATATAATATATTGTATATACATATAATATTTATAATATTATAATGTAATACAGTATAATAATAATATGATATTATAATTATATATTTATATTACATGTAATGTTACTAATAATATTACAATATAATTGTATAGTGCAATATAGTGATGTATAGTTGTGCTGGAACAGCTGTACCAGAAGCTCCCACTTTATTTGCCTTGTATTAAGTGTTTGCTTGCAGCCCAAGGCTTGGGATTTTGCAGAAGGGTGGCTTCCTGTTAAAGTTTGCAGTTATAGGGCAGGCCCCCTGTCCATCATCGTTAAGTTTGATTCCGCCCCCTGTTCAGGACAATTGAGAAGGGAAGGGAGCCATTTTCAGTCAGTCTCAGCAAGGAAAGTCAATGTACAGGACATGTACAGACTTTCTCCTGTACAAAGGCTTCAACCCTTAAGACCTCCTGGGGGAGAACAGTCTTAAGAGCAAAAGGATTCCCAAAGATTCCCAGGGAAACAGCCCTAAAGCTCTGAGGAATTTCGGAGGGAAAAACAGCTTTGAACATCTAAGAACTCCAGCTGAAGTGACTACAGGCCTACTGGTAGGTCCACTCGGTGCTTTGAGACGCAGTTCAACCCGGTAGTGGATCCCACATCAGTTAGGTTTAGGTTCACAGTTAGCCTGGGAGAAGTTTGGAAAGGGATTTTCCTTTAGAGTAAAGTAACAGTTAGAAGCCACCAGTTGCACAAAAGCCTGGAAGCATTTGTTTAACCCTTTGAAGACAAAAGAAGTTTCTGTTGATTGTTCACCAATAAAGACTTTGTTATATTTCACAAGCCCTCTAAAGACTATTTATGGTGAAAATCTTTACGAATTTCTCTTCGGGGCCCCTGGCTTCCCGCTGGGCTAAAGTTGCACGTCCTGTTATTAAAGCAATTCATTTCAAGCCCAGCGCACGACAGAACAATAGTGCTAATATTGTAATTGTATTTTTTAATATTGTAATTGTATTCTTTAATATGCACTTCAGAAACAGAGTCCCATGGAAGTCCCACAGAGTGCATGGAAATGGAACCCAGAATGCATTTCGAAAAGTTGGGTGTTACCTGATTCCAAACGGGGGAAAGACAGACCTCAATGGGAAAAGGACATGGGATGGCTGGTGGGAACGGAGTGAGATGGTTTCCTCTGCTGTCTTCTGCTTTCCCCGGTGCATGGGATGAGGTTCTAAATAGTTTTAGAAAGGGATTCATACTCTGAAGTGATAGCAACTTACTCTAACAGATCGGAATCTGGTATCTGATAAGGGGACCCATGACTAAACCCTATTGAACTCATGGTATAATGTATTGTATGTGTGTGTGTGTGTGTGTATATAGAGAGAGAGAGAGTAAGCCACTCTAAGTCCCCATCGGAGTGAGAAGGGTGGCATATAAATGTCACAAATAAATAAATAAATAAATAAATAATATAACAATATGAAAGTAGAAACAATGTTCAAGTAATAGTTTGGTTGGTTATACTGGCCTACATCCTGTTGCTTGTCCCAGCTAGAGGAGAGAAGTTAAATCAGTGGATGTACAAAAGTATTGCTTTAGAAGTCAATAATTGATCAATTAGGTCTTCTCTAGCTAAGATTATAAAGCTAAGCTGTGTCTTAGTTTTAGCGTGGTACTTTCTTTACCTTGCCTACTCCATAGGGCTGGTCCATGAGGTCACACAAAGTCAGAAACAACTGAATGAATAAACAACAAATACCAGAAGATCTGATGCAATTAATATGTTGTATCCTCGCCTCATAGTGTCTAATTGGATAGAGATCCTAGGTGTTTTGGGGTTGCGTTTTGAAGGGACATAACAGTGGGTCTTAACAACTATGTATGATGGATTTTTTTCCATTAGTTGGCGTGTCCATGACATCACCACAATTGAATCGATGATTTCAGCGACAGAGTTGGTCATGTGACAAAGTACAGCTGTCATGCATTATATATTTTTAAGATACAGGGCTCATTAAATTAAACTATATTTTACATATACTGCCTCTGTGTGTAATCTTTCTAGCTATGAAATATTTTTAAAATCACTCCAGCAATCATATCAAGAAGTTGCTTGCAATATTCTCACTTAATGAGATTTTTATTGCCACATTTAAATCATTGCCCTTTGCATTTAAAATGGAGCAACTGATTGAATGTATTTCAAAACCATTTTTCTTCCATGCAATTATAAAAACCCTCCCTTCTTTTTCCTTTAGAGAAGCAAAATAAAGGCTTGATCCCACAGCAGAGCCACAAAGATGTATTTACATTAAGGACCTCATCCCACAGATTCTGGACTCCTTTTCCATGCACTTCAAAAACAGAGTCCCATGGAAGTCCCACAGAGTGCATGAAAATGGAACCCAGAATGCATTTTGAAGAGTTGGGTGTTACCCAACCCTTCAAAGACAGATCACAATGGGAAAAGGACAGGGGATGGATGGGAACGGAGTAAGACAGTTTCCTCTGCTGTCTTCTGCTTTTTCCTCAGTGCATGGGATGAGGTTCTAAATAGTTTACGAAAGGGATTCATACCCTGAAGTGGTAGCAACTTACTCCAGCAGAACATCTGACTGATAAGGGGACCCATGAGTAAATCCTATTGAACTTAGGGTCCTTCTACACAGGCCCTAAAATGCAGAAGAAACCAGAATTAAAGGGGGATGCTAAATGACGTTTGCTGAAAATGCAGACTGAATCACATTAACAGCAGAAAAACACGTGTTACAAGGGTGTGCTTAAAATCTGATTTTGGTAAAAATATGCATACAACAACGAATATTATTATTATTATCATTAATAATAATAATAATAATAATAATAATACCCCGCTTTATCTCCCCAAAGAAGACTAATCCAACAGATTAATCACTGTACCTCTCTATGCTCAAAGAAAACACGTGACTTTGTTTCTATATGCTGATTTGGACTGCCCCAGAGCAGGCCCACATTTTAAAATCCTGAAACAACTGATAAGGGCTGTAAACAAATGGAACCATGGACACACAGGTGGTTAAATGGAATAACAATTGGAAAGCAGTTTCCATTAGAACTTGCTGCAACTATTACTTTACTGTGATGTTTATGACATTAAACAGAGCTTGAATTTACACAGTGAGCACCAGCATTGCAGGCAAGTGACCCCAAAGGGAAGGGGTTCAAGGGAGAAAAAGTAGAAGCAACAGGAGTGTGAGGAGATATGACCAGAAATCTGCTTATGTGTACATTCCGATATCTGCATCAGTACTTATAATGTCCAGCACAACTCAGAGAGCATTGTTTTGTTTTGTTTTTTTTTTAAAAAATGAAATTAAATTTCTGGCTGATGTCC
>NW_026847993.1:18263128-18331759 GCF_025583915.1 Anolis sagrei ordinatus | reverse complement strand
TACACAGTGAGCACCAGCATTGCAGGCAAGTGACCCCAAAGGGAAGGGGTTCAAGGGAGAAAAAGTAGAAGCAACAGGAGTGTGAGGAGATATGAACAGAAATCTGCTTATGTGCACATTCAGATATCTGCATCAGTACTTATAAGGTCCTGCACAACTCAAAGATCATTTTTTAAAAAAAATAAAATTAAATTTCTGGCTGATGTCCATCACTGATCTTGCGTATTTCTAAAATCTACTGGAAATGAATGTCTCAGGATACTAGGGGAACATTTACCAGGACTGACAGTTCCGTGTTTAGACTTGCCGTGTTTTGCCCCATTTATTTGTCCCAGATTATGAGGCTGTTTGGAAGTGCCCTCAGTTTTCCTTAGTTCTGAATAGACATGCCTAGGATTCCACTGTTACATTATTTTTAAGCAAATAACTTTTGTGTCAAAGTGGGTGCCTTTCAGAGCCAATTTATCATCGACTCCACAAATAAAAAGATTTGGAACTATTCCAAAGAGGGAGAAAAATAGGGCCATGAATCACCTCTGGGAGGAGCAACAAACCTCCTCAGGGTCCTATGTGATGTTGTATACACTACACGTTTCTAATGATACTGATTCATTTTGTCTTCACAATGATATTTATTTTTCCCCTTTAAAAGTATAGCCTCACATTAAGGTGAAAAAAGGCATCTGGGGTTGTAAAACTACTCATAATAACTGTATTTGGTTATGCCTCATTAGATAATTTATGAATCCCTAAACCTATTTACGATTGCCATCAGCAGTAATTCATCTGATTTGCTCCAGCAAGAACTTATTATATTTGCTGAAGCTCATTACCAAGTTTCTCTCTCCATGTGTTTTCTCTTTAAATAAAGAGTTCTTCCTCTAAAAAGAAGTTGGTAGGTTATTTTTCAAAGTTTCAAAGTGCCCCCCCCCCCGAATAGCCTTAAATTAAATCAATTACTTAAAATTATATTAAAATTCTATTGCTCCACTAACCTCTTTTTCTATTGTACATGTTTTGAACTTAAAGTTGATGAGGTTTTTTATTATTATTCTATCTCATTTCTCTTTGAAATTAGGAAGAGAAGAGTGTAATAATAATACTCATAATGGCCTTTCTCTGGCCTTCCTTTTCCCATTTTAATTATGCATGACGTTTTGTAAATATCACAAATCTTGTATAACTTAGTGAAATTTCTATTTTGATTTGTTTGTTCTTCCTTAGAGTTCCAAAACCCTTTCATTTGTGGATAAACATCCAAGCTTTATACCTATTGTTTCTGCTTTAGGTGGAAACTGGATGCTTTCAAGTACACACAGCTCTCTTTTCCAGTGTAAATATTGCTTATTTTCACATAAGCAGTCATTCCTCAAATTTTAGCAAGACAGATGTTTCATACAGTTAATTTCAAGCAAAGTAGACTCTGAAATGTACAATTGTGTACAATTTGGCAAGTAAATTATGTTTATTTCCATTTCATAATTGCTAGATCTGAGCTGTTTTTTCACTGGATAAAAACAGGGAAACCTCATACCCATCACTTGCCTGAATATCAAGCAAAAGGTGGGCGCTAGAAACAATATCATACGAAAGCTGACTGGCACAACCTGGGGATCACAACCAGATACAGTGAAGACATCTGCCCTTGTGCTATGTTACTCTGCTGCTGAGTATGCATGCCCAGTGTAGAACGCATCTCACCATATTAAAACAGTGGATGTGGCCCCCTACCAATCCCAGAGATCCCTTCATTCTGAGGACCAAGATTTATTGGAAGTTCCCAGTTTTAAGACCTTGCGTCTAACAGTAACCATACGCAGAGCCTTTACAGCAGTGGCACCAATACTCTGGAACACTCTGCCACCTGAAGTCTGTGCCTTGTGGGACTTATCAGTGTTCCGCAGGGCATGTAAGACATATTTGTTTTGACAGGCTTTTGATCTTTGATATTGCTGTTTTTTTAAAAAAATGTTTTAGATTTTAGTCTGTTCGTGTAAGCAGCTCCAAGCCCTAAGGGAGTGGCGACATATAAGTTTGAATAATAAATAAATAAAATAAATATTCCAGGGTGGATCCGAGTCATCATTATGTTATTTATAGTCCCTTATTGCACTGCTCCTATTTACTGACCAAAAGTTTGGTCCCAAAGCCATGTTTTTAGTTTTTTCGTGAAGTTCAGGAGGGAGGGCGAACACCTAATTTAATTGTGAAGGAAGTTCCATAGATAAGGGGCCACAACTGTGAATATCCTGTATAAATATGTGAGAGAAAGCCACAGGGAGGAAGGAGCAAGCTTGTTTTCTGCTTCCCTGGAGACTAGGACGTGAAACAACGGCTTCAAACTACAAGAGAGGAGATTCCATCTGAACATGAGGAAGAACTTCCTGACTGTGAGAGCCATTCAGCAGTGGAACTCTCTGCCCCGGAGTGTGGTGGAGGCTCCTTCTTTGGAAGCTTTTAAGCAGAGGCTGGATGGCCATCTGTCAGGGGTGATTTGAATGCAATATTCCTGCTACTTGGCAGGGGGTTGGACTGGATGGCCCATGAGGTCTCTTCCAACTCTTTGATTCTATGATTATCTCCCCAAGGGGGATTCAAAGCAGCTTGACATAAAAGCATTAGCACAGAATTTAAAATATACAAATAAATATACAAAAATTAAAACAGAATTAAACAACAAACAGCAGTAAAAAAATAAGTTAAACCCTATCAAAATATATTCAAAATTAAAACCACAGCACCCCCTGACTAGATCCTAAGCACCTTCTTTCAAAAGGTTTCAGCCTGCCGCTGGAAAGACAGCAGGGAGGGGGCATTCTGGTTTCCCTGGGCAGGGAGTTCCAGAGTTGAGGGGGAAGCCACCGAGATGGTCCTCTCTCTCATTCCTACCAACTGTGCTTGAGATGGAGATGGGACTGATAAAAGGCCCTCTCCTGAAAATCTCAGGGCTTAAACAGGTTTGTACAAGGAGGGTTGGCCAAATACCTGGACCTGAACCATCTAGGGCAGTGGTTCTCAACCTGGGGTCCCCAGATGTTTTTGGCCTACAACTCCCAGAAGTCCCAGCCAGTTTACCAGCTGTTAGGATTTCTGGGAGTTGAAGGCCAAAAATATCTGAGGACCCCAGGTTGAGAACCACTGACCTAGGGCTTTAAAGGTCATAACCAGCACTTCAAATTGTGCCCAGTAACTGACTGGCAGCCAGTGGAGTTGTTCCAACAAGGGGGTTGTCCACTCCCTGTAGCCAACCTCAGTGAGCAACCTGGATACAGCTCTTTGGACCAGATGAAGTTTCCAAGCACATTAAAGTAATCCAGATGGGATATAATTAAGGCGTGTACCACCATGGCCAGATCTGGCTTCTCAAGGAATGGTGCACAAGTTTTAATTGTGCAAAAGCCACTGCAGATACCTGGGCCTCTAGGCTTAGTGCTGAATCCATGAGGACCCCCAAACTGTGAACCTTTGTCTTCTGGGGGAGTGTGACCCCATCCAGCATAGGCTAGATCCCTATTCCCTGGCCTGCCTTTCGACTGACCAGGAGCACTTCTGTTTTGTCTGGATTTAGTTTCAATTTGTTTGCCCTCATCCAATCCAGAAACAGTTTTAAAATTACTTGAAAATGTATTACTTGTCATTAACTCCAGAGTAATTTTTTAAAATTCTTTTTAAAGAATTCCAGGATTGTCAGAAGACGTCTGGAAAGTGTCATCCTCCAGGCCCTCAGCTAGTTAAATCTCTTCCCCGCCCAATCTGGAAGTCTCCCCCATGTTTTGTCCTTTGCTCTCCGTTGTCACTAACTGTCAAAAAAGTGCTGACCCACCCACTTGGCTTTTGTGACTCCCGGTGGGATCCTGACCTGCCATTTGAGACTTTCAGACCTAAAGGAGGAAAAGCCATTAACTCCATCGAGCTACCAAATGCCCCTGACAGCCATTTTCTTTAATGCAAATTTTCCTAAGTAAATGGAAAAACTATCAGAGTGACAAAAAGAGTCCCCGGAGACAGCAATAGCATTAAAGATTGGAAAGCTCACACAAAAGCAGAAAAACATCTCTTTCAAGAGCATCCAGAGCAAGGCAGGGGAAAGAACGGGTATGTTTAAAATGCAAATGTTGAAAAACATGTCCTCTTTTCGTTTTGCTCTACACACACTTCCCATAGGTAATCACAATAACAAGGCAGGTATAGAACAGGAGGAAGAGATTAAATGGAGGAATATTTGCAATAAAGGGAAGAGAGACGCATTTTGTGTTTGCAAATGAGTTGGCAATTATCACATTATTTAAATTATATCAGGGATGTATTTCCTTTCTCATCTTCCTCCTCTGTCTTTCTTAAAAGAGACTCAAAAACTCCTATACTGTTGACGTATGCACACATTAAAAGCGGGGGTGATCTCGAGCGTGGCGGTGGAGTCCCAACGGCTTCTTGTGCTGGGGGACTTCAACATCCACGCCGAGGCAACCCTCACAGGTGCGGCTCAGGACTTCATGTCCGCCATGGCAACCATGGGGCTGTCCCAACGAATAACTGGCCCCACCCACTGTGCTGGACACACATTGGACTTGGTTTTCTGTCAGGGATGGGAGCAGGGTGGCGGTGTGGAGGAGTTGGCTATCTCTCCGTTGCCGTGGACTGACCACTTCCTGATTAGATTTAGACTCACTGCGCCTCCTAACCTCCGCAGGGGTGGAGGACCCATTAAGATGGTCCGCCCCAGGAGGCTAATGGATCCAAATGGATTCCTGACGGCTCTTGGGGAGTTTCCCGCCACCTCGGTAGGTGCTCATGTCGAGGCCTTGGTCGCTCTCTGGAATGGGGAGATGACTAGGGCAATTGACATGATCGCTCCGGAACGTCCCCTCTCAAGTAACCGAGCTAAACCAGCTCCTTGGTTCACCGAGGAGCTGGCAGCGATGAAGCGAAAGAAGAGGGAACTAGAGAGCGTGTGGCGTTCGGATCCGAGCGAGCCAAATCGAACACGGTTTGTGTCCTTTTTAAGGGCATATGCCGCGGCAATAAAAGCCGCAAAGAAACTTTCTTTGCGGCCACTATTGCGTCTGCAAAAAACCGTCCGGCGGAGTTGTTTCGGATTGTCAGAGGTCTTTTAACTCCCCCTACCGCAGGTGGGAGCCCTGACAACTCGGACACGCGCTGTGAAGCATTTGCTCGGTTCTTTGCAGACAAAGTCGCTTTGATCCGTTCTGGGCTGGACACCACGTTAAATGCAGTCTCTGTGGATGTGACTCGAGCACCTGCTTGTCCTATTTTGATGGATTCTTTTCAGTTTGTGAAGCCCGAGGATGTGGACAAGATACTTGGAGGAATGACCCACCACGTCCATCCTAGACCCCTGCCCATCCTGGCTTCTGAAGGAGGCCAGAGGGGGATTGGCTGAGTGGGTAACGGTGGTGGTTAATGCCTCCCTCCGGGAAGGCAAGATTCCAGCGAGCCTAAAACAGGCTATTATAAAGCCGCTGTTGAAGAAACCATCACTGGACCCCACTAATTTGGACAACTTTCGGCCTGTTTCCAATCTTCCCTTCTTGGGCAAAGTCATGGAAAGCGTGGTGGCCTCACAACTCCAGGTATTCTTGAGAGACACGGATATTCTGGATCCGGCACAGTCTGGTTTCAGACCGGGACATGGTACCGAGACGGTCTTGGTCGCCTTAGTGGATGATCTGCGCCGGGAGCTAGACAGGGGGAGTGTGTCCCTGTTGGTGCTCCTGGACCTCTCAGCGGCCTTCGATACCGTCGACCACGGTATTCTTCTGGGGCGCCTTGCAGAGATGGGTCTCGGGGGCACTGCTTTGCAGTGGCTCCGATCGTTTCTGGAGGGCCGTACCCAGAAGGTGTTATGGGGGGACTCCTGTTCAGCGCCACGGCCGTTGACCTGTGGCGTTCCTCAGGGTTCCATCTTGTCCCCCCTGCTGTTTAACATCTACATGAAGCCGCTGGGTGAGATCATCCGGAGTTTCGGAGTGCGGTGTCACCTGTACGCAGATGACGTCCAACTCTGTCACTCCTTTCCACCTGCTACTAAGGAGGCTGTCGAAGTCCTGAACCGGTGCCTGGCCGCTGTAATGGTCTGGATGAGGGCGAACAAACTGAAATTAAATCCAGACAAGACAGAGGTACTCCTGGTCAGTCGCAAGGCCGAGCAGGGGATAGGGTTACAGCCTGTGCTGGACGGGGTCGCACTCCCCTTGAAGGCGCAGGTTCGCAGCTTGGGTGTGACCCTGGATTCATCATTGAGCCTGGATCCCCAGGTTTCAGCGGTGACCAGGGGAGCATTTGCACAGCTTAGGCTTGTGCGCCAGCTGCGCCCGTATCTTGGGAAGCCGGACTTGGCCACGGTGGTACATGCTTTGGTCACATCCCGCCTTGACTACTGCAACGCTCTCTACGTGGGGCTGCCCTTGAAGACGGCCCGGAAGCTTCAGCTAGTCCAACGCGCGGCAGCCATGTTATTAACAGGAGCAGGACGCAGAGAGCGTACAACGCCCCTGCTGTCCCAGCTCCACTGGCTGCCGATCTGCTACCGGGCCCAATTCAAGGTGCTGGTGTTAGCCTACAAAGCCCTAAACGGTTCCGGCCCAAAATACCTTTCGGACCGCATCTCGGCCTATGAGCCCACGAGGGCCTTGAGATCTTCCGGGGAGGCCCTTCTCTCGATCCCGCCCGCCTCACAGGCACGTCTGGCGGGGACGAGAGAGAGGGCCTTCTCGGTGGTGGCCCCTCGGCTGTGGAACGCCCTCCCTGCTGATTAGACAGGCGCCCTCTTTAATGGCCTTTCGTAGGAGCCTAAAAACTTGGCTCTGCGAGCAGGCCTTCAACTAGTGTATCTGTGGAAGACGTTAGAACGGACTATGACTACGAATTAGGCTATGACCCCAGGACTAGACGAAGCGGATTTTTAGTATAAGTATATGTCGTAGTAGTAGTAGAGTGTTGTTGTACTGTCTTGACCCATTGTAAATTGTCTTTTCTATGTTTTTGTACACCGCCGCGAGTCGCCCATCGGGCTGAGAGCGGCGGTTAACAAGTGCAAGTAATAAATAAATAAATAAATAAATGTGTTTGCAATGTAGATTATTGTCGATTTACAGCTTTTGACAACTATAATATTATAAATATACATGGAGCAGCTATCAGCAGCCCATCCTTCCAGCTTTTAAATACGAGCACTAGATACTTGCCAAAGGGCCCCTGTGCTGGTATGGCTGTACCAAAAGCTTCAACTTCCTTTTCTTTCTTTGAGTGTTTTCATGTATTCCAAAGTTCCATACATTTTGCAATAAGGTGGCTTCCCTTGGTTTGCAATTATAGGGCCAATGACCCATCAATCATTGTTAAGTTTTGGTTCCGCCCCTTTCCCCAGGGCTCTGGGAGGAGAGGGAGCCATTTTAGGTCAGTCTTGCATTGGAAAGCTTAGCTACAGGACATGGATTAGCTCCACCTGTAGAGAAGCTTCGTTTCTCATAGCATCTGGGGGAAATTCCAGGGGAAAACAGTTCCAAAGGACTCCAGCTGGAGAATCTACAAAGCCTTGACTGGTAGGTCTACTCGGACCCAAGAAGCAGTTTGGAGCCGGGAGTAGAGCCCACACCAGCAAAGTTTAGAAAGTAGATTGCCCAAGGAGGGGTTAAAAAGGGTTTTCCTCTTAAAGAAAAGAAACAGTTCACGAAGCCAGTTGCCTGTCCCTTGTGGACAAGATTAAGAAAGCCACCAGTTGATTCAAAGCTTTGAAGTATTTGTTTGACTTTTTGAAGATCCGAGAAGTATTTGATTGTTTTGTTGAAGACCTAAGCAGTAATAAAGGACCTTGTTAAACTTTTCAAGCTTCTAAAGACTTTGTATAGGAAAATCCTTAGGGCTTCTCACTTGAGGCGCCCCAGCTTCCCGCTGGGCACAAAGAGCACGTCCTGTTCAAAAGCCAACTGCTATAGGCCCAGCGCGTGACAGCACAGCCCCAATCAAATTGTTTGGTTCCCACTCTTAAATTGGCTTCAGTTAGACAGCCCCACACTTTCCTTTGGTCTTATTTTGTGAATTCAATAGCTGCTTATATTCACAGTCCTAAATTTTACAGGTCTGTTCCAGAAGCTTTGTAGATTTACAGTTATGCCTATGAGAAGTCCCCCCACCACAAATGTCTTCAGCCAATCTGGCATTCCTATATTAGTATTATAGGCTTGTCATCCTGTGAAATTCATTATTTCGGAATGCTGATATGGGCCCCATTTATTTATTTATTTATTTATTTACTTTATTTCTATACCGCTTTTCTCAGCCCTCAGGCGACTCAAAGAGGTGAACAACATCAATACAAAACATCACGAGACAAGTATAGGGCAATTAAAAACAATTGTAACATAATTCATTAAACATCAGTATAACAATCATTAGCGCCTCAACAGTAAAATCAGAATCCAGTCTCATCATCCATTATTCCGTAATCCTATGCTCAATTACACTGTTTAATCAAATGCTTGTTCGAACAGCCAGGTCTTCACTTTCCTCCAAAACGCCAGCAGGGAGGGGCCCAATCTGATATCTGCAGGCAGGGCGTTCCACAGCCGAGGGGCCACCACTGAGAAGGCCCTGTCTCTCGTCCCCACCAAGCGCGCCTGTGATGCAGGCGGGACAGAGAGCAGGGCCTCCCCAGATGATCTTAGTGTCCTAGTCGGTTCATAGGAGGAGATGTGTTTGGAGAAGTAAGTAGGGCCAGAACCGTTTAGGGCTTTATAGGCTAACGCCAGCACTTTTACACCACCGTATAATACAGTTTGGAACTTGTCGTGTTTTATCTCACAATTCAGCAGCAGATCAGTTGCACAACTTCAGCGCTTTCCAGTAGCTTCTTCCTGCGCAGTATTTTCAGTCAACTGCTCCCACAAACTGCAGTCACTCTGGAACTCTCCACAGTCACTTGAGTACATGCCCGGCCATTGTCAGTTTTACTATTGTTTTCCCCTCCAATCTAGATGACACTACAAACTTACCACAGCACATGGTTATATCTTGTCTTAGCAGACAGGTTCCTTTAATACATTACACAGAGCCTTTGGCAAACAGCATCACAGGAGAGAGAATACACTGTACATGACTTCCTTATATACAATTCTGTACATTTACACATAGCAATCTCTGATTGGTTCCCAACTCATTGACTTAACTCAAACCCAGGATTGCATCATTCACAATCACCTGGACCAGGCCAGAACACATTCCCCAAATGATTCCCTATATACAGTTAATGCATGACTCAGCATTTCCAATAGAAGGCTATTAGCAGTGCATGACTCAGCTATATTACATTGCAATACATTGTAAAACCTGACATTATATAACAGTGATTTTTCTGAACTGATTTCTGCCCTGGATATGAATAAGAGGCAGCTAAGAGACTGGCTATTTTGGATTGATTTAAGAAGGACCCTGCAATCAACCAGGAACTCATTTTCCCCCATGTTTCCCCATTTGAAAACCGAACACTTCAGAGCCAGATATCTGATTAAACTCAAGCCACCTTCCATAAGAATTGCCTTCACTGAACTGTGATTTCAAGTAATGCCAACTACAGTGTTAGTTTGTCACTAACACAATGTGCCATGGGAAAACAGACTATGTATTTGCAGTCAATGTCAGGTAAAAGACATGGTGCCTTATCTGCTGGTCTGCCCATTGTATAGTGACCCAAGGGAAAAACACCTGAAACTCTTGCTGATACAAGGTAAAGGGAACTCTATTGCAGAAACAGTGAAGTTTCTGCTGAGTGACACAAATGACTATATGACAGTGTAGATGGGGCCACAGACTGATCAGATGCATATTTTCCTGATCAATGTGTAAACTGGAATACTTTGGGATTCATGTGTTCGAGCATAGCTTGTTGTTCAATGGAACCAAATAAATAAAAAATATTTAAAATGAATATTTTTAGAGCAAAAAAAACCTCACAGTAAAGAAATATTTCAAAGTTGTCTTCTTTTATGTTGTTCATTCGTTCAGTCGCTTCTAACTCTTCGTGACCTCATGAACCATCACCACCCCAAGCTCCTTCAAGGTCAAGCCAGTCACTTCAAGGATACCATCCATCCATCTTGCCCTTGGTCAGCCCCTCTTCCTTTTTCCTTCCTTTTTCCCCAGCATAATTGTCTTCTCTAAGCTTTTCTGTCTTCTCATTATGTGGTCAAAATACTTCATCTTTGCTTCTAATATCCTTCCCTCCAATGAGCAGTTAGGCTTTATTTCCTGCAGTATGGACTGGTTGGATCTTCTCGCAATTCAAGGCACTCTCAGAACTTTCCTACACCACAGTTCAAAAGCATCTACTTCCTTCGCTCAGCCTTCCCTATGGTCCAGCTTTCACATCCATAGGTGACTATGGGGAATACCATTGCTTTTACTATGCGGATCTTCATTGCCAGTGTGATGTCTCTACTCTTCACTATTGGTCATTGCTGTCTTCCCAAGAAGTAAACGTCTTCTGATTTCCTGGCTGCTGTCTGTGTCTGCAGTAATCTTTGCACCTAGCAATACAAAGTCTGTCACTGAATCCATGTTTTCTCCCTCCTTTTGCCAGTTATCAATCAGTCTGGTTGCCATAATCTTGGGCTTTTTTAAATGTTTAATTGCAACCAATTTTTTTCACTTTCGTCTTTTACCTTGATTAGAAGGCTCCTCTACATGAGCCATTTAATCTAAACCAGCCTGGAGTAGCAATATTGTGTTCCTGCTCCTTATTTCTTACTGGTCATATGGGAGAACATTTGTGACATCAGCAAAGATGTCCTTCGTGGCTAGGAGCTCTGTGGATGTCTGCTGCAATGACAAGAGAGTGATATGACCCTGACCTGTTCCCCTTTCCCTACACCACAGACTATCAGGGAGAAGGGATGGCAGCAGCAAGCTGTGTGGACAGTGGACTGATCAGGGTTAAAACACCCCCAAAATGTGGGTCTATTTCAGAATTACTGAAGTATTCCATTACTTCTCCTAATGTGGGGTAAACATGTTAAATGTTTCATAGCTCATGCAGGTTAACATTTATATCTCCTAAGTACGATTCCTACACTTTAATCACTAAACCATATTTACTAGGCCTGGGCGGTTTCGTTCGTTAATTTTGTAATTCGTTAAATATTCGTTAATTTTAGCAATTACAAAATGATTACAAAACTTATTTTTAAACCCGGAAGTGTTTTTAAATATCGAAACGGCATGCGCCAAATATTTTTGTATTTCCGTCCATTTCGGAAATACGTAAGATGGCTAGATGCTTGCTGGGAGCTCCGGGAGCCAATCAGAAGAACCCACAGAGCTGATTGCCCTGTGGGTTCTCCTGATTGGGCGGGCTCAGGGGCGGCTCAACCATTACACGAAGTTGTGGAACACTTTATTTTGCCAGGGGCGCCGAGAGCGAGGGACGCGGGAAGCTATCAGAGGCCAGAGGGACCCTGCTGCTGGTGGTAAGCCTGCTGCTCCTCCTCCTCCCATCCTCCTCCTTCTCCGCCTCCAGCAGCAGCAGCAGCAGGGTCCCTCTTCCTCCCCGCCCCCACCGAGCGGCGCAGCCTGCTGCTCTTGCCCTGGCTGCTCTTGCCCCGCCCCTGTGGATGGCCCTTCCACTGCCGGCGCGCCCTGTCACTCCAGGCTTGACAGGGAGCCAGGGGCGGGGACAGCTCAGCTGGCCACCACCCCGCCAGTCTCCCTGGTCATGGGGCCTTCCGTTCCTCCCCCCCCAATCCTCCGACCCTTTCTCTTCCTCCTCCTCCTCAGGCCGCGCCGCTCGGAGATGCCGAGGGCGAGGGGGGAGGAAGAGGAGGAGGAGCGGCAGGCCCGGTTATCAGGGAGACTGGTGGGGTGGTGGCCAGCTGAGCTGTCCCTGCCCCCGGCTCCATCTCAAGCTTGGAGTGACTGGGCAGCGGCGGCAGGAAGGGGCATCCATGGGGGCGGGGCAAGAGCAGCCGGGGGCGACCTCTCCCGCCGACCTCCTCACTCCACTCCCAGCCACCCACTCCCCGTGAGTATATGGCAGTGGAGAGGGAGGTTTAGGGCAATCTGCACAACTACATGATCCAGAATACCAATGGCAGGGGGATGTACAAAAACAAAAAAAAACCCCAGAGTTGATTGGATTATCACAGGGCCCTTCCAGGCAGAACTTATATCCCAGGATCTGATCCCAGGTGTTCAGTTTATCCCAGATTAAAAATTAATAATTAAATTAAAAAAATATTGAAAAAATATTGAAAAAAAGGGCGCCATCTTTACAAAACGTTTTGTAAATATTAACGAAATTTCGTAAATACCGAACTTTTTTAAGGGAAAATTTTGTAATTATTTTAAATATCGAAACAAAAAAAACCCCAAATACAAATCGATTTTAGAAACAAATTTTTCCGTTGTTACCCAGGCCTATCTCATCAATTCATATGGAACCACTATCTCTGTCCCTTCTTCAGAACCTGTTGCTTATTATCATATTACTCTTTTCTACCTGTGTCCTGTTTCATTAATTCTGTGATGATTGCCTCCTGAAGTAACATCACAACACTATTTATTTTTTTAAAAAAATCCACTAAGAACATTACTAGCATGTTTAATTTCTAAATCAACTTGGTTGTTCACCCAGGGAGAAATGTATGGTGTCAATCCAATCTATTATAATACAATACAATATAGATTATTGAGAACTCACACAGAGACTATCTAAGCAAGCAGTTGTGGAAGATGCAGTATTTTTTACATTCAGTTATTCATTTTTAAATATATATTATTGTCATTTGAAACAATGCTGCATCCTTCCAAATCTCAACAATTGTTTTTCAATGAAAACTAAATAGAACACTTGTTTTAAAGAATTTCTGAGCTCTTGACAGTTGCTATCCCCACCCACTAGGGCTGGGCGGTTTCGTTTCGTTAATTCGTAATTCGTTAAAAATTCGTTAATTTTTTTAATAACGAAGCGATAACGAACCATTCTGGAGCAACTTAAAAATGAAACGAATTTTTAAATACGTTTTGTAAATGCTTCGTATTTCGTTTTGCATTCGTTTCGTTATTGGTTTGAGGTCGTTTCGTTATTATTTCCGCATGTCTGGGGCAAGTTTTATAGTTGTTTTTTGTTTAATTAGTGAAAAAAAATTATAATATCACACCAACAGTCAACAACAGAGGGAGAGGGAAGCTTCAGAAGTTTTTTAGCGTATTTCGCGGTCGCGTCCGCCATTAACGAATCGATTCGTTATTGTTTCGTTATTGTTTTGTAATTTTTTTACCATTTACGAAATTTCATAAATATCGAACTTTTTTAAAGGAAAATTTTGTAATTATTTTAAATAATGGAACGCAAAAAAACCCAAAAAACGAATCGATTTTAGAAACAAATTTTTCCGTTGTTACCCAGGCCTACCACCCACAGCTAAAAGGGCAAGTCCATGAGGCATCAGGAAGGGGGAGATGGGAATGCCCTTTGGAGGAGGCTTTTAGTGGTAGGGGCCAGTTGGTTACAGCTGCCCTGATCAAATGAGAGGGGTGGTTAAGCCTACTCAAGGCTGATCTGCCCTCCTTCCTTCTGGCTTTCGTGTGTGGCCTACACTCCCACCCTATGGACTGTGTGAGTACAGACAGGAGAATGCCATGGTCAATGGTACTGAAAGCTTCTGAGAGATCCAGGAGAACCAACAGGGACACACTCAACCTGTCTAGCTCTCTGCGTAGGCCATTCATCAATCCAACCAAAGTTGTCTCTCATAGAATCATAGAATCAAAGAGTTGGAAGAGACCTCATGGGCCATCCAGTCCAACCCCCTGCCAAGAAGCAGGAATATTGCATTCAAAACACCCCTGACAGATGGTCATCCAGCCTCTGTCTAAAAGCTTCCAAAGAAGGAGCCTCCACCACACTCCGGGGCAGAGAGTTCCACTGCTGAACGGCTCTCACAGTCAGGAAGTTCTTCCTCATGTTCAGATGGAATCTCCTTTCTTGTAGTTTGAAGCCATCGTTCCGTCCTAGTCTCCAGGGAAGCAGAAAACAAGCTTGCTCCCTCCTCCCTGTGGCTTCCTCTCACATATTTATACATGGCTATCATATCTCCTCTCAGCCTTCTCTTCTTCAGGCTAAACATGCCCAGCTCCTTAAGCCGCTCCTCATAGGGCTTGTTCTCCAGACCCTTGATTATTTTGGTCGCCCTCCTCTGGACACATTCCAGCTTGTCAATATCTCTCTGTTCCATAACTAGCTGTGAACTAGATTGAAATTGATCTAAATAATTAGTTTCATCCAAAAATTCCTATAGTTTGGAGGTCATGGCAAGTCCCCCTCCCCCCCCCCCCCGCTGTCTCATTAAACCAGGTCAGTATGCTCATTCAAGATCAAATCCTGGATGGCAGTTGTTTTTCTGTTTACTGTTCTGGCATGGAACCGCATCATTTTCAACCTAGTTGGATTGTCACCCTGGTTATCCAGGCTAATAGATATTAGAGAGTTTGGGGGCAATAAGCACTCTTTTTCACCTTCATTTTGTTGGTACTGATCCTGCTTCTTTTTTCCACATCTCCTCCTGCCCTCTAATACTCCAGTGGCCACCCACAAGTCTGGGGGCTTCCTCTCTTCTTAGAAAAACACATCTTTCCTGTATGGGGAAGGCTTTGTTGTTGTTCATCCGTTCAGTTGTTTCCGATTCTTCATGACCTCATGGACCAGCCCACGCCAGAGCTCCCTGTCAGCCTTCACCACCCCCAGCTCCTTCAAGGTCAATCCAGTCACTTCAAGGATGCCATCCATCCATCTTGCCCTTGGTCGGCCCCTCTTCCTTTTTCCTTCCATTTTCCCCAGCATAATTGTCTTCTCTAAGCTTTCCTTTCTTCTCATGATGTGGCTAAAGTACTTCATTTTGGCCTCTACTATCCTTCCCTCCAATGAGTAGTCGGGCTTTATTTCCTGGAGGATGGACTGGTTGGATCTTCTGGCGGTCCAAGGCACTCTCAGAACATTCCTCCAACACCACAGTTCAAAAGCATCTATCTTCCTTCACTCAGCCTATAGACATCTTAAATTAATTAAAATGGGAGTTTTTTGGCCATGAAGTTGAGGTGTCACATAGATTCTAAATCATGTTGATAGTCCCCTTGTTGGTGTTACTATTTAATTGTGTGTTTTTTAACTTTTGTATTGCACTTAAAAATTTGTCCAGTTTAGCTGCCTTGGAGAAGGGTTGGGTATGAAGAAGAAGAAGAAGAAGAAGAAGAAGAAGAAGAGAAACATGCACTGGCAGATTACGTGAAAGGCAGTCAAGGAGCAACATTGAGGGAAGTCAATAGTAGTAAATTGCTTCAAGTACAAAAGAGAAAGAGTGAATACCATAAAAACAAAATCCAGAGCAGAAGAGAAAACTGTTGAAAGAAGGCTCTCCATTGACAGTTCTTGGAAAAAATTGAAAGCAAAATTGACAAAGAAAAAACAATGATGTGGCTCACAAATGGAACTTTGAAAAAGGGGATGGAGGGCCTGATTCTGGCAGCCCAAGAACAAGCCATTAGAACCAATGCCATCAAAGTCAGAATTGAAAAGTCGACGACAGATCCTAAATGTGGACTGAAAGGAAGCAGATGAAACAACAGATCACATCCTCAGCTGCTGCAAGAAAAACATGCAGAGAGACTACAAGCAGAGGCATAACCCGTTGCTCAGATGATTCATTGGAACTTGTGCCACAAATACCATCTGCCTGCGACAAAGAACTGGTGGGATCACAAGCCTGAAAAAGTTACAGAGAACGAACACGTCAAGTTACTCTAGGACTTCCGAATTCAGGCAAACAGAGTTCTGGAGCGCAAGACTTCTGACCTCACAATCATGTTAAAAAAACAAAGTATGGATTGTCGATGTTGCATTCCCAAGTGACAGCAGGATTGAAAGGAAACAACTGGAAAAGCTGACAAAGTATGAGGATTTAAAGATCGAATTGCAAAATCTCTTGCACAAATCAGTCAAGGTAGTCCCAGTGGTGATCAGCACACTGGGTACAGTGCCTCAAACCCTGGCTTGCACTTAAACACAATTGGTGCTGACACAATTACCATCTGCCAGCTGCAGAAGGGCCACCTTACTGGGATCTGCACACATTATTCACCAATACAACACACAGTCCTAGACACTTGAGAAGTGTCCGACATGTGATCCAATACAACGGCCAGCAGAGTGTCTGCTGTGGACTCATCTTGTTGTGATGATGATAATAATAATAATAATAATAATAATAATAATAATAATAATAATAATCCAGACTGATTATGTTTTGGAGCACAAACTTCGTCAGAAAATTTTTTGGATTATTGATGTCACCATATTAGGTGACAGTCGCTTTGAGAAAAAACAACTGGAAAAACTCAGTCGTTATCAGGATCTCAAAATTGAACTGCAAAGGCTCTGGCATAAACCAGTACAGATGGTCCCAGTAGTAATCAGCACACTGGTAGCCGTGCCTAAAGATCTCAACTGGCATTTGGAAACAATAAACATTCACAAAATCACGCTCTGTCAACTGCAAAAGGCCACCTTACCTGGATCTGCCCGCATCATTCAGAAATACATCACAAAGTCCTAAACACTTGATAAGTATTCGACTTGTGATTTTGTGATATGAAATCCAGCATATATAACTCATTTGCTGTGACACTGTGTTTTTGTGTCAGTAATATAACATTTATTATTATCATCATCATCACCATCATCATCATCATCATCATCATCATCATCATCTCCAACATTCACTATGTCTCAATTTCAGACAATCAATATTCTTCAGTTCTAAATGTAATATATGTTGATTGTTAAAAAAAACAGATTTGGTGCATCTCACAGATACCAAAGGAACATTATTAACTTTACTAATGTTAATATTTGGCAAAGAAAGGAAGGGAAAAGGAATAACAGAAGGAGGCATGGATTTTTGCAGTGCATTTCTATTCCTGAAAGTAGGTTTAAGGTTCCTGCTTTAATTACATATGGCGGGCTTGGTATATTTGCATGTCTATTTTTGTTACTCAGTTTTTGCCCGAAGAAATAGCAATGGAATAAACAGGCCCATCTTACAATATCATTGTCCTCCTGATATCCCCCCAAATTGATATGAAGTGATATTAATCTAATTATTCTAAAACCATATTTGCATTAGTAATAAGAAATAATCTTAAGGGTGTAAAAGCTAAAGAACTAGATGTCTGAATTATATATTTATAATATCACAGTTAAATTTGTAAAAAAAAAATGTGTGGCCTCCCCAGCCCTCACCTGACTATTTGCAAATGGAAGGGGCATCATTTTTAAAGTTCCATGCAAATCCCCACCTGTAGCTTTTTAAACAACAGATCAGTAATTCAAAATAGAAAATTTTATTGTAGACTGTTGCCGTGCTGCTGGGATCCTTTTTCACCTCTGCTGTCTCCGCATTGATCACCAACTCAAATATATAGGTCCTATTTTCATACTGTTCCTCATTTCCAGGTTCAAAAATAACTGCTCATTTCAGGAAGGCAGAGCCATATGTAATCCTTACACACTCAGCTGGAATTATAGCCAGATTACTTCATCTGGACCCACCAGTTAATGAGTTCAAACGTTGGCTTCAACCCATTGGTTGGTGATTTCTGCTCTTCCCCAGGACTGCACCAACATATTTGGAGGAGGGAGCCAATGATCTGCCATGGAACATTGCTTGGACTTGTAGCTTCCCTAACCAAAAAATTAAGTAGTTTTGGCTTTTTATTTAAAGTTTAACATTTTGTTTGCTTGATTTTTTAAAATTTAGGTCGTTATTCATCTTTAGGTGTTCTCTGTTGTTTATACCTGGAAAGCAAACCTAAGTACATGTGCAGGTTGAATCTCAGAACATATGACATTAGTCTTTGCATACAAAATGAAAAACGATTGACAAATATAACTGGAGAATCCAAGAAACTGGCACTTAGGCCCTTTCTACATTGCCCTATATCCCAGGATGTGATTGCAGATTGGAGCATTGCGAGGGCTGTATGGCCGTGTTCTAGCAGCCTCCTGACATTTTGCTTGCATCTGTGACTGGCATCTTAAGGTGACCTGATCCCAGATGATCTGCTTTGTTGTTGTTCATTTGTTCAGTCATCTCCAACTCTTTGTGACCTCATGGACCAGCCCACGGCAGAGCTCCCTGTCAGGCTGTCACCACCCCCAGCTCCTTCAAGGTCAGTCCAGTCACTTCAAGGATGCCGTCCATCCATCTTGCCCTTGGTCGGCCCCTCTTCCTTTTGCCTTCCACTTTCCCCAGCATAATTGTCTTCTCCAGGCTTTGCTGTCTCCTCATGATGTGGCCAAAGTACTTCAACTTTGTCTCTAGTATCCTTCCCTCCAATGAGCAGTCGGGCTTTATTTCCTGGAGGATGGACTGGTTGGATCTTCTCGCGGTCCAAGGCACTCTCAGAACTTTCCTCCAACACCACAGCTCAAAAGCATCGATCTTCCTTCGCTCAGCCTTCCCTAAGGTCCAGCTCTCACATCCGTAGGTTACTACAGGGAATACCATGGCTTTGACTATGCGGATCTTTGTTGCTAGTGTGATGTCTCTACTCTTTACTATTTATCGAGACTGGACATTGCTCTCCTCCCAAGAAGTAAGCGTCTTCTGATTTCCTGGCCACAGTCTGCATCTGCAGTAATCTTTGCGCCTAGAAATACAAAGTCAGTCACGGCCTCCACATTTTCTCCCTCTATTTTCCAGTTGTCAATCATTCTCGTTGCCATAATCTTGGGTTTTTTTATGTTTAGCTCCAACCCAGCTTTTGCGCTTTCTTCTGTGTTGTGTCTAAGGCATTGAATGTTTGTCTGTATATGTACATTGTAATCCACCCTGAGTCCCCTGTGGGGTGAGAAGGGTGGAATATAAATACTTCAAATAAATAAATAATAAATAATCTGGGATCAGATCCTGGGATATAGGGGCAGTGTGGAAAGGGCCTAAGTTGAAGACCATGTTATTTTAACACCCCCTCCTTTAAAGTGATACTGTCGGATAGGGGTTGTGCAAGTCAGTTTAACTCTGTTCTGTATTTGGTATCCAGATTTTGGTGGACCCCCAGATCCATTTTTCAGGAGTCTCCCAAATTTGGTTGGGGAAAAAAATCTATTTTTCAATCCAGAAACTGAAAGATCTGTGGAGATCCAGTCCATTGGTGGCAAACGAGGATTTACGAGGCTCTCCTTTCCATCATTTTTGGGGCATCACTTTTAAGAAATTACCCTTTCTGGGATCTTTTCTCCTTATATCCTTCAATAAGACCTGATTAAAGGAATCAGTCTTAAGAAATCATCCTTTCTGGGATCCTTTCTTTTTATATCCTTCAATAAGACCTGGGTTGGAGCCCCTGGTGGCGCAGTGGGTTAAACCCCTGTGCTGGCAGGACTGAAGACCGACAGGTTGCAGGTTCAAATCCGGGGAGAGGCGGATGAGCTCCCTCTATCAGCTCCAGCTCCTCATGCAGGGACATGAGAGAAGCCTCCAAAAGGATGATAAAAATAGGGCTGGGCGGTTTCGTTTCGTTAATTCGTAATTCGTTAATAATTCGTTAATTTTTTAAATTACAAAACGATAACGAACCATTCTGGAGCAATTTTTTTAAAAAACGAATTTTTAAATAGTTTTGTAAATGCTTCGTATTTCGTTATTGTATTCGTTTCATTATTGTTTTGAGGTCGTTTCGTTATTATTTCCGCATGTCTGGGGCAAGTTTTATGGTTGTTTTTTGTTTAATTAGTGAAAAAAAATTATAATATCACACCAACAGTCAACAACAGAGGGAGAGGGAAGCTTCAGAAGTTTTTGGAGGTTTTTTAGCGTATTTCACGGTCGCGTCCGCCATTAACGAATCGATTCGTTATTGTTTCGGAAATCGATTCGTTAATGTTTTGTAATTTTTTTCACATTTACGAAATTTCGTAAATATCGAACTTTTTAAAAGGAAAATTTTGTAATTATTTTAAATAACGAAACGCAAAACCCCCCAAAAAACGAATCGATTTTAGAAACAAATTTTTCCGTTGTTACCAGGCCTAATAAAACATCAAATCATCCGGGCATCCCCTGGGCAACGTCCTTGCAGACGCCAATTCTCTCACACCAGAAGCGACTTGCAGTTTCTCAAGTCGCTCCTGACATGACAAACAAAACAAGACATGGGTTAAAGGCATCAGACTTAAGAAACTACCCTTTCTGGGATTGATTCTCCTCAACACTTTTTCAATGAAGCTGGGTTACAGCACACTTTTAAAACACTTATTTCAATGGGAGCCACACCACCTGAAAGAGCATTAGCCATTCTTTAAAAAGATTTAAATTACCTGCTCAGTTTATGGTAGCTTTAGAAATTGCAAGATACCTCTATCCTACATTTGAAACTTGCCTTGTGTGAAGGTCACTATCAGTGGCAGTTTCTTAAGTGTGTCGAAAATAAACTGCTTCTTTATTGGTATTTGAGTCAAAAAGCAAACCAAGCCATGCAGAGCTACGAGTGGCACTGAGAATTTAGATCACTGATCTCTCTCTCTCAGAAGTGTGCTTGCAACAGAAAACTGGAAGCCCAGCTTGGCTAAAAGACATATCATGGCTTTCTACTGTCCTGATTGGCTCGATAGGCAGGGCTCGCAGGGAAACCTTGTGTGCATGACTGCCTCTCTGTACTCCACGTGTAGCCGAAAGAAACTGTTTTCAGCAGCTACGTGGTCTGTTGCAGCCGGAAAAAAATCACAGCAGAGCCTGTGCCGTTACGGCTGGCCAAAACAGCTGGAATAGCCAGAGCCCATTTTGAAAAAAGGAGCTGTGCACAACCCTACTGTCAGATAGGTTAACACTGAAACTAAATGTCATAATAATGAAAGTAATGGTGTTCTAAATTTGTTGATTAACGAAACAAGAAACCAGTGCCATATTTAATGTGCTTTTTTTGTGTGTGTGTGTGTCAGGAGCGACTTGAGAAACTGCAAGTCGCTTCTGGTGTGAGAGAATTGGCCGTCTGCAGGGACATTGCCCAGGGGATGCCTGGATGATTTGATGTTTTTATCATCCTTGTGGGAGGCTTCTCTCATGTCCCCACATGAGGAGCTGGAGCTGATAGAGGGAGCTCATCAGCCTCTCCCTGGATTCGAACCTGCGACCTGTCGGTCTTCAGTCCTGCCGGCACAGGGGTTTAACCCACTGTGCCACTGGGGGCCACATTTAATGTGCTTATCTGTGCACATGAAGTATTCAGAGCATTTGGGAAGGGCTTAGATTCCAGATCAGAAGGTGCTTTGGAGCTGGAGATGCATCATCGTAATTTATTTATTTACCTTATTTATACACCGCCTTTCTCTACCTTGGGGGGGACTCAAGGGGAATCAAGAAAAGGTTTCTGGAATTGCCAGAGCCCTCTGATCACTGTTGTGTCACTCTCTCGTGATGTCATCATTCCAAGCCACAGTCAGGTTTTTGTAAGATTCAAAGCAATATTAGAATTTGATACAGACTGGCTTAATTCCCTATTTTCTACAAAAGGGCTCACCTAACTTGTAACAGTCCTTTGCTGTTTTGATGTTCTGCCTTAGGGACACCTGGCCTCATTACTTTGTAATGTCGTGTTGTTCAGTAGGTTGCTGTAGGTCACTATACATGTTTTCATCATGTGTTTCAACCACTTGGTGCCCTTTTAGCTGTGTGATATAGTCCGATAAGCTTAGAAAGGATGTCCTAAGAGGCACTTTCCTCCAGTGCCCCAGTGGTTGAGTTGTCATTGTTGATTATTTTCTTTGTGTGCTGTGAGAAAAAAATTAAAGTTATATGCCATCATTTTCTGAACCCTAACTAGATAACTGGAACTACTTCAAAAATAAATAATAGGTTATGAATTACTGAAGTTGGCTGAGCATCGTGCTAACAAAATTTGTAACCTCCTAAGAGGAGCGTTTCCCACCAGACACGCCACCTATGATGCAAAAACACTCTTGGATTCAGCATCTTAGAAGCAGTGCAAGAAAGATGAAACTCTCAAGCAATATCTTAGTGCATTCTGCTTCATAGGTTTTGCCAGAAGTAAAACTTTTATTTTGTGGGAAGAAGGTAAAGACTACAACTTCTACATCCCCTTCAGCATATTGCTAACAAGTAATTTTGAGAGCCGATTCCCAGAAAATTAACATTTCCAAGCTTTGGGTGATAATACATAGTTACACTCAGTTCTGAGGCTTTCAGAGGTAAAACCTACCTTTACATTGAGTGAGACTGTGACCATGGACACAGATTCTACCTGGCATGAAAATACATAACATTATTTTATTTATTTGTTAGTAGGTTTTTATTGTCAGAGATGGAAAGATATACTTCTGGGATTTTGTGCACTTGATACCAAATACAGCATTTCTGGCTTTGGATTTTCTTTTTTCATGTCAAAAGTGACTTGAGAGACTGCAAGTTGCTTCTGGTGTTCGAGAATTGGCCGTCTGCAAGGATGTTGCCCAGGGGACACTTGGATGTTTTTGATGTTTTACGATCCTTACGGGAGGCTTCTCTCATGTCCCCTCATGGGGAGCTGGAACTGAAAGAGGGAGCTCATCTTCACTCACCCCGGATTCATCCCTTTGTAAGCCACCCCAAGTCCCTTCGGGGAGATGGAGGTGGGGTTTATATATCTTTGGAAGCTTCAAGGTGGTAGAAAGAATTCCAGGAAGGAATCAGCCAGACCTTGAAGTTACAAGGCTTTTCAATGCTAATCAAGGTGATTAATTGCAGCATTCACACTTGCCTCCAATAAACAAGAGTTCTTTTTACCACCCTGGACCTTCCATAGATACATAAACCTCCCTTGCTTAGTTCTCAATATACCTCACAATCTCTGAGGATGCCTGCCATAGATGTGAGTGAAACATCAGGAGAGAAGGCTTCAGGAACATGGCCACACAACATGGAAAACTTGCAGCAACCCAGTAATTCTGGCCATGAAAGCCTTCACCAAAATAATAGTCTTATTTATTTATTTATTTATTTATTTATTTATTTATTATGTTCTGCCCTATCTCACTGAGGGGACTCAAGGTATCACCATGAGTTTTCCTTTTAGGGTTAATGTTTGTTAAGTATATACCATAGACATTTATAGCTTCCAGTGTCATTTATGAATTAGAAACATACTCAGGATAAATGCATCATCCTCATCCCAGCACGTTTCTGCAGCCCTGGGAAAAATAAACTGACAAAGAGGAGGTAAAAGGATCAATATAGGAGCTTAAAACAGGTTAAAAAATAATTGGCAAAGCTCAAAGACTGACAAAGAATTGCCAAAAGCAGAGTAGGAGGAAAAAGTTAATACTGTCTTACAGTTGGTAAGTCACCTGTAAAATGAGTTTTGAGGTCCCTGCCCTCCCCCCCCCCGGACTTCCTTTGCAGTACACAACTGGCTAGATGGGAAAAGGTATCAACAGAGAACTACATTTGTATCTAAAGTCACAATCACTTTCTATTACCTATATAAAAGTCTTTGTTTATCTAATGCTTCCAACTCTCCAAGCTATTCACCCTAATGCTGTTGCTACTAAACCCTAATTAAGGTACCTTAATCTGGGGCTCCAATTCTTTGACCCTAAAACATCCATGCTATATTACCTGCCACTACCCATAAACTTCAGTCAAATCAGAGAACACCATCACAGAGAACACCTTACACATATGACTTCCCCATCCCCTAATTCTCAACAGTGCAGTCTTTCATTATTTTCATTCAGGTGTCTTATTGATTGAATTGTCTTTTTGGGTTGACTTGATAATTATTTCACCTAGTTGCAACAGAAGGAGGGGTGATGAGCCATGTGCCATTCTATTGTCATATCTAAGAGGAACTTAAATAGTTTTCCCTACCTCTCACACATCCCAGAATTCCTTCCATCCACTGATAGCTTTAAAAAATGCAAATGTGAAATGGTGGAACTCAACTGCAATTTGGGCTCAACTACTTTCAGAAGGTCCCATTACCAGTTGTTCCACCTGCAATGTAGAAAAAGGTGAAATAAATTTGATTCAATCTATCAGGTCAGCAAAGTCAAGAAATAAATTGACATGTCTCCCTCTGAACTGTCTTCCTCAGTCATCTCTGCATCCAAATCATTTAACATTTATGTAACATATTTGCATGTTAGATTCACACTTCCCTCTCCATCACTTTTTTAAAACCATGTCTTTAACAACAAATGGAACATTTCTAACTGTCATATAACCCAGATCATCAAAGCAGATAACTGACATCACAGTGTTCCTGTCAGGATCCAGATGCCTTTAACATGCCAGACAAAGGGATAAGGTCCAAACAAAGTTTATTAAGGCAACAAAAAGGACTCAGGGACACTTACTTCAGTGTCCCTGGCCAAAACAAAAAGGTTTCAAGCAGTTTGTAAGACAAAAACTTAACTTGGCAAATAATCCAGATTAAACCGGCATATAATCTGGAATAAACAAAAGGTTGAGCAAAATGCTCCAAACTTCAAGGTATGCAAGTAAACAAGGTGTATGCTGTCGCGCCTGGGGCTATAGAGAAAGGCATGGACGTGACATCTTTCCCCAGGGGATTGCTTCTTGCCCTCCTTTAGAGAAACTGGAACTCCCAAGGACCAGAACACAACAAGTAACTCGAAATGGTGCTTATTGTTGACAATGAGTTCACTTTTCTTAGGCACAAACTTGATGTTTCAACAGGGAAAAATACTTTACAAAAGTTAAAGTCCAGGCCCTAGGATTTGTAAGCTGAGAAGCTTTTCCTGTTCCCTCTCTCTCAATGGCTGTGAATGCCGGAGGAAACCACAACCCCAGTTCAGTGGCCTATGTTGAAGGACAAGACCTTCCTATGGTGCCAAAAAACCAGAATGAAGGCGCCTGAGATCTTCACAATGTCGTTCAGGGGGTTTGAACATAAAGTATAAGACTCAGGGGTAAAAAACCTAAGAGTTGGTGGTAAAAAATGCCTTGACCAGGGGCTTTGGGCCAAGCTTTGCACACGTCCAGCCAATGAGTCTTTTTCTGAGGTAAAAAAGGTGAGAGAGATACCTTTCCTTTCTCCCTTGGAAGGGGCGGAGCCTAAACAAATGAACTGGGGAAACAAGCCAATTGGTGCACAACAACAATAAATTGACAGCTATAATAACCAATGAAATTTAACTATACATATATAAGGTAGACAGGAATAAAATGACAGTTTAAATCCTGCAACTAACAGTTCTAAATATATGTGGCGCCACACGCGCCGTCACAAGGTGGAAGAACACAAAGCCGTAGTCCAGAAACAGTCCGAAGTCAAAGATATTAGAGTCCAAAAAGCAGCATCGTTGTCCAGGCAATCCAAAGTCAAAAGAGGGGAATTCAGCACTTACAGGAATCCAAAGCCAGTCGATACACGGAGAAAGCAGCAACCTGTAGTTCCAGGACCCAACAAGAGAAACGGCAGCAACAAAGACCCAGGCACGAATCCAACACTTTGTCTACTGCAAAGTCCCATTACTCCAATGCCTACTTTTATCTTACAACTCATTATCTGTTGATGAACTGTCCTCCGCCCTTTCCTCATCGCTATCAGCTGCTCTAGCCTCCACAGCTGAACGCCAACGCCCCTCTCGCCAGCTTTTCCATCTCTTATGAAAACTTAGGTCTCCCCATGTATCACCAGATTGCCAGTCCCCAAAAAAACCCTCAAAAGTATCATTGGACGTAGGTTGTGTACACACATCTCTAACTTCTTGCACATGAGTCCAATCCAACCCATCCTCCTCGTCAATACTCCCAGACCCATCACTTCCAGTGAAGCCCATAAAATCTTCTTCTTCAGTTGGAGCAGTCAGTATATCACGGATCCATTTCCTCTGATGCTCTTCGTCAGACTCCTGCTCCCGAGTAATCCATTTTACACCCCTGCCTTCATCTCCTTCCTCCTCCATTTCTCCTTCTGAGTCATCGTCTGTAGGAGACATGAATATCTCCCTAACTCTCTTTCTTTGTTGCTCCTCACCCAAACTCTGAGCACACCTCTCTTTCCTCCTCTACTACTCCTATCATCAGTGGTAACATTACTAGAACACTCAACTACAACAGTTCCCTCACTACTTCGTGGCTCACTTTACATGGACTCGCTGTTTTGCAGATTTTTTAAAATAAATATTAATATAATATTTACATTACAATGCGCCTCAGAAAGGGAGGCTGCTGTGTGGGCTGGGACTCCCTCCAATTGCTCCACTTGCCCTCCCGTGACTTGGACCGCCTGCGTAGCAGGGAAGACCTGCCTTCCTGGCCTCCRCAGACCCCAGCAGAGTGGCGGCCTGAGGCACAGTGGGGAATGCCTGTCTCCCTGGCCTCAGTGGACCCCRGCAGAGTGGCAGCCTGAAGCACGGTGGGGAAAGTCTGACTCCCTGGCCTGCTACTGCCTGCATGGCTCCGGAKGCGRGTAAGGAAGTGTGAGGGCTAAACTGCACATGCGTACTTCTTATACATATGCTAAAATWATGCAAAGCAAAGCAAAGTTTATTTATTAGWCCACTGACTGTGTCAATATTAAAGMCAAAAACAAAAACATACACAAGTAGACATTAATAACTATCCTAAAACTTCTGTGATAGTGTACTAACATTAAACACATTAAAACTTGATTAAGTTAGAAGATAGTTAAAAATATCATCATAAAAATGCCAAGGTAAAATTACATACCACAAAAGTTAAAAACGAAGGTTAAAGCAAAGGTTAAAGTAGACCAGCTATTACACAATCCCAATCCAGTTCAAATATCTGTGTCACCCCTACAGTTTACCCAAATAAAAAAATAATGTATAAATATTACAATCAATATAGCACCCTGCTTTATGGATTTTCATTTATTGTGGGTGGTCCTGAAACTGAACACTTGCGATAAGTGAGGGAACACTGTATTTGGTCTGAAATGGATTATATGAGTCCACACTGCCATATAATCCAATTCAAATCAGATAATCTGGATTTATATGGCAGTGTAGAAGGGGCCTTTCTCCTCTTACTTCCCAGAGACTTGGGGAGGGGAGGGTAAACACATATCTCTTCCATAATTAATAATAATGAATAATACTTCTCAAAAATGTTGTTTCTTTTGGGATATGAATGTCTTAACACCATAACGGAGAAAACCTCCTGAAATTTCACATAGCCAGCCACCTTCAAGAAGGAAGAATCAGAACAGTTTAATCACTTGAATATGGCAACACATAAAATTATGACAATGATTTGTAGGCAATATTAATTAAAACAAGAAATATGCTCACAAACGAAGACTACTTAATTGAATGGTTTAGTTAGGTAGTTCACTGCTAGCAATAATACTTTAATTTATGGTTAGGATTAACAATGTTAAGTGGAAAGGGAACTGTGAATGGGCTTGCTAACACATTTACTTTGATCCCCTAGTCTGAATACTAATGGTGCATGCAAATAATCTTACTTGATGTTTTGAACCAGGGAAGACTTTGGGGGAAAAGAGGATTCTTACTATACAATACATCAGACCTTATGGCCTTAAAATCTGTTTCCCCTAAGGAAAAATAGCTATATACATGAGCTGGGGGAGACAGCACCCCAAAGGAGAAGAAACAACACCTTATCTAGGGAAGGAGAGGCACTCAGTTGCTTTTGATACCATGAAACATATATCCTTCTGGGCCAACTTTCTGGGGTGAGAATTGAGGGGTCTGATATAAAACTTTAAATGAGAGAAGTCAGCCTGGTGAGCATTATGCTAGCAACCAAAGTTCCAGATTAAAGACTCACCAGGAAGTGAAGGTAAGAATTGATACTTTTATTACATTCTGGTCAAGAATTGGTGCATGTGGGTCATGCCCCAAAGTAAAAGAATAATTGACATGGCATGTATAACCATTTTATACAGTAAGATTTCCATGCATTAACATTGTCTAAGTTGGATTATTCCTCCCCTGCTGGTAATTGGTTAAGAGCTGAGACAACCGCCCCCCCCCCCCCCCCCCCCCCCCCCCCCCCCCGGCACTTGATTGGCCGGTAGGTGAGCTCAAACTGGTTTGCCTCTAGATTCTGATGACATGGCTAAGGATTCCATTCCAGCCAGGCAGAGAAAGTCCTGGGAAGCCAATCAGCTGTTGGGGCCATTTCCTGGGGTGGAGATGGGCTTTCAGGAAGTAATGCCCAAATGTTATGAGCTTAGGCAGTCAACGGGGGTCCAGGGAGTGTAGATGCCATGATTATGTTGATGTAAAGCCCAGAATGCTGGGGAAAATGAGTGCTGAGTCCCTAAGCCAATTCCCAGACAAGACAGACAAAGGGAGTCTATTGGGATGGGGTCTATATCAAGATGTGTATTGGGATGGGGTGCACAAAGGTTCCTTTGTCCAATGCCCTGTGTGACTGATGACTCAGGTCCCACCGGAGAGGATAATTGCTTTACCTGTGCCTCTTCCCTGAGGTGGTAGGAGACATTTTTAGGTTGATGCCCTCGCCTCAGGTTAGGTAGAGAGAAAACACTGTCTCTTCTTTTCAGAAATAAAATAGAATAAATTTGAATATGGTTTATAGTTATAGATATAGAGGAAGGAAGTAATGGATTGGATGAGGGCAAACAAATTGAAACTAAATCCAGACAAAACAGAAGTGCTCCTGGTCAGTCGGAAGGCAGGCCAGGGAATAGGGATCTAGCCTATGCTGGATGGGGTCACACTCCCCCTAAAGACAAAGGTTCTCAGTTTGGGGGTCCTCATGGATTCAGCACTAAGCCTAGAGGCCCAGGTATCTGCAGTGGCTTTTGCACAATTAAAACTTGTGCACCATTCCTTGAGAAGCCAGATCTGGCCATGGTGGTACACGCCTTAATTATATCCCATCTGGATTACTTTAATGTGCTTGGAAACTTCATCTGGTCCAAAGAGCTGTATCCAGGTTGCTCACTGAGGATGGCTACAGGGAGTGGACAACCCCCTTGTTGGAACAACTCCACTGGCTGCCAGTCAGTTACTGGGCACAATTTGAAGTGCTGGTTATGACCTTTAAAGCCCTAGGTCAGTGGTTCTCAACCTGGGGTCCTCAGATATTTTTGGCCTTCAACTCCCAGAAATCCTAAGAGCTGGTAAACTGGCTGGGATTTCTGGGAGTTGTAGGCCAAAAACATCTGGGGACCCCAGGTTGAGAACCACTGCCCTAGATGGTTCAGGTCCAGGTATTTGGCCAACCCTCCTTGTACAAACCTGTTTACACCCTGAGATTTTCAGGAGAGGGCCTTTTCAGTCCCATCTCCATCTCAAGCACAGTTGGTAGGAATGAGAGAGAGGACCATCTCGGTGGCTTCCCCCTCAACTCTGGAACTCCCTGCCCAGGGAAACCAGAATGCCCCCTCCCTGCTGTCTTTCCAGCGGCAGGCTGAAACCTTTTGAAAGAAGGTGCTTAGGATCTAGTCAGGGGGTGCTGTGGTTTTAACTTTGAATATGTTTTGATACGGTTTAACTGATTTTTTTTACTGCTGTTTGTGTTTAATTCTGTTTTAAATTTTGTATATTTGTATATTTTAAATTCTGTGCTAATGTTTTTATGTCAAGCTACTTTGAATCCCCTTTGGGGAGATAATCATAGAATCAAAGAGTTGGAAGAGACCTCATGGGCCATCCAGTCCAACCCCCTGCCAAGAAGCAGGAATATTGCATTCAAATCACCCGACAGATGGCCATCCAGCCTCTGTTTAAAAGCTTCCAAAGAAGGAGCCTCCACCACACTCCGGGGCAGAGAGTTCCACTGCTGAACGGCTCTCACAGTCAGGAAGTTCTTCCTCATGTTCAGATGGAATCTCCTTTCTTGTAGTTTGAAGCCATTGTTCCGCGTCCTAGTCTCCAAGGAAGCAGAAAACAAGCTTGCTCCCTCCTCCCTGTGGCTTCCTCTCACATATTTATACATGGCTATCATATCTCCTCTCAGCCTTCTCTTCTTCAGGCTAAACATGCCCAGCTCCTTAAGCCACTCCTCATAGGGTTTGTTCTCCAGACCCTTGATCATTTTAGTCGCCCTCCTCTGGACACATTCCAGCTTGTCAATATCTCTCTTGAATTGTGGTGCCCAGAATTGGACACAATATTCCAGGTGTGGTCTAACCAAAGTGGAATAGAGGGGTAGCATTACTTCCTTAGATCTAGACACTATGCTCCTATTGATGCAGGCCAAAATCCCATTGGCTTTTTTTGCCGCCACATCACATTGTTGGCTCATGTTTAACTTGTTGTCCACGAGGACTCCAAGATCTTTTTCACACGTACTGCTCTCGAGCCAGGCATTGTCCCCCATTCTGTATCTTTGCATTTCGTTTTTTTCTGCCTAAGTGGAGATAAAGTGGGGTATAAATAAATATAACAACAACAACAAAAACCAATATCCTGCCTCAGAGACTACTGCATGGGCTATCAAATAACAGGAAACAGAAATGACTTAAAATCACTTATGTTTTTCAGAACCATTGGTGGTACTGGGATAAAGGCAGAATAAAAATATAAATATAAATGAAGTGAAGTGAAATGAAAATACAGTGGGTGTTGCAACACCTGGATATACTCAGGAGATTGAATTTACATTTTTCTCTTGACAAATAGAATGGTGGTTTATTGGAATTGTGTGATCCACAATGAATAGTCTTAGGAACCTCAGGAGTACATAAGACTATACTTTGTGTTAATGTATTTGTATATGCATTAATGTTTTCATAGTTTTCTTTGTGCTTCTACTTTAAAAATGAAATGAAAACCAAGCCACTTTAAATTTATTTAGAAAAGAAAAGGTCAAAATTTTGCAACCCATTTGGAGCAAGGAAGCAAAAGGATGAGATGGATAAGCAGTGTGCCAAGCTTTGACACAAAAAGATTTTAAAAGCCTGAGCCATGAATCCTTAAGCAGAGGCAATAGAATAAAAATGACTCTGAACTACAATTTAATATCATGCCATAAATCAGAGCAGGAACAAGCCCTACTGTGTCCTGCAAAGTCTGGCCTTTCTCCTCTTAATGTACCAAGCATGCAATAGCCTACATTCCAAGGCTCAAAGAAAGAGGAGCGTATTCATTTAAGATGCAGATAAAGTAATTCTTCTAAAATGCTTCAGCTGTCCTCTGGTCTCATCTCCTGGTTTTGCATTGTGAAAACTGGCAATGCATTGCTATTTATCAGCTTTGTTTCTTCTTCACTCTACCACCATTTGCCTCATCTCATACTTCTTCCTGGCAATTTATATTCTATTATGCATATTATTATCAAGACATCAGACCCCTCCCCCAAATTATGAATAACAAAAAACAAAACATTTAAGCTATATAAATCTATAGGCATGACTCCATTTGGAATACAGAGGGCACACCTCACCATTGCCTTCCTGTAATCTCTGTGTGAATGGACTCCAGAATTTTGTCTAACATCCTAGCTAGACCCCAGGAAACAATCCTTTAAATCCCAAAAATCCCTTCACAATAGCTTAAGAGTATAGAATCATAGAATCAAAGAGTTGGAAGAGACCTCATGGGCCATCCAGTCCAACCCCCTGCCAAGAAGCAGGAATATTGCATTCAAATCACCCCTGACAGATGGCCATCCAGCCTCTGTTTAAAAGCTTCCAAAGAAGGAGCCTCCTCCACACTCCAGGGGCAGAGAGTTCCACTGCTGAACGGCTCTCACAGTCAGGAAGTTCTTCCTCATGTTCAGATGGAATCTCCTTTCTTGTAGTTTGAAGCCATTGTTCCGCATCCTAGTCTCCAGGAAGCAGAAAACAAGCTTGCTCCCTCCTCCCTGTGGCTTCCTCTCACATATTTATTCATGGCTATTAGGGCTGGGCGGTTTCGTTCGTTAATTTCATAATTCGTTAATAATTCGTATTTAAAGTGGCTTACGATCCAATATTGAACCATTCAGGAGCAACTTAAAATTGAAACGAATTTTTAAAATTTATTTCATAATTGTTTCGTAATTGTTTCGAAATTGTTTCGAAATTGTTTCATTATTATTTCGTTATTATTTCCGTATGTCTGGTGCAAGTTTTATAGTTGTTGTTTGTTTTATCAGTGATAAAAAATAAATTATCACACCAACAGTCAACAACAGAGGGAGAGGGAAGCTTCAGAAGTTCCCCCTGTCCCATTTGGAGGGTTTTTTAGTATTGCGCAATCGCGTCCGCCATTAACGAATCGATTCGTTATTGTTTCGAAATTGTTTCATAATTTCCGAAATTTCGGAAATATCGAACTTTTTTAAAGAAAAATTTCAGAATTCTTTTAAAAAACGAAACGCAAAAACCCCCTAAAAACGAATTGAGTTTAGAAACAAATTTTTCCGTGGTTGCCCAGCCCTAATAGCCAATAAACGTCATGTCTCCTTCTCTTCTTCAGGCTAAACATGCCCAGCTCTTTAAGCTGCTCCTCATAGGGCTTGTTCTCCAGACCCCTGATCATTTTTGTCACATTCCAGCTTGTCAACATCTCTCTTCAATTGTGGTGCCCAGAATTGGACACAATATTCCATGTGTGGTCTAACCAAAGCGGAATAGAGGGGTAGCATGACTTCCTAGATCTAGACACTATGCTCCTATTGATGCAGGCCAAAATCCCATTGGCTTTTTTTGCCGCCACATCACATTGTTGGCTCATGTTTAACTTGTTGTCCACGAGGACTCCCAGATCTTTTTCACACATACTGCTCTCGAGCCAGGCATGTCCCCCATTCTGTATCTTTGCATTTCGTTTTTCCTGCCAAAGTGGAGTATCTTGCATTTGTCCCTGTTGAACTTCATTTTGTTAGTTTTGGCCCATCTCTCTAATCTGTCAAGATCGTTTTGAATCCTGCTCCTGTCCTCTGGAGTATTGGCTATCCCTCCCAATTTGGTGTGATCTGCAAACTTGATGATCATTCTTTCTAGAGGCATAAAGGGAGCACATAATGAATTTGTATCAGAACTCCTAGGTCCCCTTTCCTATTTCCCTTGATGTGATCAGTATTGGTCTCCTGTGTGAACCGCTTGCCCTGTGGGCACTTCTTTTGCCAGGTCTGTGGTCCCACACCCTTGAGGGGTGGAGGTGTCTTGGACCATTGGCTGGTGCCTTGTGGGTTTAGCTGTCTTTCAGGGTTAATTCCACCTGATGGAGGGAGCCTTATGGTTCTACCCGGTCACAAGGGCGGTGGCACTCTGAGAGCCCTCTGTCCTGCCGCCATGTTGTTCACCCAGAAATGGACAGCATATTTAGAATTGCATATTTAAAATCTGTAAAATAAGATGTCCAAAATAAGATATTTAAAATCTGTAAAATAATATTTTCTAGGTGCAAAGATTACTACAGACGCAGACTGCAGACAGGAAGTCAGAAGATGCTTACTTCTTGGAAGGAGAGCAATTACCAATCTTGATAAAATAGTGAAGAATAAAGACATCACACTGGCAACGAAGATCCGTATAGTCAAAGCCATGGTATTCCCTGTAGTAACCTACGGATGTGAGAGCTGGACCTTAGGGAAGGCTGAGCGAAGGAAGATCGATGCTTTTGAACTGTGGTGTTGGAGGAAAGTTCTGAGAGTGCCTTGGGCCACGAGAAGATCCAACCAGTCCATACTTCAGGAAATAAAGCCCAACTGCTCATTGGAGGGAAGGATATTAGAAGCCAAGATGAAGTATTTTGGGCACATAATGAGAAGACAGGAAAGCTTAGAGAAGACAATTGTGCTGGGAAAAATGGAAGGAAAAAGGAAGAGGGGCCGACCAAGGGCAAGATGGATGGATGATATCCTTGAAGTGACTGGCCTGATCTTGAAGGAGCTGGGGGTGGTGACGGCCAACAGGGAGCTCTGACGTGGGCTGGTCCATGAGGTCACAAAGAGTCGGAAGCAACTGAATGAATGAACAACAAAAAGATGAGCAGACTCATTGCAGTCAATCTATGAGATTTACATAATGAAGACCAAAAAGTCCCAATGATACCAGTGCATCTAATCTAAGTGGAATTACAATTGGATTTAGCCCAGGCACACACGCCAAATTGTCCCCATTTCGAAAACATTTGAATCTGTGCTGCATGACAAAAGAAACTGGAACGGATGTGTAATTTGTGACATTGAAACAAAATTGACTTTATTCCAGAATGATTAATAAAATAAATTGCGACTTTGGTCATTCTTGGCATACTGTAGAAGGGTAAAAAAAGGATTCTTTGTTCTTTTTTTCTTGCTAGGTTTCGTTGTATTGTCATATTGTCATATCCTCCAATTCTGTGAAACAAATTTTTGTCTAAAAATAAATGCATTTGTTTACCTCTCTCTTGGATACATCTTAGTCAGCAAATTGAATGGAAATGAATCACCATCCCACATAAAACTGACAGACCCTAATGTTCTATCATGCTCAATTTTGCAAAATGTCACAGTAATGACAAAAATTAAAAAATGAATGGTGTTTGGGGTGCTGTTTCAAAATATAGAGCACTTGAGATATGGAAGGCTTATAGCTTTCCCTTTATGAAATATGTCTGAAGTCCTCAAACACATGAAATAATCTATATTCTCACATATAAGATATGGACTGTAACTGCATGTGGTTTAATGTAACAAAGCACTACTATGTATCAAAGGTAATTGGCATGACTAGTAATCTGGAAGTAAAGTTTTAGGGGTCTGAACATATTCCAGATGGGGGTCTGGAAAGGGGAGTGCAAAGTATAGGGTGTAGACAAGCTCATAATCTAGATGTATAACATATACATGAAGCCATTGGGAGAGATCATCCAGAGCTTTGGGGTACGGTGTCATCTGTATGCAGATGATGTCCAACTCTGTCACTCCTTTCCACCTGCTACTAAGAAGGCTGTTCAAGTCCTGAACCGGTGCTTGGCCGCTATAACGGACTGGATGAGGGACAACAGATTGAAACTAAATCCAGACAAGACAGAGGTACTCCAGGTCAGTCGAAAGGCCGAACAGGGTATAGGGTTACAGCCTGTGCTGGAGGGGTCATACTCCCCCTGAAGGCGCAGGTTCGCAGTCTGGGAGTTCTCCTAGACTCATCGCTGAGCCTGGAGCCCCAGGTCTCGGCGGTGGTCAGGGGAGCTTTTGCACAATTAAAACTTGTGCGCCAGCTGCGCCCGTACCTTGGGAAGTCTGACTTGGCCATGGTGGTCCACGCTTTGGTTACATCCCGTTTAGACTACTGCAACGCTCTCTACGTGGGGTTGCCTCTGAAGACTGCCCGGAAGCTGCAGCTAGTCCAACGCTCGGCAGCCAGACTACTAACAGGTGCTGGGTACAGGGAGCACACCACTCCGCTGTTACACCAGCTCCACTGGCTGCCAATTAGCTTCCGAGCACAATTCAAAGTGCTGGTGTTAACCTATAAAGCCCTAAACGACTCCGGCCCTGTTTACCTCTCCGAACGTATTCTCCCTATGAACCATCAAGATTATTAAGATCGTCTGGAGAGGCCCTGCTCTCGGTCCCACCGGCCTCGCAAGCGCGTCTGGTGGGGACGAGGGACAGGGCCTTCTCGGTGGTGGCCCCTCGACTCTGGAACTCTCTCCCACTGATCAGAACTGCTGAAGACTTGGTTATGGAGACAGGCATTTGACGAGTGAGCCAACACCCTGAGATATGGATGGAGGATGATGAGCAACGATTTTAGTGTGACGACTGACCATTATAGTTATTGATTGTAATTGCTGTTTTAATGTTTTACTGTAATATGTATTATGATGTTTTATTGATTGTATGTCATATTATGGTTGGAAACCGGTCTGAGTCCCTCAAGAGAGGTGAGAAGGCCGGTATACAAAACTTTTAAATAAATAAATAAATAAAACTTAACGATGACGGACAGGTGGCCTGCCCTATGACTGCAGCCAAAAGACGCCACCTATCTGCAGAGTCCCTGAAACTTAGGACTACAAACAAACATTCAATGCAAAGCAAACAAAATTGGAGCTCCTGGAACAGCTGTTCCAGAACACTCACTAATACTCCCCCACTTTTTTTTTGCACAAACACATCAGGAACACCGAAGCATGTGCATGGGGCATTCTGTCATGTGTCTGTTACACATTTCTGTATTAAGAAGCTTCCTTATAAAACTATTATGGTCCAAAATTTCTCCACTCATGCTCAAATCCAGTGAGATTTTACATTTTACAGCTTCTGATGACATCACTGTTGCAAGTTTACCTCAATAGACTTGAATGGTCCTATTCTGAATTCACTTGTTTTTCGCTCAGAATCAAATAGTAATAGACAGCCATTCCGGTACCTTTTAACATGCTTCTTGCATTCTCTACACCAGCATTTTTTCATCATCTCAGGAGGGGAAAAAAGTATTTTCTTTAAGTTTTGCCTCCAGGACTAAAGACATCAGAAAATAGCAGTTGACCTTATGGCATTACTGCCGTGGATAAATAATAGAAAAGATAGTTTTGACAGCTTGATGCTTGAATACTCTCTTATTCAGAGCACAGTTCTTTCCTGGGGATTTGGAGTAGTCTCCAAATCATGACAGTCTCCGGTATTTTATTGTATATGAATTGCACTATAAGCTCAAGACTATTAATTCTTGCATATTCATTCAAATTGGAATGTGATTCCATCTTGACCACAGATTAAGCAACTGGAGTTGCTTCTTGAAGGGATTTAACTGAATGTATTAGAGTCACATACTTGTTTAATCTTTACACATTACCTCTAGCAAGTTTCATATCTAGGAAACACAGGTGACACTGCCCTGGGTCTGTGGATCCGCTGCATGATCAAGGGATGAAAAGCTCCAAAAAGCTATTGATTGTTTCAAAATACATGCAACGAGTGAAGGTTATTGCAAATGAAAGCAATTCAAAAAGAAATGGCAAAACTAGAAGTATTAAAGAACTCAGCAGGCATTAGCGGGAGCTAATTCTCCTAGAGATGTTTCATTCTCTGTCCCTGTAATCACCTTCAGTCTTTATTTCATGCAAGTTACTTCTTTCAGAGTTACACATAAAGCAAAGTGGAGAAGTTGTGATCTTCCAGATATTGAGGATGCAATGTCCAAGTTCCCCAACCACTGTTTATGATGGGCAGCACTGTTGGATGTTTCCGTGAAACAACTTCTGGAAAACCACAACTTGCCCAGGTATGACATACAGGGAAAACATACCTTTCTAATGTCTGGTCATTTAAAGTCATTTCAAGAATCTGTACCTTGCAGCCAAGGGGTTATTTTGGTTCAGTGAAAAGCCAATGAGAAGCCTGAGCATAACCTTTGGATGAAAACTCCTAGACTCCCTCTACCAGCATAGCTAATAACTGGGGATTCTGAAGATTAAACCAACCCCTTGTAAAATATACAGACACATACACAAATTGTAATAGTGAAACACATGGGGACCCAATATATCTCAAGAAAAGTATTCATTTCTATTTTAATATATATTATTTGCAAGAGAATAACATACATTTCCAAGATTTTTGTCATTTCTCATTTATTTATTTCTGATACAGATATTTATTTCAGATATTTATTTATTTCAGATACAGTGAGGACATCTGCCCTTGCGCTGCGCTACTCTGCTGCTGAGTAAGCATGCCCAGTGTGGAACACATCTCACCACACTAAAACAGTGGATGTGGCTTTTAATGAGACATGCCGCATTATCACAGGGTGTCTGCACCCTACACCACTGGAGAAATTACACTGAGCTGGAGATGTCTCTGCCTTGGTCCTTTCACTATTGGCTGCTACTTCCCGGCAGATATCAGGTGGTGCAAGCAACTAGTAAACTAGTTGGGATTTCTGGGAGTTGTAGGTCAAAACACCTGGGGGACCAACAGGTTGAGAACCACTGCCTTGGATTAATTACCTTTGCCTTGAGGGCAATCCAAACATTTGGGTTGCTCCCCAACCAGCTGTTTCCTGAAAAGTAAACCCTAGATACTCCCATCAAAATTGAGGAACTTTTAATTGAGAACAAATCCATAAGTTTGCCTTAAGGGTACCTCTTTCCAAAAACTTCCAAGCCACATGGTCTGTAGAGGCTGTTCCAAAACTACAACTCATACCAAAATGGGTACCAAGATGAAAACAGAACCCTGGGAAGGCTGTAGAGGTTTGTCTCAAGGTAGATACCTGGTCTCAGTTGTGCCTGCCTCAGTTTGCTTCCCCTTTGCTCCCAAAAGATAAATAGGACATAGGCATACCTTCAAATCTCATCTCACTATTCCAGAATCCTAAACTCATCCTCCTGAGAGTTTAACAACCAAATAGATGATGACATTCCCTAAAAATGTCATATAATTTCATGGTTCTTCAAAAACGAAAAAGCAAATATGCTGATTTTATATATGCCATAATATATAGACATCAGACCAGTTTATTTTTTCTGAAGATCAATTGAATTTTCTCTTTTTGAGAACCCATACTGAGCAGCTTAGTGGGGTTAAAAGTACTCACTCTTCATTTCAAAATGTGCATGAAGCGTATTTCTCTTACATGTCCTAGATTGGTAATACATGACATTTTCATATCGCTCACGTACAGAAAGTCAGCATAGATTCTAAGATAATCAGGCTGCTAAAGGTCATCCTCCTAAAATAGGTAGTTACCAACATTTTGAGAAAGCATTACTTCTAATCAATATATGTCGTGCTGTGAATATGTTTGGAGCAGTCAGGAATCTTAAATAATTTGGTTAAAAACACACTTTTCCAGTTTTCTTTCGGAAAGCTGTTGGACATTCAAATCTTTCAACTCAGGTCCATCTTTTTGAAAAGTGCAAAAACAAATTGTATGGTTTTAGACATTGAGATTCTTCAAAAGATGTTCACTTCTACATTTATTGAGTTTCTTGGTGAAATTTCTTAGGCATTTGTATAGGATGGTCCAAAAGTCACAAAAGAGGTTCAATATTGAATAAGAGTTTTTGGGATTTTTTTATTTACCATCATACATGGTGTAAATAGGAAATACATTTATATGTGAAAAATCCTATTTTATATATTTTGTTATAAATCAAGGAAAAATAATTATTAAAATGTCAGACCTTTGGCCTACTCTGTACATACAAGTACTTATATTTAGTGTTTCGTGCAACCTACCTATCCGAACGTATCTCGGCCTATCAGCCCACCAGGACCCTAAGATCTTCTGGGGAGGCCTTGCTCTCTATCCCGCCTGCTTCACAGGTGCGGCTGGCGGGGACGAGAGACAGGGCCTTTTCTGTGGTGGCCCCTCGGCTCTGGAACGCCCTTCCCATGGAGGTAAGATCAGCCTCCTCGCTGATGGTATTCCGAAGAAGACTAAAAACTTGGATGTTCAAGCAGGCATTTAGTTAATTCGGTGCAATGAATGTGTCGACTACGGATTGGTAATATGGATGATGCAATTGGACCACGATTTTAGTTAGGAGATGTATTGGATTGTGATTTACGTGTAATATTGTGTATTATGTTTTTTATGGTTTTAATTGTATACTGTGTACTGTATATTTTGTTGTAAACCGCGTTGAGTCGCCAGTTAGGCTGAGAAACGGCGGTATACAAGGACAGTAAATAAATAAATAAATAAATAAATAAATAAATAATCCATAACTTTTTGCAGTTGTAATGCTAGATATATTTTAATGGTATAGATCCTATGAGAGCCTGTGTAATTTGCTTCTGAGTTGGCATGGATAGAATTTTTGTAATTCTGTCTCCTAGAATAAGCAAAAATATCGAGTGATGCAATCATGTCCCACAATTTGTAGCTATTGAGGAAACTTCCAGCTGACTTGGCAGCTTTTTTTTCTGGCTGTGGGGCTGTGGAGGACCTGGAAACACATATTGGCTCTCAGTAAGCTTTTGCAGCTTATTGGGACTGCTCCAAGTGGTCATCTGACATCCAAGTGCACTTCCACACAGCCCTATATCACAGAATATCAAGTCTGAAAATCCCACATTATTTGAGTATGGACTCAGATAACCCAGTTCAAAGCAGATATTGTGGGATTTTTCTGCCTTTCTATTCTGGGACATAGTGCTGTCTGGAAGGGCCTCAAAAGCTGGGCATCCTGGTACTTGTGGGTAACCATTGGCTGGCTTGGCACACCGGCCAGGCCAGCCAATTGGTTAGAGGGCCTTGCGGTATGATCATATCAAATGTTTCTAGCCTTTCACACATACACAGACACACACTTCTTCCTGTATAATTGTTCTGTTTTGTAAAACTTGAGTTGGGCAGTTGAGTTGAGTTGAGTTGAGTTGTGCCTTCCCAGAATAATGATCCCATAGCACTTTGTCCTCCAAAGCACTTGATATTGTTTTAGGTCTGCTTGTATGTTTCCACAAACCTCCCCATCACTTTTTTCACCCATGTCCAGCATTATTTTTAATTTTAATTACATTTGGCCTACCCATAGATTTTAAAGTGTGTTGTCCTATTTGATAATGCTTATGTTATTGTTTTGTTGTTTTGTTGTTTTAAATTGCTTGTATTGTTGTTGTTATTGCTTGTATTGTTGTATTTTGGGCTCGGCCTCATGTAAACCGCACCGAGTCCCTTGGGGAGATGATAGCGGGATATAAATAAAGCATGTTTGTTGTTGCTGTTGTTGAGCAGTTGGCAGGGATCTTGAATCCAGGAAAAAAAGGTTGTCATTGCTGAATCTTGGAAGAATCTGAGTTGCTGGTGTGATTTCGATGAGTACAACCCAGGTGGTGGCAAACCTGGGTATGAATCTTGAGCCTGAGATTGATTATGGCTGGAGTGACTTTGCAGATTGTGTCAAGTAGCCATGACTGATAATCAGGACTGGGGCAGTTATGAGACATTGGTGGTTGTGAGGCAGACCAACCAAGGAACCAGGCTCTCTTGTGGCTGTAAGCAAATACAGATGTAGCCTTTTCTTAATCAAAATATTGTGTCTTCACTTCTACATATGCTTGAGACCAGGGGCTGACATCCAGGGCCGTAGCCAGAAAAAAAATTCGGGAGGGGTTGAAATTTTCGGGGGGGGGGGTTGAAAATTTTGGGGGGGGGGGTTGAAACCTGCCTTCTAGCTCACGCTGAAGCAAAGAGCACAGCAGGGGGCAGAGCAGCCTTCAATAGCCTGCAGCTCCGCCCCTGTCAACCACCTCCACCAAGTCTGGCCTCCTTAATGAGAGCATTCAACACACACACACACAACTTGGTTGCTTCACTACATCGGCTATTGCTGCAAGTAATGACAGTGTGAATAAATTGTCAATATTTAAGGCCTTGCATGGTCTGGGGCCGATGTACCTGAGGGACTGCCTCACCCCCTACCAACCCCAGAGATCCCTCCGTTCTGAGGACCAAGATCTATTGGAAATTCCCAGTGTCAAGACCTTGCGTCTAACAGCAACCAGACACAGAGCCTTTACAGCAGTGGCACCATCACTCTGGAATACTCTGCCACCTGAAGTCCGTGCCTTGTGGGACTTATCAGCTTTCCGCAGGGCATGTAAGACATATCTGTTTCCATGGGCCTCTGATCTCTGATATTGCTGTTTTTAAATTGTTTTAAATTGTTTTTAAATTGTGTTCGATTTTAGCCTGTTCTTGTAAGCTGCTCCAAGCCCCAGGGGAGTGGCGGCATATAAGTTCGAATAATAAATAAATAAATATTTGCTTGAGATAGTGCTTGTAGTTCTGGAGGGACTCTTAATTTTTTGCATCTCATAGACTTAGCATGGGGATTTGGTTAACCAGTTAAAATTCATGAGTAAACTGGGTTTTTTTTTTAAATCTGAAACATTTCAGGGGGGGGTTGAACCCCTAACCCCCCCCCCCTCACTACAGGCCTGCCCATATCCATGTGAATTATGTATCCTGCAAGTCTGTCACAGTGTCTTCTTGGCAAAAATTTTTCCAAGGTTACCTTCCTCTGAAGATGAAAGAGTATGACTTACAGGGGAGAAAGACGAGGTGATTTCCCATTTTTTCCATGCTCTCACTCATGCCACTCTTCTTTATCAGTAGTTACAAGTGATAACCACCAGCAATATGTCACCCAGTAGTCAGTATTAAGCCAAAAACACGAAGGGTACACTCCAGTAGTGTTTAGTGGTGTTCAGCACTGCTGTGCCATGCAAGTGTCTCCCAGCCATTGTCTGGTTCAGTGTCACAGAGTGTGAGTACCCACCTGCTGCTGAGCCACCTAATCTGAGGTTTATGTGTTTTTCTTTTGCAAGGCATTGAATGGGTTGTTGTAGGTTTTTCCGGGCTATATGGCCATGTTCTGGAGGCATTTTCTCCTGACGTTTCACTGCATCTACGGCAAGCATCCTCAGAGGTAGTGAGGATGTACCTCAGAGGTACCTCTGAGGATGCTTGCCATAGATACAGGCGAAACGTCAGGAGAGAATGCCTTTAGAACATGGCCATATAGCCTGGAAAAACCTACAACAACCCAGTGATTCCGGCCAGGAAAGCCTTCGACAATACAAGGCATTGAATGCTTGCCGACTTTGATGTTCACTGCCCTGAGTCCCTTCAGAGGGACAGGACAGTTGTTGTTGTTAATGTCAAATCAGGAAAACCCAATTCTATTCCTTGCTTTGTGCCTTGTAATATGTTATATTGAATTGTTGGGTTTTTTCCTTCTTGCCATATGAACTTATAAAAATCCTTCTGTCATTGCTCAAATGGTACATCGGATCAAAAGCAGTATTGTCTAGAATAAATGTGTTTTAGTAAAACATTCATTTTTATCACTAAAATTCAACTTTACAATGACAGATGTAATTTGTTCCATTTTCACAAATCCTTCTTAATTTAATTCCATGTCTTAACAAAGTTATTTTGAAATAACATACAGCTCATATTTGTCATAATAATACCCAGGTATTCAGCCTTTTCAGTCTTAAAACTAGATTTATCTATCAAATCTATTTGATCTTTCTTTTCATATTTTAAACATGATAATTACCTTTTAATTATTAATCTTGAAACATGATGACTAACCAAATCCCTTTACTCTTTTCATTAACAGGGATATGGAGACAAGTCCAAATGATGTGCACAATTCCTAGGGATTGAACTCCCACACTCACTTACTTTAGTGACTGGTTCTCTGGCTGGTATCAGCCTGAATGCCTCAAAAAGTGACCCATTTAAAGTGGAATCCGGTGTCAAACAGGGATGTGTTATTGCCCCAACTTTATTCTCCATCTTCATTGCTATGATACTTCACCTTGTTGATGGGAAGCTTCCCATCAGAGTGGAAATCATCTATCGGACAAATAGCAAGGTATTTAATCTCAGCAGACTGAAAGCCAAAACCAAGGTTACACCAACATCTGTTATAGAACTCCAGTATGCTGATGAGAACATTGTCTGTGCGCATTCAGAAGAAGATCTACAAGCCATTCTAAACACCTTCGCAGAAGCATACGAGAAGCTCAGTCTGTCATTGAACATCGAAAAAACCAAGGTGCTGTTCCAGCAGACACCAGCCAACCCCTCTCCAATGCCACGCGATACAGCTTAATGGTGTAACATTAGAAAATGTTACAGCCACCTCTACCTTGGCAGCCACCTCTCCACCAAAGTCAACATCGACACCGAAATACAACACTGCCTGAGCTCTGCGAGCGCAGCATTTTTCTGAAGGAAGCAGAGAATGTTTGAGGACCGAGTCATCTGTAGGGATACCAAGGTGCTTGTTTATAGAGCTATTGTCCTCCCAACCCTGCTATATGCCTGTGAGACGTGGACTGTCTACAGACGTCACATGCAACACCTGGAACAATTCCATCAGTGCTGCCTCTGGAAAATTTTGCAAATCTCTTGGGAAGACAGGCAGACAAACGTCAGCGTGCTGGAAGAAGCAAAGAACACCAGCATTGAAATGATGGTCCTCCGCCATCAACTCCGCTGGACCGGCCACGTTGTCTGGAGGCCCGACCACTGTCTCCCAAAGCAGTTGCTCTACTCTGAACTCAAAAATGGAATGTTGGTGGGCAGGAAAAGAGATTTAAAGATGGGCTCAAAGCCAATCTTTAAAACTGTGGCATTGACACTGAAAACTGGGAAGCCCTGGCCCTTGAGAGCTCTAGCTGGAAGTCAGCTGTGACCAGCAGTGCTGTAGAATTTGAAGAGGCATGAGTTGAAGGCGAAAGAGAGAAGCGTGCCAAGAGGAAGGCATCAAGCCAACCCCGACCGAGACCGCCTTCCACCTGGAAACCAATGCCCTCACTGCGGAAGAAGATGCAGAGCAAGAATAGGGCTCCACAGCCACATACGGACCCACAAGAATACTGGAAGACAATCCTCCTCGGAAAATGAGGGATTGCCTAAGTAAGTAAGAATGCCTCAAAGAGTAAGGTAGGTAGGATGTTGCAGCTGTCACCAGCCACAACACAGGGTGAGGGGGGACTCCCCTTCGGAGTCCCTGCCCAGTAGCACTCAACCATTTTGGTATGCTGAGCAGTCAGGATTCGCTGTCACTTCTGAGACAGCTGAGGGAGTCCCAAGCAAGCTCCTAAATGGGTTCTAACTGGCATTCGGGGCACCAGATTGAGTCTGCTTTGTGCTGTAGAAGGACCCTTTGTTGGAGGTCATTTGTCCTTGGGGACTTGAATTCATTTAGAGTAACTCAATACCAATTTTCTACATCTTTGCCTATTTTGGGCTGCAATCCACTTACCACATTTTTTTTTCAGTTTTCATCAGAACACTATTTTCCTTTTTGGGAAGAGGCTGAATCAAATAAAATATTATAATCTGGCCTTTTCTTTGCCTCATGGCAACATTTCACCACCAATCTGTACTTGTACACACTCACACACACATTTGTGAATAAATTGATTAAGCAAGCCAAATTCTGATCATTATTCCTCTGGCTGATAAAGATCTTTTGGTCAACAAACCTTGATAAGGATCTGGACAATTGAGGGCCTCTCAAAAAATGTCACCAAGCATCCATGTATTTTGATGAAACAATTTTAGATGATGTCAGGATTATCTTTGGAATATATGAAGTGTTTTCCTTTTAAATTTTTCAAAGCACATAAAGCTCAAGGATACTTAATTTGGAAGGGATCAGGCAAATATAAACTCTGGACAACAGTCCATATCTCAAATTCGAACAGTATTGACTTAAGTTTTTGGACAATAGATGGTTGCAAATTTCCAGAAATTGGGGGAAATGTAATAATAATATAATAATAAACTTTATTTATACCCCGCTACCATCTCCCCAGGGGACTCGGTGCGGATTACATGAGGCCGAGCCCAGAATACAACAATACAAGCATGTTGTTGTTGTTCATTCGTTCAGTCGTCTCCGATTCTTCGTGACCTCATGGACCAGCCCACGCCAGAGCTCCCTGTCGGCCGTCACCACCCCCAGCTCCTTCAAGGTCAGTCCAGTCACTTCAAGGATGCCATCCATCCATCTTGCCCTTGGTTGGCCCCTCTTCCTTTTACCTTCCACTTTCCCAGCATAATTGTCTTCTCTAGGCTTTGCTGTCTCCTCATGATGTGGCCAAAGTACTTCAACTTTGTCTCTAGTCTCCTTCCCTCCAGTGAGCAGCCGGGCTTTATTTCCTGGAGGATGGACTGGTTGGATCTTCTCGCAGTCCAAGGCACTCTCAGAACTTTCCTCCAACACCACAGTTCAAAAGCATCGATCTTCCTTCGCTCAGCCTTCCCTAAGGTCCAGCTCTCACATCCGTAGGTTACTACAGGAAATACCATGGCTTTGACTATGCGGATCTTTGTTGCCAGTCTGATGTCTCTACTCTTTACTATTTTATCGAGCTTGGACATTGCTCTCCTCCCAAGAAGTAAGCGTCTTCTGATTTCCTGGCCACAGTCTGCATCTGCAGTAATCTTTGCACCTAGAAATACAAAGTCTGTCACGGCCTCCACGTTTTCTCCCTCTATTTCCCAGTTGTCAATCATTCTTGTTGCCATAATCTTGTTTTTTTATGTTTAGCTGCAACCCAGCTTTTGCGCTTTCTTCTTTCACCTTGATTAGAAGGCTTCTTTGCTCCTCCTCGCTTTGGGCCATCAGACAATAATACAATAATAATAAGACAATAATAATAATAACAACAATACAAGCAATTAAAATTAAAATTTATTTTTAAAATTAAAATTAAAATTAAATTTTAATAAAAGCAATTAAAATCAAACGAAATAAAACAATAACATAAGCATTAACAATAGGACAACACACTTGAAAATCTATGGGTAGGCCAAATGTAATTCAAATTAAAAATAATGCTGGACATGGGCGAAAAAAGTGATGGGGCAGTTTGTGGAAACATACAAGCAGACCTAAAACAATATCAAGTGCTTTGGAGGACAAAGTGCTATGGGATCATTATTCTGGGAAGGCACACTGGAACAACCACGTCTTCAAGCTCCTCTTAAAGACTGCCAAAGTTGGGGCGAAATGTAGTTCAAGGCCACCTTCCTAATTCGCGTATTCACCATCCTGACCTTGAACCGGTTCCAGAAAAGGCAACTTAATCATCTGCACAATGACAATGATTTATGTCAGACCAGTTCCAAAACAACCTAAGTGGTCAGTGTAGATGAACCCAGAGCCTGATCTGTTCCCCTGGAATTGTGGTGGAGTCCAGCTTGGACCAATCCGCACTGAATCATGATGCCCACTCTGTGCCCAAGGGTAGGACTGATCCAGAGTTTTACCCAAATTCCAGAGTAGCCCTCAATTTTCATTAGTGAAGAGCTAAACCAAATTGTAAGAACCAGAGATCCCTGGACATTGTGTAGATATCCAGGGGTAACTCCTCAGTCAATGCAGGCTATACAACTTCTGTCATATAAACAAACCCTAGGTTTCTTCTCATAGATTGCAATGAATAATTTCAGAAATTTCCTGCTTTGAGGAAACCTTTATAAAAGATGCAATTTCAAAGGCAATTCACAATTTGCGACTTATTCTATGCAAAATTCACAAAGGGTTGTTTTCATGCAGAAAACAACATTTCTATGCAGGAAGTAACTTTTTGTGGGGGAAATAATGTCACAATCCGGAAATGTTAATTTCTGCACAAAACACCATAGTTTTGCATTGAATGAGCTGCTGACTGGGTCAGAAATTTTCTAGCGCTATTGTGGTGCTACTCTTGAATATTCCAGTTTGATTGAAAAAATAGGCTGAAGGCTGCAAATTCTAAGTAGATAATTAATCAGTGATGGATCTTGAGTAGAAAGACAATTTTCTTAGCATTCTTATGACTACTACAACTTTAATTCCTGTGTCATCAAAATTATATGTCACTTATACTCACCGAAAAACAAATAACCAATCTATTTTCAAAATTCCTTAGTCCCACCAAGCTGTCTAAAATGGTTCACAGGCTTGCTGCAAATCTTTTTAAAAGGACATCAACACCAAACTAAAAAAGATCTACATCCTTCCAGTATAATTCAAGTTGGTGTCTGGTTGCATAGAAAACTGATCAACCCATGACCATTGGCATTCACATTTCTCTAATGATCTAGTTCCTGTCTTTATAAAGAAATCTATTGACAACACAATTATTTGCTTGAATTGTGAATATGCTTTTTGCTTCATCAGACTTAGCTTATTTTTCCCCCGAAAGGAACAATAGTAAAATCATAAAACAACAAAGAGAGAAGTTTGCACCATGACAGGCCTGATCTCACCAGTCACTCTGCTGGGATCTGATCACAGACTGTTAAACCTTCTGATCACCCCAGAATACAAAGCTGTTGCTTTTGTTGTTGACCCAGATACATTACATTAAACATCTTTGGTCTGAAAAAGAACATTTAGCTACATGAAAAAGCAAGTAAACACAGTTACCTTGATTCAGGAATGGGACCAATGTATTTCTATACTATCATATCTCCACCTTCTCAGAAAAGTAGATTCAAATTTGGAAAATTCAACCAAATTTTGTAAATTTCTCCTACAACACTATATGAGCAAAAATCAAGTATTTTAAAATGTCTGACATCGTTTCTTTTCCATAAGCTAATATTTCCAGATTTCTGAAGGGAGATATCCATCTTCTTATGGAGTAATACGTTTGTATATCATCATCATCATCATCATATTTAATTACTTATTAATCGCCCTCCATCCGAGAATGCTCTAGGCGATTTACAGCTAAATTGTAAAAGATAAAATACATACATACAAAAATTAAAAATAAACATAGATCAAATGCTCTAGTAAAAAGCCAGGTCTTAAGTACTAGAGTAAAAGGTCCTAAGTCACGCATGGCTCTCATATAGGGTGGCAAGGAATTCCATAAGGCAGAAATAGAAAAGCACTGCGTCTGGTACTTTCCAAGTGCACTTTTCTAGGACCCGATATATAGAGTAAGTTGCGTTGGCCTGGTCGTTGTGACCTCCGATGATGGGAGAAGGAGAGGCGGTCCCTAAGGTATGATGGACACTGGCTGTAAAGAATTTTAAAGGTCAGAACTAACGTCTTATACAGGCCATGGTACTCAGTTGGAAGCCAATGTAAATGTTGCAGTACTGGTGTTATATGGCATTTCATGGGCGTTCTTGTGAGTAAACTGGCTGCCACATTCTGAACAATACGGAGCTTTCGGGTCGTAGACATCGGAAGGCCAACATACAGGGCATTGCAATAGTCCAGCCTAGACGTGACTGTGGCATGGATGACAGTTGCCAGAGCCTTGTCAGATAGGTAGGGTGCCAGTTGCCTCGCTTGTCGTAGATGGAAAAAGGCCTGTTTGCTGGCAGCAGCGACCTGAGCTTCCATTGTCAGCTGCAAATCCAGGACGACACCTAAGCTCTTAACAGTGGTCGATGGAGATAGGGCGGCACCATCAAAGGTGGGTAACGGATGAGTCAGACCTGCCGGGTGGCCATGCCAGAGAATCTCAGTCTTCGTCGGATTCACCTTCAGTCTGCTAGCGTGTAACCAGTTTGACAGAGCTTCCAGACATAGGGTGAAATTGTCTGGAATTGACGTTGCTCCAGGCTCCAGGTGCAGAAGGAGTTGGGTATCGTCTGCATATTGGTAGCAGTCCAGGCCGAAACTCTGAGCCAAACTAGCAAGGGGTCTAATGTTTGAAGAGGAGAGAGAATTGCACCTTGGGGGACCCCACATAGGAGGGGGGATCTATCGGAGACTTGATCCATATATGTCTTGTAATGATATGAGAAAACATTTAGTCACTGATAGTTGCATACCAGTCCATATGTAAGAAGTTGTTTTAACAAAGTAATACCAGTTCTTATTTTTGTTTTTTCTCTTTAATTTGAAAGCTGGGAAATAACATTTCAACAAAAAGATAATAATTACTCAATTATGTACCTGCTGCTTATATGTCTTTAATGTTAATTTGGCTTATGTCTCATAAGCTTGTGTGTACAAATGAGTTTACTACGAATTTATGAATGTTCATTGAACATCTTTTACCTATTTTTAAAATATTTTTATTGATGTTATTTTACATACATTTTAATACATTTTAATAAAAACAAGGAATGGGTGTGTGGGGGGTTACAGAGGGTTTCTGTGAAGGAGAGGGGAGGTTTGGAAGGAAAGGGGGTAGGGTCACATATGGAGGGGAAAGACGGTGGGTAGGAGGGGTGACAGGGGTCGGGATTGGGTACTTCCAGGTTTGTCCAGAGTGGTTCAAACATTCTTAATTTTACATATTTTATTCAAAATAAATACTAAATTTTGTTTTCACCTTGTACTCACTTGCTTTAACAATTGTCAATACAAGTATTTGCTCAGGACATACGGTCCCTTATTTTCATTTACCTTTTTCTTGGATTTTATTTATAACTCTATTGTGTACATCACTTTATTTCCCTCCTTTATAAATTCTAATACTGATTTCTAGTCGGTTCTTTGGGGTTTTCTGTAGTTTTGAGAGATTCTCTGTGTCAAGATCAAGATGTCCATGTTTATTATGTCCATTATCTTGCTAGTCCAGTGTTCCAATGTTGGGATCTCTTTAGTTTTCCACATTTTTGTTAGCACCATCCTAGCAGCTGTTGTTAGGTAGAAAAATAATTTATCCTCATTTTTTTCCAATTTGAGGTTATGGAGTCCTAATAGTAGTGTTTCTGATCTTAGTTCAAATTTTATCTCTAATTTTTTTCCATCATCCTATGGATTTGTGACCAATACTTTTTTACCTTTTTACAGTTCCACCACATGTGTAGAAATATGCCTTTTTCCTTTTCGCATTTCTAACATCTTTTACCTATTAAGAACATCATATCCACTGTTCCCCTGGAAGAGTGGAAGCTGTTCTGGAATTCTGGGAGGATGTCTTCTGAAATAGGGTGATCCCTTGATAGTTTCCACACTCTGTTATTTCCCCCTGTTTAAAAAGGGTGATGATGGTGACATTTTCAAAGTCTGCTGGGATTTTCTTGGTCACCCACACATTTTCAGTGAGCAGGTGGAGTTGTTGTGACAGCCCAGGTCAATCCTCTTTAAAGAGGAGGGCAAAAGTAATGGTAAGTGTTCTATCGCCGCTGGGCCTGTAGTTGGTTGGCTTTAAAAATAGGATGTGCAACCTTTGCCCAACAGGAAGCCAGGGGCCTAAGGAGAAGTTCTCAGAGGTTTCCACTACAAAGAATCTTCAAATGGCTTGAGAAGTATAGCAAAGTCTTTTATTAATGAACAATCAAACAGGAACTTCTCTTATCTTTAGCAAAATAAAGCAAATAATTCCAAGCTTCTAGGGAACTGGTGAATTCCTAAACTTGCCCACGAAGGACAGGCAACTATCTTCAGTAACTTCTTCTTTAAAGGAAAAAACCCCTTTTTTAACTTCTCCCCGGCTGACTGAAATCCAACCCTCACTGGTCTGGGCTCTGCTACCGGGCCGAACTGCTTCTCGGACGCCGAGTGGACCTACCAGCAAGGCAGTGGATATTCTCCAGCTGTTCTTTTGTCTTTAGGTCAGTTTCCTGGAAATTCCCAAAGCTGAGGGAATGCTTCCATGGAGTTCCTTAGGAGTCTCTTAAAGCTGCTCTCCTCTGGATTTCTTTCCCTTCTGTTTCTGTTGGGATTTCTGTAACCATGGAAATTCTTAAAGCTTGAAGCCTTTGTACAGGGGAAGTTACACACATCCTATACAAAGGCTAACCTGGCTGAGACTAACTAAGAAATGGCTTTCTTCCCTCCAAAGCCCAAAAAGGGGGCGGAACTAGGGAACCCAATGATAATTGACAGGTGGCTTGCTCTATGACTGCAGCCAAAAGAAGCCACCTATCTGCAGAGTCCCTGAAACTTAGGACTACAAACAAACATTCAATGCAAAGCAAACAAAATTGGAGTAAGTAGCCACTGCCCCAGGTCATAGGAATGCTGCAAGGTAGTGGATTCATATAGCAAAATCCTAACTTTTATTAACAACAAACTTTTAGTAACAACTTTATTCTTTACTGAGATTTAAATATGGCTGCAGTGTTTTTAAGGACAGTGTTTGCGATTTATTTATTTACTCACTTGCCTTTCTGCCTGTTCATGTACTTGTCTTGTAGAAACTTCATTGCACAAAGGCTGTTTTACCATTTCAGCCCTTCTGAGTCTGTTTGATTAAAAGAGGCATGGTTGGGCAAAATTAATACATTAGTACACTCCTGGTGGCTGAGTAGCATGTTTGGAAATTCAATTTGAAGTTTATTTAGTGATAAAACAAAGCTTTGTGCCATTTGCTAATTTGCTAATGATCACCTTGAAACTTTTGTAATGAAGAAAGAAGTCAACTGAATGTTAACCCTATTAGTGTTAATGGAAAAAGCTTAAACACCAAACCATTTCCGGTAATTAAGCAATCTTAGGCTTGCAAAAGCCATCACATCTAGAATTGAGACATGCATCTTAGTGTGCAATCTATCCTTCTTGGTGTCCTTGCAAGATTTAACAGCTTGTTCAACACTTAAAATCTATCATTATTGTAAATCCTATAATTTGCTCAATAATTATGCAAAGAACTAATAAGTAGCAATTTACATAGTAAATTTATCTTCTGGACCACAACTCGAGAATCCTCTGGAGAGCAAATCTACTGAATATGTTGGCTGGAGAGACCTGGGAATTGCAACCCAAAACTCAGCCAGTGGGCCAACAGTTGGTTGAGCCAATGTTAGACCAATTGAAGTTATGCTGTGGCCAAGCTTAGTCTTTATGGATAGGTAAGGCTTTGGCAGATGATTTGGAATCATGAATTATATTTTTGAAGAGCTCCCATTACATTCTATGTGCCAGAAAAAACTTAGGGCAAACCTAACCTTAAATTTGTGCTAGCAAAAATTAACAATCTGTGTCTCTGGAATGAGTGAGGTTTTTATGTTGCGTAGCTTAGTTCTTTCCCCACTCTTTCTATCCATCTTTTCAGATTCAATATTCAGCTGGTCTCATCCAGTGGAGATCAGTCAGCGTAATAGGTTTACAGCATCATAAGAAGAGTCTAGCGTAAGCTCATTCACTAAAAGTACTTTATACCTCATCCTAACCCACTACATTCAGCCTATGCTTGAGCTAAGATTGCAATGTAAAAAACGTTTCCTGACTTTGAATATCTGGCAATGCAAAAAAAGAAATCTTGATTCTTTTAATAATAATCTATGGATCGCTGAACTTGTGGATGTAATGTATCTTGTAATGTAAAATATAATGTATAATGTAACTTGTCGATGTAATGGATTGTCTGGGGAGGTCCTGCTCTTAGTGCCGCCTTTTTCGCAAGATAGACTGGCTGGGACGAGAGACAGAGCCTTCTCAGTGGTGGCCCCTCAGTTGTGGAACGCTCTCCCCAGGGATATTAGATCAGCCCCTCCTTCCTTGACTTCCAGAAAAAAAGTGAAAATGTGGCTATTTGAACAAGCCTTCAGAATCTAATGCTAAAGTCAAACACAGAATTAGACGAAAGTAAACATTAGAATGGCTCAGACGATAATTTTTGGAGGAGACTAACAATGGCTACATTGGTTTTATATGTTTTTAAAGGTTTTATTATTGTACTGTAAATCTGTTAATTGTATATTGTTAGGTATCAAATTGCTGCCTGGTTGTAAGCCACCTTGAGTCACCTTCGGGTTTGAGAAAGGCGGGATAGAAATGTCGTACATAAATAAATATCTTGATTTCTGTAAGGACTATGATAAAGTCCCCCACAATATTCTTGAAAACATGTTACTGAAATGTAGGCTAGACATGACTACTGTTAAGTGGGTCGGGATTTGGTTAACTGGCCAAAACCACAGGATACTTGCCAATGGCTCATTTTCATCCAGGAAAGAAGTGACCAATGAGGTGCCACAGGTTTCTACCCTGAGCCCAGTGCTATTGAACATCTTTATCAATGAGTTGGATGATGGACTAAAGCAGTGGTTCTCAAACTGTGGGTCCCCATATGTTTTGGCCTTCAACTCCCAGAAATCCTAACAGCTGGTAAACTGGCTGGAATTTCTGGGAGTTGTAGGCCAAAACACTCACAGGGACCCACAGGTTGAGAACCAGTGGACTAAAGGGTATGTTTACCAAACTTGCAGATGACACCAAATTAGGATAGATAACTATATTCAAGTTAACAGGAATCCAAAATGTCCTTAGAATGCTGAGCTAAAACTATTGAGGGAAAATGTAAAATGCAACTCTTAAGCCAAAAAAGTGAAATACAAAGATATAGGATGGATGACATTTGCTTTAATTGCAATTTATGTAAAAGAGCAATAGGAACAAGTAGTGTGATGTGATGAAGCACCTAAAAAGCACCTAGGCTGCATCGATAGGAGAAAAATAGTGTCTAGATCAAGAGAAATAATCTGACTTTGCTCAGACTTCACCTGGAACACTGTGTCCAGTTCTGTACAGCACAGTTTAGGAAAGATATTGACAAACTGGAACAGGTGACCAAAATGATCAAAGGTCTGCAAGTCATGCCCTATGAGAAGCACCATAGAGTTGGATATATTTAACTTGAAGACGAGAAGGTTAAGAGGGAACATAACATTTTTGAAAATATGTCATATTAAAGATGGAACAGACTTGTTTTCTTCTGCTCTATTTTGCCTGAATTTTCACAAAAATTTGAGAATGTGAATCCCATTTCTCACTCTAAAATTTCCCATACATATTAATTAAAATTATACAGGAATGAAAATTGTGTCCCTTTGCACAAACTTTTCTTTTAAAATACAATTTTTCATATGTTCTTGTTTTAGTGAGCATGATTTTTTGTTCTTCTGATTTTCTTAACACAATGTCCTTGGTGAATAGTTCAGCTAATGTTGCCATTTAAAATTATTTTCATGATAAATAGAAAGAAGAATGTTATCTGTAGTATGGAATCATGAGCTAGGGATACAGTGGTGAGAGCAATTCAGTTCACATGTATTTCAGTAAGTCATGATCCCCTCATCTGGGAAAAAACAATTTTCCACTCTCTCGCTTATATGTAGGATTTGATGGCTTAGTATACATCATTGGGCATCCATCAATGATGTATACAAAATATGGTAGGAATTGAGGTAAGAGTAAACAAATTCCTCAAGCACTATTTTGACACCAAATTTGGACACAGCATACCTATCAGGGGTTATGCAGAGAAACTGAGGATCACTCTGTTAAGTGGCATCTGACTGGCACCCACCATTAAAACTTTCTGGTATATCATATGCTAATACACTTATTACGTGTATTAGAAAATGGAAGCCTCCATTATATCATAATACTTTCCCTTAAATATCTCAAAGAGTAGGGTTTCTCTAAATATTTCAGAAATTGGTGCATGATCTCTCCCTTCCCACACCAACTCGATGTGGCGAGCAATATTGTCTTCTCATGATATGTCCAAAGTATAATAGTCTCAGTTTAATAGTTTTGATTTCCATAGTTAGTTCAGGCTTGATTTACTCTTGATTAACCATTTGGTTTTTTTGGGGTTTTTTTTTTTTTGTTTTTTGACAGCCCATAGTATTCATTAGGCTTGGGCGGTTTCGTTCGTTAATTTCGTAATTCGTTATTAATTCGTATTTAAATTAGCTTACGATCCAATATTGAGCCATGCAGGACTACTGTGAGGAGTAATTAAAAATCAAAACAATTTTTCCAATTTATTTCTTATTGTTTCGTAATTGTTTCGTAATTGGTTCAAAATTGTTTCGAAATTGTTTCGTAATTGTTTAATTATTTCCGTATGTCTGGTGCAAGTTTTATAGTTGTTGTTTGTTTTATCAGTGATAAAAAATAAATTATCACACCAACAGTCAACAACAGAGGGAGAGGGAAGCTTCAGAAGTTCCCCCTGTCCCATTTGGAGGGTTTTTTAGCATATTGCGCAATCGCGTCCGCCATTAATGAATCGATTCGTAATTTTACGAAATTTCGTATATTTCGAATTTTTTTAAAGGAAAATTTCAGAATTCTTTAAAAAAACAAAATGCAAGGCCCCCCCTAAAAACAAAACGAGTTTAGAACCAAATTTTTCCATTGTTACCCAAGCCTAGTATTCATAGTACTCTTCGGCACCACATGTCAAATGAATTGATCCCCTTCCTATCAATTTTTTTCACTGTTCAGATTCCACAGCCATTCATATGACTAAGAACTATTATATCATGGTACACAATTATTGTGTATCACACTTTCCATATGCAGATGTGCATATTCTTCACAGTCATGCGCTTCACATTAAGTTGCACATTAAACTGAGTCACCTGGTCTATGGTCACACTGGAAAAAAATCTCACCGAATTCAATGAAACTTACTCCCGATAACAGTATTTCATTCCCTAAGGGTTCCCAATTACAGCTTGGGTTAGTGTGACAGAGGTAATAACAAATTCAAATGAACTGGTTGACTCCCAGTTTCAGAACTGATACAATGGGAATTACCAGAAGGACATTAATAGAAATAAGCGCTCCTAAAAATGGATGGGCCCTATGTGATAAAAACGTCAGTAGATTTACAATCTAGCTCAGAGGTCTCTCATAATGTATAGCAAAGTCTGCTTTCTCAGTTCCTAATCATTCCTTGAGTCTCCTTGATACACCAATTATGGACCTAACAGCTTTTCTTGATGCTATAGCTCTGAACTTCAATTCACTTGACCAGCTGGGTCAGTGAAAATAAATGACTTTCTTTGAGTGGGTTTACCTTGGGTCCCTTAATGGTATCATTTCACGACCTTAGTCCAAGGACACAATTTTACAGGGCGAGAGCACATTAAAGGATAAATACTGCAGACTGTTTGCTTGTAGATCTCCTCTGTTTTCCATGATATCCAATAACCCATTTCCCCCCTTGAATTTATCTAAGGTTGAACCTTCTTTGAGGTTAAAATGAACGATTTCTGGCTGGGCACCTTTGCAAAAGATTAATGAAATAAATCAGTAATACCAAAAAAAATGCCCAAGGCTGTATTCTTCTCCCCACCTCATGCTTCCTGAATATTTCCATGAAACCTGTTCAACTTGAATTAAATGCGATCCCTTCACCCAATTTGTTAAAATAAACTGTTACAGAATAATAGTTATTTGGGTTTATTGGGTTTATTGTTAGTTATGCATGTGATCCAGGCAGATTTATTCATTTTTCAATTTATGTTGCTTTAGAGCAATACTTTTCTGTTCATGATTTGCATGTTTTTAAATGGACTGCAAACACTGAAACAGTTTACATCTGAGGCCCCTTCCACACATCTGTATAAAATCCCAGATTATCTGCTTTGTACTGGATTATTTGGCGGTATGGACTCAGATAGTCCAGTTCAAAGCAGATATTGTGGATTATCTGCCTTGATATTCTGGGTTATATGGCTTTGTGGAAGGGCGTTGATTTAGCCGAAAGGGGCAGAAGACATGTGAATAGCAAACCCTAGCATTCCTCATCATTGACTATGCTGACTTGGGTGTTGGGAGTTGCAGTCCAGTAGTATCTGAAGCTGGAGCCAGCTATCTAGGGAATTTTCTACTCCAAAGCACAGTGGAACATCCACGTCTTTGTAGTAGTGGTTCTTTGATGCTTCTCTAGCATGGTTGGGGGGGATTTTTTTTGGTTTTGCCCAGGAGGACTAATATAGAACAGAAGGCAAGGGAGAGGTGAGAATGTTGAGAATTAACTAAAATCAAAGAAAGTGAGAGGGAGATATTTTGGGAAAATTGCATTCATAACATTTTGGAGAACACCTTTTGGAGATCGTAAGTTTTTAGAAAAGTATGACTTTTTTGAGAAGAACCAAAAACCCTTGAGAGTAGATTCTCTCTTGTGGTATCCAACCAGATATAATTATGCAAGCCAATGGTTTCAGTTGTTAGACTGAATAACCTGTTACCTCTGATTTATGAGGAAAACAGAGATATTGCCAGTGCATAAAAACACCAGAGATTTAGAAGTATTATTTCTGTGCCCAAAAATACATATACTCTCCCATAAACAACTTGTTTCATAACATGCACTCAAGAGACAAAAATGAAGTCAACTTTGATACAAATAATGTATTTGGTTTACTCACAATCTTCATGTGTTGTGAGTAAACACAGGTACAAAACCCATCAGTCCAGTTTCAGATACCTGTGCCAGCTGTCCAGGCCATCTCTCTTGTAACAAGCCTTAACTCAGTCGAGTTGAAGTATATTAGAGGAGACAACCCCAGAAAAGTAGTTTCTTAAATCTGATGCCTTAACCCAGATTTAGATGAAGGATATTAGAGAAAGAGACCCCAGAAAAGGTGGTTCTTTAATATGTCCTAAAAACGATAGAAACTGGAGCCTCGGAAGTTCCCCCATTGCCACCAATGGGCTGGATCTTCCCAAAGCAAAAACTGATATTTCAACTGCCAGACTGAAAAATTGAATTTTGCCTGCCCTAATTTGGGAGGCTTCCAAATAACGGATTGGGAGAGCCACCAAAATCCAGACACTGAAAACAGCACAGGGTTTAACCAAATTGCACAACCCTACTAAGCTCTTTCCTTAATCCATCCCAGGAAAACCTAAAGGAAGCCCTGCCCTCTTCTATTTTTCCTGAATGAGAGAAGTTAATTTAAAGATTAATACTGTGCCTTAGCCAAATGTGGTAGCCATTAGGGCTGGGCGGTTTCGTTCGTTAATTTCGTAATTCGTTATTAATTCGTATTTAAATTAGCTTACGATCCGATATTGAGCCATGCAGGAATAGTGTGAGGAGTAAATTAGACTCGGGACAATTTTTTCAATTTATTTCGTAATTATTTTGTTATTATTTCAAAATTATTTCGTAATTTTTTCGTAATTATTTCGTAATTATTTTTGCATGTCTGGTGCAAGTTTTATAGTTGTTGTTTGTTTTATCACACCAACAGTCAACAACAGAGGGAGAGGGAAGCTTCAGAAGATCTCCCTGCCCCATTTGGAGGTTTTTTTTAGCATATTGCGCAATCGCGTCCACCATTAACGAATCGATTCGAAATTAATGAAATTTCGTAAATAACGAAACTTTGAAATCTCAAAATTTCGGAAGTATTTAGAATTTGGAAACGCTAGCGCTCCCTGGAAATGAATCGAGTTTAGAAACAAATTTTTCCGTGGTTACCCAGCCCTAGTAGCCATTTTGTCTGCATTTATTACTTCAATGTAAATGTAAATCTTCTTCAGAAGGTAAGGCATTCACTAATGGTACATGTGTTTAACCTGGAAGTAAATCCAAACATAAGGCTACAATCCCTTCCATAGTTAATATAATACTTAAAATAGGGAGAAAAACATCATTTACATCATTTATCACATGCTCCCATGCCTCTAATGACAGCTTGGCCCAATGCAATTATAGATCTAACAGTGTACCAGCTTCAGACTAAAATGAGGAGGACTAAAACCCTACACTCAGGACCTCAACTCACTAGAGAATGAATCCACTTTAAATCCGGTTTCTGCCTTCTGCAGAATTCTGGTGTTTGTAGTTTAGTGTGGCTGTTAAAGACTCCTCCCTAAACTACAAACCCCAGAAATCTGCAGGAGGCAGAAAGTGGATTCATTCTCTAGTGAGATGAAGTCCTCAGAGAAGAAAAGAGGACAGAGCAGGCATCAGAGTAAGCGACAGTAAGAAAATGTATGACTTCATTCTGATCTTTCTCAAGCAAATCTAAAAAAGAGTTCAACCTTTCTTTCCCTGTTTCAAATATATTTAGAGATACAGAAGATCTAACCCAGAACAATTATTTCATCCAGTTAATTTATCCACAGTTACCTACCTCATCATCAGTGGAACCATCTTTTATTATATAATCAGGAATGGTGGCAGAAGTTACCAATTCCTCATTGTGCAATATTTTATTTCAAATGCATTTTTATTACTTCCAGTTTGCATTCTTTCTTGTCTCTTTGACATTTTGTTATGTTGCATGGAGTGTATCCTTAGGGAAAATAAATCAGCTTTACTCCTGGAGAGCAAACCTTCTACTAATAATAAAAAGTGTAGTGTTTAAATACAGGAGAGCTGTACAGTTGTTATAGCAACTGGAATTTAAAAAGAAGCTTAGGGTTTGGATGGGGATGCTGTTTAAATTCCAAACAAATCCTTCGCCCCAGTCACACCTTAAAGGAATGACTTTAAGTTGTTTTTGCCAATTGAAAGTGGCAACTTCAAACAGAGAATCTTAGCAAAGCTCCCGGTGGTTCTGGTCAATGGGAAGTTCTTTTTACCCCTATTAAGACAAATCATTCTTTGTAAGACACAAGAGTCCTCAACTTACATTTGAATGCCATTAAAGGCCAAAATATGGGACTAGTGGGCCCTTCTGGGGCAGATTATTTATTATTTTATTTTATTTGGTTTACTTTTACCCCGCCCTTCTCACCCCGAAGGGGACTCAGGGCGGCTTAAACATCCAAAACACAATTCGATGCCCGTAACATACAACAGCAATAAAACAGAATAACGCAAATTAGCAAACAACAACAATACATTACATCTATACCCGCTAAAACCAATAAAACCAATAAAATTTCATACAAACCGATACAAACCAATTACTCCTTATTGCCGGTCAATGTTCGCTATCTCATAGTTCAGAGTTTCCTTCCACATTTATCAGTCCTGCCGGTCCTATTTGTCTGGTTGTCCTTCCTAGTTAGCAGATTGCCCGAAGGCCTGGTCCCACAACCACGTCTTTACCTTCCTCCTGAAGGACAGGAGTGATGTCGATGCCCTGATATCCACTGGGAGTGAGTTCCACAGGTGAGGGGCCACCACTGAGAAGGCCCTGCTCCTTGTCCCCACCAGCCTCACTTGGGAAAGCGGTGGAGTCGAGAGCAGGGCCCCCTCAGATGATCTTAAATTCCGTGGTGGGACGTAGAGGGAGATACGTTCAGACAGATACGCTGGACCGGAACCGTACAGGGTTTTGTAAGTCAAAACCAGCACCTTGAATTGGGCTCGGAACTGAACCGGCAGCCAGTGGAGCTGACACAGCAGAGGGGTGGTGTGCTCTCTGTATGTCGCCCCGGTGAGCAGCCTGGCTGCCGCTCGCTGGACCAGTTGAAGTTTCCGAACCGTCTTCAAGGGCAACCCCACGTAGAGTGCGTTGCAGTAGTCTATTCGGGATGTAAAAAGATTGTAATATAATATGTATATATATATAGGCATGGTTAGGTTCGGTTGGAATCTTCGTAATTCGGAATAAATTTGGAAAGATTTGCTTTTTGAAGCGATTTCGAAGTTTTTAAGGAAACCGGAAGTCCCTTTGCCCTTCCGAAGCCTTTTCCGCCATTTCTCATATGAAGCAGTAAGTGAGTTGGAAATGATTCAGCATTTCCCTGCTTCTGGTCCCTGGCCTTGGCTCAATCCTGGGAAGCCTTTTTAACTTGACTGGAATTAATTTCTGGGGAAAACCTTTACGTTTACTTATTACTAATTACTATTAGTAATAGTACTTAGTAACAGTAATATATTGTAATATAATATATTACATGTAATATTACTAATAATATTTCAGTATAGTGGTATAGTACAATATAGTAATATTTAATACTAATATTGTGCTATGCTAATAATATAATATATTGTATGTGTACATATAACTTGTAGGAGCCCCCAGTGGCGCAGTGGGTTAAATCACTGAGCTGCTGAGCTTGTTGATCGAAAGGTCGCAGGTTTAAGCTTCCGCTGTCAGCCCTAGCTTCTGCCAACCTAGCAGTTCGAAAACATGCAAATGTGAGTAGATCAATAGGTACCGCTCCGGCGGGAAGGTAACGGCGCTCCATGCAGTCATGCCGGCCACATGACCTTGGAGGTGTCTACGGACAACGCTGGCTCTTCGGCTTAGAAATGGAGATGAGCACCACACCCCAGAGTCAGACATGACTGGACTTAATGTTAGGGGACTACCTTTACCTTTACCTATAACTTGTAAGCCACTCTGAGTCACCTTTTGGGTGAGAAGGGTAGCATATAAATGTTGCAAACAAATAAATAAATAAATAAAATGCAGTTCAAGGCAGATAATATGGATTATATACTTTGATAATCTAGATTATATGGCAGTGTAGAAGAGGTCTTAGTTGCATCTTTCCATTTGCGCCACATGTTCAGGTGTATGCACACATGTCTTTTATCTGTTTGAGGTTGCCACCAAATTTTATCATTTCAGAAATGGGAAGAAAAAAATTAAAAACAAAACCTCAGCTCTGTTGAATTCATTGCCCTTTTGATTTAATCCTTGCTTCCTATGTATCCGTTGCTTACGGTTCTTGCAGGTATTATAACTGAATGTGTATTTTGAGATTTAAGAGGACTCCCCCCTCCCAAAAGTTTATAATCTCTTTGGTAGGAACTAATTGAAGCATTGGAGAAGCTCCACCCCCCCTTCTAGAGTTAATTAATTTTTTCATGGCTTAGTGTAATGCAATTCTTATTGACCATAGCCTTTAATTAACTGGCATGTTTGAGGTTTCAGAATGAAACTGATTACCTATGAACATCACTTAGCTGTTCCACAGTGTGCAATGCCAGGTATCCAGCACATTTGACACAACTTTGACCCATATCTTGAGACTTTCTCATCCCACAAATGAACCAGTTGTCCCACAATATCATGGGATATACGCAGTCTCATCTGCACAGCAGAATAGATGAGCTGGAATCACCAACCTTTCCTCTGACACACAATCTACAGAATTCACCAGAAGTTTTACAATTTATATTTAAACAACAACTTTTAAGCAACTAATTTTTTTGTAAAGGTATGTAATTTGTAGGGCTGGGTAACCACGGAAAAAATTGTTTCTAAACTCGATTCGTTTTTAGGGGGTTTTTGCGTTTCGGTTTTTAAAAGAATTCCGAAATCTTTCTTTAAAAAAGTTCGAAATATACGAAATTTCGTAAAATTACGAATCGATTCGTTAATGGCGGACACGATTGCGCAATATGCTAAAAAAAACCTCCAAATGGGACAGGGGGAACTTCTGAAGCTTCCCTCTCCCTCTGTTGTTGACTGTTGGTGTGATAATTTATTTTTTATCACTGATAAAACAAACAAAAACTATAAAACTTGTACCAGACATACGGAAATAATTACGAAACAATTACGAAGCAATTACGAAACAATACGAAATAAATTAAAAAATTGTTTCGATTTTTAATTAATCCTCAAACTATTCCTGCATGGCTCAATATCGGATCGTAAGCTAATTTAAATACGAATTAATAATGAATTACGAAATTAACGAACGAAACCGCCCAGCCCTAGTAATTTGTGATAACACAATTTCTTGGTTGAGATTTTATTACCATTGCATTTCTCTCTCGGTACATTGAAATGTTCATTATTTTCACAGACAGCAATAGAACATAGAACAATATCATGCTGTGCCATTATAGGAAGACAAGTATATGCAAGTTGTGGGTTTGTAAATATAATTCTGTATCCAAGTGTAAAACAAGCAATATTATGCAGCCTTACAACATGAGCCTCTCAATATTGATCTGTAAATAAGTAATATTGGGATAGATGCTAGATGACAGGCTTGGAGGGTAACCACTCTGTATGCACTGCATCATGTTTCTCCTCTCTGGCAACTGCCAACTCCATGGGGAAGTTTCTGTAGCAATCCCATGGCCCTGTGGACTGTCTCTTTCCCCTTTTTGTATTTTGCTACACACACACACACAGACAGACACACACACAAAGAAACAAAGTACTGGAGAGATAAGAGGTATTCACTGTTCACCAGTAACCTCCTTTTCTTTCTCCCATTGTAGTTTCGGCTCGACAGCTATAGCATGGGATGGGTTGGGTAGAGTGAAAGAGACTACATACAAACTTCTTATGATCTGTTCAGAAAAGGGCATACACACACAGTTGTCATGATCAGACTCAAGCACCAGAATTCAATAAGACTTTCCCCAGGGATGTGTCCATATGATTACAGTCTGGTTACATCCCGTTTAGACTACTGCAACACTCTCTACGTGCGGTTGCCTTTGAAGACAGCTCGGAAGCTCCAACTAGTCCAACGCTTGGCAGCCATGATTTTAACAGGAGCGGAGCGCAGGGAGCATACAACCCCCCTGTTGCGCCAACTCCACTGGCTACCGATCTGCTACCGGGCCCAATTCAAAGTGCTGGCGTTGGCCTTTAAAGCCCTAAACGGTTCCGGCCCAAGCTACCTATCCGACCGCATCTCTGCCTATGAACCCACCAGGACTTTGAGATCTTCCGGGGAGACCCTGCTCTCGATCCCGCCTGCTTCTCAAGCACGGCTGGCGGGGACGAGAGATAGGGCCTTCTCGGTGGTGGCTCCTCGGCTGTGGAACGCCCTTCCTACGGACATTAGACTAGCACCATCTAAAATGGTATTCCGCAAAAAAGTGAAGACCTGGCTGTTTGAGCAGGCGTTCGAATAATTAGTGCAATGATTGGTTAATGAACACTGGAATGGAACAATGGATGACGAATCTAGAACATGTTTTTGATGACGAGACGACAGTGAATGGGTATTGTAGTAACTGTTTATTAATTGTGTAATGTGTTAGGTTGTTAACTGTTTCTATACTGTAGCACTGAATTTTTGCTGTTCGTATTTGTTGTGAACCGCTGTGAGTCGCCTTCGGGCTGAGAACAGCGGTATATAAGTAAGGTAAATAAATAAATAAATAAATAACCAAAACATGTTTTGGATTCAGGCAAATCCATAATTCATGAATCAGCATGGTGTAGAGAGCCAGAATAGTGTATTGGTTTGAACAATGGGGGTTCAGATCTCTCTTCAGCTATGGAAACCCACTGTATGACCTTAGGCAAGCCACATTTACTCTGTCTTATCACATGAGGCTTGGGCTCTGTCTTAGGATGCTTCCAGTATGGAACCCGTCAGAGTCCATCACTTGACTCAGGGCTACTTCTGGTGGGGCTCTGTCCCAGCTCCGTCCTAGAAGTGTCCTAGGTTGTGTTGTCATGGGTACCCATGTTCTTATTAGATAGGCCGGTGCAAGAGTAGCGGAAACTGGGCAGTGATGGTTTTCCCCTGTGGGATGGGGAAGTGGGCGATGCAAGCAATGTGGGGCACAAGGAGATGGATCCCCTTGCTGCTCATCAGATTTTTTCTGCTGCCCCACAGATGCCCCCGCTGTTCCTGACTTGAGGACCTCAGTATGATGAGGTCCTAGTGTTGCACTCCAGAACAGGAATAACCCTCTGACTTTAAAACACCACATGTTGAGTAGGGAAAACAATTCTTTTATTGAAGATAAGTAAAAGCAGCAAAGTAAAAAAAAAGCACTTTTATTTATTTATTTATTTATATCATTTTTACTCCGCCCATGTCAGCCCAAAGACGACTCAGGGTGGCGACCAATAGGCACAATTCGATGCCACATATAAAATACATACATCAATAAAAATAAAACATCACATTACATTATATCTAAAAACATCAAGCCAGTGAACAATAAAAAAACTAGGTTGTTATATTCAGTCCTCATCCATTCTGTTAAACCCCTGTGCCGGCAGGACTAAAGACCGACAGGTCGCAGGTTTGAATCTGGGGAGAGCACGGATGAGCTCCCTCTATCAGCTCCAGCTCCTCATGTGGGGACTTGAGAGAAGCCTCCCACGAGGATGATAAAACATCATATCATCCGGGCGTCCCCTGGGCAACGTCCTTGCAGACGGCCAATTCTCTCACACCAGAAGCAACTTGCAGTTTCTCAGGTAGCTCCTGACACGACCAAAAAAAATCCATTCCGTTGTCTTAACCGTTCCTAGGTCATTTTCCAATTCAAGGTTTATATGATTAAGCTGAGGCTCCAAAAGCTTTCGGGTTTTTTTTTTCAAAAGCTTAGGAGGGAGGGGGCCGATCTGATATCCCTGGGCAGGGAGTTCCACAGCCAAGGGGCCACCACAGAGATAGATAAATCCAATTAGGTAAAAGGATAAGCAGGGACAAATTAGTCCAAGGTAGAGTTCAGCAATGTCCAAAAGCAAAGTCCACAAGTCTCTAACAAAATCCAAAGAACCAGGAAACGTTGTTCCAAGGCATGAGCAGATAATCACAAGAGACAAAAAACCAAACAGGAAACAAGAAATCTTTAAGCTGAATCTTCCAAGCAAGGCTTCTATGAAATGAGGACAAGAACTTAGCAGGATTCTAAATGATGCTTCATCTGGTAATATTTTCCATGCTTGGAACTTTTAAACCTTTCCAAGCACTCAGAATCTAGTTTTGCTTTCCTTTAGCGGCCCTTATCTTTCTCTGTTGAAGCCTGACAGAACGCCAAAGGCCTTGCTCGGCCTGTCTGTTTTGACTAATTTCCGCCCGCCTATACGCTCATTAGTTTTTGCAGGTGCTGAGTTGTTTTCAAGCCCCAAATCCTGGGAACTCGCTGGGAGCAATTCGATAGGCTTGGGCGGTTTCGTTCGTTAATTTCGTAATTCGTTATTAATTCGTATTTAAATTAGCTTACGGTCCAATATTGAGCCATGCAGGAATAGTGTGAGGAGTAAATTAGATTCGAAACAATTTTTTCAATGTATTTCATAATTATTTTGTAATTATTTCGTAATTATTTTATAATTATTTTGTAATTATTTTGTAATTATTTCGTAATTATTTTGACATGTCTGGTGCAAGTTTTATAGTTGTTGTTTGTTTTATCACACCAACAGTCAACAACAGAGGGAGAGGGAAGCTTCAGAAGTTCCCCCTTTCCCATTTGGAGGTTTTTTTAGCATATTGCGCAATCGCGTCCGCCATTAACGAATCGATTCGTAATTATACGAAATTTCGTATATTTTGAAATTTTTAAAAGGAAAATTTCGGAATTATTTAAAAAAACGAAACGCAAGGGCCCCCTAAAAACAAAACGAGTTTAGAACCAAATTTTTCCGTGGTTACCCAAGCCTAATATTCCCATACCCTGTAGGAACATTCTCATGGGAAACTACACTTTGGGCAGGTGTCTCTCTGTCATTCTCTGCATCAATATCACTGACCAAACCATTGCCATCTTGAACCTCATTTACATCATTTCCTACATCCAAAGCACCTTGATCCTGAAACACAATCACAGGCTGAACTCCAACACTTACTTCAGTAAGGATATTAAAACCTTTTAGTGGGATTTGTACAGTTCAATTAAATGGCGTCCACAGCCAGATAAGTGGATGCCGAATTGCCATCTTATCTTCCCATCTCTCAGTTCCAGCAGTAACAGGAAGCCATAGGTCCCTCATGCTACAAGAAGCAAGATGAAGAAAACAGCAGTATAGCTTTTTGTCCTTCAGGGGATTGTTTCTCCATTTCCTTCTTTTACATGTGTAAACCACTAATGTGAGGTTAAAAAACATAGCTTTCTTGCTGCTTTCCTGTATACTTGGTGAAAATGATGTCATGATATTGAGGATAGCACCTCATTTGCCTCCAATCACGTGATATTACTCCCAAAGGAGTCATTAAATTCTGAAGGCAAGCGGTGGAACTGTTACAACGTCAATGGAGTGTCTTGCATATTTCAATTGAGATGATAACAGCCCCTTAGGAGTCATTATGTCGTCAGTGCAAGTGCCAGAGTGGTTGAGATGTCAATGAGAGTGCTATTTTAATGTCACTGTGGATTGGTCTTGCAAAACTCCACAAGCCTGATGAAAATAGAGGAAATCCATTCCCTAGGTACTCCTTTAGAACAATGAGTTGTATTATTGAACTAAATCCTCAAAGGCTTTGTTTCCCTTTTGGCCCAGACATGCTGTTTCTAAGGCATGATGACTTCTTGCTAAGAAGCCTCTAGGCATGAAGATTACAGGTAGCTTTAATTCTCATAGATTTTGCTTTTTGCAAAACTCAAAGAAATGTAGGAATTGATGCTCAGGAAGAAGAATACCGGTTCATTGTTTAAGGTATATTGTGAAATTATGTATGCTATAGAACAGGGGTCCTCAAACTTTTTAAACAGAGGGCCAGGTCACAGTCCTTCAAACTGTTGGAGGGCCAGATTTTAATTTGAAAAAATAAATGAATGAATTCCTATGCACACTGCACATATTTATTTGTAGTGCAAAAAACACTTAAGACAATACAATAATTAAGATAAAGAACAATTTTAACAAATATAAACTTATTAGTATTTCAATGGGAAGTGTGGGCCTGGTTTTGGCTGATGAGATAGGATTGTTGTTGTTGTTGTTGTTGTTGTTGTTGTTGTTGTGTGCTTTCAAGTCGATCCAGACTTAGTTTGGCCCTGAGCGAGGGCCAGGTAAATCACCTTGAAGGGCATCTGGCCCTTGGGCCTTAGTTTGAGGACCCCTGCTATAGAATATGGTCTATTTCTAATATGCAAAGTCTGCTACCGAGCACAATTCAATGTGCTGGATTTAGCCTATAAAGCCCTAAAGGGTTCTGGCCCTGCTTATCTGTCCTAACGTATCTCGCCTTATGAAAGGGAAAACGAAATGCAAAGATATAGAATGGGGGGTGCCTGGCTCGAGAGCAGTACGTGTGAAAAAGATCTTGGAGTCCTCGTGGACAACAAGTTAAACATGAGCCAACAATGTGATGTGGCGGCAAAAAAAGCCAATGGGATTTTGGCCTGCATCAAGAGGAGCATAGTGTCTAGATCTAGAGAAGTCATGCTACCCCTCTATTCTGCTTTGGTTAGACCACACCTGGAATATTGTGTCCAATTCTGGGCACCACAATTCAAGAGAGATATTGACAAGCTGGAATGTGTCCAGAGGAGGGCGACAAAGGGTCTGGAGAACAAGCCCTATGAAGAGCGGCTTAAGGAGCTGGGCATGTTTAGCCTGAAGAAGAGAAGGCTGAGAGGAGATATGATAGCCATGTATAAATATGTGAGAGGAAGCCACAGGGAGGAGGGAGCAAGCTTGTTTTCTGCTTCCGTGGAGACTAGGACACAGAACAATGGCTTCAAACTACAAGAGAGGAGATTCCATCTGAACATGAGGAAGAACTTCCTGACTGTGAGAGCCGTTCAGCAGTGGAACTCTCTGCCCCTGAGTGTGGTGGAGGCTCCTTCTTTGGAAGCTTTTAAACAGAGGCTGGATGGCCATCTGTCAGGGGTGATTTGAATGCAATATTCCTGCTTCTTGGCAGGGGGTTGGACTGGATGGCCCATGAGGTCTCTTCCA
>NW_026847993.1:18173942-18262157 GCF_025583915.1 Anolis sagrei ordinatus | reverse complement strand
CTAGGAATTGTATTTTGTCTGTCTGTCTGTTTGTTTGTTTGTTAAAAAATGCAATGCAACTGTTCGGTCTGCTTCTGACATGATAAATAAATAAATCTAGGAATTTAAGATCTTCTGGGGAGGCCCTGCTCTCGGTCCCGCCTTCTTCAGAGGTTCAGTTGGTGGGGACGAGAGACAGGGACTATTGCAATGCACTCTTAATGGGGCTACCCCTGAATACGGCCTGGAAATTATAACTTGTCCAATGGTCGGCAGCCAGATTAATAACTGAGGCAACTTACAGGGAGCGGTCAACCCCCCTGTTCAAGGAGCTCCATTGGCTGCTGTTCATTTTTCGGTCCCAATTCAAGGTACAGGTTCTTACCTATAAAGTCCTAAACTGTTTGGGACCCGCCTACCTTCGTGACCACATCTCTCTCCATGAACCAGCCCGAATTCTTCGATCTTCAGGAGAAGCCCTCCTTTCTCCCTTGCCAGTTTCTCAGGCTCACCATGTGATTACAAGGGTGAGAGCCTTCTCCTCTGTGGCCCCCCGACTCTGGAACTGATTGCCCTGAGAGATTAGGAAAGCCCCTACTTTAGAAACCTTTAAAAATAATCTTAAAACCTGGCTCTGCTGTTGCGCTTTTGGAAAGTAGTCACATAATCTTGTGCTATTGCTCCCACAACGTTCTTGTCCTAGGAGTACACCCCCCTTGTACGAACGTCTGTTCATTTCCCTCTCTCTATATGAGTTCTCCCTTACAAATAGTTATGCTCCTTTATCTCACCCTGAGTTTTTAAATCATTTTATGTACATGCGGCCCGCTCACTGTCATTATGTTTGGTTTACTGCTTTTCTTCTTCTTTTCTTTCTGTTTTGTGTATATTGTTTATATGCTTATATGTTTTATATTTTAATGCCATGTTGTTTATTTTATTGCAATTTGTACCTTATTTTATTGTAATCTGTTGTTTGAGCTTGGCCTCATGTAAGCCATGCCGAGTCCCCGTTGGGGAAGATGGCGTTGTTGTTGTTCATTCTTTCAGTCGTCTCCAACTCTTCGTGACCTCATGGACCAGCCCACGCCAGAGCTCCCTGTCGGCCGTCACCACCCCCAGTTCCTTCAAGGTCAGTCCAGTCACTTCAAGGATGCCATCCATCCATCTTGCCCTTGGTCAGCCCCTTTTCCTTTTACCTTCCACTTTCGTGGCGGGGTATAAATAAAGTTGATTATTATTATTATTATTACAGGGCCTTCTCAGCGGTGGCCCCTTGGCTGTGGAACACCCTTCCTAGGGACATTAGCTCACCCCCCACCCTCTTAACATTTCGTAAAAAAGTCAAAACCTGGCTTTTTGAGCAGGCTTTCTCAAATGCAGTGTAGCAGACAAACCCTGATCTCAGAACGACTGGACAATGCGATTGGATAATGATTTTGGTAATGAGATGCAGAGGATTTATGTTTTTTATCGGTTTTATTATTTAGTGAATTTTATTTATGTTAAATGTTTTAACAGTTTTTATATTATTGTGGGCATCAAATTGTGCTCTTTTGTAAACCTCCTTGGGTTGTCCTCGGGCTGAGAATAGCAGTATAGAAATATAGTAAATAAATAAATAAATAAATGGTCTCATATTGCCTAGTTTGTTAAGATATTCATGTTTGTTGGTTATTGTTTGGTCTGATCATACCACACACCTCTTTTGTTTATACCATACATTTGTCTCATTTAGATATGCCATAGATTTGTCTCATTTAGCTTTGCTCTGTGATATCCATTCTGTTTACTTATTTAGGAAAGTGGTTATCAACTTTCAGTCATCCCAGTATTTTGGCCTTCAATTCTCACAATCATGTACCATTATCTATAATGGGTGGAGAATTAAACCAAAAGCATTTGAGGGACCAGAGGTTGGGAATCATTCTCCTAGAATGTATCTGGTGCAAAATAAAATGCAACATAGGGCCTCCATTAAGTAGGTGGTGCAGATATGAATAAAAGAAAATGGCTTTTTAGAGGCATAATGGCAGAATTGAGAGCAATATTCAAAAAAAGTATCACACAATGTATTAGTCCTTGAGCATGGCTGCCAATACATGTGAAATGTCACATTCATGACTGTTAAGACTGTGATCTTTTGGAGAGTAGATATGGTAGCTTTGTACACAGAGTAAAAGTTTTCAGCAGAGTTGAACCATTGCTAATAAGGTAAGAAACTATGGTCTCTCTCTCTCTCTCTCTCTCCATCTCTCTCTCTCTCTCTCTAACAGATATGGAGCCTGGTCTCGGCGGTGGCCGGGAGAGCATTTGCACAATTAAAACTTGTGCACCAGTTGCGCCCATACCTTGGGAAGTCTGATCTGGCCACAGTGGTCCACGCTCTTGTTACACCTCAAATAGATTACTGCAACGCACTCTACGTGGGGTTGCCCTTGAAGACTGTTTGGAAACTTCAACTGGTCCAGCGAGCGGCAGCCAGATTACTTTTGCTTTACTTGGGATACAGTTGGTAGTAGTACAACTCTGGCCCAGCTTACTTGTCCGAACATATCTCCCTTTATGTCCCACCTTGAAGTTTAAAATGTTCTGGGGAAGCCCTGCTCTTGGCGCAAACATGCTTGGTGGGGATGAGGGACAGGGCCCTCTAGGTGGTGGCCCCCCACCTATGGAACTCACTCCCCAGCGAAATCAGGTCAACAACATCCCTCCTTACCTTCAGGAGGAAATTGAAACATGTGGTTATGGGACCAGGCCTTTGGGTAGCTGGCAGATAATTTAGAATGGTAATGATGATAATGTTATGGAAAATGGGCTATGGACATGCTTCTGATTGTGTTGTGCTCGCTGAATTTGTTTCTACATAAGGCTAGACAGCCAGTATTATTGCACTTTTTATTTATGTACTTTTTTATTTTAAAACTAATTTTAAAATTAATTTACTGTGTTCTTATATGTAATTTCTGTATGTATTATTTATATGTAATGGCACTGAATTGTGCTGGATGTAAGCCACCCTAAGTCCCCCCCCCCCGGGGGGGTTTGAGAACGGCAGGGTACAGATGTTTGAAATAAATAAATAAATAAATAGTAGTAGCAGCATATCTTTATAAGGAAGTACATCACCCATTATATTTCTTAATACATTTTTTTTCTCCCAAGGATTCTAAGCATTCTGAAATCCTTCTGAAATAGTGTTGTTTTCTCTCAGTTTAGCCTTTGTAGGAGCCACGGTGGAGCAATGGGRTAAGCCCTTGTGCCAGATGAACTGCTGACCTGAAAGATGGCAGTTTGAATCTTCAAAATGGAGTGAGCTGTAAGCTCCAMCTGTAAGCTCCAGCTTCCCTTGTGGTGACATGAGATAAGCCTCCCACAGGATGGTAACACATCCAGACGTCCTCTAGGCAACGTCCTTGCAGACAGCCAATTCTATCACACTAGAAGCGACTTATAGTTTCTCAAATCACTTCTGACCCAATTAAAAGAAGTTTAGCCTTTAGTTAAGAGTCAAAATGAGAAAGTGATTCTTCTTGCCCACTTGCACAGAAAAAAAACAAAACTATAATAAGGATCCAAATTTAGGCTTTGCAAGAGCAAAACATAGATTTCCTTTAGAGAGGATAGAAAAGTTCCAGATGCCCTCCAATCAGCAAGACACAACATGAGGTTGCCTTAATGACTTTCCTCCTGCACCCTGTTGTGAATATGTACAACACCAGAGGACATCTGGCATCATTGATCCTTCTGTGTGAACTTCCAGGCTTTTATTTGTTTTGTCACATTCTTTTACTATAAAGTAACTGTGTGTGAGAGAGAAAGAGAGACTTCCAAATGCAAAACTGCAGGTGCAGTAACATCATTTGAAAATGGAAAAGACACAAATAGTTTTACTTCTGATCTCATTTGTTAAATTAAGATGATAGCCTTTCACCACCTCCTTTAACATCTACCTTCTGAACAGAGAAGCTCAGAAGTCGCTGGAGACTAATTTAGGAATGGCTGCTGACACTGGCCCTTGAAGAAGTACTCTGTAGCTTTATAGAAAACATATCTTGCTCTTCTGTGAACAGAAAACAAAGTATGACATTTTAAGGGGTTTTCTACTCATGGTACAAAATAATTCCTGTTAAATGAAACCAAGGGATAATGTTGAAATGGATTAGCAAAATGAAAGAGGAGTCCTTATAGCCTCATGATAAACATCATAAATAGAGCATGGGATCATTAGCCCTCCCATCCATATATATATGTGCTTGACGGGGTTACACTCCTCCTGAAGGCGCAGGTTCGCAGACTGGGAGTGATCCTGGACTCATCGCTGAGCCTGGAGCCTCAGGTTTCAGCGATGGTCAGGGGAGCTTTTGCACAATTAAAACTTGTGCGCCAGCTGCGCCTGTACCTTGGGAAGTCTGACTTGGCCACGGTGGTCCACGCTTTAATTACATCCCGTTTAGATTACTGCAACGCTCTCTACGTGGGGTTGCCTCTGAAGACTGCCCAGAAGCTTCAATTAGTCCAACGTGCGGCAGCCAGACTACTAACGGGAGCGGGGTACAGAGAGCATACTACTCCTCTGTTGCGACAGCTCCACTGGCTGCCAGTCAGCTTCCGAGCACAATTCAAAGTGCTGGTCTTAACCTATAAAGCCCTAAACAATTCCGGCCCAAGTTACCTGTCCGAACGTATCCTCCCCTATGAGCCATCAAGATTGCTAAGATCATGTGGAGGGGCCCTGCTCTCAATCCCACTGGTCTCACAGGCGTGGCAGGTGGGGACGAGAGACAGGGCCTTCTTGGTGGTGGCCCCTCGACTCTGGAACTCCCTTCCACTGGAGGTCTGCCCCTTCTATCTTAACCTTCAGGAAACAGGTGAAAACTTGGCTTTGGGGATTGGCATTCGATGAATGAGCCATTTTCCTGTGATATGGATGGATGACGATGAATAATGATTTTTGATGACGACTGACCACTGTAATCATATGACTGTTTTTGCTATTTTAATGTTTTAGTGTGATTTAGAATATGATGTTTTAATGACTGTCTGTAATATTGATGTTGGAAACCGGCCTGAGTCCCTCGAACGGAGGTGAGAAGACCGGTATACAAAACCACTAAATAAATAAATAAATAAATAAATAAATAAATAAAATATATAAAAATGATCTGTGCATAATGAGTACCTTATAAACAAAAGAACCAATGAATGAAATCACACCAAGTTTGGCAACAAAATGTCTCACAACACAAGGAGTGACCATCACTCAAAAATTATGATTTTGTCATTTGGGAGTTGTAGTTGTTTGGATTTATAGTTCACCCACAATCAGAGAGCATTCTGAACTCCATCAACGATGGAATTGAACCAAACTTAGCACACAGAACTCCTATGACCAACAGCAAATACTGGAAGGGTTTGGTGGACTTTGACCTTGAATTTTGGAGTTGTCGTTCAGCTCCATCCAGAGAGCACTGTGGACTCAAACAATGACAGATCTGGACTAAATTGGCACAAATATTCCATATGCCCAAACAAGAACACAGATGGAGTTTGGGGGAAATAGACCTTGGCATTTGGGAGTTGTAGTCACTGGGATTCACAGTTCACCTACAATCAAAGAGCATTCTGAACCCCACGAATGACAGAATTGGGGCAAACTTCCCACACAGAATCCCCATGACCGACAGAAAATACTTAAGGCCATCCAATCCAACTCCATCAGGGCAAGAAAACGTAATCAAAGTCCTCCCGACAAAGAGCCATCCAGCCTTAGATATAGATAGATAGATAGATAGATAGATAGATAGATAGATAGTAGGCCTGTGCGGTTTCGTTCGTTAATTCGTTAATTCGTTAAACATTCGTTAATTTTTGCATATACGAAACGATAACAAAACATATTTTCAAACCCGGAAGGGTTTTTAAATATCGAAACGGCAGCCCCCACAGTTTTAAGGAGCTTTCGCCCGTTTCGTAAATGGGGCGGGCGGGGCGAGGGGGCGGCGCGAGCGCGCACCCAGTGAGCCAAGCCCCGCCCCTGCCTGTTGGGCGCGAAGCTTCGTTATTTCTGAGGATGCCTGCCATACATGCAGGCAAAACGTCAGGAGAGAATGCTTCCTTCCTTCCCCTTCCCCCTTTCTCTCCCTCCCTCCTTCCCTCCCTTCCTTTCCTTCTTCCTTCCTTCCTTCCTTCCTTCCCTTGCCCCAGATGCCGGCCCGGGGAAGCCAGCGTTGCCTGGCCACGCCCACCCGGCGCCGCCTCCGCTTGTTCTCCTGGCACAGCTGGGAGGGGAACAGGAGGTGCTTCATGGCCGCAGATCTTCTTCTGCTGTGCTCTCTTGTTCTCCGTGGCCACGGGACGCCACCTGCTTCCCTCCCAGCCGTGCCAGGAGAACAAGCGGAGGCAGCGCCTGGCCCGGTGTACCACGGAGAGAAAGAAGAAGGAAGGAAAGGAAGGGAGGGAAGGAGGGAGGGGAAAGGAGAAGAAAGGGAAGGAAGGAAGGGGAAGGGAAGAGAAAGGGGCCAGGGGAAGGAAAGAAGGAAAGAGGGGGAAGCCTGGTCCGGCAAAGTTTGGTCCAGATCCAACATTGTTTGAGTCCACAGTGATCTCTGGATGTAGGTAAACTACAACTCCAAAACCAAAGGACACTGCCCACCAAACCCTTCCAGTATTTTCTGTTAGTCAGGGAACTGTGTGCCAAGTTTGGTTCAATTCCATCGTTGGTGGGGTTCAGAATGCTCTTTGATTGTAGGTGAACTATAAATCCCAGCAACTACAACTCCCAAATGACAGGTCTATTTTCCCCAAACTCCCCCTGTGTTCGTTAATATTTACGAAATGTTCGTAAATAACCTAAAACTTTTTTTTTGTGGTAATTTTTTGTAATTATTGTTTAAATATCGAAACAAAAAAACACCCCATTTAAAAGATTTTTAGAAACAATTTTTTTATTTCATAAATACAGATAGATAGATATGATTCACACACACAGATATAGTATCATAGATTTGAAAGGGACCCTTAAAGAAGGACAATGATATGTTGCATGTTCCAGGGTGGGCAAACCAGACAATCTCCACATCAACACTGACAAAGAAACAGCAAGAAATACTGTTTACCCACAAGCATAAAGAAACTACATATATTAAAAACCAACACTTTCTCATTGCTTTATTTTCCAGATCCACAGACTGGGCCACAGTAACACATGGCAGGGGACAGCTAGTTCTTTTATGTTATGCAGCAGATACTCAGAAAGCTTACATGTCTGAATGTATCTCCTGCTATGAACCATTGTGAACTCTAGGATCGATGGGAGAGGCCCTGCTCTTGGTCCCACCATACTCGCATACTCATACAGTGGTGGAGTCAACAGACAGGGCCTTCTCAGTTGTGGCCCCTTGCCTGTGCAATCTAATGTCCAGTGACATTAGATTGGCCCCTCCCTCTTGTTCTTTAGAATGAAACTTAAAACCTGGTTATGGGACCTAGCATTCAAACGGTAGAGGCAGCAAATTAGAATGAGACCCAATTTGTGTGAATGACAAGGGACTGACCTGGACTATGATTTCAAACCTGCATAATTTAAACAATATTTTAGTAATTTAAAGCACTAACAAATTGTTTTAATTGCTTTTATCATTTATTACTATTGTTGGCATTGAAAGAATGCCTGTTGTGAAGCCACCCTGAATCCCCCTCCGGAGGTGAGAAGGACAGGATACTAATATGTGAAATAAATAAAACAAATATTTTTTTCTTTTAATTATTTCATCATCACATTCCTGGAAAAAACACTCCACAAAAATCAAAAGGCATCTTTGGATTATAAGAAGTTTTTTTTTTCTATGACAAAACTCACATTTGATTTTTCCAATATACCGTACAGACTTGAGTATAAGACAACCTAAACATAAGCCGAGGCACCTAATTTTAGTACAAAAAACTGAGAAAACTTATTGACTCGAATATAAGCCAAGGGTGGGAAATGCAGCAGCTACAGGTAAATTTCAAAATAAAAATAGATACCAATTACATTACATAAATTGAGGCATCAGTAGGTTCAATGTTTTTGAATATTTATCATATTTCAAAGAAAAACAGTAAACTAGCTCTGTAAGTAGAAAAGTAAGGGTCAACAAAAACAATATGGTATCTAACAATAACATAATAATAATAATAATAATAATAATAATAATAATAAAAAAAATAATAATCATTATTACAATAATTTATTTCTATACCACTCTATCTCCCCGGGGGGACTCAGGTTGGTTTCCAAACAACAACATCAAAACATACAGAGTCACAGCAACAGCAACATAAGCATGGAATTATCCAACAACACATAAATCTTGAAAGAAAAAATCCTGCTGCTCTTAATGTCTATTTGTTAGGGCATGGAAAAGCAATGGATTAGAACAATTAAAAGGCTGGGTCAAGACTGATACAAATTGAAATAAGATGGGACCAGCACTCGGGTACAGTACTGAAATAGGTAAAATGACAAAAGCGGGGACAAAGCTATTTCCAGGGGCCTGTTAAGAGAATGACCAGGGTAATAGAAAGGGGGCTAGGTCATGTCCGGCAGTGTCTGGGCTGAGCTAGCACTGGTCACTCTTGAAGATTTGCTGAAACCACCAAATCTTCAAACTCTTGTGAAAAGAGGGGAGAGATGGGGCTTGTCTTATTTTCTTGGAAGGACATTCCAGAGGCGGGGGGCCACCACCGAGAAGGCCTCTCTTATCTCCACTAACTGTGCTTGTGACAGAGGTGGGAGCGAGAAGAGGGCCTCCCCAGAGGATCTTAATAGTTCATGCCAGTTCATAGATGGAGATGCGATCACAACAATAGGTGGGCTCCGAACCGTTTAGGGCTTTATAGGTCATGACCTGCACCTTGCATTATTATTATTATTATTATTATTATTATTATTATTATTATTATTTTAAAACTTCATTTGTATCCTGCCTAATCTCCTCATGGGGACTCAGGGCGGCTTTACATCCCTTATATGCATAACATGTTTTATGTTGTTATTGAGACAGTTAGACCATACAATTCTGGGAGTATGAATACTAGGCTTGTTTGATCAAGAAAAAAAATGGTTCTAAACTCGCTTCGTTTCCAGGGGGCGCCAGCGTTTCGAATTTCAGAGGACTTCCGAAATTTAAGATTTCAAAATTTTGAAATTTCCAAAATTTCGTTAATTACGAATCGATTCGTTAATGGTGGACGCGATTGCGCAATGCGCAAAAAACACCTCCAAACGGGGGGGAACTTCTGAAGCATCCCTCTCCCTCTGTTGTTGACTGTTGGTGATAAAACTTACAACTAACAGAAACCAAATTAAAATAAATTCAGGATGAAATTAAATTACATTAAGTTAGTAAAAATACAAATTAAAATCACTTAAAATTAATTAAATAATAAAATAATTAAATAATAAAATAAATAATAAAATAATAACATAAAATAATAAAATAAGTAATAAGATAATAAAATAAAAGATAATAAAACACATAAGTTAATAATAAAATGCTATTAAAATATAGAAATTAAATAAAATAAAGTAATAAATGAATAAAAATTAATAAAAATTGCACTTTGAAATTAACTATTAAGTTATTAAATTATTGCCAAATTATCTGGCAAGTGTAGACTCAGAATCCTATTCAAAGCAGGGAAGCATAGATCCAGACTCAGTCTTAGTCTCACAAGGCAATGGGAAACTTCTGTAGAAATCTGTACCAAGTGTATATATTAATTATAATTCCTCTAGCATTAGTGCAAGTTAAGTAAGGACCGATTCCCCCTGGGAGGGGTGGGTGGGTGAAATCAAATACATTAAGTAAGTAACTATATAATTTCAAACCAATAAAAATTAGGTAATTAATTTATAAATTAAAAAACATTACATTAAATAAAATAAAAGTAATAAAATAAAATGTAGTAAAATACATACATTACATAAAAAATAAAATAAAATAAATAATACAGAAATTAAATACAATATAATAAACAACATAAATAAAAATAAATAATAATTGCACTTATAATCAAATTATTAAATTATTGCAAAATTTTCAGGAAAGTGTAGACTCATAGAATCCAGTTCAAAGCAGATGTGACTGCTGCCTGCTCAGTGACGGCCAGTACCCATTCCGCCCACCTCCAAGCCCTCCTTCCAAGCCATATAACTCAGAAAATAAAGCGGAAAATCCCACAATATGTGCTTTGAATTGGATTATATGGCAGTGTGGACTCAGATAACCCAGGACCTTTCCACACAGCCATATAACTCAGAATATAAAGCAGAAAATCCCACAATATGTGCTTTCAAATTGGATTATATGGCAGTGTGGACTCCTTCTTTCCCCTCTTCCTTCTCCAGGAGGAGGAGGAGGAGGAGGAGGAGGAGGAGGAGGAGGAGGAGGAGGAGGAGGAGGAGGAGGAGGAGGAGGAGGAGGAGGAAAGGCAACGCTGGCACCTTTTCTCTCCTTTCCTGTCTTAATAATTACGAAATAATTACGAAAATTTGGAAAAATTGTTTCAATTCTTAATTACTCCTCACACTATTCCTGCATGGCTCGATGGATCGTAAGGTAAGTTAAATACGAATTAATAACGACTTTAGAAACTAACGAACACGATCAAACAAGCCTAATGAATACCAAGAGAACTGTCTAGAATAGATAAGTACGCCTTTGTACACCAGTGTCAAAATGTGAAATTTTCTAACCATTTTAACTGGGTTCTGGCTTATGTCACAATGAATTTTGTGGGTGTTAAAAGTATGAAAAGATTTCTTGTTAGTTCAATTGCAGTAGCATGAAAAGGCTATTCCTCTGGAATTTCTCATTGCCTAACAAACACATTTTCCATGCATTGTACAGAAATTAAAAGCTCTTGCCATAGGCTCATAATCTCTCTCTCTCTCTCTCTCTCTCTCTCTCTCTCACACACACACACACACACACACACACACACACACATATATATATAATCACAAAGGAGGGGATAGAGAAGAAACAGCAAGGAAGCATGGGAACAGCTGTTTCTTTCCTGACTGATAGAAAGGGCCAGATTGATTTCCTCCACCCGCCACCTCTCCATATGGTTTACAGATGACAATTCAACTTTTGCTTGGATTTCCTCCAACCACAGCATGTGACCAAACAAATCTTTTCCCCTTACAATCATCAGCCAATGTATGTCAGCTATTTTATGTCCATAGTTATCCATAAATAACCCATGTTACTTATTTATCCTTGCTAGATGATGTTTATGTTGTTTATTAAAGATGGAGAAGACAATTGTTGGATTCACAGCTCTGAATGAAAACAACTCTTTCACAACTCTTGAGATTGACACTGAAACAGACCTCATCTTGCCTTGGAATCCATACCAACACAATTCAAGAAGGATGCTGACAAGTTAGAGCGTATCTAAAGAAAGACATGAATTTAAAATTCAATCTTAAAACTGTCTGGGTAGACCTCAAGTCTATCCCTGGTTTTCAGATTCAGGTACACACACCCAATGTGTTTCAGCTCCCTACTAGGCAATTTGGTCAGTTTAATATGGTCTATATAACCTGACCAGACTCCTGCCACCCACTTTCTCTCATGTGCTTATTGACACAGTTTCCAACTAGAAGGGCCTGACCCCAGGTTGGCCCACTATCCCCCATCCATGTTTCAGTGAAGCATCTCCTTGAGGAGACCATAAATGTGTCTTATTCTTAACTGACCTGACATTATTTAAGAGCAAGGTGAGGCGTGGTGGGTTGCCTGGATCACTCTCTGAGTTCCCTAGGCTTGCAGGGTGGGATACATATTAAACATCTTTCTCTCCTTCCTCTACAAGAACACATGACCCTGCCATCACCACATTTCCCTCTGCCCTGCACAACTTGTGTTCCCGCCCCAGTTTCCATATACATTGAATTAAAAACAACAATACAGGGAAAAACAAAGAAAAGCAAAAAAAAAAAAAGGGGGGGACCACACAATTTATTTATTTATTTATTTACAACATTTATAGCTTGCCTTTCTCAACCATAAGGTGACTCAAGGCGGGTTATAAGATATTCATAGAGGGAGAAAATGTGGAGGCCGTGACAGACTTTGTATTTCTAGGTGCAAAGATTACTGCAGATGCAGACTGTGGCCAGGAAATCAGAAGACGCTTACTTCTTGGGAGGAAAGCAATGTCCAATCTCAATAAAATAGTAAAGAGTAGAGACATCACACTGGCAACAAAGATCCGCCTAGTCAAAGCCATGGTATTCCCTGTAGTAACCTACGGATGTGAGAGCTGGACCTTAGGGAAGGCTGAGCGAAGGAAGAGAGATGCTTTTGAACTGTGGTGTTGGAGGAAAGTTCTGAGAGTGCCTTGGACTGCGAGAAGATCCAACCAGTCCATCCTCCAGGAAATAAAGCCCGACTGCTCATTGGAGGGAAGGATACTAGAGACAAAGTTGAAGTACTTTGGCCACATCATGAGGAGACAGCAAAGCCTAGAGAAGACAATTATGCTGGGGGAAGTGGAAGGTAAAAGGAAGAGGGGCCAACCAAGGGCAAGATGGATGGATGGCATCCTTGAAGTGACTGGACTGACCTTGAAGGAGCTGGGGGTGGTGACGGCCGGCAGGGAGCTCTGGCGTGGGCTGGTCCATGAGGTCATGAAGAGTCGGAGATGACTGAACGAATGAACAACAAACAACACTCAACACACAGTCAATGGGTGTATTCCTAGTCAATCGGGATGATTAGCTGGCTAGACCAGAAGTATCCTACTCTCACCAAGGGACTGCCTTGTAGCCAACTAGATGGTTCTGGGTAGCCCCCCTCACTACTACCCAGTCCATCATCTGGCTCGCTCACTACCAGCTAGTGTAACTGTTGTGATTCAGCTGGAATCACAGAGTGATAGTGTCAATGATTCTGATGGGGATGAGGGGACTCAGATTCAGAGTCAGATGCAAAGCAAGGATGTCCCTGTGTTAGACGAAGAAGACCAGGAACAGGGGGCAGAAGTTCAGTTGTTTCCCACAGCAAGGGATGATGGCGGGGAAAGTGAAACTACTGAGAGCCAGGTGCAGGATGGAGGAAGGGAGGATAGTTCTCACCCAGTTAACGAGGGAATTGACCTTGATGGGACCGGTGGTTTAGATTGAGTGGATTGGTTGGAATTTAAAGTTTGAAGGTGTGTCAGGATCATGAGCAGGAAAGAGAGGGAGGCTCGGGGCCATAGGAACACCTTCATGTTGTCCAAAGAGTATTAAACAGGCTGTTTGAATGTGCCTCAGTGTCAGAGCAACTTCCCGCTTCAACCAAGAGACTTTGGGTTTATCTTGCAGCTTTTTATGTTCATGTTTCAAGACTTTGTTATGTACTCATGGGACTTTCCCTTGCCTGTGTCTTCATGGATCTTGTCTGTCTATGCTACCTTGGGTTGATCTTTTGAAATATACTTTTGCATTTTGAACTTTTTATCTTTTATCTTAATAAACCATAAAGACTATTGTTGGTGTGTTCTTTGGTGTTTTAAGCAAGGTGGTTCTACTCTGAGGTATGACAGTAACAGTCTCAGAGTGGTCAATATCCACCCAGTGGGCTGATTTACTATAAGTATAAAAATAGAATAAGTTCTCCCAGGCCTTGTGTATTCAGCTTTATAGTTGCTCCCTCCTCCCAGCTGAACCATACTCAGCTGGAATGGGCCTGGGCTTACCATCTGCTCACAGAAGACAGCAACAAACAAGCCGGATGGAAATGATTCACATCTCTTCTACAGCAGCAGCAGTTTGGTCAATGAAAAATATATAGATGGGGATGTGTGTGTTAAAAATATCATTATTTACACTAGGAAAAAAATTGAAATCTTCATTAAGATATCTACATATAAAAGACAACTTTTCAATCTGATACAAAATCTGATATATTATGGCAAAAAAATGAGTGTTGGCTTCCTCTAGCTCTTGCTCTCATTGCAATCAACAATGTAGTAGGAATTTGATTTTTTTTGTTTGCTTCTTTACATTTCTGCAGATACCTATTCCATACCAATATCTTTTACTGTAATAGTAATCTGTTGAATGACAAGAAAACCTTAGCTTTTCAACAATTTTAGTGTCCCACATCCTGGATATTTTGCACATGTATGCCCATTGCTATTTGGTTGTTGTTGTATAGTTCAAGTTTACACTACATTTCAAGATGGTGCTGTGATTAAATCAATATGAGATACATCAGCAATCAAGAAAGTCTATAATTAGGATCAAATCTGTATGAATGTAAATCAATATGTCTTGTCACATGACACAATAAATGCTAAAAAAAAGTCTTTGATTTGCCTTCATCAACTAAAGTTGGTTCAATCATTTCCCAACAAAATAATGGCAGGATATGTGGTATGTACTTCATCTATTTGTGGTTCCAAAGGACACAATTAGATCCCAAGTCTAGAAGTTGACAAGTATGGTGCTGTCGAGGTGCAAGTTGGTAAGAAAAAGTTGAGTAGGATGAAAAGAAAAAAAAACCTCAGCATTCTCATGGGTTTCCATGCCTGACTTGTCAGGAACCTCCTGGGATATTCAAAAGTAAGAGGTGATCCCAGATGAAAGAATTCAGACAGAATCTCAAGTGTGTATCCTGCAAGCAGAGCCTGGACAATGATACACTGACATTGAAGAGAAAGTATTGGTGGCTGAGCTTCTTCAAACTTTGGAGTGTCCTAGACTAAAATGACAGCAGCAAAAATATAGGCAAGAGCATGGCCTGTCTTAAAAGGAAAAGGCTGGGATAATGAAGCTAGCCATACTGTGTAATAGCTGATCATAAATTAGCAAAGTCAAGGTTGTGTCTGCTGCAGAAGAAGAGCTGGACTATTTCTGTCATTGTCTTGGCACCCACTTTCTTTTTTTCCTGAACTTTGCTTTCTGTACCTTTCTCTTTCGTTACTACCTGATTCGTTTATTGAAATTGCTTGGATTGTATTGACTACTTCTCTGTGTTTCTGGATTCTTAGTTCATGGTTCTAAACCGGCTTGGTTCCTCCTTTGTCTCTTGAATCATAGAATCATAGAGTTGGAAGAGACCTCATGGGCCATCCAGTCCAACCTCCTGCCTAGAAGCAGGAATATTGCATTTAAAGCATCCCTGACAGATGGTCATCCAGCCTCTGTTTAAAAGCTTCCAAAGAAGGAGCTTCCACCACACTCCGGGGCAGAGAGTTCCACTAAATCTAAAGTTGTACTCCCCATGGCACTTGCCCTTCTGAAACAGAACATGATCTCCTGCTCAGTTTTGGTGATCTGCTATCTTGAAAATCCTCATTCTGAATATTCTTAGGAATAGACAGCCATCACAAAAAAGGGGTCCTTTTCCCACCTCCATTGCCAGTCATCATTTTTCCTCATACTGTCTTTCAGAACATGGCATAATAGAACATGAGCAAGCAAGATTATGCTTGAAAGTCCAACAGAGCTATAAGCGGAATCCCTCAAAACATGCAAAACTATTCAGAAACAAAAAGGGTGGTGTCTTCCTGGCAAATCATAGTACAGTATTCCGAATAAATGCAATCAATATCATAAACAATGCTATGCCTACAACCATGAGTGACACTTTATTTGGATTTCACAGGGTCCTATGACTCAAAGGAATTCTGCAGAAATGCCATCTACAAATATATTCATGTTTATTAGTATATGACTTCTATGAATGGTTTATTGTACCAGCCATAGGTACATAATATACATGTTCTGTCTTCCAGGAGCATAGTTTGCATTACCTTTCAGTTGAATGGGAGAGTGTTCCTTTGCATTTCCCCAGGGTTGCTGTAATCTCAGCTGCACTCTGAAAGTTAACAGCATTAGAGGCTAGAAAGCCAGCCTGCAGGCCCCTTTTGCAGCTATTGGTTCAGAAAGTATCTCTTTGGGTTTAGAGACCACCCTTTTTCCTGGGTTGAGATCTCCATTTTGGAATCTCCCCTGCCTCCTTCAGTAGAGAAAGAAAGCTTCAGATGTGCTGTTGGTCAGGCAGGTGACTCTGAAAAAATCATTGTAAGAACAATTGAGTTATTTAGATAGAAAGATTGAGATTGCGATACTATAGATTGAGATTGAGAACTAAGTAGGAAGATTGAGACTGCGATACTATAGACTGAGATTGAGATACTATAGATAAAGAAGCTAATTGAGATAGATAGATAGAATAGCAATTGAGTAATTGAGCAATTGAGCTATAGATAGATATTGATTTATTGAGAAATAGTTATTGAGCACTATTTGCTTCATCTCCAAAACCAACTTTGGGCTGGAATAGGGAAGGCCTACGCTTTCTAAAAGATAGTGGCTCAGGGTTGGCATAAAAAGATCTCAGGATTTTTTCTACCATTTGGATGAAGGCAGCTCAGCGACTAGAGGAAAAAGAAAAGAAAGAACATCTCTGTGGTTTCACCAATTGACTGTTTTGTTTGTAACTTTAACAAGCTGTGCCAAGTCTACAAGGACTTTGAGAAATAAATATTCTGTTTTGATGTTCAAAGCATGTAGTAGCCTCAATTGCTGGGAATCTCAAGCTTCTAAAGAAAGATACCCACGGTCCGCCCAGACAGAGAGAAACACATCTTAGTTTTATTTTTACAGGGTCTGGGTGTGACGGCACAATACAACCTTTAAAAGTACAGTAAGCATTTTCCAATATAAATATTAAAACTTATTCCATATACTGGCTCTTTAAAATTATAATAGCGGTGACATGATAACAATCACAAATGTCTGATTTGTATCATCCGAAACTATCTCCATTTCCATTTCTAGCCTCTGCTGTGGACTTTACTAATTTAGCGTGGATTTTTGTGACTGCAAATGTGTCAAACTTAAATGTTATATTTTTGGAATAATCTGCTAATAAATCACAGATAACTGCTGACATGTTGCCAAAAGGGCCCCCAGAATATTGTTTTGAGGGTCATTATACAAAGGGTAATGTAACAAATAGTGTATTATTTATTTATGGCATTTGTGCCCCACCTTTCTGTACTCTGGAGGGGACTCAATTAAATCCTCTCTTTCCCGGGACTCACAAATAAAGAGTCTTTGGGCATGAGGGATACCTCTACATCTTCCTTCTAGCCAGCCCGATAGCACTGTTTGGAAGCGCAGGGCTATAAATGCTTTTCCAAGTCTTAAAGACATTGTTGACAATATTGGTCACACTTTAGAAGAGGATACCAAATGGTGAAACACTGTTGTTTATTAGTGCACAAGTTGTCAGTTACATCCAACTCAAAGATTTTGTCTCTAATCTCCTCCTTGTTCAACTGCATTAGGGTTATTGTTGACCCATCAAAATATTGGTGGAGCAGAGCTAACCAGTGTTGAGTCCAACCTCTCCGCTTATATTTCTCCATCAAGTATTGCTTTGTTATACTCTCATCCTCCATTTCCAGAAGTCTCTTCTCATATGAAATGTTAAGCTTATGCATTCTGGCCTTAAGTGAGGGAAGATCCAATTTAAGCCTTAACAAGGCAGATGGTGTCCCGGGGGAAGGGCTAAAAGAGGTCTTACAAACTTATTCTGGATACATTGAGTCTGCTTTGTGTTGCCCTGTCCCCATATTTCCACTCCATATAACAACTGTGGTAAAATTTTAGCAGCAAAAATCTTAATGATAGGACACATCAAGGAAAAAAGGATGACCCAAACAACTACCGTCCAGTCAGCCTCACGTCGATACCAGGCAAGATTCTGGAAAAGATTGTTAAGGAAGTGGTCTGCAAACACTTAGAAACCAATGCGGTCATCGCTAATAGTCATCATGGATTTATCAAAAAAAGTCATGCCAGACTAATCTGGTCTCTTAGATGAAGGGCTAGAAGGCATGATCATCAAGTTTGCAGATGACACCAAATTGGGAGGGATAGCCAATACTCCAGAGGACAGGAGCAGAATTCAAAACGATCTTGACAGATTAGAGAGATGGGCCAAAACTAACAAAATGAAGTTCAACAGTGACAAATGCAAGATACTCCACTTTGGCAGGAAAAACGAAATGCAAAGATACAGAATGGGGGACAATGCCTGGCTTGAGAGCAGTACGTGTGAAAAAGATCTTGGAGTCCTTGTGGACAACAAGTTAAACATGAGCCAACAATGTGATGTGGCGGCAAAAAAAGCCAATGGGATTTTGGCCTGCATCAACAGGAGCATAGTGTCTAGATCTAAGGAAGTCATGCTACCCCTCTATTCTGCTTTGGTTAGACCACACCTGGAATATTGTGTCCAATTCTGGGCACCACAATTCAAGAGAGATATTGACAAGCTGGAATGTGTCCAGAGGAGGGCGACTAAAATGATCAAGGGTCTGGAGAACAAGCCCTATGAGGAGCGGCTTAAAGAGCTGGGCATGTTTAGCCTGAAGAAGAGAAGGCTGAGAGGAGATATGATAGCCATGTATAAATATGTGAGAGGAAGCCACAGGGAGGAGGGAGCAAGCTTGTTTTCTGCTTCCTTAGAGACTAGGATGCGGAACAATGGCTTCAAACTACAAGAGAGGAGATTCCATCTGAACATGAGGAAGAACTTCCTGACTGTGAGAGCCGTTCAGCAGTGGAACTCTCTGCCCCGGAGTGTGGTGGAGGCTCCTTCTTTGGAAGCTTTTAAACAGAGGCTGGATGGCCATCTGTCAGGGGTGATTTGAATGCAATATTCCTGCTTCTTGGCAGGGGGTTGGACTGGATGGCCCATGAGGTCTCTTCCAACTCTTTGATTTTATGATTCTATGAACCCCCCCCCCCCCCCCCCCGTTGACCTCCAGGTGAATAGTTACCATTTTCTGAGAAGTGTATGCCCAGGCAGGCATGTAGCCGGGGGGGCTCAGGGGGCTCAGGGGGCTTCAGCCCCCCCCCCAAATTCTCATGGTGGTTTGCGAAAAGGCCTTATTGGTGCATTATTTAAACTGTTATGTTTATTCATATCATGATCTGATCACCATACTCAATATATCCCATATGCATGGGGGGTATTGGGGTAATGATACAAAAGGTTTGCTAGGCTAGACCCTCTTTCACTCAGACTCAGCCCCCCGAAACTCAGCCCCCCCCGAAACCCCCACTGAAAAAAATATCCCCCCCCCCCCCGAAACGAAATCCTGGCTACGGGCCTGTGCCCAGGTATTCAAAGCTGTAACACTGTTCTATTGGGTGGCCATCCAGTTGCCTATACGACTTCTAAGAACCCACTCGGCTCCAACAAATGCAGAAACCAAATGTTCTTCTCTCATGAATTTCATTTCACAGCATTCAGTCCTTAATCGTTGCTGCATGTTTGTTTTTTCCCTAACACAATAGTAGAATAAATCATTTCTAAATGATTTAGTCATGCTTGAACGAACATCAGAGGTCCTGCAAAACATCAAAGAACTGATGAGTGGGTAAACAGAGGGATTTATTCGAGACACAGAAATGGGGTCCTGCTGCAGTCGCGGTAGACGATGACTTCCCAAAGCCTCTGCATTGTGCTATGGCTCTAGTGGTGATTACCTTTCTATTATTCTTGTTAGCAAATCTATGAGAAAGCACAGGCATACTGAGCAGATATAATTGTATTTGTGTTGAAAGTCAGTCATAAACATGGATGTGAAAAGAAAATGCCCTTTCGTGACCTTGTGGAAGAATGCCTAAGGTACCCTGCCGCGGCAACTGACATCATTAACAATGACTGGGGAGACCAGGCTCCTGGAATAATCACCCCTTGGAAGAACATTTCACAGGGGGCACATTATGGATGCCAATCTTTCATGCACTCATTATGAAGCCCTGTGTGTTTGATTATGTGCGAACAAGTGCAATCTACCTTGAGGCATATCAGAAGCTCCAGCCGGAGGTATTAGAAATCTTGACAGAGTAAAGCAGCCTATTAAGAGTTTGCTGCTGAGAATCCTCTTAAAAACCAAGACTGCGGATCTCATTTTGCTTAGAATGTTTCATCTAAGACATCAAATATCATGTACCCTTAGCCTTCTGACTGATGAATTATTAATTCCTTGTTTGAACTGGGAAACACAATTCTGATACATTTTTAAGAGGCCAAATGAAATTTCTTTAGCATTGTGCTCCCACTCCTCAATGCCTTTTGGCTCATCTGCTTGTGAAATTTTACTACAAGATGGTTGAATAAATTACAAATGAAAGTCACTTATAAGAAGATAATAGTAGCATGCTTCTGATCTTTAAAAAGTGATATTTTTTCATATCAATGGCAGGTTAAGGTTAAACACAGATATCAGGAAGTACCCAGTGAAATATATGTGGATTGTTTGTAAACTTAGTTGGCAGAAACAGCTCATGCAACGTTGAATCCCAAAAGATAGGAGATACGCTGTAAAAATTGCTGAGTGCTCAGCAACAGCAAAACAAACCAGCATTTCTTTCTTTCATTTTCAGTAAGTGAAGCACAGACATCATTTCTTTGTTGCATAAAAGCAATGTTTCGTGCTATTTAAAAGATCTCATGTCAAAAGGGAGGATAGAAGCAGAAAGAAATGCAAGGAAAAAACTCAGAGTATATTGTATTTTCGCATCACTTCATCATACAGTCTTCGTAAAGCATCCTACGATGCTGCCAGGATGCTTCCTTCCTGGAGCTTTTCAGATGTCATCATACAACATAAGGCTACTTCCAGTGGGGGTCCATACAAGTAATGCTCTGGCAGCATGTGAGATGCTTCCCAGAGAGCATGGGAGGCTTCCTGTGGTCTCATTCAGAAGAATGAGACTGGGTTGTTTTAGGTTTTTTCGGGCTATATGACCATGTTCTAGATGTATTCTCTCCTGATGTTTCGCCTGCATCTATGGCAACCATCCTCAGAGGTAGTGAGGTCTGTTTTTCCAATTTTCGTGTGTCTTGGAACAGTTTCTCCCCGTAGAGGTGTTCGATGTATTGTTGAAAGCTTTCATGGCTGGAATCAATGGGTTGTTTTAGGTTTTTTCAGGCTATATGGCCATGTTCTAGAGTCATTCTCTCCTGATGTTTCACCTGCATCTATGGCAAGCATCCTCAGAGGTAGTGAGGTCTGTTTTTCCAATTTTCGTGTGTCTTGGAACAGTTTCTCCCCGTTGAGGTCTAATGTATTGTCGAAGGCTTTCATGGCCGGAATCACTGGGTTGTTGTAGGTTTTTTCGGGCTATATGGCCATGTTCTAGAGGCATTCTCTCCTGACGTTTCGCCTGCCTCTATGGCAAGCATCCTCAGAGGTAGTGAGGCTGCCGGATTCTCCGCGCTGCAAGGTGAATCCCTTGCAGCCACCCAGTGTGATGAGGCCCTTAGAGGAAATGATCATATTTTGTAACGGGAGGGAATGTTTTGTGTAAACCTTGGGAAGTCTGACTTGGCCACGGTAGTCCACGCTCTGGTTACATCCCGTTTAGACTACTGCAACGCTCTCTATGTGGGGTTGCCCTTGAAGACGGCCCGGAAGCTTCAATTGGTCCAACGTGCGGCAGCCATGATACTAACAGGAGCGGGACGCAGGGAGCATACAACCCCCTTGTTGTACCAGCTCCACTGGCTGCCGATCTGCTACCGGGCTCAATTCAAGGTGCTGGCGTTGGCCTATAAAGCCCTAAACGGTTCCGGCCCAAGATACCTATCCGACCGCATCTCGACCTACGAGCCCACCAGGACTTTGAGATCTTCCGGGGAGGCCCTGCTCTCGATCCCGCCTGCTTCACAAGCACGGCTGGCGGGGACGAGAGATAGGGCCTTCTCGGTGGTGGCTCCTCGGCTGTGGAACACTCTTCCCGCGGACATTAGACTGGCTCCTTCCCTGATGATATTCCGCAGGAAATTAAAGACTTGGTTGTTCAAGAAGGCGTTCGAACAAGAAGTGCAATGATTGGTAATGACTATAGGAATGGAACAACGGAAATGATACTGGATTGTGGCCTGGACGATGAGACGACGCTGAATGGTTTTCGTAGTAATGACGATGTTTTTGTATAATGCTGGATTGTGAATTGTTTTATACTGTGTCTTGAATTTTGTGGTTCCTATGTTGTACACCGCTGTGAGTCACCCCTGGGCTGAGAACAGCGGTATATAAGCAAAGTAAATAAATAAATAAATAAACCAATATGAGAGACGAGGGGTCTCTTAACGCACCTGTGTGACAGGGGGGAACCTTTCAATCCCACCACTGCCAGCAAGGTAAAGGAAAAACGACCACCTCCCTGCCTTGAGGAAATTACTGGGTGACGAGAGAGAACGATGGGTGTTGAATTGGTAGGTTTTCGCCATCACCACCTCAAGTTACTGCTTGAGGAATATACTTGTGATTGTATCTGAGGTAAATGACCCCATACCCCGGGTTTTATTTTTGGCTCCTTTTTCCGCTGACTGGACTACAGAGATGTATAGGCTGACTTGATTTAACTGGGTATGACAGAACGAGTAAGAGGCTGGTTAACAATTAACTAAGAACAGGTTTATTGAAGTTTATGAAGCTGACAACTCATTTTAGAGAGGTACATAATAGGGCTGGGCGGTTTCGTTCGTTAATTTCGTAATTCGTTATTAATTCGTATTTAAATTAGCTTACGATCCGATATTGAGCCATTTTGGAATAGTGTGAGGAGTTAAATAGATTCGAAACAATTTTTCAATTTATTTCGTAATTGTTTCGAAATTGTTTCGAAATTGTTTCGTAATTATTTTTGCATGCCTGGTGCAAGTTTTATAGTTGTTGTTTGTTTTATCACACCAACAGTCAACAACAGAGGGAGAGGGAAGCTTTAGAAGTTCCCCTTGTCCCATTTGGAGGTTTTTTCAGCATATTTTTGGCATATCTGCTACCGGGCCCAATTCAAGGTGCTGGTGTTGGCCTACAAAGCCCTAAACGGTTCCGGCCCAAAATACCTTTCTGACCGCATCTCGGCCTATGAGCCCACGAGGACCTTGAGATCGTCTGGGGAGGCCCTTCTCTCGATCCCGCCTGCCTCACAGGCACGCCTGGCGGGGACGAGGGATAGGGCCTTCTCGGTGGTGGCCCCCCGGCTGTGGAACACCCTCCCTGTAGACATCAGACAGGCGCCCTCCCTTATAACATTCCACAAGAGACTAAAGACATGGTTATTTGAGAAGGCGTTTGACTAAGTGCTACAACAATTGGCAATGATGATTGGAACGGAATATGGATAACGAGATTGGTCTATGATTCTACGATGAGACGGCGCGGATGATTTAGTGTAATTGTATTATTGATAGTCATGTTGATATTATTGTTGTGATATTGCCTTATTGTAAACTGTGTTTTTTTTATATGTTGTACACCGCCGTGAGTCGCCCTAGGGCTGAGAACGGCGGTCTACAAATACAGTAAATAAATAAATAAATAAATAAATAAATATTTGGAGGGGTTTTTTAGCATATTGCGCAATCGCGTCCGCCATTAACGAATCGATTCGAAATTTACGAAATTTCGTATATTTCGAAATTTTTAAAAGGAAAATTTTGGAATTCTTTAAAGAAACGAAACGTGATGGACCCCTTAAAAACGAATCGAGTTTAGAAACAATTTTTTCCGTGGTTACCCAGCCCTAGTACATAAGCGTAGTTGGTTTCAGAAATACAGACTTATTAATTAAAGGGTTTCTTAAGAGGAGTAACTTTCCCCTGATGTGAGCTACTTTCCCCTGAAGTGAGCTACTTTACTCCACACTATTCAGTCACATGAAACATTGTGTTGCCAGGACCAGCCACCCTAGCTGTCCTTCAGAGTATATAGGTTTCCCCGGACTACTCTATACTATAGGGAAACAAATCCACTTGTATTCTAACAAGTCTTCACTCTGACTATCTTAGTCAAGCTGAGCTGAAGCACTTGCCCTTTACTTGTTCCCTACCAGTCTAAGTCCTAGCTCACTGAGACTCTTCCTTCTCTCTGTCTGAAAATCTTAATCTCCTCTCTCCCTCATAAAATCCTTCTTCTCTCACTGCTAAAATCCTTCTCTCTCCTGTCAGAAAATGACAGCCTTATTACTCTCTCACTCGACTCCTCCCCTTGGTGTCTAAACCAATCAGGAGTTGGCTGACTCCTCTCCTTGCCTCTGTGCCTTTATCAACATGTCAGCTATCCTAAGCTGCCTTACCAACATGGAGGCCTAGCTCACGGACTCTCAGGCTGTGGCCTAGCCAGCACAGGTACGAGTCCATTACATTTTGCATGGTAGAAATCCCATGTCCAATGACAGGTATCTCCAGTGAAAAAGTATAAGAGAACATGAAAGCCTATCAGGTTGAAATCAGGCAGTTTTGCTGTCATCAGAGTTACCACTCTCACGATAGATGGATGATTGGTTTGATTTGGTATAATGTATCTTCCCTGGAAAATATCCAATGATATGCCAAAGAAAGAATAAAATAACCTAAGAAAGAAAAAGAAATGTGGTAACACCTTTAAGTATAATTGGTTTGTATTTTTACATGTGCTTTCATGGATATAAACCCACTCTTTGGATTTACAGAGTGCATTTGAAGGTGTGAGCTTATATCCATGAAAGCTTGGGCAAAAATAAAATTCAATTAGTGATAAAGGTATTGCCAAATTTCTTTTTCTCCCTCTACCTTCCTCCATTTTGCCCTGGGAGAGACTGAGGACCTTATCAGATGCAGTCTTATTTATTTATTTATTTATTTCGGGGGGGACTCAGGGCGGCTTACAAAAAGGCACAATTTGATGCCTATACAAATTATACATAATGTACAAAACATAGTTAAAACAATCATCACAGTTAAACAATCAAAACAATCAGTATATAACACATCATATAAAACTATTCTCATGCTCAGCGTTTCGTCTTTCAGAGTTCCATAGTTCCATTCCATTAGTCATTTCCTGACCATTGTCAAAGTCCTTTCTTTATCTGCCCGATTGTCTGAATGCCTGGTCCCAAATCCATGTTTTCAGTTTTTTCCTAAAGGAAAGGAGTGATGTCACTGTATTGTCGAAGGCTTTCATGGCCGGAATCCATGGGTTGTTGTAGGTTTTTCCGGGCTATATGGCCATGTTCTGGAGGCAATTTTTCTCCTGACGTTTCGCCTGCATCTATGGCAAGCATCCTCAGAGGTAATGAGGTCTGTTGGAACTAGGAAAAACTAGGTTTATATATCTGTGGAATGACCAGGGTGTGACAAAGGACTTTTGTTTGCTGGGGCTAGCTGTGGATGTTTCAGCTGATCACCTTGATTTGCATTCAATGGCTTGGTAGCGCCTGGGGGGAATCTTTTGTTGAGGGTGATTTCATGTGCCTGTTTGTTTCCCCTCTGTTGTTTTTCTGCTGTAATTTTTGAGTTTTTTAATACTGGTAGCCAGATTTTGTTCATTTTCATGGTTTCTTCCTTTCTGTTGAAATTGTCCACATGCTTGTGGATTTCAGTGGCTTCTCTGTGTAGTCTGACATGGTGTTTGTTACCATTTTTCCTAGTTCCAACAGACCTCATTACCTCTGAGGATGCTTGCCATAGATGCAGGTGAAACGTCAGGAGAAAAATTGCCTCCAGAACATGGCCATATAGCCCGGAAAAAGTGATGTCGCTGATCTAATTTCCCCGGGGAGTGAATTCCATAGGTGGGGGGCACCACTGAGAAGGCCCTGCTCCTTGTCCCCTCCAACCTCACTTGTGATAGAGGCAGGGTCGAGAGCAGGGCCTCCTCAGAATCTTAGACTCCAGGGTGGGACATAGAGCAAGATCCATTCGGACAGATACACTGGGCCGGAACCGTGTAGGGTTTTGTAGGTCAAAACCAGCACTTTGAATTGTACTCGGAATTGGATCGGCAGCCAGTGGAGCTGACACAACAGGGGGGTGGTATGCTCCCTGTATGACGCTCCGGTGAGCAGTCTGGCTGCCTCCCGTTGGACTAGTTGGAGTTTCCGAACAGTCGTCAAAGGCAACCCCACGTAGAGTGCGTTGCAGTAATCTAATCTTCTCTCTGTTTCTCTGAGCTGATGAAACAGAGTCCCAGAGAGGCCATCACATGATGCAAGACCATTTCTGGTGGTTGCCTGTGGGATTTAATTGCAGCTATGCAGAGAAGTGGAGGGAATGCTGTGCTGTCAGGAGTTGGGTGCTATATGACTCCCAATTGAAAAAGCTGGAGAGAAGCCGGGTAGAAGTGGGGAAAGGATGTTGGATGGCAACAGGACAAGGGATGGCAGCCATTCCTGAACACAGAAAAGTACAGGATTTAACTGTAGGGAACAAATGAATACAGTACCCTTTACTTTCCCCACTTTCATGTGATGAGGTCCTAACATAGCTACTTCTTTGAAAACTGCAGTATCTCAAGATACACTCTTTTAATGTTCACTAGGATAAACATCCCTCTTTGTCTTCCCAGATACCTTGGGGCTTCTTAAATGGGGATGGAGAGAGAGATGAAATAATTGACCTTAGTAAGCATACAACACTCTTGAGGACAACAGCTCCTGTGCATTTTGACTAAAATGCACATTAGAGCAACTGCAATATTCAAGTGCAATTATGATAAGTGCATTTCATTTGGGTCTAGTCATTTGATTTCCTTTCTTCATGCAAGGAAGCTATTTTAGTTGAGGTTAATGACACAATTAACTTTACACATGATACCAATCACATAATATTTCCTACCGCAATTAACCATCGTTGCTCTTTAGCATGGCTCTAACTTTATATAAACATGATCTGCAAAATCTGCAGCTTTTGTTTTGTTGCCTTTCAAATATAAGGACAGAGGAGTTGGATCAAAAATATTTATCTAAAGTACATCAATGGGGACAACTGACCTCTGAGATCAGTATAGTCCTTGCTTTTTGGAGATGTAAAATGGCTTTTGTGGTGTGTGTGTCTGTGAGAGAGAATGAATTGTTTGCTTTCAATTTAATACAACTTTGTGTAATTTGCCCTAATATATGAAAAAGTATGTAATTGTCTATTTACTTTTCGAAAAGCATCAGTTTTTATGGGACAGCTTTCTTCTTAATAAAATGCACACTGAACCAGAAATTGTTCATCTGCCAAAGGAAAGAAAGTAGAGAGACAACTCCCTACTTTCTCACTGAAGCCTAAGTACAGTCCTAGAGAAGGCGCTCCCCTGGCCCTCACCAAATGTATCTGTGAAGGAAGAAGACCCAAGAAAAAGTGAAAGCCCCCCCCCCCCCCCGGTAAAGGCTGCTTTGACTTCTACTGGAGATGCAGTATTTCAGATAACCTGGACACAGACAATGCAAAGTTTTAAAGGTTTCAAAAAAAGCACTTTGCACTCTCCCTGAAAATTAATTGGCAGCCAACAGGGGAGTGCAATTTGGTAAAACTCCATGACATTTTCAGTTTCTGGATTTTGGTGCCCTCCCCCCCAAAAAAAACCCCATTTTATGGCAACCTCCCAAATTCGGCTGGGGAAAATCGATTGTTTGGTTTGGCAGCCTAACGATCTGGGAAGATCCAACCCATTGGTGGCAATTAGTAACTTATGAGGCTCCCCTTTCCATCATTTTTAAGGCATCAGGCTTGAGAAACCCCTGTTTTTGGTGTCCTTTCTTTTAATCTCCTTCAGCTTGCCCTGGGTTAATGCAACAGTCTTAAGAAACTCCTGTTCCTGGTGTCCTTTCATTTAATCCCCTTCGGCCAACCCTGGACTAATGCACCAGTCTTAAAGAACAAAAACAAAACCCTGTTCCTGGCATCCTTTCCCTCAATCTCCTTTAGCCACCTCCAGGTTGATGCACCATTCTTAAGAAATCCCTGTTTCTAATGTCCTTTCCTTTAATCTCCTTCAACTAGACCTTGGATCTTCCCTGTGGGGACTCAAGGGCATCAGGTTATCTCCTTGCTTCAGTAAACCACCCCAATATTTAAATTAGCAACAACCCCAAATGCCCTTTCACAGCCCATAAATAAAATTGCCAAAGGAAAAGATTGGAATTCAGTCCAAAAGCAAGATCCTAAGAGCAGGAAGGGCACTGAGCAAGAACACGGAGCACATGAGTGGCTTTCTTCTTCTGACTGGCTCAGACAAGCAGCCGGGCTCACAGGGAAACCCTTGCGCCCTCGGCCACCTCCCTCACCACACTTCACGTGTAGCCGAAAGAACTGAAGGCAGCTGTTTTTGGCAGCCACGTGGCCTGTTATGGCTGGAAGAGAATTGGTAGTGGTTGTTGCAACTCAGGGTAGGCTTCACCTTGCTTCCAAACACCACCACACAAGAACTGTAGTTTTATAGTTTATTGAGAAAAAAATCCAAGTCAAAATAAAGAATAAGCATTGCAAAGTTCCAAAGATTAAGGTTAAATGCAGGATACAGTTCCAAAGATCTTCAGGTAAAAGCAGGAGACATAATCCTATTGGCAAAGTTCAAACCAGAGTCCCAGGTACAAGCAAGGAAACATTTGCCCCCAAGAATCCCAATGCAAGAAGTCCCAAGCGTACCGCTCCAGGCTAAGGTTATTCCATGAAGCTTTCAGGCTAATAAGCTACGTTGAACTGACAGTTTTGCTTCCTTTGTGAGAAGCCTAAATAGCATTTTCTAATCATGAAAACATCCTGCTCTCACAGTGGTCCCATGACCTTTCCCTGACCTGGCCTCTCGTCTACAGATCAAGGACTTCACTATCAGTGTGGGAAGACACCTGGGTGCTAACTCCCTTAATGGCATTCCTTTCCTGTGCGAACCGCTTGCTTGAATCTCCCCTGTCTGTGAGAGCCTCAGGCTGAGGCACAGAAAAGCAGCCAGGAATCTGAATCCCATCACTCTCATCACACTGAGCCACAACAGTGGTTCCCATGCTATTATGGCTGGCCAAAAGAGCCAGAACAGCTGGAGCCCATTTTGAAAAATAGGTCTGTACATAGCCCTAGCAGCCAATGAAGTTGTTTCAAAAGGGCAGACCACATGATTCCTGTAATCTGTCCTAGTTGCAGCATTGTATCAGTTATAGTTTTTCTCCTCTCACTTCCCCCTTCATCCTCAGCTTCATCCTCATTGCTGCAAATTGAGTTCAAAGAGCAAATGCAGTCTGTAATCAATTAATTCAGCAGCAAGAGAGAAGCAAACAGAATTGTACCCTTCTCCATGGACTGCTTCTGCCTCTTCTACTTTTGGGTTTTCCTTGTTAATACCTTTTGCCTGCTAACCCCTGAAATAACGAGACCACACATCAATATTTGGGTTTAAATATGGGCAGCTTTTATTAATTGTTACCTATTAAACTTTGACTGGATGTAAAACCTATGAATCCTGAACTTGATAGCAAAACCAAGGTAGCATCCCCTACCATCGGCTAGTTAGGGCAAAACACCCGGGTCTCCAGGGAACCTAATCTGGGCAACATCTAAGGAAAATGTGTCAGAGAAATCCCTGTCGTGGTATCTGAGACCCGACTCTCCAAATTTCTAGGCCATTAGGATTCCCCTCACCTTATCAAATTGAACCTTAGGTGAATGTTTTAATTTATGGCCTTTATCCCTGAAGGGGGTGCCTTGGGCGTACACCAAATTTTAGCATTTCTTAACTGTTTACCATGACCACCTATTTAATGACACACCATCCCAATTTGCCCTGCAACAGTATAGGGTAGGCAAAAAAACCCTCTGAGAGTGCAAGAGGGGAAAAAATTCCTACCCCTTAACAGCAACCCTAATATACTGTTTAATGGGCAGGAGTGGTGGGTCGACGCTTGGCTCCATACTGAAGAAAAGGGGCAGAGCAGGCCAGGCCAAGAGCCTGGCTCCACCCCTTTCAAATAGTTCCAACCGGAAATCAAATTGTTCTCTCCTTGGGTGAAGAGGCAAACTTTTCTTCCATCCTAGTTGCACAAGGACGGGAAAGGTTCTTCTGGTTTTGATCACAGTTTAATGTTGCTTGACTACATTTTTCCTATTTTTGATCTGTGAAATATTGGAGAACATGCCAGTATCCAGGGGCATGTAATTTTCAGCCTTACTCTTATGAAGAAGATGGCTACATGGTCAGTTAGAAATGCAGACATGGAAAACATACAGTATCCACAAACTAAAAAAAAAAAACCTGAAAGCTGCACTCAAATACAAAAGATCTAATTTAGAATTCATTTTAGCAAAACCAGGATTCAGGAGAAATGGAGACCTAAGAAGGGCAATAAGGAAACACAATGAATGAACTCTTTGACGAACTCCATATATGTAATTTTAAGTCTTCTTTCTTCAGAAATACCAAGTTTATTAAGATTTTGTTCCTTGCAATATATTCTTTATACAATCAGATTTGTCACTGGGTGAAAATTAAATTGTTATTTTCCCTTCTACATAGAACAGAAGCATCCTTAGCAGTATTATGCTGGTCAAAATGTAATTTAAATCTCAACTTTGTATGTTTCCACGGACCACTGGCCTTTGTGTGGGCATACGCATTTATAACTGGATATAACTTTATTAAGCTTGAGGGATGAAAGAAAGAAGGAGCCATCAGTGCAGCAAAAGATAACCCTTTACAATATTAATAAAGGCTTTCTATATTTACTATATTTCTTTGACCTATAATGTCAGAAATATAGATTATGCCATTGAATCATGCATCTACCTTGCTGAGTTCCTTGTCTCATGGCAATGAATATGTCCAGGTTTTTACGACATCTGGCACATTTCTAGCAATTAGTTCTGGACAGGCTGTAGTGCTGTCATTCTTGATTGTGATGGCCAAGAACATACACAAATTATGATTAGTAGTGATTTATACATTGACTAAGTAATTCATCTTAGTCATTTAGGCTTACAAGCTATCAATGCTGACAGCTCTGACTGTTACACAACTGTTTTCTTTGATAATGTTAAAACTCTTATGTATATATATAAATGTTAAACCTTGAGAATGAATAAAAGCATGAGACAGGCAGTATAAATATTATGCCATAGAGCTGATATTGTTCTTTGACTGCAATCCCTTCAAATGAAGAAGCCTGCTGAGATTAAGGGGTTCTGAATGTTTTTCCTTGTCTTGTCAAAGCAGAAGCTTGGCAAACCAGCTGAAGCTGTCACTTAACTCTTGCCAAAATATGATAGCCATCAAAATTATAAACACCAAAGTAATTGAGATCCAACATTATTCTTTTAGCTACGTTTCAACCTTCACGTTCTTCCAACCATTCCTTATGATATGTGATCTTACCTAAAGCTCTCTTCAGAACTAGGCCTGGGTAACAACGCAAAAAATTGTTTCTAAAATCGATTTGTATTTGGGGGGTTTTTGCGTTTCGATATTTAAAATAATTACAAAACTTTCCTTTAAAAAAGTTCAGTATTTACGAAATTTCGTTAATATTAACGAATCGATTCGTTAAGATGGCGGACCCCCCGCGCATGCGCAAATCACTTCCAAAACTTCGTTATTGGTGCGGGGGTCGATTCGTTAAGGTGATAACGAATCGATTCATTAAAATGACACACACACAGGCACACAAGATTCTTTTCTTTTTTTAGATTATTTTTTGAATTTTTTGAAGAATAAAAGAGAAATATTTATCAGAAATATTTAAAAATGGAAAATTAACAAAAAACTTGCCCTCTTGTGGAGCAAACACAGCCACAGGACAGGGAGAAACGCACACACAGGCACACAAGATTCTTTTCTTTCTTTAGATTATTTTTTGAATTTTTTGAAGAATTAAAGAAAAATATTTATCAGAAATATTTAAAAATGGAAAATTAACAAAAATCTAGTGATTCCAGCCATGAAAGCCTTCGACAATACATTGAAAAAACCCACAAGAACCTAATTAACAAAAAGCTTTCCCTGCCCTGTTGTAGGGTGAAAACAGGGCAAAGCCTCCCCGCTGCTCCCAGCCCAGGTCTCACAACCGCCCTCGCTCTCCCAACAACAATGAATGAATCAATGTGAATGAATAAATGCAAGCAATGAATGAATGCAAGCAATGAATGAAAGCAAGAAATGAATGAATGCAAGCAATGAATGAATCCAAGCCAAGCCAAGCCAAGCCAAGCCAAGCCAAGCCTCCCTCCCGAACCTCCCGTCTCCTCCCTCGCCTTCGCAATGAGCAATGCGGCCACGCGGAGCCGCTTTTAAAGGGCAGCCCGCCCAATCACAATCAGCCACGGTGCTTGGGAGTGCTGGATTGGCTCCCAGGGCACCCAGCATCCTCCACCCAGCATCCTCCCAGGGCACCCAGCATCCTCCATTCAGAACGTCATTTCCGAAACGGGCGGAAGCTCGTAAAAAGGATGGAGGATGCCGTTTCGATATTTAAAAACACTTCCAGGTTTGAAAATATGTTTTGTAATCGTTTTGTAATTGTTAAAAATAACGAATATTTAACGAATTACAAAATTAACGAACGAAACCGCCCAGGCCTATTCAGAACATAATATCATCCATACTTGCCAATTTGGTGGCTATTCAGGAGAAGACATTAGAATCACAGAATCAAAGAGTTGAAAGAGACCCTACGGGCAATTCCAACCATTCCTTCCAACCATTCCTTATGATATGTGATCTTACCTAAAGCTCTCTTCAGAACATAATATCATCCAGACTTGCCAATTTGGTGGCTATTCAGGAGAAGACATTAGAATCACAGAATCAAAGAGTTGAAAGAGATCCTGTGGGCAATCCAGTCTAAGGCCTTGAAAGGATGGATAAGGTAACCCGACAAATGGCCATACAGCCTCAGTTTAAAAGCTTGCAAAGAAGAGCTTCCACCATCTTTTCGTTTGCTGCTCCCAGTGTTGAAGACATTTTTATTAGATCAGCTCTCATTCTTTCTGCATTAGGAAAGTGGGAAGGACATATGTGAGAGGAAGCCACAGGGAGGAGGGAGCAAGCTTGTTTTCTGCTTCCTTGGAGACTAGGACGCGAAACAATGGCTTCAAACTACAAGAAAGGAGATTCCATCTGAACACGAGGAAGAACTTCCTGACTGTGAGAGCCGTTCCGCAGTGGAACTCTCTGCCCCGGAGTGTGGTGGAGGCTCCTTCTTTGGAAGCTTTTAAACAGAGGCTGGATGGCCATCTGTCAGGGGTGATTTGAATGCAATATTCTTGCTTCTTGGCAGGGGGTTGGACTGGATGGCCCATGAGGTCTCTTCCAACTCTTTGATTCTATGATTCTATGATTAAAGGTTAAAATGGTTTCATCATGATGGGATCCACCGATGATTTATATTCTTAGCGGAAGAAGACAATTTAGTCTACATCTACACTGGTCATTTAAACTGGAAGGGGCCTGGATCAGCTCCATGGTGGCCAAATGCCACACAGAGCTGATCTGGATTGACATTTAAGAAAGACATTGACAAGGTGGAACATGTCCAGAGGAGGGTGACTAAAATGATCAAAGCTCTATGATTATCTGTAATTTTTACATGCATTCTCTCCACGGCACATGTTTTTTGTAACTCCATCTAATCAGATGTAATGTCTAGAAATAACAATAATAATAATAGTAACAACAACAACAACAACAATAATGGAGACTGAGGGCCTGGTTCTGGCAGCCCAAGAACAAGCCATTAGAACCAATGCCATCAAAGCCAGAATTGAAAACTCGATGACAGATCCCAAATGTAGATTCTGCAAGGAAGCAGATGAAACAATAGATCACATCCTCAGCTGCTGCAAGAAGAAAGGAGAAGAAAGAGGAGAAATAATAATAATAATAATAATAATAATAATAATAATAATAATATGTGAAAGGCAGTCAAGAACCAACATTGAGGGAAGTCAACAGTAGTAAACTGCTTAAAGTGCAAAAGACAAAGAGTGAATACCGTAAAAACACATTCCAGAGCAGAAGAGAAAACTGGCGAAAGAAGGCTCTCCATGGACAGTTACTGGGAAAAACTGAGAGTCAAATTGTCAAAGAAAAAACATGGCTGTGGCTCACAAATAGAACTCTGAAAAAGGAGACAAAGGGGGGCCTGATTCTGGCAGCTCAAGAACAAGCCATTGGAACCAATGCCATCAAAGCCAGAATTGAAAAGTTGACGACAGATCCTAAATGTAGACTCTGCAAGGAACAATAGATCACATCCTCAGCTGCTGCAACAAGATCGCACAGATCGACTACAAGCAGAGGCATAACGTCATTGCTCAGAACTTGTGCCACAAATACCATCTGCCTGCGACAAAGAACTGGTGGGATCACAAGCCGGAAAAAGTTACAGAGAATGAACACATCAAGCTACTCTGGGACTTCTGAATTCAGGCAGAGTTTTGGATCACAATACTCCTGACCTAATGATCATGCCAAAAAACAAAGTATGGATTGTTGATGTTGCAATCCCAGGTGACATCAGGACTGAAGAGAAACATCTGGAAAAGCTGACACAATATGTGGATTTAAAGATCGAGCTGCAAAGACTCTGGCACAAGCTAGTCAAGGTGGTCCCAGTGGTGATTGTCACACTGGGTGCAGTGCCTAAATACCTTGGCCTGCACTTAAATACAATCGGCATTGACAAAATTACCATCTGCCAACTGCAGAAGGGCACCTTACTGGGGTCTGCATGCATTATTTGCCGATACATCACACAGTCCTAGACACTTGGGAAGTGTCCGACGTGTGATCCAATACAACAGCCAGCAGAGTGTCTGCTGTGGACTCATCTTGTTGTGTTTCAAATAATAATAATAATAAATAATATTAATAATAATAATACAGGTTATTTATATTTTGCTTTATCTCCCTGGAGGGACTCAGAGCAGATTACAATGTACTATATATGCTCTTTCTTCCATGCCAAGGAGCCTGTTGTCCATAGACATCTCCGATTGTGTCACTGGCATGTCTACATATTTGCATGGAGTGCCTTTTTGCCTTCCAACCATGATGGTATCTATTGATCTACTCACATTGCATGTTTTCGAACTGCTAGGTTGGCAAAAACTCGGACTGACAGTCAGGAGCTCATCCTGACTCACAACTTCAAATTGCCAAACTTCCAGTCAGCAGATTTTCTGCAACTAGCAGTTTAACCCGCTGTGCCACCATGGTCTGTATCCGTCTCACTCTGGGAAGACCTCTCCTGAATTGATTACCAGTAGGCTTTATGTTCAAGCAATTTAAATCTGTTGATGAAAAGTTATTGGATTTTTGTATTATGGTTATTTTTCTTTTCTCTTGTTTTGTAAGTCACTTCACAGGGCACATTTCTCTGAAGCAAGGTAGAAATCAATGACACCAGGCCAACACATCAACACTCTCAGGTTAAAGTGAAACTAAATGTTCAATCAGCTTGCTTTTCTTTCTTGAAAATCCCACTGTCTACAAGCACCGAGTGCAGGCAATCGAACTCTAGCAGTTTTTAAGCAATGTGCACTGAACATGTCTTCTCTGCTAAGGGACTTTTTCTTTCGTGCCCTCTTCATATCTTCTGTTCATTGTCAAAATCCACAGAGATGTTCAGGCACTTGCAATGGCATAATTCTGGACAGAATGCCCAACATACTGGCCTATATATATTATGGTTGACTTGCCTGACCATTCCAAACATGCAGTCTCCTATGGGAAAACCAGACCAAATTTGGAAGCAAGAGAGAAACACTATAATTTATATCCAGACTTCTGAAGTGTAAAGCAGTGTTAAAATGTTGGAAGGAAAGATTTTAGTATCATAATTCACCCTCTAATGCAGTGTTTCTCAACCTGAGGGTCGGGACCCCTGGGGGGTCGTGAGGGGTTGTCAGAGGGGTTGCCAAAAACCATCAGAAAGTATTTTCCATTAGTCATGGTGGGTTATGTGTGGGAAGTTTGGCCCAATTCTATTGTTGGTGAGGTTCAGAATGCTCTTTGATTGTAGGTGAACTATAAATCCCACCAACTACAACTCACAAATATCAAGGTCTATTTTCCCCCAAACTCCACCAGTGTTCACATTTGGGCATGTTGAGGATTTGTGCCAAGTTTGTGGACGCAAACAATCCATCATGGTGTGAGCCCACAGTGCTCTCTGGATGTAGGTGAACTACAACTCCCAAACTCAAGGTCAATGCCCACCAACACTTTGAGTATTTTCTGTTGGTCATGGGAGTTCTGTGTGCCAAGTTTGGTTCAATTCCATTGTTGGTGGAGTTTGAAATGCTCTTTGATTGTAGGTTAACTATAAACCCCAGCAACTACAACTCCCAAAGGACAAAATCAATCTCCCCATCAGTATCCAAATTTGGCACAAATATCCAATATGTCCAAATTTGGATACTGATGGGGATGGGCATAATGGGTATTTGTGCCAAATTTGGATACTGATGGGGATGGGGAGATTGATTTTGTCCTTTGATGGAGCGCGGAATGCTCTTTGATTGTAGGTGAACTATAAATCCCAGCAACTACAACTCCCAAAAGACAAAATCAATCCCTCCCCCAACCCCACAAGTATTCAAATTTGGGCATATTGGATATTTGTGCCAAATTTGGTCCAGTGAATGAAAATGCATCCTGCATATCAGATATTTACATTATGATTCATAACAGTAGCAAAATTACAGTTATTAAGTAGCAATGAAAATAATTTTATGGTTGGGGTCACCACAACATGAGAACGGGTCACGGCATTAGGAGGGTTGGGAAACACTGTTCTAGAATGATGTAAAATTAAGGCAGTTCAGTTGATGCCTGCACAACACAGGCTTTATTTAATCCCATCAATAATGTTAGAAAATAAAATATATGAAATCCTCCTTTACCACCCAAACATAAAACTTGTTTGATAGTTGGGGAGGAAGCCTGTAGTATTAACTCTGATGATTAGTCTCTCTTCAATGAGAGAGGGATTTTTTTGAAGCCCAAATCTCTGGCTAAAACGAAGGTGGCTCGAAAGAAATCCATCATATGAAAACGTCTGTATAGTACCACACACAACTGCTGCTAAAAAGAACCTTTAAGCTGTCAAGGCTTGCAAGATGATAAAAGGAGGACTGATGAAAAGGGAATGACACCTTGCAGCTGACCGTAGAAAACGGTAGACTTCTCCTGGGACGGCTGTATATAAAAGATAGGTTTCAATACTTTCCCAAAAAACACAGTATAGTATTAACTTATTCAAATAAGGGACTAGATCTCTGTGTTTAGGTTTAAAGCCTTCCCACAAATACCTTAATAATGGGAAATTGACAAATCTCGCTTTTGAATCAAACCCATTTTAATCTTTTCCCTCTCTTTTGATGTCATAGAAATACTCTTGTCATGCAGTCACCATTGCATTTAGTGGCTGTCATTTGGCAAAATGGATTGGAGGGGAAAGATAGCATGCATAATGTCTTCAAATATGGGTAATAGTATTTCACATTGGGGAGATACGTTTCTTTAAAAAAATGTAAATAGTGTGGCTCCACTATATTCATAATGGAAAATTCAGCTGCCTCTACTATTACAAAGGAATGATAAGGAAGTTTAGCTCTTTTCTATCATTTGAATGACTGCAAAATAATGCACTGGATAATCTATACTAAGGTACTGGAGCTGACCTAGGGAGAGGCCCATGGGGAAGGAGCTTTTTGTACTCTATGCCTCTGCATCTAGTTGCACGGATAGTAGAATGAATGTGCCATTATTATTATTATTATTATTATTGTTGTTGTTGTTGTTGTTATTATTATTATTATTATGTGGGAAACCATAATCCATTCCATTTAATTATGGACAAACTTGTTTAGCACCAGGATTCTCACTCTTGTGGCCTTAAATACTTCTTGGAAATTACATAAAAGAGAGGGAAAGATCCATGTATTGACACAACTGAATGCATAGTAAAACAGTATCTCTATTCAGTCTTTGCTGAGGTGCAGATAATGTGTTCTTCTGTCCAATTTCTACATTTTATTCTGTGTTCTACTTTTTAAAAAAGCCTTTGGTGAATACTACAGTGCAGTAGATGTCAAGGTCAGACGCCAGCCAATTAAAGAAGTATAGTTTATTGTTCAAACAAACACAAAACAGCCCAAAACAAAACCACAGGGCAAAAAACACTTAGTCTTCAGTGTGAAAAAGCCCGAACAGGCAAAAGAACCCATAAAACCCCAAGCAGAATATAACCTGGATTAACCAGAGATATAACTCAGATTAAACTCAAAATGCTTAAATGCAGCCTTTCAAGGGTTGTAAAATGTAACCTGAGCCTCAAACACAGCAGGAACAGCACGCTGACTCCAAGGCTGGTATGCAGGAATGCAGGAAGGTTGATAACGCCAGCTCCAGAAGCTCAGCTGCAGACGTGGAGAAGAGAGAGTAACGACAGTGGATGAAGTCCAGTCCGGTCCAGTCCAAAGGGAAACGAACAGCTGCAAGGTCAGATCCCAATCCGATGGATAAACACAAGGAGCCAAAGCAGCGGGGCAATACGGCAGCCAATGCAAACATCAAAACAGTGCAGTCCAGCAAAAACCCACAGATCCAGCCCCCTTTGCTGCTTAAACCCAGAGCATAACTTACATCCCAAAGTCTTCTTCCAAACCCGTCTTCTGTAATACAAAGATCCAGAAAGCGCTCAACAAGACTCCTTGCCAATTGCAAGGTTATAATTGCAAACACTCCCATTTTATCTACAAGTCCTCGTCAGAACTTGATTCATCCAACACCCTTGTCCCAGTTTCATCATGTTGCAGCTCCTCATCCAAACTGGAGTCACCCCTAATTCGGCCCAACCCATCCCCAGCTGTGCCTCTTCCACCACTCCTCCAAGTAGTCCATCTCTGGTCTAATCCTGAAGTTCTCCAAGACCCATTCATGTCTTCACTATTCCAACCTTCAAATGTGCCACTGCTTGTGGGTTCAGCACAAATATCTCAAATCTCTTGAACCTTTGTCCAATCCATCCCATCAGACCTAGAATCTGATATCCCATCATTCATATCATTTGCATCAAAACCTTCAAAAGAATCCTCATCTGTTGGCTCACTAAGTATCTCCTGGATTCTTTTCCTTTGTTGCTCTTCATCATAGTCTTGCTCGAGAGTAGTTTTCCTGCCTCTCCTAATACAACTAGTGTTACTATCACTGCCAGCAGACTCTATCACAACAGTAGATGGATTTGGAATTATGTGCAATGACTACCAGAATGGCCTGGACAATGATTATGGATAGCATGGTTTATAGTAGTAATTGTAATGTTTTAAATGTTTTAATGTTGTTTTTAATCTTGTTTTTAATTTTGTAATTGAAATGTTTATTTAATTGTATATTGGATGTATATTGTTTTTAAGGCATTGAATTATTGTATTGTCGAAGGCTTTCATGGCTGGAATCACTAGGTTCTTATGGGTTTTTTCGGGCTATAGAGCCATGTTCTAGAGGCATCTCTCCTGACGTTTCGCCTGCATCTATGGCAAGCATCCTCAGAGGTTGAGAAGGTCAGACCTTCTCAACCTCTGAGGATGCTTGCCATAGATGCAGGCGAAACGTCAGGAGAAATGCCTCTAGAACATGGCTCTATAGCCCGAAAAAACCCACAAGAACCCATTGAATTATTGCCTGTACTGTAAGCTGACTTGAGTCCCCTTCGGGGTTGAGAAAGGCAGAATATAAATATAGTAAATAAATAATAATAAATAAATTACAGATACCGAATTTGGGAAAAACAATGCCTCTGTATTTCAAATTATATAGAATAAATAAATAGTTTTCACAAAATCAAATAAGATTCTGTACTAAAAATTGAACATAAGATAGAAGATAGAGATGGGTTTGAATTTTCTTTTATTGGAATCTACTAAAAGCTAAATATTTCTTTGTGAAGAAATGTAGAGATGAGCTCAACTTACTAGCATAGTCTTACAAACTACACTATGCCGAGCCACATAGGATTTCAACCATAGCCAGCTCAGGAAATAGCTATCATATATCTTATATTAGATACACTATTATCTGAGAAATAGAAAAATAAATCTAGAGGTGTTCTGATTGTTAAATTTCTGACATGAGCAGAAAAAAAAAGATTGTTACCAAAGAATTTATCAACTACAGTGCTGTGTGAAATACACCATGTTCTTTCTTGCAATTAATAATTTGTCAGGCCTTTAAAATAATCATACAATTACTTTGAAGTGAAACCTTCATAACTTGAACTGTGCATGTATTAATATCCAGTCCTACATTTTCACCTTAGACCTTAAGTTGCAAAACTATTATTATAATACATTGTATACCTATTTTCACTGCTAGCATTGGATAAAAAGATTTGCTTTTCATCATAGCTGAAATTAAATTATAATTGCTTGTTAAAACTCAAATGTCAAATGGAAATCATCACATCATGGTGGTGATCCAGTCATGTAATCTACATGTAATTTCCATGTAAATTTAGTATTTTCATTCTCTTTTAATGTTTAGATAGCTTACACACATCTGTTTGTGCCACAGCTAGGAGGACATCTACACTCACTTGTCAGCTTGGCAAATTGTTCCAAACTTTTGCATTCACGAAGGATGAAGGAACCAAATCCTGGTAGCTAAGTAAGGTTAGCCTTTGTAACTTCTTGGATAGGAAACCCCACCAAGGAATATCAGAGGCTATAGGCTATATTCAAAGAAATGTAATGGGAAGTCACCCCCGAGTATTCCTTGCCTAAGAAAACCCTATAAATTGATAGGGTTATCACAAGTCAACAGACAACCTGATGTCCATATATAAAATACTAGCTGTCCCCTGCCACGCGTTGCTGTGGCCCAGTCTGTTGATCTGGAAAATAAAGTAATGAGAAAGTGTTGGTTTCTAATATATGTAATTTCTTTATGCTTGTGGGTAAACAGTATTTTTTGCTGTTTCTTTGTCAGTGTTGATGTGGAGAGTGTCTGGTTTGCCTACTCTGGAATATGCAACATATCATAGTCCTTCTTTAGGGGTCCCTTTCAAATCTATGATACTATATCTTGTGTGTGAATCATATCTATCTATCTATCTATCTATCTATCTATCTATCTTTATCTATGGCTGGATGGCTCTTTGTCAGGAGGACTTTGATTACGTTTTCTTGCCCTGGTGAAGGGAGTTGGATTGGATGGCCTTAAGTATTTTCTGTTGGTCATGGGGGTTCTGTGTGGGAAGTTTGCCCCGATTCTGTCATTGGTGGGGTTCAGAATGCTCTTTGATTGTAGGTGAACTGTGAATCCCAGTGAATACAACTCCCAAATGTCAAGGTCTATTTCCCCAAACTCCATCTGTGTTCATATTTGGGCGTATTGAGTGCTTGTGCCAAGTTTGGTCCAGATCCATCATTGTTTGAGTCCACAGTGCTCTCTGGATGTAGGGGAACTACAACTCCCAAATTCAAGGTCAATGCCCACCAAACCCTTCCAGTATTTTCTGTTGGTCATGGGAGTTCTGTGTGCCAAGTTTGGTTCAGTTTCATCGTTGATGGAGTTCAGAATGCTCATTGATTGTAGGTGAACTATAAATCCTAACAACTACAACTCCCAAATGACAAAATAATAATTTTTGAGTGATGGTCACTTCTTGTGTTGTGAGACATTTTGTTGCCAAATTTGGTGTGATTTCATTCATTGGTTCTTTTGTTTTTAAGATACTCATTATGTACAGAGCATTTTATATATATATATATAGATAATGATCATTTTGCATTTGGAGTGTATCTGGAAACTTGTGATCTTAGACAGGGATATCTCCAGCATTTTGGAGTTGGGTCCTCTCCTTTCTTATCACTGTCTGCCTTATCTCAAGGTAGGTCCCTCAGAATCACATCCAATAATACTTGTTTTTGACCTTGCCCTCTCCCCTCTTCAGAAGAACTTTAGAATTCCGGCTGCCTTAAGAAAACTCAAAATATTCTTATGGATCCATCTCACCCACTCTTTTCAATTATTGCTATCTGGCAGATGGTATGGAATGATAAAAAGGACAAATAGGCCGAGGGATAGCTTTTATCCTAGAGATGTGATTATATTGAAGTCTATGGTTTCACACTGATGTGGCATTAAGGGTTGTGCAATAGTGATTAGAATGTGGAAGGGTGGGTTTTCCTTGTTTGTAATTCTGGCCTAGTTATAGAACAAGAGATGACTTTGAATGCCTTAGTGGATGACCTCTGTCAGATACTAAATCAAGGAAGTATGTCCCTGTTGGCACTGTGTTGCTTCTTGGTGGCTTTCCAAAGCATCAATTATTTTCCAGGATAGCCATACTGGGATGGGACATGAAAGGACTGTTTTATAATGACCCCATTCTTCCTAAGAAGAGTGATGCCATGAGATAGTATGGGGGGGGGGGGATCCTGTTCAATTCTGTGGTCAATGGTCTGTAGGGTCCCTCAAGACTGTCCAATACCTATTTTCTTATGTAAACCTGTTTAGGCCCTCAGAATTTCAGGAAAGAGCCTTCTTTCAGTTCCACTACCTTCACCATCACATTGGGGGGGGGGGGKAGAGAAAATATAGTGGTTGCCCCTAGGTTCTAGAACTCCCTTCCTAGATTTCATCCTCCTTATTGTCATCATGTCAACAGAAAATATTCTCTCTCTTATTTTATTCTAATGGACTCTTAATATGAAGTTTTCTTTTTGAAGGAAAGGGATGTATTGTTTTAAATTATATTGTTTTAATGGTTTTATCCTTTTACAGTTTATGTTTTTTTTATTTTTCAAAAAAATACTGTCATTGGCTTGTTTCTATTTTAATATGGACTATTTTTTATCAGTATCCGGTCATTATCAGAGGTGCCGAGTTGTATAGCCAGGTATTGTGCCGGTGGCACCCTGCCGTGACCGCATTTCAGTGTACGAACCCACACGATCTCGTCGTTCATCTGGAGAGGCCCTGCTTACGATCCCACCGGCATCACAAGCACGATTGGTGGGGATGAGGGATAGGGCTTTCTCGGTGGTGGCCCCTCGACTCTGGAACTCTCTCCCTAAGGACATCAGGCAGGCCCCATTGCTAGCAATCTTCAGGAGGAGCTTGAAAACGTGGTTGTTCCAGTGTGCCTTTCCAGAATAAGGAAACTTCTAGCATTATGTCCCAACGCACTTTATCAGAGATCTAGGATATCTGCATGTCCATCTCCTCCAAACATTCCACCTGTCATGCCCAGCACTTTTAATTTTAATTTTAATTATTACATTTGGCACGGCCATTGTTTTTAACTGTGTCATTGTGTGTTGTTAATGTGTATTGCTTGTTTTTGTTTTATTTTGCTGTATTGTTGTTGTTGTTGTTTTATTGTTGTATTTGGGCTCGGCCTTGTGTAAGCCGCACCGAGTCCTTTGGGAGATGGTAGCGGGGTACAAATAAAGGATTATTATTATTATTATTATTATTATTATTATTATTATTATATCGGTCAGCAGCGGGCTGATCGATCTTGATCCAGAACCCATGCCTGGCTGCCAACTGTGTTTTTCCATCCTGTAATCAATAAACAAGTTGTGGCCCTTTTCTTCCCAATTCAGTGTTTGTGTCATTTTTGGTTTGTCCGCAGGAAGTGCGTCGCCCTTCCACATGCAAAATGCAAATATGATGACGGTGATGATGACAACAACAATAGTGCCAACAACAATAAAGATTGTGAACTGTGGTATTTGTTTGGCTACCTTGAATCCCAATTTAGGAGAAAGACAGGATATAATCTGAATGTGTGTGTGTGTATCTATATATCTACAGAAAAAATGAGAAACTTGATCAGAATGAGATTAATGACCACATCACATGGACAACACCATGTGGCGACACTTCCGTCATCACACAATGGAAGGGGCACTGAAGGTGAGCTGAAATGTACTGGCTCCAATGGAGTCAGCATATCATAGGAGCCTTTCTATGTTAGGAGAGAAGGAATAGATTCAAAAAATCTCATGAAACTATATATAATGGCAAATCCTATATATTTACCTGAAACCATATATAATGGCAAATCCTATATATTTTTCTAATCCTTCCACTCTGGTTGGGGGCAGGGTTTCAACAGGAAGTCCAGCCACATTGTGTGATCGGCAACATGCCCATCCATTGCTAGAGTGTCACATTTTAGCATACTAGGATGCCAAAAAAGGCAAGTGGGATGAGGTCACAATGAAAGCACACATGCTTGGTGAGAGGAAGAATTGGTTAAATTAACCCTTGTGGAGGTGAGGGGTGGGATATTCATATTGTCTTCAGAAGAGTGACATGATATATAAAGAATACCATATTTCAGTCTGAATTCTTAATCTATCCCATTCTTGTATTGTCGAAGGCTTTCATGGCTGGAATCACTAAGTTCTTGTGGGTTTTTTTGGGCTCTATGGCCATGTTCTAGAGGCATTTCTCCTGACGTTTCGCCTGCATCTATGGCAAGCATCCTCAGAGGTGAGGTCTGTTGGAACTGGGAAAAAAGGGTTTATATTAGGCCTGGGTAACAACGGAAAAATTTGTTTCTAAAATTGATTCGTTTTTGGGGTTTTTTGCATTTCGTTATTTAAAATAATTACAAAATTTTCCTTTAAAAAAGTTCGATATTTACGAAATTTCGTAAATGTGAAAAAAATTACAAAACAATAACGAATCGATTTCCGAAACAATAACGAATCGATTCGTTAATGGCGGACACGATCGCGCAATACGCTAAAAAACCTCCAAATGGGACAGGGGGAACTTCTGAAGCTTAATTAAACCAAAAACAACTATAAAAACCCTTAGAAAACCAAAAACAACTATAAAACTTGCCCCAGACATGCGGAAATAATAAAAAAACGACCTCAAAACGATAACGAAACGAATACAATAACGAAATACAAAACATTTATGAAATGATTTAAAAATTCGTTTTTTAAAAAAATTGTTCCAGACTGGTTCGTTATCGTTTTGTAATTGAAAAATTAACGAATTTTTTAACGAATTACGAATTAACTAAACGAAACCGCCCAGCCCTAGTTTATATATCTGTGGAATGACCAGGGTGAGACAAAGGACTTTTGTCAGTTGGGCTAGGTGTGAATATCCCATTCTTGTTAACACATTTGATGCATGTCTGATTATCTGAATGGATGAGAGTCTTCTTGTGCCTACTGAGCGCTTCGCATTTTTTTGGTTATAATTTTGGCTGCATGTCTTGTTGATTTTCATTTGCTCTGCTTATTAAAATAGTCTATGAGTTAGAGGTGAATCGATGGTCTACCTACTCACAATTCAGAGTCTATTCAGTTTGTAACATAAGAAGACATTTCTTTAAAGTTCTTAGGAATGCAGACATGAATGTAATTATTTAGTCTCATTTAATTATCATTCAAATATGGCATGTAATTGTAGAACTTATGGAACTATAAAAGTGGAAATTTATAATGATGCCATCTTAATTTCATTAATTTTAATACATAAAGTAGATATTACAGCAAGACAGACATCAAATTAAAAACTCCAAGGCTCTAATTAGCTTTAGAAGTCTTGTGGCTAATTGATACGGCTGTCATAATTAATTTACATAGCAATTTCAACCTGGTCATAATGGTGCAGCCCTATATGCTGTTGAAGTAGTGGAGTATATTTCAGAATCATATTTTCAAATGGGAAGAGATAATCACACCACAAGTTCTCAACCTCTAATGTAGAACACAATCATCCTCAAGCTCATCATCACCCACTTTTGTCCCAACATTATACAAGACAGTGCTAAATTTATTTTTAGACATGGAAAGTTAAAAGATGAATTCAAGAGGTTTGACATCTTTCTGAATGCTGACATGAAAGCATGCAGATATAACACATTCTAACTCAAAAACTGAGAGTGATTTCAACCATCTAGTCATCATGATCAAACATATAAAATATGTTCTAACATAATATAATATCGGTTAGAGTGATTAATAAATAGAATTCTTAAAAGGTATAAGCAAAACATTTTGGCTTTTCTTTCTTAAATTTATGCTGTGTTTTGTTGTATATTGATGTATTGCATTGTTGGGCTTGGCCTCATGTAAGCTGCCCCGAGTTCCCTTGGGGAGATGGTGGTGGGGTACAAGTAAAGTCTTCTTCTTCTTCTTCTTCTTCTTCTTATTTGAAACTCAACAAGATGAGTCCACAGCAGACACTCTGATGGCTGTTGAATTGGTAGGGCTGGGCAACCACGGAAAAATTTGTTTCTAAACTCGATTCATTTTTAGGGGGGTTTTGCGTTTCGATTTTTAAAAGAATTCTGAAATTTTCCTTAAAAAAAGTTCAAAATTTATGAAATTTCGGAAATTACGAAACAATAACGAAACAATTACGAATCGATTCGTTAATGGCGGACGCGATCGCGCAATACGCTAAAAAAACCTCCAAATGGGACAGGGGGAACTTCTGAAGCTTCCCTCTCCCTCTGTTGTTGACTGTTGGTGTGATAATTATATTTTTTTTCACTGAGAAAACAAACAGCAACCTTAAAACTTGCACCAGACATGCGGAAATAATAACGAAACGATTTTGAAACTATTTCGAAACTATTTTGAAACTATTTCGAAACAAATACGAAACAATTACGAAACGAATTGAAAAATTCGTTTCGTTTTTTAGTTGCTCCTGAATGGTTCAATATCGCTTCGTTATCAAAAAAATATCAAATTAATAACGAATTACGAAATTAACGAACGAAATCGCCCAGCCCTATGAATTGGATCACACGTTGGACACTTCCCAAGTGTCTAGGACTGTGTGATGTTTCGGCGAATAATGCGTGCAGATCCCTGTTACCTTCCTGCTTGATCTACTCACATTTGAATGTTTTTGAACTGCTAAGTTGGCAGAAGCTGGGGCTGACAGCGGAAGCTCACGCTGCTCCCCAGATTCAAACCTGTAACCTTTCAGTCAACAAGCTCAGCATCTCAGCATTTCAACTCGCTTTAATCCAGTGCCCCACCATTCTTGTGGCATAGAATAATGTATTAGATGAGAAGTGTGGATGGATTTTCCATTCCCACATTGATTCCAAGACATTTATATTTCAATGGACCACATTAAAAACCTCCCTACCCTGTATTTGAACATGATTCACATAATTGTCATTTCTGCCTGGAGGTTGTTTGTTTGTTTTAGCGTACAGACTGCCTACATTAGCTTTTATGCTTAATCTATGATTGATCAATATTCATTAATGTAATTCTAAATTGGCTTTGGTCCTCTTTTCCCTGTCCTCTCCTTTTCGTTATCATTTTTTTGTTTTAATTGGATAACAATGAAAACATTTAAAAGGTCTTGATTTTTCCTTTAAAATGCCAAATTAACATGACCATTTTTATTTTCCCCAACTCCTGCATTTCTGCCTGCATATCACATTGTATTTTTAAAAACTCATCATTCATTTTTTTTTTGCTACTAATGTGACCTCTCTCTTAGGTTTATCAACGGTTTGGAGCTGAGTGGTATTTCAGTCACAGAATAAAATACTGTAGGAAGCACTTATCAACATTCCTAGGGTGTTCTCCTGTGCCTTTTTCTACTGCAGGAAAATTGACAGGGTGCATTGTTACAGCTATCATGACATACATGAATAATGCACTGCGTGGGGTCATGCCATTTGTAATCTGTGAGAAACAGCAAAAAGATACCCCCGTCCACCACTTAATGTAGCTACTCAATGGAAAAGAGTATACAAAATTCTTAAAATACTAAAACCAAAAATGCTTTAAATGAGTTGCTAAGATAATATTGTAAATGCTAGTCTGCGGGGCTTAGAATAAGAGAGTAATGAATATATGAATACATCATGCTTAGTTTCTTGAAATGGTCTGTGTGAAATATGTCCTTCCACCCAAATACAGACACATGTAATTTTTCATATTTTTAGAATTTTTTCTCATTAGGAGACTCAACTGTGCAGTGGTTTGAGTGATGGACTTGAGGCCCATCCACACAGTACCTGGTTACACCAGTTCCTGGTTCAAAATGGTGGGTGGCCAAATGACGTGCCCTGAAAACACAGGAGGAATCACTATAAAGCGCTAAAAATGTGAGATTTCCATTTGAGGGAATATTCTGATTCTGGCCAGAAAATGCAGATATTAAAATCTCTGTACATTCAGAAAATACAGGATTTTTTATGTTGGCTTTTTCCCGGGTTATATATGTCAGTTCCTGATTGGTTGTATCCTACAAACATTGCCTTCTCAGTGGTGGCCCCCCGCTTGTGGAATTCGCTCCTCAGTGAGATTAGATCGGCGTCCTCTCTCCTCACTTTTAGGAAAAAGCTAAAGTCGTGGTTTTGGAGCCAGGCTTTTGGCTAGTGGACATAGCAGCACTTAGACACTGAACCGGACCACAGGATTATGACAATTGGAAACGGAGATGTGATTCTGATTAGGCGACTATGTTAGTATATGAGTATGTGATTTTAATGAATGTTATTGTTAATTTTCTATGTATTTGATTTTATGTTGTTGTATTGATATTATGGCATTGAATTGTTGTCCATGTAAACCGCTCTGAGTCCCCCCTTGGGGGTGAGAAATGATGTAAATAAATAAATAAACAGTTGACTAGAGGGAAAAACTTTGTCCTGGCAAGAGAAACTTCATCCTCTACACATTTAATGAAGTTTGTGACACACAAACAAAAGTTTTGCCATGTAATCAACTTTCTCCATGTTTTATGATAAAGGCAATCAGGAACAGACATGTATAACTCAGGTACATCACCCCATTGTTTCACACTTGTGCCAAAAATACCATCTGCCTGCAAAAAAAGAACTAGTGGGATCATAAGCCAGAAAAAGTTGCAGAAAATGAACGCATCAAACTACTCAGGGACTTCCAAATTCAGACTAACAGAATTTTGAAGCACAATACTCCTAACGCCACAATCATGTTAAAAAAAACAAGTATGGATTGTCAGTGTTGCAATCCCAGGCGACAGCAGGATTGAAGAGAAGCAACTGAAAAAGCTGACATGACATGAGGATTTAAAGATCGAACTGCAAAGACTCTGGCACAAGCCAGTAAAGGTGGTCTCAGTGGCAGGGGCGGCTCAACCCATTATGCAAAGTAAGCATTTGCAGTATAGTTGATTTTGCCCAGGGGCGCTCTTGAGGCGCTCTTGGGGGAAAATAGACCTTGACATATGCAAGTTGTAGTTACCGGGATGTATAGTTCACCTACAATCAAAGAGCATTCTGAACTCCACCAATGATGGAATAGAACCAAATATGGCACACAGAACTCCCATGACGAACAGAAAATATATATCAATGATTGGTTGGGGGGGGGGCAAAATACTGTTTGTTTACCTTTGAAAATTACCTAGGGCCACCTCTGCTCAGTGGTGATTGGCACGCTGGGTGCAGTGCCTAAAGACCTTGGCCTGTACTTAAACACTTAAAAACACAACCGAAGCTGACAAAATTACCATCTGTCAGCTGCAAAAGGCCACCCTACTTGGATCTGCATGCATTATTCACCAATACATCACACAGTTCTAGACACTTGGGAAGTGTTCAACATGTGATCCAATACAGCAGCAAGCATAGTGATCTTGTTTGCTGTGTACTAATCTTATTGTGTTTCTAATAATAATAATAATAATAATAATAATAAGAAGAAGAAGAAGAAGAAGAAGAAGAAGAAGAAGAAGAAGAAGTTTTGTATTGCAACAGTTCAAATTAGACGGATGATGATTGACCCTGCAAGACAAACACCCTGTTGGGAATGTAGTTAGAGCAAACTTTTTCAGCTGAAATGCTACTAGGTTCGTAATGTGCCCCTCCCTTTAGTGCCCTCTCCCCAATGCTTTGACCCCTCCTATCAATCTGCTCCACCCCTCTCAGTTCCATACCTGTTACATTAACCCGTGTGTTTGAAGTGTTTTCTGATCGGTTTCTTTAATAACACTGTTCTACAAATTTTCAGTTTTTCTCAGTTACGGAAACAAAATGTGCCGTTTCTTAATAAATTTAACATGCTGAATTCAAATATAATAATTAAATGTGTTAATTGGCTCTGGCTTTTATGCAACAGCTATTTCAATTTTCTCCACAATAGGTAATTCGTTAATATTATGATAATGCGCCTAACCTTACTGCATGTATATAAACAGTGAATATTTACTAAATTTTAGTCAAATTATATTGCCAATAGTTTATACATGAGAAATATTTATTTAATTAGTCTATTGTTTATGTTTGTGCAGCAAGAAACTATATTAGTAGGCCTAATGCAGTTGAAAAGTCTGAAAGTTTAAATGTCACTTTAATCGTGACTTTAGTTTATATCCTGTTTGCTTCTCTTGACTTTTCTTTTGTATTCAAGGAAAGGATTGTCTCTTACAATGCTCCAGCAGTAGTCTGACAGCATTGACGGAGTCCATTTGCCTTGATATCTTTTTTCCATAGTGCTTTATTTACACGTGCGAGGCATAACTACAGTAAAAAGAACAATGTAAAACGATGTTTAACGATACTGTCTCAGTCTTCAACTGACTGACCCTCACCGTTCAAAAGTCTGGCCTTATATAGGGCTTTCTGGCTTTTGCACACGGCACTAATACTGCGTCATCAAACTTTCTAGAGTATTCTAGAATCTTCCATAGTGTAAGTCGCAACATGCATTTTTTCAACCATACGTGATCACGTGATTGCTTATATCATAAAAACTAGAGCCAATATACATTTTTAAATGTCATTTTCATTTTCAGCACTCCAAAATCATAAAAGAACAACTATTTTCAAGCCCGCAACTTTTTCTCCGTAGAACAGTGTAGCGGCCTCACTGGGAAGCTGTGTTTCCCCTTCCCAGGGTGTTTGTGCTGGTCAGTGATGTAATAAAGTTTTGTGTTGCATTGTATTGTATCTTAACTAAGGGTAATTAAAAGTAAGCAATTATTTATTAAATTAAAAACTCCAGGCAGTCACATAATATTATATTATCTGGGATATTGTGATATTCAGTGAATGATTGTACAACTTGCAATACATTTCAAAGATAACATTTAATAATTTGAAGTAATTTTGAAGACTGACAAAAAAATATCCCCCCCCCCCAAAAAAAAAATAATCCTAGCAAGTTTTGTCATTTCCTTACAAAGTTTTTCTTGGAACTGCACAAAAAGAAGTGCTTTAATCCATACGAAATAAAAAAAAATCTTTCTGCCAGCAAGTACAGCTTGAAGTGGAATCTTCATGCAGTTGAGTACTGAAACGAACTCACGGAATATGTGTCTAGGAGAGTAAAAAGTGACAGAAAGTGGTTTACATAAGCATCTTGTAACAGGTCTGTCTAAATTCCTAAGCAAGCTTAGTTGCATTGCTGAAGTACCAATTTAACAACAAACAGCATAATCCAAGCACCCAAACCATGCTATAAGAGTGTGAAAGTGTAGGATATGAGTGGCACAAATAATGTGATGGGGTTTGTTCTTGAGGCTTTTTTTGTTTCACATTACCATTTGAAGGACAGTTGCACCTGTTCCGGAGTATCCGCCGAGAGATTCACAACCACTTCACGTCTACCTCTAGCTAACTTAAGTTCTGAATGCAGGGCGGAAATGGCATTTTTTCCATAACAAATAGCAATCAAAGACATATTCAGGAAGGGGGTCCTAAGAATCAAGTTTAGGGAATGTAAGATAATTCCTTGTTTCATTACAATTAAACTGGATTTGTGATCTGTAAAGGTAATTTAGCTCCCTTTTTGTAGTTTTGTTTATGTATCCATTCTTTTATTTTATTTCCTGACTAGCTGTCCCCTGCCACGTGTTGCTGTGGCCCAGTCTGGTGATCTAGAAAATAAAGTAATGAGAAAGTGTTGGTTTTTAATATATGTAATTTCTTTATGCTTGTGGGTAAACAGTATTTCTTATTGTTTCTCTGTCAGTGTTGATGTGGAGATTGTCTGGTTTGCCTACTCTGGAACAGACAACATAGAATTGTCCTTTTGTAGGGGTCCCTTTCAAATCTATGATACTATATCTGTCATATACATATTTTAGTTATTTATTTATTATTCGAACGCATATGCCGCCACTCCCCTGGGGCTCGGAGCGGCTTAAAAGAACAGGCTAAAATCGAACACAATTTAAAAACAATTTAAAACAATTTAAAAACAGCAATGTCAGAGATCAAACGGTTCTGGCCCCACTTACCTCTCTGAACGCATCTCCACCTATGAACCGATTAGAACATTAAGATCGTCTGGGGAGGCCCTGCTCTCGTTCCCGCCTGCGTCACAGGCACGCCTGGCGGGGACAAGAGACAGGGCCTTCTCAGTGGTGGCCCCTCAGCTATGGAATGCCTTACCAGTAGACATCAGACAGGCACCTTCATTGCTGGCGTTTCGGAGAAAGGTCAAGATTTGGCTTTATGAACAAGCGTTTGGTTAAACAGTGCAACCGAACATAGGAAGACAGTAAATGGAACATAGGAATGGCACAAGGATTATGAGAACGGATCTGATTTCACTGAGGCGCTATGTTTTGATTTGTTAATTGTTGTTGATTGATGTTGTTGATTTTGTTGTTGCATTTGTTGCGTTTTTAATTGCACTGACATTGTTGTGATAACTTGTACCATGTAAACCACATTGAGTCGCCTGTTTGGGCTGAAAAATGCGGTATAGAAATAAAGCAAATAAATAATAATAAATCAAAGGACCGTCAAAACAGATATGTCTTACATGCCCTGTGGAAAGCTGATAAGTCCCACAAGGCACGGACTTCAGGTGGCAGAATATTCCAGAGTGATGGTGCCACTGCTGTAAAGGCTCTGCATCTGGTTGCTGTTAGGCGCAAGGTCTTGACACTGGGAATTTCCAACAAATCTTGGTCCTCAGAACGGAGGGATCTCTGGGGTTGGTAGGGGGTGAGGCGGTCCCTCAGGTACATCAGCACCAGACCATGCAAGGCCTTAAAGGTGAGTACCATCACTTTGAAAGTGATCCGGTGCTCAATTGGTAACCAATGCAGATGTAGTAAGATTGGTGTTATGTGGCATCTCATCGGAATTCCCGCAAGAAGCCGAGCAGCTGCATTTTGTACGAACTTGAGCTTCCGGATCACCAACAGAGGAAGGCCAATGTAGAAGGTGTTACAGTAGTCCAGTCTTGAGATGACCGTGGCCTGGAACCAGAAATGAGGCTTGAACCAGAAGTGAGGGGAAATCCATTGTTCTCTGGCCTTAAAACTGGCTTCTCTGGCTTGAGCCAAGGCCAAGGACCAGATGTGGGGGAAAATCTGAATCATTTCCAACTCACTTACTGATTTGTAACTAAAATGGCAGAAAAAGCTTCAGAAGGGCAAAGGGACTTCCGGTTTCCTTAAAAACTTCAAAATCGCTTTAAAAAGCAAATCTTTCCGACTTTATTCCGAATACTGAAGATTCCAACTGGATCTAACCATGCCAGATGGTTAATTAGAGGTTCAAGGTTAGGCATTGAAATATTGAACCCTCGAATGCCTCTGTAAGGTGATTGAGTCAATTTCCCGAATTTGCACCTCATCCTGATGTTGTTTTTATACAAATCTGGCATGTTGATGAAGAAATGTTTCAATTTTGATGTTGTCCAAAAATGAAAAAAACTGATTTTTCAGCCATCCTGTATTATAAATGTTCATAATTTCATCTCCTTTGGATATTCTGAATATTCCTTATTCCTCTGAGGGTCCATTTTCAATCCTGTTTCCAGATAGAGAGGTTGTTGTTGTTCATTCGTTCAGTCGTCTCCAACTCCTCATGACTTCATGGACCAGCCCACGCCAGAGCTCCCTCTCGGCCGTCACCACCCCCAGCTCCTTCAAGGTCAGTCCAGTCACTTCAAGGATGCCATCCATCCATCTTGCCCTTGGTCGGCCCCTCTTCCTTTTGCCTTCCACTTTCCCCAGCATAATTGTCTTCTCTAGGCTTTGCTGACTCCTCATGATGTGGCCAAAGTACTTCAACTTTGTCTCTAGTATCCTTCTCTCCAATGAGCAGTCAGGCTTTATTTCCTGGACGATGGACTGGTTGGATCTTCTCATGGTCCAAGGCACTCTCAGAACTTTCCTCCAACACCACAGCTCAAAAGCATCTATCTTCTTTCGCTCAGTCTTCCCTAAGGTCCAGCTCTCACATCCATAGGTTACTACAGGGGGTAGAGAGGTACATGTTTTTATATTGTTTTTTGTGTGTCAACAGTACCCTTGGCAATTTTTCTGCCAAAGTTCATAGTTCTAGCTCCCCAATACCCCAGTTATTTCAATTCCATCACAATCACATTGCATCAAATAAGCAAAAAAAAAAATATTTTTTGGAAAAAATGATCTGTCAGAAGAAACCAGGCACTAGGTGGCACCATAATATTATAGTTCAGTTTTCAGCTGCTCTATAGTCCTAATTTAATGTATGTTTAAGAGAATGTGTGGGGCTGCTAATTGAACAATTTATATATTAACATGTCTTTATTAGATTTGATTTTAATTGTTTGAAGCATGCAGATGACTAACATTCCAATGTTATCCCAAGCTTGCAAAAGAGAGGGGAGAAATCCAGAAATAAGGCCATAAATGTATTAGATACCTGAGCCAAAATTTATTGGATAAATTTGTATCCTATCTTTTTAGCAAATGGTGCTCAATGTAGCTAAGAGCTGTGAAATAGAGAGAGGAAAAATACAACATTAAGAAACCCATTTTAAAAAATTAGGTGAAACAATAAAATGTATAAAATCAGTAAAACAGCTTGTTGAACAAATTACATATTTATGATGGCTATTAAAAGTCAGCTAATGAGGCAAGCATACATATCTATATCTACATGTGCACACTTGCTGGTAGAAGTAATCAAATAATGTTTTAGTTAGACCTTCCTCAGAAAGGAATTCAAGTGCTTGGGAATAAGGATTGAGATGACCTTCTCTTAGGTTTGTCAGATGTTGTCTAGATGAAAGAAACAGCCTCTCACAAGGATCATAAAATTCAGGTAGACTTATAAGAAAGCTTTCTAGAGAGTTTGGTCCTTTGTTGTTGTTCATTTGTTCAGTCATCTCCGACTCTTGGTGACCTCATGGACCAGCCCACGCCAGAGCTCCCTGTCGGCCGTCACCACCCCCAGCTCCTTCAAGGTCAGTCCAGTCACTTCAAGGATGCCATCCATCCATCTTGCCCTTGGTCGGCCCCTCTTCCTTTTACCTTCCATTTCCCCAGCATAATTGTCTTCTCTAGGCCTTGCTGTCTCCTCATGATGTGGCCAAAGTACTTCAACTTTGTCTCTAGTATCCTTCCCTCCAGTGAGCAGTCGGGCTTTATTTCCTGGAGGATGGACTGGTTGGATCTTCTCGCAGTCCAAGGCACTCTCAGAACTTTCCTCCAACAACACAGTTCAAAAGCATCTATCTTCCTTCGCTCAGCCTTCCCTAAGGTCCAGCTCTCACATCCGTAGGTTACTACAGGGAATACCATGGCTTTGACTATGCGGATCTTTGTGACTTATAAGAAAGCTTTCTAGAGAGTATGGTCCTAAATGTAGACCTTTGCGGATTACACTGGGCAACACACATTTGGTGCCTCTTTATATATTATCTGCTGGTTCCAAAAGTGGCACCAAGTTTTCACTATCAGCTCTAGTTTTTGATATGCAGAACATATGTCATCTTCCCGTTACCATCTGTTCGCCCATAGAAAGCCATGATAACCATATCTAAGTTGGTAGAGGAAATATGGTCTATCAAATGCAATTTTCTGAATCAGTGTGTCCCAAATAACTCCAGGAACAAGCTTAAAACAAGCCTAAAAACCAAGACATAAAGGTTTTTTTTTTTTGTTGAGCTGTGTTATCTCATTGTGTTATCTCCCCGGAACTCCCTACCTAAGGAGATCAGACAAGCACTCACATTGTCTGTCTTTCGTAAGGACTTAAACACTTGGATGTTCCATTGTGCCTTTGATTAAGCAGTTCACCAGAGAACTGGCTTGACTCTATCTAAACTTCTGCAATTTAGTTCGGCCCACCCCACTAATCTTGAACCTTTATCACCAAGGTATTCTCTTTAGTTTGGAACACTTGAATTTTGCACTTTCTCTTGGTTCTACTTAGGAATTCATTGCACTTACTTGAGTCCCGACCCATCCTGATTCTGGTTTTTCTGGCCATTATATTGTTTTAATATTATTGTTGATGTGACTGTGTTGTGTTTTCATTTGATTGGTTAATGAACACTGGAATGGAACAATGGATGACGAATCTGGAACATGTTTTTGATGATGAGACGACAGTGAATGGGTATTGTAGTAACTGTTTATTAATTGTGTAATGTGTTAGGTTGTTAACTGTTTTTATACTGTAGCACTGAATTTTTGCTGTTTGTATTTGTTGTGAACCGCTGTGAGTCGCCTTCGGGCTGAGAACAGCGGTATATAAGTAAGGTAAATAATAAATAAATAAATATGTGTACTTTACAGAAATAGAGGGACTGTTCCATTATCCAGGCAGAAGCCACAAAGGGGGGGGCTTATTCTATTATTAGACTTTAAGTGCTGATATATTAAGTTGTTCACGTACGTTACACGTGCGGCTCACCGAAACTCTCGTCGACCTCATGGACCAGCCCACGCCAGAGCTCCCTGTCGGCCGTTACCACCCTCCGCTCCCTCAAGGTCAGTCCAGTCACTTCAAGGATGCCATCCATCCATCTTGCCCTTGGTCGGCCCCTCTTCCTTTTGCCTTCCACTTTCCCCAGCATAATTGTCTTCTCTAGGCTTTACTGTTACAGCTCCGATGTGACAATACTATCAACCTTGTCTCTCGATGTCATATCCTCCAGGATCCAGCTCGGCTATATTTCTGGAGGATGGAACTAGGTTGAGATTTCACCGCAAGCCAAGGCATCTCGTCCACAAGATACTTCCTCACCAATACCACCACAGCTCACAAACGAAACGAGCTTCCTTCTGCTCAGCCCGATACCAATAAGGTCAGCCTCACATACGTGAGGTACTCACAGGCAATACAATGGCTTTGAACTCAGCGCGGATCTTTAGGTTGCCAGTCTGCTAGCTCTCATACTCTATCACTCATTCTCACTCGACTCAATATCTATAATAAGAGCAGTGAACCATTCACAAGATGAGAGGCATATTGTGCAATCGTATCTTGGCAGATGCCTGTACTATGAATTACGGAATGGTGTAGTTTAATATTGATGTAATGTTTTAAATGTGTAAAGGTATAATTTAATTAGTAAATTTTTACTTCAATGTTGTGTTGGAATTGTATAGTAATGCCGCTAATAAGAAGGTGTCCAGTCACTAGAAGGTCACCCGATGTTTTGAACTTAACTCCGAGACACCCTGTAAACGGCCGAATTTTGGAAGTTGGACGAACATAAAACCCTGGGGACACCTACAGGTGCGAACCAACTGATCTTAGATGTTTTAGTGTATTAAGGGATGTGATGTTTTTAAACTATTGTCTGTGATACTGTTGTTGTGAACTGGCCTGAGTCGGTTCTAAATAAATAAATAAATAAATAAATACCCATTACTAGGGCTGGGCAACCACAGAAAAATTTGTTTCTAAACTCGATTCGTTTTTAGGGGTTTTTTGCATTTCGATTTTTAAACGAATTCCGAAATTTTTCTTTAAAAAAGTTCAAAATTTACGAAATTTCGGAAATTATGAAACAATTACAAAACAATTACGAATCGATTCGTTAATGGCGGACGCGACCGCGCAATATGCCAACACAACACAACACCCGTCCAAAGGGGACAACGGGGGGACTTATCGGACAGCGTCCCCTTCCGCTCTGTGTGCCTGTGGGTCGATATCTTTGTTTTATCATTGATAAACAAAAAAACCACCCCTAAAACTTGCAACACAGACATAAGGCAATCATTTTGAAACAATTACAAGAACACAAGTTCCGAAATAGTACCAAAGACAACTTTGAAACAATTACGAACCATTCCCGAAAATAAATAGCCAACTTTGTTTCGTATTTTACCATGTCCTGAAACTTGATCACTGGCTGTACGCTCATTAAGCTGCCATATACCCGAACTCCTTACTCTCATGTGCACGCAAACTGACACCCACAGCCCCTCCACCACTCTACTTCAGAAGCCTTTTTGTTTAGGAGCCTGAATCATATGGTCCCGTCCCTTCTAGACTCCCGATCTGGTAAACCATAACAAAGGAACGAGAGACGAGGAGCCCTTATTTCTCATTTGTGGGAGGGCCCCAGCTAAGGAAATCTCTCTCCGGATTGAGATCAGAGCTCTGCCCCTCCTCCTGTCCTCCGGAGGCCTGTTGAAATCATGCATATGGAAGGAAACAGCAATATCCCAAGAGTAAAATAGATTGAAAACCCAGTAACAGAACAAAGTAAATCGACCACACATACGGACGAGTATAGGACTGCTGATATTCTTCCTGAGCGATTGGCTTATTGAAAAATGTTTAATCAATATCATGATGATATAAGAACTATCACCATTTAAATATGAAAGGTTGTCCTAAGCTCTGTACGTAAGGTTAGCATTCAATTCCCTTTCCTGAAGCGGGCTAGAGATTCTCTCTCGGCAGGTTGACGATGATTGCCAGAATGAGATAACCGTCCTTATTTTATTTCATTTTTTATTTTCAGTTTGTTTCTTTTATCAATACTCATAGTATACCGCCTTATACAAAGCACGATACGGCCAACAAAGGTGGTGTAGCCATACCACGTGCAGTCCGCAATAATAGCCACAACTAACAGATTAAGACATTCAAAAAATTAGAGCGCTATACTTGAAGGATACTACCTATTCCGGTCCTCATGAGTAGCGCTTTCTTCCGTCCATTCACTGTCACAATATAGTTCTGGCAAAGAAACTCTAATGTTGCTTTCAAATACGTGTAATTACCTTCATGGAATGGCTGCGGCACACATCGCTAACAGCATAGCCAAAAGGCAAGGTATGAGCGTCAGAACGAGGAAAGAACAATATTTCTATTGTGGAGTCTAGTTATCACCTAGGAATCCCTGAAGCACATTAAGTCAGGAATGTGCTGCTTCATGCACATCCAGGCTTTGATCAAGTTACTATACCATGCAAGAGCTGTATTCACAAGCCAGAGCAAGATAATTCCCATGCTCTCTCTCCCATAGTTAGACTGCGGTGCTTTGGCTGCCTGCTCATCGGGACGTGACGTTCACTCATAGAATAGAATCATAGAATCATAGAATCAAAAGAGTTGGAAGAGACCTCATGGGCCATCCAGTCCAACCCCCTGCCAAGAAGCAGGAATATTGCATTCAAATCACCCCTGACAGATGGCCATCCAGCCTCTGTTTAAAAGCCTCCAAAGAAGGAGCCTCCACCACACTCCGGGCAGAGAGTTCCACTGCTGAACAGCTCTCACAGTCAGGAAGTTCTTCCTTATGTTCAGATGGAATCTCCTCTCTTGTAGTTTGAAGCCATTGTTCCGCGTCCTAGTCTCCAAGGAAGCAGAAAACAAGCTTGCTCCCTCCTCCCTGTGGCTTCCTCTCACATATTTATACATGGCTATCATATCCCCTCTCAGCCTTCTCTTCTTCAGGCTAAACATGCCCAGCTCCTTAAGCCGCTCCTCATAGGGCTTTTCTCCAGACCCTTGATCATTTTAGTCGCCCTCCTCTGGACACATTCCAGCTTGTCAATATCTCTCTTGAATTGTGGTGCTCAGAATTGGACACAATATTCCAGGTGTGGTCTAACCAAAGCAGAATAGAGGGGTAGCATTACTTCCCTAGATCTAGACACTATGCTCCTATTGATGCAGGCCAAAATCCCATTGGCTTTTTTTGCCGCCACATCACATTGTTGGCTCATGTTTAACTTGTTGTCCACGAAGACTCCAAGATCTTTTTCACACGTACTGCTTTCAAGCCAGGCATTTCGTTTTTCCTGCCAAAGTGGAATATCTTGCATTTGTCCCTGTTGAACTTCATTTTGTTCATTTTGGCCCATCTCTCTAATCTGTCTAGATTGTTTTGAATCCTGCTCCTGTCCTCTGGAGTATTGGCTATCCCTCCCAATTTGGTGTCGTCTGCAAACTTGATGATCATGCCTTCTAGCCCTTCATCTAAGTCATTAATAAAGATGTTGAACAGGACCGGGCCCAGGAAGGAACCCTGCAGCACTCCGCTCATTGGTGAGCACCCTCTGGGTTCGTCCATTTAGCCAATTACAGATCCATCTCACCGTATTTTTGCCTAGCCCACATTGGACTAGTTTCCTTGCCAGAAGGTCTTGGGGGACCTTGTCGAAGGCCTTACTGAAATCCAGGTACTCACCACAATGCACTTGTGTGGATCCCTAGATCAACAGTCCCTTAATCAATTTCGCTATGCAGTATGGTTTACACAGAGATGCATATTATGCAATCTATTTCATAGTTTCCCTTAATTTTTCTTATTCTATTTTTAAGACTTTAATTCATGCTGCACTATGTTGTCAAGCTGCCTTCAATCCACATTAAGCAGTCGGTATAGATGAGACCTACCTCTGCTCTGTCGTTGCAATCAGCAGAAGTACTTTTAATTTATTTTGAGAATTTAGAAATCACTGACAAAGAGGGGTTTTTTTAACAAGCAGGCTTGCTGTATTTTAATCTTCATTATTAACTTTCTGCATGATTTTTAATGATGTTTTAATTTGATCGCTTTTAAATTGTGTTTTAACTTTTTAACAAGTTTTTAAAGCCTTGTGTTATCACTGATGTCGTGGGTCCCATCTCAGAAGAAAGGTCAGATACAATTTGACAAAAGGAAAGGAGAATAAAAGTAAACACATTTTTGATGATGAAAGGATATGTCCTTTCCCCAGGATCCAATGATCCAATAAAACAATGCAAGGGAAACTTCAGCAGGGAAAAAAGAAAGAAAACAGAGAGAAGACTTTGGGGAAATAATATGATTATTGTTCTTATGTGCACTAAGACCTAGTTACAGTGCAGTGGAGTCCAGTCGAGTGCAACAAGCTTCACAGAAAAGGTCCACAAAGCTAGGAGTTGGTTCAATACATGAGGAGAGGAACTTTTAGATGGCGAAGTATTTCAGAGCTGATGGTGGAAGTTCACAAGAATGTGTCAGAACACAAAAATACAGGGATAGGAACCCAATTTGTGAATGGTCTGAAGATAGTATATGTTGTACTATTTCCAGAAATGGGCAGAAAAAGGGTTAAATATGTACATAGTTGGAAAATTAGGAAATGAAAGGATTAAGATGAAGTTAATGAAAAACAAAGTAGAAGATCACATGGTAATGAAGGCAAGACCTCACACCCTCTGAGGATGCCTGCCATAGATGCAGGTGAAACGTCAGGAGAGAATGCTTCTGGAACATGGCCATACAGCCTGGAAAACTCACAACAACCAAGTGATTCCATCCACGAAAGCCTTCAACACATTGAAAGCAAGATATCACTATATCACAAGGTAATTCAGAGTCACTTCTGCTAACTCTTTCTCATACCTCACTTCTAGCTGCTTACTGATTAATGGAAACTTCTGGTCAGTGGTGCTGGGATGAAACCAAAAATGTCTCATCACTATCTATCTATCTATTAGGCTTGGGTAACCACGGAAAAATTTGGTTCTAAACTCGTTTTGTTTTTAGGGGGCCCTTGCGTTTCGTTTTTTTTAATAATTCCAAAATTTTCCTTTTAAAAATTTCAAAATATACAAAATTTTGTATAATTACGAATCGATTCGTTAATGGCGGACGCGATTGCGCAATATGCTAAAAAAACCTCCAAATGGGACAGGGGGAACTTCTGAAGTTTTCCTCTCCCTATGCTGTTGACTGTTGGTGTGATAAAACAAACAACAACTATAAAACTTGAACCAGACATGCGAAAATAATTACGAAATAATTACAAAATAATTTTGAAATAATTACGAAATAATTATGAAATAAATTGAAAAAATTGTTTTGAATCTAATTTACTCCTCACACTATTCCTGCATGGCTCAATATTGGATCGTAAGCTAATTTAAATACGAATTAATAACAAATTATGAAATTAACGAATGAAACCGCCCAAGCCTACTATCTATCTATCTATCTATCTATCTATCTATCTATCTCTGATTGAAACTGGTTCTTCCCCAACAAAGCATCTGGTGCCTGTTCTTAGATACTTCATTTTACTATTATTCACTGGAATTCCAAACTACTAAAACTAAAATCCTTAGCCCACCCACCAATATATCTGCCATTGGGGGAACAAGGCAAATGATATCTTAAAATATATAAAAAAAACCTCAACATTTTCTTCTGCTCTGGAAACTAGGACTCAGAGCAAAGGTCCGTTTTCTTGTAGACACTAGTAGTTCACGCGCATACTGCAACGAGCATGTGCGTCGTGTACCGGCATGCCTCGGGAACAACTGTGCTCAGTTTCCGCTCTGTAGCTAACCTGTACGGTTCTGTTCTGTGCTTTAAAAATGTTTAAGACTATCAACTCCCCCGCCGCATGTGAGGTTCGCTCAGTGATACGGTTTTTGTCAGCAAGGAACCTGCCTGCTGCAGAAATCCATCGACAGATTTGTGAAGTGTACGGTGATACTGTTATGAGTGAAAGCAAAGTGTGTAAGTGGGTACGACAATTCAAAGATGGCCGTGACAACATCCATGATGAGGACCGCTCCGGTCGCCCTTCTTTGGTATTTATTTATTTATTTATTTATTTAAAAGTTTTGTATACCGACCTTCTCACCTCTCTTGAGGGACTCAGACCGGTTTCCAACCATAATATCACATACAATCAATAAAACATCATAATACATATTACAGTAAAACATTAAAACAGCAATTACAATCAATAACTATAATGGTCAGTCGTCACACTAAAATCGTTGTTCATCATCCTCCATCCATATCTCAGGGTGTTGGCTCACTCGTCGAATGCCTGTCTCCATAACCAAGTCTTCACCTGTTTCCTAAATGACCTTCTTTGATTACAGACGATTTGGTGGCTTCAGTTGAAGCGAGGATTTGTGAAGAGGGTATTTTAAAATTAGTTCAGAGGTATGATAATTATTTGAACAAACTTGGCAACTATGTCAAAAAATAGAGTGAAGTATGTACTTTCTGAAAATAAATTTATTTTTTTGAAATAAACTTTCATTGTGTACTTATGTTCAAATGGACCTTACTTAAAAAAATACCCCTCGTATGTATGTGTGTGTGTACACACACACACACACACACACACACACACACACACACACTTTTTCTACCATTTTTCCCATTTTTCTTTCCCTCTTTTTTTTATTTTCAATTTTTATTTCTTATTTCAATTTTTTGCCTTTCATTCCCCTTCAGCCCTTTTACCCCCACTCCCATCAGTAAGGAAACAGATGCTGGATGGGCATATGTCGGATGTCCTTTGAATGCCCTTTCCCTGCTTCTCGGCAGGTGGTTGGACTGGATGGTCCATGAGGCGTCTTCCAACTCAATGATTCTATGAGTCCAACTTCAGTCCCTCTCTCCTCCTTTCCATAAATAAATAAAAACTCATCTGCTTTTGACTTAAGTGGGGAAAGACCTGATGCAGCAATATGCTAGTTACTAAATGCAACTATCTAAACTCCTCTGGAGTCTGAGGAGGACTGTAAATAGCTGACCAAGTACTTGTTAAAATGATGTGAAGTCTCAGCTGTGTTACTTAGCTGATGAAAACCTGTGAGGACTCGAAAAGCTTGAATGCATTATTGAGTTTTCAGGAAGATCTTTAAGAGCAGAAGGCTGTGAAAGAGGGTGGAGGTTTGCGTACAAATGGCATAGCTTACTGTAAGTTTGTTGAGTTTTAGAGTTCTGTTGAGACTATCCTCAGCAAGCAGTGTAAACTTAGGTTTTTAACAAAAAGAAATGCATCACTTTGTAAAGTTTTTCTTTGTACTGTGGACTGTAGCATTGTTGCTACTTCTCTAATCTTCAAATTGTTCCCAAGGAAAAATATGCAACAATTACATGCCAAGTACATTGCACGGGGAGAGCATGGCTCATTATAATCTCGTATCATCATTTAAAGCATGCTCACAAGGGGACATTACAAAGTAACAAAATGTGCCTTGTGGTCTTGCAGAAGAAAGAAATTAATGCTCATGGAATCATATTTGAATGTTTAAATATTCATTCCGAGTCAGTGTGGAGGGAAGAAAGAGCCCTTCTTAGTGTTTTCTGTAAGCAGTATTTTAAGTGTGTACGATTACTTTATGGGCATTAATTAAATTTATTGTTCTCATAGAAATGAGAAATTCATACAAAGAATTGTCATGGGCCTGTTTAAAATGACAATAGCGAGGAAACAGTTCAGAAATGATAGCGCAATGTATACAATTTAAGACATGCCTGGGGTTTTCATCGTGTTCTTGCTGTCCTCTGTGAAACAAAATCATGTTGTGAAAAAATAGGGGTGATGAAAGAACATACCCTATGAAAGGAAGAGTATTCCTTTAAGTATATGATTAAAAGGTATGGTACTGTTTCATATGCTTTCATTCTGGTTACATCCCGAATAGACTACTGCAACATGCTCTATGTGGGGCTGCCTTTGAGGACTGTTAGGAAGTTAAAAATGGTCCAATGGGTGGCAGCCAGATTGCTCACCTGAGCGGCATAGAGGGCACATACAAACCCCCTCTTATGTCAGCTCCACTGGCTACCAATCTGCTACCGAGCACAATTCGAAGTACTGGCTTTAGCCTACAAAGCTCTAAACGGTTCTGGCCCAGCTTATCTGTCCGAATGTATCTCCCTCTATGAACCACTGCAGAATTTAAAATCATCTGAGGAGGCCCCTGCTCTCAGCCCCGTCTCCCTCACAGGTGCGACTGGCGAAGACGAGAGACAGGGCCTTCTCAGTGGTGGCCCTGTTCCATCTTCCAGGAGCATAGTTTGCATTACCTTTTAGTTGCATGGGATAGTGTTCTTTTGCATTTCCCCAGGGCTGCTACAGACCCAGCATCACCCTGGAAGTTAAACAGTATCAGAGTCTGCAAAGCCAGCCTGCAGGCCCCTTTGCAGCTATTGGTTTAGGAAAGTATCTCTTTTTCCAGGGGATGAGATCTCCATTTTGGAATCTCCCCTGTCTTCTTCAGTGTAGAGAAAGAAAGCTTCAGATGTGCTGTTGGTCAGGAAGGTAACTCTGAAAAAATCATTGTAAGTACAATTGAGATATGATTGAGTTATATATATAAAGAAGCCAATTGAGATAGATAGATATAGATAGATAGATAGATAGATAGATAGATAGATAGATAGAATAGCAATTGAGATATGATTGAGTAATATTGGGTCTAATTGAGATAGATAGTAAGTGAGCAACTGAGTTATAGATAGATATCGAGTTATTGAATATTATTGAGCAGTACTTCATCTCCAAAGCTAACCTTGAGTTATAGATAGGGGAAAAAAACTGTTTTTTCTAACCATAGCAGCTCAGGGTTAGGGTGAAAGGATCTCAGGATATTTTCAACCATTTGGGAAAGAGTTACCTCAGTAACTGAAGGAAAAAGAAGGAAAGATCATCACTATGGTTTCACCAATTGACTGTTTTGTTTGTAACTTTGACAAGCTGTGCCAAGTCTGCAAGGACTTTGAGAAATAAATATTCTGTTTTGATGTTCCAAACCTGAAGTGGCTTCAGTTGCTGAGAATTTTTGAGCTTCTAAAGAAAGACCCCCATGGTCCGCCCAGACAAAGAGAGAAGCACATCTTAGTTTTAATTTTATAGGATCTGGGTGTGACGGCACAGGTCCCTTGGCTGTGGAACTCCCTCCCCAGTGACGTAAGAGAATGAAAATGTTGCTTGTGACCAAGCCTTTAGAGCAGTGATTTTCAGCCTTTGGGTCCCCAGATGTAAACTGGCTGGGATTTCCGGGAATCATAGAATCATAGAATCAAAGAGTTGGAAGAGACCTCATGGGCCATCCAGTCCAACCCCCTGCCAAGAAGCAGGAATATTGCATTCAAATCCAGCCCCTGTTTATAAGCTTCCAAAGAAGGAGCCTCCACCACACTCCGGGGCAGAGAGTTCCACTGCTGAATGGCTCACAGTCAGGAAGTTCTTCCTCATGTTCAGATGAAATCTCCTTTCTTGTAGTTTGAAGCTATTGTTCCGCGCCCTAGTCTCCAAGGAAGTTGTAGGCCAAAACACCTGGGGATCCACAGGTTGAGAACCACTACTTTAGAGAACTTTTGCAATAGATAGACTTAGAACAATGTGCAGTGACCATTGGAATAGCCAGGAGCAATAGGGGGGAGCAACTGAGGCAGATTGTTTAACCCAGATGTTCTCCCCAAGTGAAATACCTGAGTCATCACCAAGGAGAACCCAAAATCTTGAAGGCCAACCTGAAAAGCCCTCCCACAAGCCACATGATTTAAACCGAGTGCTCAGTAGGCCTATTATACTGCACATGAATGGGTAGAGCGAACAGGTCCTGCCATTCAACAAACCTTGGTCATTACCCCTCAGATGAATGATGGAAATGTGTGCTGGAGGTCCCTTGAGCTCCCCAAATCACATTAGCATAAAGCCATGGTATGATAAAGACCTCCAGAACCAAAACATCTGAATAAGTTGTTGACCCATGCCCATTGCAGTTCAAGCAGCCCCAATCTAGAACAAATGGCTACCCAATTTATGGCAGGCAATCTCCGAGGATTCCATAGCTTTGATCCCTAAAGTGTCATTCACGCTCCCTTCCTCAATATAACATCATTTCTAATATTTAGACATAGCTATCACATTTAGTAATTTACTTTCTGTGCGAAAAAGCTGTTTTCTGCACACAAAAAAATACACTTTTCTATGTTAATCTGCTGTGTGAGAATTTTAAACAGAATAAGTACACAATTATAGTATTTTCAGTATAGCAAAAATATGTTAAGTGGAGAAAAATACTTTAGTGCAAGAAATTGTGTTTTCTTGCACAGAACAATTAAAATTCTGTGCAGAATAAATGCCATACTGACGATGCTTTTCAGTGCAAGATCCTTCTTGTCTAGACATCTTGACAGGACAATTGAAACATGTCATATATATATATATATATATATATATATATATATATATATATATATATAGTAGCACCACCCTATGCCCAAGAAAGGACCGTTCAACTGATGAGAAGACAGGAACGCTTGGAGAAGACAATGATGCTGGGGAAAATGGAAGGAAAAGGAAGAGAGGCCGACTAAGGGCAAGATGGATGGGTGGTATCCTTGAAGTAGACTGGCTTGACCTTGAAGGAGCTGGGGGTGGCGATGGCCGGCAGGTACCTCTAGTGTGGGCTAGTCCATGAGGTCACAAAGAGTTGAAGGCAACTGAGAGACAACAAAACTGACCAATGGCAAGGAAATATACAAGTAGGTTTTTTTTTCATTCCAACATTGCACATGCATATCCTGTTCATCTCCCCATGTTTCTTTATGAAGATGAAAATGCATATGTGCTTTCCTTATACTTCTGGTTCATACATTTGCACCTAAAGGTACTTGTCCCATGTATGAGATTGCAAAATTCATTCCAAAGGCTTATGGTCTCAGACAGGAATAGAATTGCTGACATTTTTATTTGAACCACTGATCCTCAGGATACATCATGCACCACTTTTTGAATTCCCTTTTCTTTCATAACTAGATTGCTGTGCAGGAAGGGGACCTACTATTTGAGAAAAATAAGGTCAAAGCCCTCTGGGGCTTTTGTATTTACTTCATTGTATAGGATCACTGTTAAAGTTTTGGAGTATTGTTTCTTTAGATATTTTATATGCTACTTTTCAGAAAGCAGTCTCTCCGGGTGGGTTGCAATTTTGAAATGACTTGACAGTTGACAGACACAAACAAAGCCCAGGCTTAAACTGAGATCTCACACCCTTAGGAACTGAGTACTGGCCTACAAAGCAAGGCCAAATAAAATGATATAAGGAACGATTCTTGCTTTATATGAAAATCCTAAAAAAATTTGTCAGACATGTAAGTCCAACAGCATACTATTAATTTCTTAGTTTGGAACCAACATAGATCAACAAAGTGACTAGCTACAAATAGTACTAATTCCTTTTCCCAATTGTTTTTTCCCAAGGTATACATTATATACCATTACTTAATATAGAAATAATAAGTTTAGTCCTTTTGTGGAATAACCATAATTTGTGACATAATTCTAACTTTTTATTTATTATCATCATATGTTATGTCCCATTAATTTCAGAGGGATTTGCACTCAATCAAATAAATGTTTAGAATACTGCTACTCAAAGTGGTGCTCTCTGGACCAAAGTTAATTCCTGAGCAATTGGTTACCCCACTCTACGTGGGGTTGCCCTTGCTGCCCTTCAACTGGTTCACCGAGCGGCTGCCAGGCTGCTCACTGGAGCGACATACAGGGAGCACACCACCCCTCTGCTATGTCAGCTCCACTGGCTGCCGGTGCAGTTCCGAGCACAATTCAAGGTGCTGGTTTTGACCTACAAAAGCCTGTATGGTTCTGGTCCAGTGTATCTGTCCGAACATATCTCCCTCTACGTCCCACCCCGGAATTTGAGATCATCTGAGGGGGCCCTGCTCTCAACCCCACCGCTTCCCCAAGTGAGGCTGGTGGGGACGAGGAGCAGGGCCTTCTCAGTGGTGGTCCCTCACCTGTGGAACTCAATCCCGGGGGAAATTAGGGCATCAACATCCCTCCTTTCCTTCAGGAGGAAGGTAAAGACGTGGTTGTGGGACCAGGCCTTCGGGCAATCTGCTAACTAGATAAGGACAACCAGACGAATAGGAATGACAGGACTGACAATTGTGGAATTGGAATATGAACTATGAGATAGCGAACGTTGACCGGCAATAAGGAGTAATTGGTTTGTATTGGTTTGTATGGATTTTTATTGGTCTTATTGGTTTTATCGGTTTATAGATGTAATGCATAATTGTGGTCTGATTGTTAATTTATGTTATTTTGTTCTATTACTGTTTTATTTTGTTTTATTACTGTTGTATGATACGGGTATCGAATTGTGACTTGTTTTTGTAAGCCGCCCTGAGTCCCCTTTGGGGTGTGAAGGGCGGGGTAGAAGTAAACCAAATAAATAAATAAATAAATTACTGGTGCTTGGATTTTTCCGGGGGGGGGGGCAGGGGGAGAGAAATACTGGTACTAGAACAGGCAGGGGGGGGGGGGGGGGGGGGGGGGGGGGCTTGAGGGGCTTCAGCCCCCCCCCCCGAAATTCTCATGGTGGTTCGCAAAAGGCCTTACTGGTGCATTATTTAAACTGTTATGTTTATTCATATCATGATCTGATCACCATACTCAATATATCCCATATGCATGGGGGTATTGGGGTAACGATACAAAAGGTTTGCTAGGGTAGACCCTCTTTCACTCAGACTCAGCCCCCCCCAAAAAAACAAACTCAGCCCCCTCCCCCCCCCCGAATCGAAATCCTGGCTACGGGCCTGCTAAAAAAAATCCTACATCAGTTAGCCTTGCAAACACTGCTTCAGAGAAAAGCCATCTCAGTTGATCGCAGAGAGGGGGGCTATCTGTTGACCTGTTGATCCAAAGACCTGAAGACCTCAATGGCGGAGCAGGCAGAGGATGTCGTGTCAGGAGCAAGTCGCTTCTGGTGTGAGAGAATTGGCCGTCTGCAAGGACGTTGCCCAGGGGATGCCTGGATGATTTGATGTTTTTATCATCCTTGTGGGAGGCTTCTCTCATGTCCCCGCATGAGGAGCTGGAGCTGATAGAGGGAGCTCATCCAACTCTCCCCGGATTCGAACCTGCGACCTATAGGTCTTCAGTCCTACCGGCACAGGGGTTTAACCCCCTGTGCCACCGGAGTCTCCAGGCAGAGGATAACATGGTACATGTTACAATGAGTGTGAAGGCAGAAGAAGGTTGCAACAGATTGAGAAGCCACAGTCATCGTGTTAACCATGCCACTGGTTGGGAGCTCACTCTGTGAAGACTGTATGTTGATCGGCTGTGCACTAACCTCCAAACATTTTTTTTTTTAAAAAAACTCTTACACAGGCATTTTCCAAGAAAAAGAAAAACAAGCCAACAAAAGATCCATGGCGATCAGCAAGTGGTGATGGGGGCAGGACTGTGAAATTTGGAAGCCCCTAGTCAGAGACTGGCACATGGGTCGTGATATGAATTCAGTCATTATACCTCAAGGTCCGAGGCAGTTGAATAGTCCGGCAGCTGTATCCATGACTGAGCAGCATTTTTAAAGATCCACTCTGCTCATCCTACATGGGGAAGGGGCTAGATCAGGGTTCCTCAAACTAAGGCCCAGGGGCCGGATACGGCTCTCCAAGGTCATTTACCCAGCCCTTGCTCAGGATCATCCTAAGAGTCTGAAACAACTTGAAAGCGCACAACAACAATCCTATCTCATCAGCCAAAAGCAGGCCCACACTTCCCATTGAAATACTAATAAGTTTATATTTGTTAAAATTGTTCTTCATTTTAATTATTGTATTGTTTTAAAGTTTTTTTTGCACTACAAATAAGATATGTGCAGTGTGCATAGGAATTCATTGTTTTCTTCAAATTATAATCTGGCCCTCCAACAGTTTGAGGGACTGTGACCTAGCCCTCTGTTTAAAAAGTCTGAGGACCCCTGGGCTAGATAATGTACCCTAAATATAATCTGCCTTCCTTATCATTGACTGGACTGCTGCGTCCAGAGGGGTCACTATTCAAAAAAAGAAAAATAAACTTTGGAACATATGGACACTGTTGGACAACACTGACAGTGAACGCCCCAAAAGTATCTGTTGTCTGTTGTTTTTTTAATCTTATATATATATATATATATATATATATATATTAGGGCTGTCCAACCACGGAAAAATTTGTTTCTAAACTCGATTCGTTTTTAGGGGGTTTTTGCGTTTCGTTTTTTAAAAGAATTCCGAAATTTTTTCTTTAAAAAAGTTCGATATTTACGAAATTTCGGAAATTATTCGAAACAATAACGAATCGATTCGTTAATGGCGGACGCGATTGCGCAATACGCTAAAAAACCCTCCAAATGGGACAGGGGGAACTTCTGAAGCTTCCCTCTCCCTCTGTTGTTGACTGTTGGTGTGATAATTTATTTTTTTTTATCACTGATAAAACAAACAACAACTATAAAACTTGCACCAGACATACGGAAATAATAACGAAATAATAACGAAACAATTTCGAAACAATGAAACAATTACGAAACAATTACGAAATAAATTTTAAAAATTCGTTTCGATTTTTAGTTGCTCCTGAATGGTTCAATATCGCTTCGTTATAAAAAAAATAACGAATTAATAACGAATTACGAAATTAACGAATGAAACCGCCCAGCCCTTATATACACACACACACACACACACACACACACACACACACACACACATACACACACAAACACAATTTTTATGGATCTCCTCATATATAGTTTTTTGAAATTCAGCTACATCTTTTGTTATGCTTTCATCAACATTCATACTTCACTCATTTTTCAGATGTCTTGTTCACTGTAGGTTAATAAAAACAATATATAGGACTCTCATCACTAAATGCAGCTACTATGATCTGTTAGTGAATCAAAGGTGAAGAATTCTTAATCAGAAATATTTTGTGAATCTTTGCAGAGCATTTTTCTCTACAATCACATCATCTTTTGTGTGTCCCCCCCCCCATTAAAAACCATGATCTGCAAAGTGAGATATTAGATATTTTACAAGTAGAAGCAAGTTCGATCTATAGCATCTTCTGTTTGAATAGGCCTGGGTAACAACGGAAAAAATTGTTTCTAAAATCGATTTGTATTTGGGGTTTTTTTTGTTTCGATATTTAAAATAATTACAAAATTTTCCTTTTAAAAAGTTCGATATTTACGAAATTTCGTAAATGGTAAAAAATTAACGAATCGATTTCCAAAACAATAACGAATCGATTCGTTAATGGCGGACGCGACCGCGAAATACGCTAAAAAACCTCCAAAACCTTCTGAAGCTTCCCTCTCCCTCTGTTGTTGACTGTTGGTGTGATATTATAATTTTTTTCACTAATTAAACCATAAAACTGGCCCAGACATGCGGAAATAATAACGAAACGACCTCAAAACAATAACGAAACGAATACAATATCGAATACGAAGCATTTACAAAACGTTTTTGAAAATTCGTTTTTTTTAATAATTGCTCCAGAATGGTTCGTTATCGTTTTGTAATTGAAAAAATTAACGAATTATTAACGACTTACGAATTAACGAAACGAAACCGCCCAGCCCTAATATATATATATATATATATATATATATATATATATATATATATATATATATATGCTCTGTGCATAATGAGCATCTTAAAAACAAAAGAACCAATGAGCGAAATCACAACAAATTTGGCAACAAAATGTCTCACTACACAAGGAGTGACCATCACTCAAAAAATTATGATTTTGTCATTTGGGAGTTGTAGTTGCTGGGATTTATAGCTCACCTACAATCAAAGAGCATTCTGAACTCCACCAACGATGGAATTGAACCAAACTTGGCACACAGAACTCCCATGACCAACAGAAAATACTGGAAAGGTTTGGGCATTGACCTTGAGTTGGGAGTTGTAGTTCACCTATATCCAGAGAGCACTGTGGACTCAAACAATGATGGATCTAGACCAAATTTGGCATGATTATTCAATATGCCCAAATATAAACACATATGGAGTTTGGGGAAAATAGACCTTGACATTTGGGAGTTGTAGTTACTGGGATTTATAGTTCACCTACAATCAAGGAGCATTCCGAACCCCACCAACGATGGAATTGGGCCAAACATCCCACACAGAACCCTCATGACCAACAGAAAATACTGTGTTTTCTGGTGGTCTTTGGTGACCCTTCTGACCCCCCTCTCCCCCCCCCAGGGTCTTGACTTCCCAGGTTGAGAAATGCTGCCTTAAGGCCATCCAGTCCAACTCCCTTCACCAGGGCAACAAAACATAATCAAAGCCCTCCTGACAAAGGGCCATCCAGCCATTCACACACACACACACACACATATATTAGGGCTGGGCGGTTTCGTTCGTTAATTTCGTAATTCGTTATTAATTCGTATTTAAATTAGCTTACGATCCGATATTGAGCCATGCAGGAGCAATTAAAAATCGAAACAAATTTTTCATTTTATTTTGTAATTGTTTCGAAATTGTTTCGTAATTGTTTCGAAATTGTTTCGAAATCGTTTCGTAATTGTTTCGAAATTATTTCCGTATGTCTGGTGCAAGTTTTAGGGTTGTTGTTTGTTTTATCAGTGATAAAAAATAAATTATCACACCAACAGTCAACAACAGAGGGAGAGGGAAGCTTCAGAAGTTCCCCCTGTCCCATTTGGAAGGTTTTTTTGCATATTGCGCAATCGCGTCCGCCATTAACGAATCGATTCATAATTGTTTCGTAATTGTTTTGTAATTTATGAAATTTCGTATATTTCGAACTTTTTTAAAGAAAAAATTCGGAATTCTTTTAAAAAACGAAACGCAAAAACCCCCTAAAAACGAATGGAGTTTAGAAACAAATTTTTCCGTGGTTACCCAGCCCTAACATATATGTATATGACAGATGCAGTATCAAAGATTTCAAAGGGACCCCTAAAGAAGGACAATGATATATTGCATGTTCCAGAGTAGGCAAACCAGACAATTTCCACATCAACACTGGCAAAGAAACAATAAGAAATACTGTCAAGCATAAAGACATTACATATATTAGAAACCAATACATTCTCATTATTTCATTTTGAGATCACCAGACTGGGCCACAGCAACGCGTGGCAGGGGACAGCTAGTATAAAATAAAATGGAACAGTAGATGAGGAGAAATTAACGAGAGACTATATGCCACAGAATACTGCAAATCCTGTCCCATCCATAGAGGTTTGTCCTGGAGAGGGACACACCTGCCTTTCATGTTTGATATTCTGAAAGGGCCTTGACATTCTTGGTGTTCAACTCAGCATAAAAATTATCTATCCAACCATATATCTGAACACCTTTCCATTCCAGGACTCAATGTTTTGTTCCCCCTGACTTCCTCCATTTTCCTTTCATTGAATCTTATCAAATGCAATTCTCTTTTTCTCTGAGTTCCACAAGGTTTGGTGTTACCAACCCCCTACAAAGAAAGTACACAGATTAAACTGCATCCCTAGAAAGATATGTGGTACATTTCCACCGGTCCTGATACTATTTCTCCTGAGGATGCAGTCCTTGTTTTCCGGGATCTGACAGCACGTACTAAATAATTCCAATGGCCTAAGCACCATTAAATCAATAAGGAGTTTTCCCCCTTCTTTGGTGTTACTAATGGAATCTAATACATTTATTTATTTGTCGTGTCAGGGCAACCAGTCAATTTTATTACATTTCTAACAGAACAAAACAAACAAACAGGTTAAAAAAACAAAGTTTGCAAACTTGGTAGTTGATTAAATGTCCTTTGACCAGTATCTGGCCACTTGGAGTGCTTCTGGTGTTGCTGCAAGAAGGTCCTCCATTGTGCATGTGGCAGGGCTCAGGTTGCATTGCAGCAGGTGGTCAGTGGTTTGCTCTTCTCCACACTCGCATGTCGTGGATTCCACTTTGTGGCCCCATTTCTTGAAGGTTGGCTCTGCATCTCGTGGGGCCAGAGCACAGTCTGTTCAGCGCCTTCCAAGTCGCATGTTCTGTGTGCCCAGGGGGGAGTCTCTCATTTGGTATCAGCCATTGATTGAGGTTCTGGGTTTGAGCCTGCCACTTTTGGACTCTCGCTTGCTGAGGTGTTCCAGCGAGTGTCTCTGTAGATCTTATAAAACTATTTCTTGATTTAAATCGTTGACGTGCTGGCTGATACCCAAACAGGGGATGAGCTGGAGATGTCTCTGCCTTGGTCCTTTCACTATTGGCTGCTACTTCCCGGCGGATGTCAGGTGGTACAATACCGGCTAAGCAGTGTAATTTCTCCAGCAGTGTAGGGCGCAGACACCCCGTGATAATGCGGCATGTCTCATTAAGAGCCACATCTACTTTTTTAGTGTGGTGAGATGTGTTCCACACTGGGCATGCGTACTCAGCAGCAGAGTAGCATAGCGCAAGGGCAGATGTCTTCACTGTTTCTGGTTGTGATCCCCAGGTTGTGCCAGTCAGCTTTCGTATGATATTGTTTCTAGCACCCAGTTTTTGCTTGATGTTCAGGCAGTGCTTCTCATAGGTAAGAGCACGGTCCAGAGTGACTCCCAGGTATTTGGGTGCGTTGAGGGTGGGATTCTTTCCCATGTGGTCCTCAGACCACGGGATGCTTGTCTGTTCTTGAGATGAAAAGCACATATCTGTGTTTTAGATGGGTTGGGGATCAGCTGGTTTTCCCTGTAATAGGCAGAAAGAGCACCTAGAGTTCTTATCTAATAAATGAGGCCACATTGATAGAAAAATCTATCAAATTAATAACTAAGGAAGTTAACTAGTTATTTCCAAGCGCTCTCTCTCTCTCACACACACACACACACACACACACATACACAGTATCTATTCTACCTGTTTGGTATTTGATGATCAAACTCTTTCATGTTAAGATTGATAGAGAGATGGCAGATATGTGCAGATGAAAAAAGGACATCTAACTGCAGGCTCCATCCCTTTTATCCAAGGCACAGCACGATAAAATATAAAGAAAGAAAAATGTTTGTACTTTGCAAAGAAAATTTGACAAGCCTCTGCTTGTCCAGGGGACATTTTACATTATCTAAGAAGTCTATTAGTGTCACACTTCATATGAATACTTTATAGTGAGAGTGAGGAAAGTGCAGCTGTGGGCCATATGTGTTCCCTAAGGCCATTTTGAAATTCCTACTCTAAGTAAATGACAAAAGAAACACTTGGCCAAAATGCCTCTCTTCACTACCTTGGCAATAAAGGGTCGATTTAGTCACAACACATTCAAGAAGTTTAAAAATGTGGAATAATTGCCCCTCATGAGCCGAAAAAAGGTTAAAAGGGAATTATGTAACTGGGCTTACTTACTTACTTAAAAATCCTCATAGCCCAAAGATGATGGGTATCTACGTGTTGCAACTCAGAGTAAGCTACATCTTGCTTCCAAACACCACCACACAAGAGCTGTAGTTTTATAGTTTATTGAGGAAAAAATCCAAGTCAAAATAAAGAATAAGCATCACAAAGTTCCAAAGATTCAGGTAAAATGCAGAATACAGTTCCAAAGATCTTCAGGTAAAAACAAGGTACAAGCAAAGACAATTGCCCCAAGAAATCCCAAGCGTGCTGCTTTCCAGCTAAGGTAATCCATGAAGCTTTCAGGCTAATAAGCTACATTGAACTGACGCTTTCCCTTAGTTTTCAAGAAGCCTAAATACCTTTCTAACATGAAAACATTATGCTTTCACCAACATGAGGGCATTGCGATGACCTTGGCCCGAGCTGGCTTCCCGTCTGCTGGCCAGGCGAGAACTCCGCCTGACCCGCAAATCAAGACGAGCCTGCCAGGTCAGGTCACTATCAAGGCTTTCTGCACTTTCAGTATCAGCATGGGAAGGAGGCAAGAGCCTCCCCACCTGTTTGCTATCTCCTTCATTAAAATTCGTTTCTTCTGAGAACCGCTGTGTGGTTGACTCTCCACTGTCTGTGGGAGCCTCAGAAAAAGACCTAGAAGCAGGCCCAGAGATCTGAGGCACAGAAAAGGCACTCAAAGCTCATAGGTCCGCCTGGCAGGGCCTACAGCCAAGCACTTGGCGTTTGTAGGCCCGTCTGGTAGGAATCTGAATCCCATCATCCTTATCATCAGGGAACATCTCAGCCACAACAGTACGTGGCTGTGGAGCCCTATTCTTGATCTGCATGTTCTCCTGAAGTGAGGACATTGGTTTCCAGGTGGAAGGTGGTCCCGGTCAATGTTGGCTTGATGCACCTTCCTCTTGGCATGTTTCTCCCTTTCTCCTCCATTTGTACCTCTTCGAATTTTGCAGCACTGCTGGTCACAGCTGACCTCCAGTTAGAGCACTCAAGGGCCATGGCTTCCTGCTGTCTATAGCACAGTTTTTAAGGTTGGCTTCAAGCCCATCTTTAAATCTCTTTTCATGTCCACCAACATTATGTTTCCCGTTCTTGAGTTAGGAGTATCTGCTTTGGGAGATGGTGGCTGGGTATTCGGACAACGTAGCCAGTCCAGCGGAGTTGATGGAGTTGGAGCATCACTTCAATGCTGGTGGTCTTTGCCTCTTCCAGCATGCTGACATTTGTCCACCTGTCTTCCCAAGAGATTTGCAGGATTTTTCAGAGGCAATGCTGATAAAGGTACGGAAACACTAATGACTTGCGGAAATCAATACTCTTGCCCAATTTCTTGGCATTTTGCCCTAGTTTATATTATGCCCAGTTGTTGTGGTCATATTTCCAGATTCTTATATAAATTAAAATGGGCATAAATTTGCAACAGTTTTTTGTTATCATTGCAATCCTTTTAGCTTTCCAGACATGAAATATGTTATTCACCAACTTTTTGCAGTTGACATGAAAATTTACTGAAATACATGAAAGCAAAATGATATTTACTTATTCAACTTGTTTTTTAAATTTGCTTTTCCATTTTAAATCCCCTCCTCCTGATTCCATCAGATACAGGAATATATTAAAATGATAAATTTGATAGAACAAAATTAATTCAGAATTGCTTTCATGCAAAACAACTTCAGAAGGAATTTGTACTCATGTTTTGTTCAGTATACCGGGAGACAAGGCTCTTAGGAACATCTTAGAACTTGCATTAATTTTAGTTCTTTCATCTTTTAAAACTGGAATAATACAATTTTTTGTTATTTTGAATAATAACAAGAGAATGACACATAAGGTGGGTAAATAATATTTCTGAGTTTTGTTTTCATGCACTAACTTACTGAAAAATAATTTGTGAACACAGAGAATATTGCATCGAATTAGAAATCCTTAGCTTTCCTCTTAGCTTTCGTCTGTGTGTATAGTATCATAACCTTTTGGAGTTACCTTGGAATCATATCTTCAAGACTGACAAATCATTTCATATGTAGTAGTAGATATACATCTACACATCTACTGTGAAAGTCATTTTATATGCATCCTGCCAAGTTTTGTATTCTGAATTACTCTATATACAGAAAGTTTCAAATGAAGTTGCAGTCACCTTTTTTGGTGTATAATGTGGAAAACTGTCCATTCTGGTTAAATACTAAATGCAGTTGATCATTCATATCCACAGATTCAGTGTCCAGAGATTCAGTCAACCATTGATTTAAAATATTTGGAGCAGGAGGAATAAAAAAACAAATTTATTTATTTTATTTATTTACTTCATTTATATACCGCTTTTCTCAGCCCTTAGGCGATTCAAAGCAGTTAACAACAACAGTTTCAAAACACACATTACAAAATCATTGGAACATTTAAAAGCAATAGCATAACAACAATTAAACATCAATATAACAAATCATTAATGTCTCATCAATAGAATCAGAATCCAGTCTCATCATCCGTTATTCCGTATTCCTATAATCAACTACACTGCCTAATTGAATGCCTGTTCGAACAGCAAGGTCTTCACTTTCCTCTGAAATGCCAATAAGGAGGGGGCCGATCTGATATCTGTAGGAAGGGCGTTCCACAGCCGAGGGGCCACCACTGAGAAGGCCCTGTCTCTCGTCCCCGCCAGGCATACGAGATTTTGCTATTTTACATAAAGGATCTTGATTTTGCTATTTTACATAAAGGACTTTTTATCATTTTAATATATTCCTGTATCTGATGGAATTTTTGCTACACAATGGTATGAAATGGGGCATGGACATCCATAGCTTTTGCAATCCTTGGGGATCCTAGAACCAAATCCCAGCAGATACCAAAAAAAATTATTTGTTTATCTTATAGTGGCAAACCCACTCTGAACAAATCTTGCCATAAAACACTATGAGTACTGTCAGAGAGAGAGAAACTGAAGTTAATTATAGCAACAGCAAAATGGAGGGCCAGCATTAGTCTGGGACAAAACAGGAACCATACTGGAAACATTTAGAGAGAATCATGGTGCTGCTGTATAACCAACTACAGGTCAAAGCTTAATGAAATCTTGGGAAATTTCATGAGATCTAGATAAGTTGTGAGATTTTCACTAAAAAAAAAAATCTGTAATGACTAGAATTTCCAACCACTGATCAAATTTTTACCCAGCCTCCAGCCTAGACAGTTTGAAAAAGGACTGGGTACAATTATGCTGACATTCCTGTGGTACTAACATCCAACCTGTTTCTGTTGTTCTACCCCAGAAAACTAATTAGAAAATGCTGGAACCGAACAATACAAAACCATGTCATTTGACATCTTGTAAGAATGTTTTTGCTAAAGGTCTTTGCTTATCTCTCATAGATGGCTGTCTTTGAATATCAGGCACAATTTGGAAATACTTCAATTAGGGCTGGGTGGTTTCATTCGTTAATTTCGTAATTCGTTATTGATTTGTATTTAAATTAGCTTACGATCCGATATTGAGCCATGCAGGAGCAACTAAAAATCGAAACGAATTTTTTCAATTTATTTCGTAATTGTTTCGTAATTGGTTCGAAATCGTTTCGAAATTGTTTCATTATTATTTCCGTATGTCTGGTGCAAGTTTTATAGTTGTTATTTGTTTTATCAGTGATAAAAAAATAAATTATCACACCAACAGTCAACAACAGAGGGAGAGGGAAGCTTCAGAAGTTCCCCCTGTCCCATTTGGAGGTTTTTTTTAGCGTATTGCGCAATCGCGTCCGCCATTAACGAATCAATACGAAATTTACAAAATTTCGTAAATAACGAAATTTTTTAAAAGAAAAATTCGGAATTCTTTTAAAAAACGAAACGCAATGGACCCCCTAAAAACGAAACGAGTTTAGAAACAATTTTTTCCGTTGTTACCCAGCCCTAACTTCAATACTTCAATACTACCATTCTTTGCTAGAGATGGCTTACAAGATCTGATCTGATCAATGGGGATCTGGCTCATGATAAGGTAATTTCCAATGGGCTTTATTTTATTAATCTGATAAAAGAACCTTATGTTCCGTTTGGTGAGGCACTAGAATGCTCCGGTAAAGAATTCTGAATGTCTCTATTTAAACACTATATCTCAGAATCCAATAGGATGTTGCTACTGAAGTTTTAATGGAATATAGCACTGCAACTGTATGGTTTGAATGGGCTCCAGGTTGAACTAATTTTTCTCTATCATTTTATGATCATGTCTGGTTTCATTTACTGATTGCTGGTGAACCTCACTCCCCTCATCAAAATGTTCTTAATATCATCTACCTCTCTCTTAGTCTGCTGCCCTGGGATTCCAAATGCCTTTGAGGAGATTTATCAATATCTCTTCCATCTCCATCCTGTTTAAGCCATCCAGGAAAAAGAAATCAATTAGAGACTATGAATATGACATAGTATTTAGAGGAAGTAGGGAGGAATATAAGGATGTTATTATTTATTTAAGGAATGTATTGATTATGAGAAGGTGAAAGCTTCTTCGGTATTTTTTTTAACCAACAACTTATCAGAGATTTCAGCAGTGATGGGTGAACTATTCCAAGCTCACCTTGAAATACTGGGAAATGATCATTTTTTTATATAAATGGAGTATGAGACATATTAACTTCTTACAGGTACTCTTAAGGGTACTCCATTCAAAATTTTGGACTCATAACATCTTTTTATCAAGAGTTTGGGTTCAAGTGTGAAAGGAACAAAAAAAAAGAAAATTTTTACACACCCAATATTCAATTACTATGTGACAAATGGGTTCTCTCTCTCTCTCTCTCTCTCTCTCTCTCTCTACTGGTTAAATGCATGAACTCAATTGTCGAATAGTGATCAACATATTGGAAATCCCATTGTTTCAATGGCTCTACTCAACTTGGAGCTAGCATGCGAAGTTAAGGAGAGTGAAACAGGTTGCATCTACACTATAAAATTAATGCAGTTTGATGCCACTTTAACTGCCATGGCTCAATGCTAGAGAATCCTGGGAGTTGTAGTTTTACATGGTCATTAGCCTTCTCTACCAAAGAGTGCTGGGGCCTCACCAAATGACAAATCCCAAGATTTCATAGCATTGAGAATTGCAGTTAAAAATGGTGTCAAACTTTATTAATTCTATGGTGTAGATGTACCCTGATATTCTGTTATGGGAAAGAGAAGAAAAGATAATTGAGATTTCTATGGAGTCTTAAGTAAAATAATAAAAACCGGAAACAGTGGCCAGTTCCACACAGGGAAAAAGTCCGGTCCAACGCAGGACTTCTGAGAGGGAAGTCTGAGAGGGAAGCATACTGCCCCCTCAGAAGTCCCAGGACATCTAAGAGGGAAGTCCAGACAGTGGTATATTTGATTAGACCTGGGTCTTTGAGGAAGACCTGGGTCTAATCCAGTACCTAATTAATTCGGCACAAAGCGGGATTTTCTTGTTTTGTGCCAAATTAATTCACTTTTACCTTATTTATTTATTTAAAAGTTTTGTATACCGACCTTCTCACCTCTCTTGAGGGACTCAGACCGGTTTCCAACCATAAAATCACATACAGTCAATAAAACAACATAATTCATATTACAATAAAACATTAAAACAGCAATTAAATTCAATAATTACAGTGGTCAGTCGTCATACTAAAATCGATTGTACATCATCCTCCATCCATATCTCAGGGTGTTGGCTCACTCGTCGAATGCCTGTCTCCATAACCAGTTCTTCACCTGTTTCCTAAATGTCAGGATAGAAGGGGCGGTTCTGATCTCCAGTGGGAGAGAGTTCCAGAGTCGAGGGGCCACCACCGAGAAGGCCCTGTCCCTCGTCCCCACCAGACGCGCTTGCGAGGCCGGTGGGACCGAGAGCAGGGCCTCTCCAGACGATCTTAATAATCTTGATGGTTCAAAGGGGAGAATACGTTTGGAGAGGTAAACAGAGCCGGAGTCGTTTAGGGCTTTATAGGTTAACACCAGCACTCGGAAGCTAATTGGCAGCCAGTGGAGCTGGTGTAACAGCGGAGTGGTGTGCTCCCTGTACCCAGCACCCGTTAGTAGTCTGGCTGCCGAGCGTTGGACTAGCTGCAGCTTCCGGGCAGTCTTCAGAGGCAACCCCACATAGAGAGCGTTGCAGTAGTCTAAACAGGATGTAACCAAAGCGTGGACCACCGTGGCCAAGTCAGACTTCCCAAGGTACAGGCGCAGCTGGCGCACAAGTTTTAATTGTGCAAAAGCTCCCCTGACCACTGCCGAAACCTGGTTCTCCAGGCTCAGCGATGAGTCCAGGATCACTCCTAAGCTGCGAACCTGCACATTGTTTGGATGCCCCAAGTAAAAGCACGTGAGCTTGCGCTTTTTGCGGTCTGAATGCACCCAATGTTGGAGAAAATGAAAATGGGGCAGAAAAAGAAGGATTGAGTAATACACTCGAGAGAGAGTAATAAACTAGGAAACAGAAAGAGCTCTGTAGGCAGGGAGGATGCTACATATTACATCTGCATTGAAAGACATCAGTTAAAATTGTGGTTGCTGAGCTACTAGGGTATTGTGTTAGAAAGGTCTTTCCAGAGCTGTAGCTGAGTTCAACTTCTCTACATCGAACCTGAAGATTACAGATATTAAACTATCCTTGTGACTGAAATCTAGCTGACTTTCATAGTAAATGCTAGCAAAGAAAAATACCTATCCATTCAATTTAACACAAAATTGTCTGAGCTATTTCCTCCCCTACATGGAGGAAAATCTCAACGTTTCAACACCTATTGTATGAAAATAAAAAGGAGCCTTCCAGTTATTGCTGACATCTTTGGCAAATGTGTATACAAAGTGAAAAGTAAAAAAAGGAAGAAAAGCTGGGTGTTCTAAGTCACAGAGCCTCGATTCTCATGAATTATTCATGCTGCTACTCGACACTTTGAGCTTGGAACTTGATTTTTTTATATAAGACAAACAATAAAATAAAACTAGCTAAAACACCAATAATTGTAGAGTTATTTATTTCTTAATACCAAAGGCTGGTACATCCAAATTAAATTGAAGAAGCATATGGGTTATGCTCAGAACATGCCGTCCTTGCATTCAGACAAACAACATTTAAGCTAATAAATATAATCAAAAGCCATTTGAATAAATTAGGGTGCAAGAATAATAAAATGACATTCTGCCTCTTCTATGTAGAGTTCAACCCTTTCATCTGAATCTATGTTCGGTTCTTTCATCTACAATCACTTGGAATCCATAAGTGTCTGTAGAAAAAGAATTGTTTATTTTTCAAGCTGTAGCTTCAGATTCCGACTATACATTTCTTGAAGGCCAGTCTGAGCAACAAAGGTTGCATATAGGCACTTAAAATTGTCCTCTCCATTCATTTGCCATTTTGTAATTTGTCACAAAAGTTTGCATTATGAATTTAACCTATGTAAAAAGAATGTATGCCACTTCACAATGCTTCAAAGATTTGGAAAGCCAAATGCACGACACCCTAAGTGTCCACCACCATCCAAAAGAGATGAAACATATCAAAGCAAAGCAGACTTGGATAAAGGCTACATGGTTACTAGGCTTGGGCGGTTTCGTTCGTTAATTTCATAATTCGTTATTACTTTGTATTTAAATTAGCTTACGATCCAATATTGAGCCATGCAGGACTACTGTGAGGAGTAATTAAAAATCGAAACAATTTTTCCAATTTATTTCGTATTGTTTCGTAATGTTTCGTAATTGGTTCAAAATTGTTTCGAAATTGTTTCGTAATTGTTTCGTAATTATTTCCGTATGTCTGGTGCAAGTTTTATAGTTGTTGTTTGTTTTATCAATGATAAAAAAAATAAATTATCACACCAACAGTCAACAACAGAGGGAGAGGGAAGCTTCAGAAGTTCCCCCTGTCCCATTTGGAGGGTTTTTTAGCATATTGCGCAATCGCGTCCGCCATTAACAAATCGATTCGTAATTTTATGAAATTTCGTATATTTCGAAATTTTTTAAATGGAAATTTCGGAATTCTTTTAAAAAACAAAACGCAAGGGCCCCCCTAAAAATGAAACAATTTTAGAACCAAATTTTTCCTTAGTTACCCAAGCCTAAGTTGCATCTGTTTAACTATCAAATTGCTCCATCCTATGGAATCTGGGGATTTGTTTATTGGAGAGAGACTTAGCATGCATTGTTCCCAAGATAGATAGATGATACGAGGGGTATTTTTTAAGTAAGTTCCATTGGAACATAAGTACACAACGAAAGTTTATTTCCAAAAAGTAAATTTATTTTCAGAAAGTACATACTTCACTCTATTTTTCAACATAGTTGCCATGTTTGTTCAAACACTTATCATACCTCTGAACCAATTTTAAAATACCCTCTTCATAAAAACTTGCCGCCTGCTCCGATAACCAAGAGTTCACTCTGTAATCAAAGAAGGGCGACCGGAGCGGTCCTCATCATGGACGTTGTCACGGCCATCTTTGAATTGTCGTACCCACTTACGCACTTTGCTTTCACTCATAACAGTATCACTGTACACTTCACAAATCTGTCGATGAATTTCTGCAGCAGGCAGGTTCCTTGCTGACAAAAACCGTATCACTGAGCGAACCTCACATGCAGTGGGTGAGTTGATAGTCTTAAACATTTTTAAAGCACAGAACAGAACCGTACAGGTTAGCTACAGAGCAGAAACTGAGCACAGTTGTTCATGATGATCTTGACAGATTAGAGAGATGGGCCAAAACTAACAAAATGAAGTTCAACAGTGACAAATGCAAGATACTCCACTTTGGCAGAAAAAATGAAATGCAAAGATACAGAATGGGGGACGCCTGGCTCGAGAGCAGTACGTGTGAAAAGATCTTGGAGTCCTCGTGGACAACAAGTTAAACTGGGCCATCCAGTCCAACCCCCTGCCAAGAAGCAGGAATATTGCTTTCAAAGCACCCCTGACAGATGGCCATCCAGCCTCTGTTTAAAAGCTTCCAAAGAAGGAGCCTCCACCACACTCCAGGGCAGAGAGTTCCACTACTGAATGGCTCTCACAGTCAGGGAGTTCATCCTCATGTTCAGATGGAATCTCCTCTCTTGTACTTTGAAGCCATTGTTCCGCATCCTAATCTCCAAGGAAGCAGAAAACGAGCTTGCTCCCTCCTCCCTGTGGTTTAAGATTATCTTCCGACTAAAAGAAAATAACAACAACATATTTTATCTCTGTAAATTATGTAAATGCATTAGAGATCAAAACTTTTTCAGAAGCTATTTTAGGATTGTTTTATATGGACAAAAAAATGCAAGCTCATTTAGGAATCTCTAAACCACCTCTGAATTCCTCTCCCCACCTTCCTAGCCTCCTTAGTTAGACTTGAGTCCTAGCAGAAGACTGTGGAACACAGAGATCAAATCAAATTAAACAAACAAACAACCCACTTAATTTAATTTAAATTATATCTAATATAAAAACATAAATCTGACTTCACAAAGAATTCACAAGAATCAATAAATTAATTTTAAATGATGTTAAAATTCACTGTAGTTACTTAGAATATCACCAAAACCTACACAGCCAACACGCCAGAGTAGAAAACAAATTCCAGGTAGTGATCTATTGGCTGGACACAATAATAATAATAATAATAATAATAATAATAATAATAATAATAAATCTTTATTTCTACCCCACCACCATCTCCCTGATGGGGACTCGGAGTGGCTTACATGGGGCCAAGCGCAGACAACATAATACAGCAATAAAATCAAAGCATATACAACAGACAACAACAACATTATCAAAATGACATTAATAATAATAATAATAATAATAATAATAATAATAATAATAATAATAATAGACACAATCACAATAGAGATGACAATGGGCGGGCCACATATTCTGAATAAAAAACAATTAACAGACTATGATGAGATAAAATAGGAGCAGGACGTTTAGATGGAATCAACCAATCTTCCTCCTCTTCATATGCCGGTGAGTCTTTAACAGTTTTTTAAAGGAGAGGAGGGAAGGGCCGTTTTTATTTCTCTGGGGAGGGAGTTCCAGAGCTGGGGGTGATCATGGAGAAGGCCCCCCTCTCTCGTTCCCACCAGCGGCACTTGAGATGGGGGTGGGACCGAGAGCAGGGCCTCCTCCATAGATGGCAGTGCATTAGGTGGTCTATATGGGGAGATGCAGTTAGACAAATAGCTTGGACCCAAACTGTTTATGTATGAAACTCACACTTGTTTAGATCAACGCATGGCTCAACAAAAAAAAACTGTCTTAAAAGTCACACACTACTGTCCTAGAATCAAGGAATCATAGAACAGAATTGGAAGAGACCATAGTCCAACCCCTTTCCATGCAAGAAAAGCACAATCAAAGCACCCCCTGCAGAAGGCCATCCAGCCTTTGTTTAAAAGTCTCAAAGGATGGAGCTTCCACTACACTACGAGGCAAAGAGTTCCACTATTGAACAGCTCTCTCAGTCAGGAAATTCTTCCTAATTTTCAGGTAGAATAGCATTTATTTATTTATTTATTTATTTATTTATTTATTTATTTGGGGTGCTTCTACCCCGCCCTTCTCAACCCCCTAGGGGGGACTCAGGGCGGCTTACAAAAGGCACAATTCGATGCCTAACAATTCACAAAATACAATACAATATACAATACACAAATTTACCATATAATGTCAACAGTTATAACTAATTAAAACAATCAAACAGTATACTAGCAGCAATAAAATCATCTTGTGGTCAATGTTCACCAATTCAAATCCGTAAACCATCTAGCATCATCATTGTCCTTTCCTACTCTGGTCGTCATTGGTTGTCTTTATCCATCTGCCAGCTTACCCAAAGGCCTGGTCCCACATCTAGGTTTTTAGCTTCCTTCTGAAAGAGAGGAGGGATGTTGATGTCCTAATTTCCCCCAGGAGTGCATTCCACAGGTGAGGGGCCACCACCGAGAAGGCCCTGTCCCTCATCCCCACCAGTCTCACTTGTGATAAAGGTGGGGCCAAGAGTAGGGGCCCCTCAGCAGATCTTAAACTCCGAGGCGGGACGTAGAAGGAGATGCGTTCGGACAGGTACGCTGGGCCGGAGCCTTATAGGGTTTTGTAGGTCAGAACCAGCACTCTGAATTGTGCTCGGAACTGGATCTGCAGCCAGTAGAGCTGACATAACAGAGGGGTGGTATATTCCCTGTATGATGCTCCACCAGCCACTGCCCGTTGGACTAATTGAAGTTTCCGAACAGTCTTCAAAGGCAACCCCACGTAGAGTGCGTTGCAGTAATCTATTCGGGATGTAACAAGAGCGTGGACCACTGTGGCCAGATCCGAATTTTCCTGTAACTCTTGCCTTCACCCCACAAAATTCTATTTTCATATGACAGGCAAATCCACACACCAGGACACGAGCTCAGTCTGGATTAATTGCTGAATAATAAGTTGCGCCAAACTGGTAATATGTATACATACATATTTTATAATGTGCTATTGTTTTGTTTTTGCAATTTGAAATGATACTGATGGAAAGGATGCCTCCCATCCCCTGTACAGTTGCTAACCCTTCAACCATTTTTGCTGTCCTGTCAGCAGAGCTTAGCTGAAAGTAATTTCTCTCACTGTGTCAATAAATATGCCATGGCGTGTTGCTGTTAATGGATGTGGCAAGAAAGGCAGTTAATTAGGTGGCTCCCAAAATAAACACTGTCAGCTCTCATCTCCCTGCTAATAAGATTGGTAGGTCCAACATGGTGAGCTACTAAACAAACAATGTAACACAGTTGAAAAGTACAGGCTTTTCAGGTTAAAGGTCCCAGGTTTAATGGTATTTAAGCCCGCATCACTGCTGCCAATCAGTGTCAGCAATATTCAGCTAAATGGGCCAATAATATAGATCAGTATAAGGGAGCTTTTTATATATCGATTAGATGCAGGAAGCAGGAGCAGTGGGGAAGCAGTATGGCAGATTGACTTCAGTTCTTTCTCAATCATTCTCATTAGTCTGAAAAACTCTAGAAATACCCTGTGAATGTTGTCAGTTTCATTTTCACTTTCTTCTGTACTCCAGGGTTTTTTTTAGCATTAAGTCAGTGTTTCTCAACCTGGGGGTCGGGACTCCTCGGGGGGTCGTGAGGGTGTGTCAGAGGGGTCTTCAAAGACCCTCAGAAAACACTATTTTCTGTTGATCATGGGGGTTCTGGGTAGGAGATTTTGGCCCAATTCTATTGGTGGGTGTAATACAATTTAGGGGCTGAGCTTATGTTATATATA
>NW_026847993.1:18052645-18162814 GCF_025583915.1 Anolis sagrei ordinatus | reverse complement strand
CCCTGTCTGCGCAGATGGCCCTGCAATGTATATAGTCCAGGAACAGAACTTATACGATGATTTGCATGTTCACATGTTTGCATCTTCAGGTTTTTTTTAAAAAAAAATGATGAAATTTCCGGTGGAAGTCCCACAGTGGCATATTGGGGCTGCAAAATCCCACAAAAGAGACAGAAATCCCAGGACCAACAAGTTTGCATCTGGACATTTCCTCAGGTCCTGGGTTTTTTTTACCCTGACTAAAGCATGCAATTTGGTGATTTCAGGAAATGCCCTGAGTCTTCTTCAAGAGCAGCTCCACTTTTATTTATTTATTTATTTATTTATTTATTTATTTATTCAAACTTATATGCCGCCACTCCCCTGGGGCTCGGAGTGGCTTACAAGAGCAGGTTAAAATCTAACACAATTTAAAAACAATTTAAAACAATTTAAAAACAGCAATATCAAAGATCAAAGGCCTGTCGAAACAGGTATGTCTTACATGCCCTGCGGAAAGCTGATAAGTCCCGCAAGGCACGGACTTCAGGTGGCAGAGTATTCCAGAGTGATGGTGCCACTGCTGTAAAGGCTCTGCGTCTGGTTGCTGTTAGACGCAAGGTCTTGACATTGGGAATTTCCAATAGATCTTGGTCCTCAGAACGGAGGGATCTCTGGGCTGAGGTGGTCCCTCAGGTACATCGGCCCCAGACCATGCAAGGCCTTAAAGGTGAGTACCATCACTTTGAAAGTGATCCGGTGCTCAATTGGTAACCAATGCAGCTGTAGTAAGATTTGTGTTATGTGGTATCTCATCGGAATTCCAGCAAGAAGCCGAGCAGCTGCATTTTGTACCAACTTGAGCTTCTGGATCACCGACAGAGGAAGGCCAATGTAGAGGGCATTACAGTAGTCCAGTATTGAGATGACCATGGCCTGGATCACCGTAGCTAGGTTGTCCCTGGACAGGTAGGGGGCCAGCTGTCTAGCTTGCCACAGATATAAAAAAGTAGTTCTGTTAACGGTGGAGACCTGGGCCTCCATCGTCAACAGAGGGTCCAAAAGGACTCCCAGACTCTTTACCAATGATGATGGGCATAGCGCCTCGCCATCCAGGGTAGACAGCTGGATATCCCCACTGCCCATTTGACCCGTCTTTACTGAATTCACCCTCAACCTGCTGGCACGCAGCTATCCAGTAACGGCCTCGAGGCACTGATGGAAATACTTGGGTACAGAGTCCAGTCGGCCTTCCATATTCAGCACAAGCTGAATGCACATGCAATGCACTACAGTAGTCTCTTTCAGAGAAAGAAATGATGTAGTAATAACATAGCATTGCATAGCATTTAATTGGGAGGTGACCAGTTCATGTACACACTATGGCTGGTTTTTTTCAGTCAAAGTCAGCACCAAGCACTCCAAGACACAGAGTCTACTTGTCCTTCCAGTGACAGGGATAGATCTAAGAGTCCTGCCAGGCTATACCCACTAAACCCTAAATTTACAAGGTGTTTCATTAGAACTGTCCTATGACAAGGACGGATCACATAGTAATGCACCATACCAGTCATGTTTATTCCTCGTTCCTGTCAATGCATTTCAACAGATAGCAAAAAATAAAAAATAAAGAAAAAACAATACTAACTGATGGCCAAACATCTAACATTTAATTGGCCATACGTTTTATAGCTTAAGATATTGCTTTGGGAAGACTATGTTAATAAATGTCATTCCATTCTCTTTCACCAAGTACCAAATCCTTTCCTAAAATTCAACCATATTCCAGTTTAAATTATAAACTAGTTTCAGGGTTAGGTTCCTTTCCATAGGATAGAAGTATTTTTACTACACAAATCTATCAGTCAAATGTTAATTTAGGAGGCAAATTCATTTTAGGAGAAAAAAATTCACAATACAGGCAATGTGTTAGAATTGTGAAGACCTTTTTAGCATGAAGACTTTGTGTGCTACATGAATGATTCATGAAGAGAAATAAAGGGTGACTTGCACAGATGCATTATAAGGATGTGAAAGGAATCATAATGAGTGTATACTTGAAAGCTGTTGACTACAATTTTCATCTCTTCCTCTCACAGATAGCTTACTTATAATTTAGGAGTTATGTACAACATCAGAGTGGAAAAGGAGGTCAGCAGTGTTTAAAAGTTGATATTATAAGAGTATCTGTTATTTGTGTGAAATATGAGATTATGATAAAACCAAGTGTAATTACCCCGGATGATTATATAGGCTGGTGTCTTAACCAAAATGCTTGGAGAGGGGAGGGGAGCAGAGGGTCGTGGAGGAGAGGGAGAGAGTGAAGGAGAGAAAGAGATTGAGAGAGGGAGAGAGAGAGAGAGATGGAACCCAAGTCTAAACATAAACCTTACACACATAAACCTTACACACATAGACGAGTTATTTATTTATTGACAACATTTATATGCCACCCTTCTCACCCCGAAGCGGACTCAGAGCGGCTTACAAGTAAAAAGTAAATACAATATATTATAACTAGCTGTCCCCTGCCACGCGTTGCTGTGGCCCAGTATGTTGATCTGGAAAATAAAGTAATGAGAAAGTGTTGGTTTCTAATATATGTAATTATGCTTGTGGCTAAACAGTATTTCTTGCTGTTTCTTTGTCAGTGTTGATGTGGAGAGTGTCTGGTTTGCCCACCCTGGAACATGCAACATATTGTCCTTCTTTAAGGATCCCTTTCAAATCTATGATACTATGTCTTTCTGTGTGTGAATCATATCTGTCTATTAGGGCTGGGGAACAACGGAAAAATTTGTTTCTAAACTCGTTTCGATTTTAGGGGGTCCATTGCGTTTCGTTTTTTTAAAAAAAATCCAAATTTTTCTTTAAAAAAATTTCGTTATTTACGAAATTTTGGAAATTTTGAATTGATTCGTTAATGGCGGACGCGATTGCACAATACGCTAAAAAAACCTCCAAATGGGACAGGGGGAACTTCTGAAGCTTCCCTCTCCCTCTGTTGTTGACTGTTGGTGTGATAATTTATTTTTTTATCACTGATAAAACAAACAACAACTATAAAACTTGCACCAGACATACGGAAATAATAACGAAACAATTTCGAAATGATTTCGAAACGATTTCGAAACGATTTCGAACCAATTACGAAACAGCTGGTAAACTGGCTGGGATTTCTAGGACTTGGAGGCCAAAACACCTGGGGACTCACAGGTTGAGAACTACTGTCCTAGAGAATCCTTGGAGTTTTTGGTTTACTAGAGTTTCCCAGCTTAGAATTCTGAACAGACCTCCTGAAACTGCAAATCTCTATTCCATAGGATGGAATCATGACTGTTAGAGTGGAATAATAGCACTACATTTGTGTAGTGTGAATGCATCCCTGATTATGAGTAGAGCACATTTTATTAATTAGCCTACTGGTTGTATCAAAAACATTTGACAAACACATACAGTACAACAAAAGTTAAAATAAACAAGCTATTAACAAGGTCTCGATCCAAATCAAATATCTGCATCACCTCTACAGTTTACCCTAATTGACTTGTTCTCAGCTGTGTTGCTTAAATTAGAAAATTGGCCATTTTATATGTTACTAGCTGTCCCCTGCCATGGGTTGCTGTGACCCAGTCTGATGATCTGGAAAACAAAGTAATGAGAAAGTGTTGGTTTCTAATATATGTAATTTCTTTATTCTTGTGGGTAAACAGTATTTCTTGTTGTTTCTTTGTGGAGAGCGTCTGGTTTGCCTACTCTGGAATATGCAACATATAGTTGTTCTTTAGGGGTCCCTTTCAAATCTATGATACTATATGTGTGTGTGTGCATGTGTGAATCATATATATCTATCTCTATGACTGGATGGCTCATTGTAATCAGGGCTTTGATTACATTTTCCTGTCTTGGTGAAGAGAGTTGGACTGTGTGGCCTTAAGTATTTTCTGTTGGTCATGGGGGTCCTGTGTGGGATGTTTGCCCCAATTCTGTTGTTGGTGGGGTTCAGAATGCTCTTTGATTGTAGGAGAACTATAAATCCCAGTAACTACAACTCCCAAATGTCAATGGCTATTTCCCCCAAACTCCATCTGTGTTCATGTTTGGGCATATAGAATATCTGTGCCAAGTTTTGTCCAGATCCATCATTGTTTGAGTCCACAGTGCTCTCTGGATGTAGGTGAACTACGACTCCAAACTCAAGGTCAATGCCCACCAAACCTTCCAGTATTTTCTGTTGGTCATGGGAGTTCTGTGTGCAAGTTTGGTTCAATTTCAGTGGGGTTCAGAATGCTTTGGTTGTTGTTGTTGTTCATTTGTTCAGTCGTCTCGACTCTTCGTGACCTCATGGACCAGTCCACGCCAGAGCTCTTTGATTGTAGGTGAACTATAAATCCCAGAAACTACAACCCCCAAATGACAAAATAATTTTTTTGAGTGAAGGATATACATTGGGTTGTTAGGTGTATGCTGTCCAAATTTGGTGTCAATACGTCCTGTGGTTTTTGAATTCTGTTAATCCCACAAATGAACATTACATTTTTATTTATATAGATTTTAGCATTCTGGCCGTCCAATAAAATGTAGTTTTAATATACGGATCCCAGTGTGTTTTTTGTATAATGTATGACCTGAGGTATTGGTTTCTTACCTTTTTGTACATCCCTGATTATGATAAAAAATTATATTTTGGAAACAACCTTTCTAACTAATGTTCTTGACTCATTTTGAACTTATGCGGACATTTGTCAATTATGAAATATATAAAAATTTCATGTCAGACCAATATTTTAGCTTCCCCTTTTCTCTTCTTCTTCTTACTCCTCCATTTGCTTAATGGGTATCCCATCTTTTGCCCAAACAATGTGTTGTAGTACAGCGTGATAGTAACGTTACTACTACTGGTAGAAGGGAGAAGAGGGCTGCGCAGGTGTTGGAGGAGGAGCAGCAGCGAAAGGGGATTAGAGACATATTCATGGTTACAACTGATTCCGAGTCCTTCAAGGGTTTCTCAGATTGTGAAATGGGGAAGGAGAGGAAAGCAGGGGAGTTAAGCAGGCTACTCGAGAACAAGAATCAGATGAGGAGATCCAAAGGAAGCATATCCGTGATATACAGAAGATGAAGACTTTGTGGGTTTTGAAAGGAGTGATGGGACTGGGAGTGACGATGGGGAGGAGGATGATTTAGACTGGACCTGTGTACAGGAAATTAGGGACATCTGTACTCAGCCTACCTCCAGTGATGACTTTGAGGGGTTTACAGAAGAGTGGCAATTGGGGAACACTTGGGAGGACCTAAGTCTTGGCAGACGCTGGCAAAGGTGGAGAGATGGGAGGCAGTGCTCAGCTACAGGGAATGGGGCAGCAGAAAGTGATGATGAAAGGGTGGGGAGCAGTTCATCCTCTGATGAGGAGCTTATAGGATATAAGTTGGTTTGGTTTCAATGGGTCTTTGCAGAAGGCAAAGTGTTTTTTCGGGTGTGAATCTTTGTTACTGCCATTACTCTCAAGCTTGGGTCCTTGGACTACAGATCTCCGTGTTTCCGTGACTTCTGGCTGATACTCCGTAAGTGCTGACTTCAACCTCCCCTTTGACTCTGGACTGTGTTTTGACGACGACTTCGCTTTTTGGACTGCTTCATCTCATATTGGACATGCCTGGACTTCGGACTGTTTTTGGACTTCGATTTTGCATGCTCCCACCTTGTTTTCTTGTGCTTTTTGAACCTTTTGAATTTCAAGCAGATTGCTGTAACTTTTTGTTATCCCAGATTATACTCTGGTATAATCCAGATTATATTTAAATTGGGTTTTTTTTGCTTAGCGGTTGCTATAGACTCTTAGTTTGTGCTAGAGGCACTGAGTTAAGTGTCTCTAAGCCTTTTTTGTGTTTAATAAACCTTTGTTTGGACCTTTTATACTGTGTTTGGCATTCTTGAGGCTTCTGGGTCTTGACACAATGGGAATCAAAGCAGCAAACAACATATTTGAAATAATACAGGTTAAAAGCAATGTAAAAAAACAAAACAAAATATAAATATACAATTAAAAACTATTTTTTTAAAAAAAAATCAGAATGTGTTAACAGTTACACACAAACCCTTCAAAAATCACACAAGGTGGTGGGACAAAAAAAAGGTCTCCCGCGATTATCATTGTGGACCTTTAAATCACCTAGATAGTAGTACTTTTAGTAGGTTCACTGAAATAATTAAATTTGATTATGAGTAATCTAGTTGATCACTATTAATTGACACTTCCCATATTCTTCAGTTAGGAAGGTTATAATCCTGATGTTCAGGTATGCTCTTTATTGGCAAATGACCAAAGTTCAAGACTTCCATTATTGCTACTAGTAAACAGATTTCTTTCACATTATAGACCATGCCCTTGATGCATGGAGCAGAGAAACAAGCCTTAATTTGTGTGATCCATGAAATGACCTCAGAACATAGTTAAATGTTGTTGAGGATGGAAAGAGAAGCCATGAATTACAAGATTTGTTGGTACCTTGGGTTGACAGGGAACCTTAAGGACCTTGATTAAAATGTACTTTGATTACAGAGATAGAGCATGCCATAATCTAACCAATATTAGGTGGCAGAAAGCGTGTGATTGGCGCGGCTCGCACTAAGGATATTAGCCCACGAGTGTTAGGCACAACCCATCTTTAGAACCGAGCACACGTAAAATTGTCAAGATATGAGGTGAAAAAGGAACCCGGACACGACATGTCGCGTCGGAGGCTCAGGCCTGTCATGGGATATGGTATACGTGTGAGCGACGAGCCCTCCCGTTGCAGCCCCGTAGCTTGATTATAGCGGTCTCAGAGGAGAGGGCGACCCTATAATGACACACAGTAAGTATATCTGTCGTATACAAACGTCTAACACACTGATCCTCGCACTACGAAGGATCACACCAGAAAACGATGTATGGATCCACAATCGCGGAGGAGCAGGCCACCACAAAAAACAACACAAACGCATGAAGAAATAGATGGCGCACTAGATCACTAGTGAATCCTCATGGGGGAGGAGGGGAGCGAGCCCATATGTAGTAGAGCCCACACACACACATAACCTAAAACGCCTAATTCTGACAGTAGGTTCGGAAACAAAGCAACTGTAAGATTGAGTCCCATATGTGTCAGCTTTGGAGACACCCACGACACAGCAAGGCCACCCACAACCCCAACGAGGGTTCCAGCAGGTCACACACGACCAAACACAGATGTGATGGAAAGAGGCAAGTAAGACGCATCGACAAGAGGCTTCACGAGGCTCTCAGACAGACCAATCACCTTAGCTCACAGATCATAAATGGTTACTATTCGCAACCACTGCGACCTACATGTGTAAGCCAAACAAGCTTCCCGCGCAGAAGCCACACACAAAATGTCGCACACAGACACAAAAAGCCATGCTTCAAAAGAGTGAGCGCAGCACCCAGAGAAGCAAAAACACACGGAGCGTCTCGACATGTGGAGAGCACATGGACAAAGACTATCACCGACGAGGTCAAGAGGCAGTGTCACCACGACAGACTACCTGTAAGACATACGTATTCAACGCAACCAAAGGCGTCCGCACAAAGCAGCAGTATAATATGCATCACACACCCAAATACCGACACGCACGAATACAGCCACTGATGACAAGGATTGCACACGAAAACGGCACGAGAAGGACACAAGAAGGACCCAACAGTGGGATCTGCGGGCAGCACCAAGCAGTTGAGGTCACAGCCAAGAATGAGCCCAATATGGACACAACGAGATTCGCGCATACCGCAAACACCACCAATATAAAGGTAACAAACTTAAATGGCAGAAGTTTCCACAAAAGTGTTGACTATAGAAGCTTACACAACTTGTTTATCCACTATAAGCTAAAACGCATGACAAATAACAGAGAGCAGAGGGTGGGAGTTCTGGAAATCCAACCCAGGCTACGTCTTCACCACTCAACTAGTGAAGGGTGGCCGCCCCGTCACGACACCGCACTTTCCACACGCTTTATCCAGCATCTAATATCACACAGAGACTTAGATAGTACACGCCGATACACAATGGAAATATCTATCCACTGTATGTGGGACCGCAAAGTTGGCACCACGCACACAGATGTGAACACACCACACTATCCACAAACTATCCAGATCATCGTCGATAGCGGTTAGGGGATACCATAGTGGTCCGCTTGAAGTGCTGAACACCAAGTGCCTACACAGTGAGGACCATATCAAGTGTGTATAACTCTGCCGCGGACCCAGTACACTCGGAACCTCGCGTACCTTCCATTTTTCCGAAATTATGAGAGAACATTCAAAGATTCAAGATCTGTAACGGATGTCGGATGAAAATCTCGCCTAAAAGGAGGGAGTAGGTAGCAGCCTTCCTTGCTGTATTGATTATCGAAGCACCGGTAGGAGAGCGCATAGAACCCGATCGCCTGATGTGCCTTAAGCATGCAGTTGTATAGCTATGAACACTGCAGGCACCACACTTAAATACACTGCCAAAACACAGACAAAACAAGGTGGCCACAAACTAGGTTGTTAGAAACCACGTAGCCCGCTTTATAATCAATCATGATGTCTAGGTGAACTGACAGTGCTAAGATAGCATGCGGTAGAAAAGGAAGTCTCACAGTGTGTTTCTTCTACAGTGTACAAGACATCCTAGCATCACAATCTGGAATGATAGCGAAATGCAACGAATGAATAGGCAGGACAGGCACCACACATGCGATACCGACGGCTTTGGTAAAGTCTTCTGGTTGCTTTGGAACCAGATAGGATTTTTTGCTTATCAATAAGGGTTTTTTCACCTACCCTACATTGTAATGGAGCATTTGACAATTGACTAAGGGTGGAATCTTAAATAGGATGTCATTGGCAAGTATTGAGAGGAGACGTGAGTTCAGTTAGCATCTTTGGTGCCTATTTCATGAAGAATGGGAACCTGGAACTAACTCAATTAGGTGATAGGGAAAAATTACTATCCTTGGGACTGGTCTCTGGATTTTCTTTACCTTCTCCAGGAGCCATATGGCTCGAGGGCTGACACTTTTTGGCTAGCCTTCCAGTTTGGCATCTGGCCTGGGAGCAGTCTGAAGCTTACTTTGCATTTGGCCCGCCCCCTGTGTTTTAATTCCTTTACCATTTTATTTTGCGTTTGTTTTATTGTATTATCTAGCTATTGTATGCATGTCACTTAGATGTTATTATTTGCTATTTGTATTTTATTTTGCTTGCTTGTCATTCTTGGGTTTGGCCTCATGTTAGCCGCCCTGAGTCCCCTTGGGGAGATGGTGGCGGGGTATAAAGCTTGGGTATAACCTACTTGAGAGTGCTGGGGGCGTGTTCGTTGGGCCCAATCATGGAGGAATAAACAGAGAAATCCAACACAAAAAAGATGGGACAAAGATAAGACAGGACAACCTTATTAAAGCATGTAAACCCACAACATTTAAGATAGAGACAGTTCCACCTTGTCTCCTGTGCTTATTGCTATATAATATAATGTAATATAATATATTGTATATACATATAATATTTATAATATTAGAATGTAATGCAATATAATACTAATAACAATAAGATATTATAATTATACATTTATATTACATGTAATATTACTAATAATATTACAATATAATGGTATAGAACAATATAGTAATATTTACTACAGATATTTTAATATACAATAATAATATAATATAATATAATATAATATAATAATAATAATAATAATAATAATAATAATAATAAGAATATAATAATATAATATAATATTTAGCCGGGTTGCAGCTAAACATCAAAAAAACCAAGATTATGGCAACAAGAATGATTGACAATTGGAAAACAGAGGGAGAAAATGTGGAGGCCGTGACAGACTTTGTATTTCTAGGTGCAAAGATTACTGCAGATGCAGACTGTGGCCAGGAAATCAGAAGACGCCTCCTTCTTGGGAGGAGAGCAATGTCCAATCTCGATAAAATAGTGAAGAGTAGAGGACTGCTCATTGGAGGGAAGAATAGTAGAGGCCAAGATGAAGTACTTTAGCCACATCATGAGAAGAAAGGAAAGCTTAGAGAAGACAATTATGCTGGGGAAATGGAAGGAAAAAGGAAGAGGGGCCAACCAAGGGCAAGATGGATGGATGGCATCCTTGAAGTGACTGGATTGACCTTGAAGGAGCTGGGGGTGGTGACGGCCGACAGGGAGCTCTGGCGTGGGCTGGTCCATGAGGTCACGAAGAGTCGGAGACGACTGAATGAATGAACAACAACAAAATATCTTGGAAGCCGCTCTGAGTCCCCTTCGGGGTGAGAAGGGCGGCATATAAATGTTGTAAATAAATAAATAATAAATAAATTGTGATAAGCAAATCTAGATGGGGGAGCAATTTGATGTGGGAGTGGCTAGGGCCATTCGTTTCCCCAGACCAGACCTCCTCCAGCCTTCTCTGGGTTAAAACATCATAGCCCCTGTGTTGCTCCAGGCCAGCTAATTAACTGAAAGGCTACTCAAAGGGTGTAATCCACCAGGCTGCTGAGCCTCCAGTGAGGGCAAAGACCCAGGGACCAGTTCTAAGGACAGGAAAGTTTTCACTGACATCCCATATCTCAGGATACCCAAGGGCACTTCAAAATTCCCATCCTACACAAATGCACCAGAAGGTGTACCATCAGTTCATATCTTCCACCAACACCTGCCATGGGAACCTATTTAAGACAACGCCCTTCACCAATTTTCCAATTCTCCATGACAGTGTAGGGTAGGTGGAAAGAAAATCCATAAGGAGGGGATTCATACCTGGCCACATAGCAACCAAAACTATTACACTGTGTAAGGAGGTAGGAAGGTCCACATCAAGGTTATTCCTCGCTTTTAGTTTTGCTTAACACTAAAAACATCTAAATAAGTGTCCACACAGTTGTTCTTATTTTATCACATACCTTGTGTCTGGTCTATTTATTCAGCCAACATGGCACAAATATCCTACTATACATATAAGTAAGGAGTGAATCTATACTGATGCTATGAAATCCTGGAATTTGTAGTTTCTTGACACATTAGCCCTCTTTGATGGAGAAAGCTAAGGCTGAAAACATCCCAAAATTCTGTGGTGTGCTAAACTTTATTGAGTCTATGGTGTAGATGCAGTCTTTGTTGTTTGTAGGTTGACAATTAGATTGGGCTTCATCTTTCAAAATATTTCTACATGCCTGCACTTCATGTTCTCAACTATGCCTTTCTAGTTGTACCAGCCTCATATCTGCACAGAAGCACACTGTCTTTTGAAAATAGTCTCCAGTGAATAGTAGAATTAAGCTCATATTAAAACCATATGTTGACACAATATACTTAAACTATATATCAAAGCCTATAGACAGACCATATTAATTTCCTATGTTGTTAATTAACAACATTCTCTGATCCATAGAAACCTCCACTCTCCAATTAGCTTGAAGCAATTATCCCTAAATTGCAAGGAAATTATATTTTTAATAAAGTAGCACAGCAGAGAGAAGACCATTAGTTTATACTTTTTTTGATTCCTTGCATTAAAATTAGCCAAGATGTAAGTCTTTTTACAAAAAAAAATAAAAATAAAAAATGATGCCAACAAGTTCAACAATGAAGGAACAATTTGAGCTGCTTGGAGATCAAAACTCTTATATGTATAGTGCACTTTTTTAATTACAGCAAAATGAAGCTATTGCTCAATAGCCAACAGAAGTGGAACAATTCAATTCTGGCATTCCTTTCACAGAATGGTTGCAAAAATAGTGGTAGAAAACAGACATATATACTGACTTATTGAGTGTATGCCACTAACAGGCTGCCAGACAATGATTATTTATTTATTTACAGTAATAATAATAATAATAATAATAATAATAATAATCTTTATTTATACCCCGCCACCATCTCCCCAAGGGACTCGGAGTGGCTTACATGAGGCCAAGCCCAACAAAACATCAATAAAACAAAAAGCAATAATAAAAAAACAATACAATTAATATAACTCACATATAAACAATAGGCTTGGGTAACAACGGAAAAAATTGTTTCTAAACTCATTTCGTTTTTAGGGGTCCATCGCGTTTTGTTTTTTTAAAGAATTCCGAAATTTTCCTTTTAAAAATTTCGAAATTTACGAAATTTCGTATAATTACGAATCGATTCGTTAATGGCGGACGCGATTGTGCAATATGCTAAAGAAAACCTCCAAATGGGACAGGGGGAACTTCTGAAGCTTCCCTCTCCCTCTGTTGTTGACTGTTGGTGTGATAAAACAAACAACAACTATAAAACTTGCACCAGACATGCAAAAATAATTACTAAATAATTACTAAATAATTACTAAAATAAATTGAAAAAATTGTTTCGAATCTAATTTACTCCTCACACTATTCCTGCATGGCTCAATATTGGATCGTAAGCTAATTTAAATACGAATTAATAACGAATTACGAAATTAACGAACGAAACCGCCCAAGCCTAATAAACTATAATACACAAGGATTTAAGAAACCTATGGCCAGGCCAAATGTAATAGTTTAAAATTAAAAAAAATAAACGCTGGGCATGAACAGAGGTAGGATGTATCTGGTAGGAGGGTTAAAAGAAATGAAGGGAGAGCAACCCAATGAGTAGTATTCCACCCATCTCACCCTGAAGGGAACTCATGGCAGATCACAATGCACACATACAATGTCAGTTTTTTAAAAGACAGACTGTTGGAATCATTGGAGTTGCAATATTTCAACAGCTTTGGTTTTATTTGTTGTTGTTGTTGATTTTTGCCAAAGAGTGCTGACTGTTGCAACCCAGAGCAGGAAACCGGACCCTCTTGACAACAATCCACCATACTTGACTGCAGGAATACAATTCTTTTTATTGAAAAAACGTTGAATGCAAAGTAGAGGAAGAATCAGAGGTAAATAAAAACCATAGCAAAACAGCAACAAGCAATGTCCATGAACAAGCCCATAAAAAAACACAGGAAACAATGATTTACCCTTGATGAATCATGAAATCTGCTAGCTCCCAGCTAACAGCACTTGGAACAACTTGAGAAACTACGAGAAACCCAGCCACTTGAATCAGGAGGCCTCCACAGGCATGCACTTGGAACTGGAACGATGCCTGGTCTGAAGGCAGCTTCAGACCCGGCACTCTTAAAGGAGAGAAATCTATTACGAGACACGCCTGAAGTTTTTGTTTACATTTCTCTCAATCTTTCTGACCTCCGTAAACTTTGTGCTTCTCCCCTGCTCTGCCGAATCTGCCCCCTCCTTCCCTCATTAGGCTGACCAGGTGTCAGATTCTCTGGGGAACTAAGGCTGGGAGAAAAAAGGAGTAAAACTTCTCCGCAAGGGAGTGAAACTTCTCCGCTTGGATCGGAATGAATGTTCTCATGGGAACTTTGACTTTCACTTTCCAAGGGTGTAGGATTTTCACTATTCAACCCATCATCAGTATTAACATCTACATTGGCCTCAGAATCAACATTGACATCTACATTGGCATCAGGAAATACAATCAAAGAATCAGGTACAGGGTCACACAGAGTCTGAACCCCAACACAGACAAACAAATAGAGGCATTTTTGGTATTTCCAACTTTGGCACCTGGAGGTTATGCTTGATTCCAGCCACAGGGGGTGCTATTGCTCCATTCACTATTACGCCGAGTCATTTTGATCATATTTTCTCCTTGTTCTTTGATTGCCAGCATTTTTATGGTGTCGTAAAATACCTCTCTGTTTTAAGCAGTCCCTAATTTCTCTACTCACAGCTCAGCTGTTTTTGAACTGCTTAGGTGGACAGTAAGTTAGGCTTAATAGTTGGGTGCTCAATCCAACTCGGGCTTTGAACTTGCCACCTTCCAGTCGGCAGTGATCTATTGCTGCTGGTGATTGATCAGCTGTGCTACAGCCCGGCCCAATGTACCAATTGAAGCTATGCCACTATGTTTTTGGTGTTTACTCCTTTTTCAAATCCAATAAAAATGCTTCTGTCTCGGATTCTTTACTATGGAAATCATGGTGGGCATTTCAAAGTTAAACTATAACTATCATAATATTCTAACATTGGCAAATCTGGAATTTACAGCCCAGCATCCAACATCATGGTGAGCATTTCTCATTACATTACAAACATTACTAGATATTTCACAATTACTGGGTATTTCATAAATGGAAATGATATATTATCTTCATGTATCAATATGCTAAAAAGTAATATAAGGGTGAACAAAAATATTTTGAAAATGTTCTTTATTCTACCTGAGAGACTTTGGGTAGGATTTTTTTTTGTTTTCTCCATCTGTTTCTAAATTCATATTAGTAAACATGTTATTTTCTGACTGGACTTGCCAGTGGTGATATTTATGTTCTTCACTGTGATCAGATGAAAATGTTTCTCTTTTTTATATAGTACACAGACTTATTTCAGTCAGTGACCGGTGGATAAGGAAAAAGAACTAGATAAATTAGATAAAGGAGCCCTCGGTGGTGTAGTGGGTTAAACCACTGAGCTGCTGAACTTGTTTACTGAAAGGTCACAGGTTCGAATCTGGGGAACAGCATGAGGTCCCGCTGTTAGCCCCAGCTTCTGCCAACCTAGCAGTTTGAAAACATGCAAATGTGAGTAAATCAATAGGTACTGCTCTGGCAGAAAGGTAGAATCATAGAATCATAGAATCAAAGAGTTGGAAGAGATCTCATGGGCCTTCCAGTCCAACCCCCTGCCAAGAAGCAGGAATATTGCATTCAAATCACCCCTGACAGATGGCCATCCAGCCTCTGTTTAAAAGCTTCCAAAGAAGGAGCCTCCACCATGCTCCGGGGCAGAGAGTTCCACTGCTGAATGGCTCTCACAGGTAACAGTGCTCCATGCAGTCATTCTTCCACATGACCTTGGAGGTGTCTATGGACAATGCCGGCACTCCGGCTTAGAAATTGAAATGAGCACCAACCCCCAGAGTAGGACATGAATGGACTTAGTGTCAGAGGAAAACCTTTACCTTTACCTTAAAATAGAAAAAAACGCTATATTAGTATACTATGGAATTGTGCGATCTGTAGTTTTAACCTTTGAATATTTGATTTGAGAGTTTGCTTCTTTCTGGAAGGAGCTGCTTCCCGTGCTGTTGCATTGATCAGACCAGCCTCAAGGGAACTGAGCCTCAAAGGAACTGAGTCCCCGGTGACACAATGAATTAATTTATTTACTTTATTTGTATACTGCTGTTCTCAGCCCTTAGGCGACTCACAGCGGTTAACAACAAGAACAGCAGAAATTCAATGCTACAACAACATGGTATATAAAAACAATTAACATCATAAACACATTAACAGTTAACAACAATAACCATCCACTGACGTCTCATAACTAAAAACATGATCCAGATTCATCATCCATTGTTCCATTCCTATGTTCATTACACTCATTGCACTGTTTATTCAAACGCCTGTTCAAATAACCAGGTTTTCAATTTTTTCCAGAATACCATTAATGATGGAGCCGATCTAATGTTTGTAGGAAGGGCGTTCCACAGCCGAGGAGCCACCACCGAGAAGGCCCTATCTCTCGTCCCTGCCAGCCGTGCTTGTGAAGCAGGCGGGATCGAGAGCAGGGCCTCCCCGGATGATCTCAAAGCTCTAGTCCCGGCTAAGCACTTGTCCCGGCTAAACTGCTGACCGAAAGGTCAGCAGTTTAGATCCGAGGAGTGGGATGAGCTCCCATCTGTCAGCTCCAGTTTCTCATGTGGGAACATGAGAGAAGCCTCTCACAAGATGGTAAAACATCCAGGCATCCCTTCAGCAATGTTCTTGCAGACAGCCAATTCTCTCACAACACCAGAAGTGACTTCCAGTTTCTCAAGTCGCTACTGACATGAAAAAAGTATAAAATATCAAATATAGAATTAAAATGTTAAATATAAAATATCTGAATTACATTAATACGGCAAACAACAAATAGGTAATACTTTTAATACTAAGACACAGTCCTATGCTGACAAGCTGTTGCTGCCTCACAAAAACTAGCTATTCTCAGAAAACCGGTTCAGCCGAAATGTAATCAATGTAAAACACTTCAGACCTACCTGGTATACTTTGTAAAATTGGATTACTAAAATGGTGTCAAAGGTCATAGTTGAAAGAACAATGCAATAAAACATACCTTACAGTTTTTATGTTCTCTGTCTCGCAAGGACATAAGTGTTCTCAATATGATACAGGTACATGATCATATCATCCCTTCAATACTGCTGATGGAAGCATATTGAGTTTAGCCAGGGTAAATGCTTTCCTGTATTTTGGAGTAGTTAGATTGATAAGGCAATCAGCAGGAAGAAACGCCTGCCCATGTCTCTAAAAGCTAAAAAATTGGAAGCAACAGTTATGAGATTTTTATAACCCAGTATCTCAGACACACTGGTGTATATTTTCTGTAGCTTTTGAATAACCCATAGCAAGAATGTCGCTTTGTGAGAATACCAGCCTTTCTCATCTACTGTGTTTTTCTGCTTTGACTTAAATGTAAAACTAAGGGTCAGGGAGACAGACCTTTAGGCATAAATAACATTTTAAACCACAAATTTAACTTAAGCATCTAGATTTGAGTCTGAATAGAAATTTGATCAGTTTCTACACATAAAAGTACATTGGCCACATAGTTTGGAAGGCTCAGAAAACTTTGCAAAAATTCATTTCAACACATTCTAGAGTAATAACATTCTAAAACACACAGACATTTGTGCTCCACATAACATTTGTGCCAAAATTTTAACATGGGACACTTGAATTGCTGAGAACACTGGCTGCCGGTCCATCTCCGAGCCCAATTCAAAGTGCTGGTTTTAACCTATAAAGCTCTATACGGTTCTGGTCTAACTTACTTGTCTGAACGCATCCACCCCTACATCCCACCTTGTAATTTAAGATCATCTGGGGAGGCCCTGGTCTCGCTCCCGTCAACAGCACAAATGCGTCTGTCGGGGACGAGAGACAGGGCCTTCTTGCCTGTGGCCCCCCACCTATGAGGTAAGATCCACTCCCTCCCTCCTGGTTTTTAAAAAAATCATGGTTTTGGGACCAGGCCTTCGGGCAGTAGAAGTAAATTTATGCAGCATTTCAGAAAGACAATGACTAGAATGGCGATTTGACGGACGAGACTGTTTTATTGTTTTAATGATTGTTTTATTGCTTGTGGATGTACTGTTTTTAACTTGATTTATGTCTAATTGTAGTGTATAATTGTAATTGTTTGTACTGGCATTGAATTTTGCCATTACTTATATGTAAACTGCTTTGAGTCCCCCTCAGGGTGAGAAAAGCGGTATTTAAATACTGTAAATACTGCTCCTCATAGGGCTTGTTGTCCAGACCCTTGATCATTTTAGTCACAACCTCAGATATGCAGATGACACCACTCTGATGGCCGAAAGCGAGGAGGAGCTGAGGAGCCTTCTAATCAAGGTGAAAGAAGAAAGCGCAAAAGCCGGGTTGCAGCTAAACGTCAAAAAAACCAAGATTATGGCAACAAGAATGATTGACAACTGGAAAATAGAGGGAGAAAACGTGGAGGCCGTGACAGACTTTATATTTCTAGGTGCAAAGATTACTGCAGATGCAGACTGTGGCCAGGAAATCAGAAGACGCTTACTTCTTGGGAGGAGAGCAATGTCTAGTCTCGATAAAATAGTAAAGAGTAGAGACATCACACTGGCAACAAAGATCCGCATAGTCAAAGCCATGGTATTCCCTGTAGTAACCTACGGATGTGAGAGCTGGACCTTAGGGAAGACTGAGCAAAGGAAGATAGATGCTTTTGAGCTGTGGTGTTGGAGGAAAGTTCTGAGAGTGCCTTGGACTGCGAGAAGGTCCAACCAGTCCATCCTCCAGGAAATAAAGCCCGACTGCTCACTGGAGGGGAAGGATACTAGAGACAAAGTTGAAGTACTTTGGTACATGAGGAGACAGCAAAGCCTGAGGAGGACAATTGGTGACCGCCGTAAGCCGCTCCTCATAGGGCTTGTTCTCCAAACCCTTGATCCTTTTAGTCGCCCTCCTCTGGACACATTCTAGTTTGTCAATATCTCTCTTCAATTGTGATGCTCAGAATTGGACACAATATTCCAGGTGTGGTCTAACCAAAGCGTGACTTCCCTGGATCTAGACACTAGACTCCTATTGATGCAGGCCAAAATCCCATTGGCTTTTTTTGCCTTGAGATTACACTGATGCAACCTCACATACTTTATCAATGCATTTCAATGGAACATCATTTTTAAATTGCCCAGCAGGGTATTGTGGCCAATCTACACACAATCTAATCTGTTATTTTGAAATATTTCTTTTTTAACACACACATAGAATGAGGGTAGATTTCCTTTCCTTCTACTACTGCAGATGTTTAATGATTCAAACTATATACGGACGAGTAAAAGCGCAACTGATGACAATCAATATTCAAACCTGCTTGACACGATAGCTTTCAGAACATTACACATTTCAACTCTTCCTTGTTGCATCAATAATTGTTCAACCAGGTGGTTTAAAGAGGACACCGACCTAATACAAGTTCTCATGAAAACAACAAGCTGTCCAGATGGAAACAATCTAAGGTACCTAGCTATTTGGAAACAAAAGAAAGGTGAAATGTTACCGATTGGAAAAAGGAAGGAGAAAAAGGAGGCAAGAGGTCAATGGAGAGTTGATCAGAGGCCAAAAGAAGAGATAACAAGGAGCAAGTGGGGAACTAAACTGGTCCAAGAGCAATCTACATAGAAGGCAGCAGTAAATGAGAGAAAGTGCCAGGTGTCAAACTGAAGGAAAGATCAAACCACACAAAAGGGCACTTAATTATACAAAATAATATATGAGAAGATGGAGAGGTAGAGAAAAGAGATAAAGAAAGAATGATATTCAGAGGTTAAGGGCCAAAACTGATTGCTTCCTGAGCAGTCTCACTGATGTCGCTGCTGATATAGTGCTAGCCATAGCTACAGGTTAATGCTGATTGCAGTGACACAGCTCTTCTAGTGTTGCTCACTAAGAGATAGGCCTCCAGCTCACAGAGCCTTTATCTCAACTTTCTTATTGCATGATCAATTTAGAATACTATATATCAAAACTAGCTGTCCCCTGCCACACCTTGCTGTGGCCCACTTTGGTGATCATGGAGGTCTGTGTGGGAGGTTTGGCCCAATTCTATCGGTGGTGGGGTTCAGAATGCTCTGTGATTGTAGGTGAACTATAAATCCCAGCAACTACAACTCCCAAATGTCAAGATTCTATTTTCCCTAAACTCCACCAGTGTTCACATTTGGGCATATTGAGTATTTGTGTAGAGTTTGGTCCAGATCCATCATTGTTTGAGTCCACAGTGCTTTCTGGAAGTAGGTGAACTACAACTCCAAAACAAAAGGACACTGCCCACCAAAACCAAAGGATGCTGCCCTTCCAGTATTTCCAGTATTTTCTGTTGGTCATGGGAGAACTGTGTGCCAAGATTTGTTCAATTCCATCGTTGGTGGGGTTCAGAATGCTCTTTGATTGGAGATGAACTATAAATCCCAGCAACTACAACTCCCAAATGACAAAATGATTTTTTTTTGAGTGAAGGACATACATTGGGTTGTTAGGTGTCTTGTGTCCAAATTTGATGTCAATTCGTCCAGTGGTTTTTGAGTTCTGTTAATCCCACAAACAAACATTACATTTTTATTTATATAGATGAAATACAATGTGATACATAATGGTGGGAGAAAATATGTGTGCTACTTAAAGTAGTGTCTATGATGCAATATCTTATTTCTTATTTCTATTTTGTTTTGCTGGACCATAGGGAAGGCTGAGCAAAGGAAGATAGATGCTTTTGAACTGTGGTGTTGGAGGAAAGTTCTGAGAGTGCCTTGGGCTGCGAGAAGATCCAACCAGTCCATACTTCAGGAAATAAAGCCCAACTGCTCATTGGAGGGAAGGATAGTAGAGGCCAAGATGAAGTACAGGGTGAGGCAGTATAACTTCCTTTTTTAAAATACGCGCCATTCATGGGTTGAAGATGAAGCGAAGAGCTAGTGGTCTTGTTCGCGAGGCGGGAGTATAAAGTTTTGTTCTGACACAGTTCAGTCCCCATCATCCGTTGGAACAGTGAGAAGCGTGCTTTTGCCGTTGAGGCCTAATTTTTGAGCAGATTTGGAGTGGCCGGCCCACTCTCCAGATTTGGCCCCTTGTGATTTTTTTCTATGGGGTTTTTTGAAATTCCAAGTTTATGTGAACCGTCCAAGGACCCTACAAGATTTGAAGACCAACATTCAGGAAGAAATTGCCAACATGACGCCTGCTATGCTGGCAATAGTCATGACAAATGCCAGAAATTGGTTTAATCAGTGTATGGAAAATGGGGGAAGTCTCCTGCCTAATTTGATCTTCAAAACTACGTAAAACAAAACTTTAGGTATATGCCTACATTATGAAAAAAAATTCTGATTCATACTTCACGTCACTTTATTTCTTAATTAGTCGCTCTCCACCAAGGTGCTCCGAGCGACTTACAGTCTAAAATAGCATTTACACAATATAAAAACATTCAACATAAAAACATTCAACAGTGACTATTTGGCAAATTAGATCTGATTACTTAAATGCACAACCAAACAGCCAAGTCTTGAGTGCCTTTACAAAAGGTCGCAACTCCGACATTGCTTTAATGTATGGAGGCAATGAGTTCCACAGAATTGGAACATAGGTCAAAAAAGCTCTACGCCTTGTAGCTTCCAGGTGTACCTCCCTAGGGCCCAGTATATATAGGAGATTTTCCTGGGTGGATCGAGGTGACCACTGATGGAGAAAAGGAATGAGGCGGTTCCCTAAGATATAAAGGTCCTTGGCCATTTTGAGCTCTAAATGTCAGGATCAGTATCTTGTAAGAGATCCGATGTTCTATTGGTAGCCAATGCAGTTGTTGCAGAATCGGTGTAATATGGGATCTTATAGATGATCCCGCTAGCAGCCTGGCCGCTGCATTTTGGACCATCCGAATCTTCTGGGTTGTTGACTTCGGAAGGCCGGCATATAAGGTGTTGCAATAGTCCAACCTTGTGGTGACTGTTGCATGGATTACTGTTGCCAATGCTTCTACTGAAAGGTAGGATGCCAATTTCCTTGCCTGGTGAAGATGAAAAAAGGCCTGCTTACTTATGGCAGTGATCTGGGTCTCCATTGTCAGCGATTAGTCTGCTCACTCGCAGCCAACTCATCACTGCTTCCAAACACAGCCTAAAGTTCTCAGGAATCACGGTTGTCCCAGGTTCGAGACGCAAGAGTAGCTGGGTATCATCTGCATACTGGTAGCACTCTATGCCAAAGCTCTGCACCAGTCCAGCAAGTGGCCGGACGTAGATGTTAAATAACAGGGGCGAGAGGATAGCACCCTGGGGAACTCCACAGCAAAGGCAGGAGCTCTCAGAACTTTGGCCTAACCACTCCACCCTCTGTCTCTGGTCCCAGAGGAGACAGACAATGGGTTTTATTAAGTTTTGAAAAAAGGAAGTTATGCTGCCTCACCCTGTACTTTGGCCACATCATGAGAAGACAGGAAAGCTTAGAGAAGACAATGATGCTGAGGAAAATGGAAGGTAAAAGGAAGAGGGGCCGACCAAGGGCAAGATGGATGGATGGGATCCTTGAAATGACTGGATTGACCTTGAAGGAGCTGGGGGTGGTGACAGCTGACAGGGAGCTCTAGCATGAGCTGGTCCATGAGGTCACAAAGAGTCAGAAACAACTGAATGAATGAACAACAACAATTTTGTTTTGTACAGTCCCTTTGGTCCTTCTGAATCCAATATGCCCCTTCAAGTTGCCTTGCCTTATAGAGGTGGTGAAGCATCATCCGTGGCTAAAAATACCAGAGCTTAGGCTTGGTGTAACTGGATTTTTGCAACAATTGCTCTGAAACTCAAGGAAGATTATTGTTGTCACATGGTAGGGAAGATAACTCTTTTATACATCTAATTTTTCTTTTCTTTTCTCCTATTTAAATGACTAAGGAAAGAAAGAACCTATTTTGAGGCACATTAACTCTGCAAAATTTAGCACTTTGATGGTGATTCCATTGCAAGGGATCCTATTTTCACCTTCATAAAATTAAATGCTTGCATGTACCATGTAATTAAATTTAGCCACACCAGAGACTCCGGTCTACATATTCATTAACTCTTGGCTGCAGCTTTATTTAACTGCTCTGCAAATGTTTTCTGGAACAGTTTCCCTGCGGTGTTGATCACAGTCTACCCAGTGTCACAGGGAGTTAGAATTTCAAAGGTAATATTGCTAGCTTTCTGGAACCTGAATGAACATTGAATCCTCAGCTGAATATAAATGTAGATCATGCTTAGGAATATATAGAGAGAGGTGGGCAAGTATACAGGGGGAACAGATCAAGTGTCCCTGTTACCCATGCTTCTCTGCAGGTTACATGCTCAAGCTACAAGTTTTGTCATTTCTGCTGCAAATTTTCTTTTTGGAGGTGGTTTGAGAGAGTATTGTTTTGTACAGTCATAGAGAAATATTTCAACCAGTTTTTCATGGACTGGGATGGGTTGTGTAGAGCTTGGCAGCCATGAATAAAGGGCTTAGGGCAGCGCATGGCTCAAGGGCTATGCTTTCTATACACTGATACATATTCCATATCTACCTAGATGGTAAAAGGATCCAAGGTAGTTCTAAGTTTGGTTTCCTTCAAAGGGATGGGAAAGCACATGCAGTATCCTTGTAGTCTCTCTTTCATTGTGTGTTTTTGTTAATGTTTATACTGGGATGATTTTATGCTTGTCTGAATGTTTAAATTTTATGTGTGCCTTATGTTTAATGGTTTTAATTGACTTTAAGTTCATAGTTATATGTAGTAATTGAGGGACCGCCTCACCCCCTACCAACCCCAGAGTTCCCTCTGTTCTGAGGACCAAGATCTATTGGAAGTTCCCACTGTCAAGACCTTGCGTCTAACAGCAACCAGACGCAGAGCCTTTACAGCAGTGGCACCATCACTCTGGAATACTCTGCCACCTGAAGTCCGTGCCTTGTGGGACTTATCAGCTTTCCGCAGGGCATGTAAGACATATCTGTTTCGACAGGCCTTTGATTTTTGATATTGCTGTTTTTAAATTGTTTTAAATTGTTTTTAAATTGTGTTAGATTTTAGCCTGTTCTTGTAAGCCGCTCCGAGCCCCAGGGGAGTGGCGGCATATAAGTTCGAATAATAAATAAATAAATAAATATTATTATTAAGCACAAACTGAAATTATTTATTTATTTATTTATTTATTTACAGCTTTTATATTCCGCCCTTCTCCTCACCCCGCAGGGGACTCAGGCCGGATTACAGTGTACACATATATGGCAAACATTCAATGCCAATTTTTGACATACAAACATATACAGACAGGAGGCTATTTAACTTTTTTTCTGGCTTCCAGGGGAGCAGTCGCTTTCCTTGTCCATCTGCGACGCTGATGAAGCACTTCCGCATTCCCCGCATGCTTTTGCTGAAGTCTTTATGGCCTCATAAATCAGTTAATTTAGCCTCCCCACACTTTACGGTGGTACCTAATTTTCCTACTTGACAGATGCAACTGTCTTTCGGGTTGCAAAGGTCGACAACAGGCTACACAATTGGTTGGAAACCCACTCCAACCCGGGCTGGCTTCGAACTCATGACCTTTTGGTCAGAGTGATCTTAATGCAGCTGACACTCAGCCAGCTGCGCCACAATCTAAATGCGGTTTACACTATGTTGTAAACCGCATTTAGTCACCCCAGGGGTAGGAAAGGCGGTATATAAATACAGTAAATTATTATTATTATTATTATTATTATTATTATTAATAATAATAATAATTATTATTATTAATAATAATAAAATTATTATTAATAATAATGTAGTGTTGTCTACAGACTTTACCTGCCCAAAAAATCAGGAGGCAGAGGGCTTCTGCAAGTGAAACAAACAGTAGAAGAACTCATGACCTTTTGGTCAGAATATGCCCTGGCAGATTATGTGAAAGGCAATCAAGAACCAACATTGAGATAAGTCAATAGCAGTAAACTCCTTAAAGTGCAAAAGACAAAGAGTGAATACCGTAAAAAATACAATGCAGAGCAGAAGAGAAAACTGGCAAAAGAAGGCTCTCCATGGACAATTCCTGAAAAAAATGAGGGTAAAATTGACAAAGAAAAACATGGATGTGGCTCACAAATGGAACTTTGAAAAAGGAGAACGAGTATCTAATTCTTGCAGCCCAAAAACAAGCCATTAGGACCAATGCCATCAAAGCCAGAATTGAAAAGTCGATGATAGATCCCAAGTGCAGACTCTGCAAGGAAGCAGGAGTAATGATAGATCACATCCTCAGCTGCTGCAAGAAGATCACACAGGCAGACTACAAGCAGAGGCATAACACCATTGCTCAGAACTTGTGCCACAAATACCATCTGCCTGTGACGAAGAACTGGTGGGGTCACAAGCCTGAAAAAGTTACAGAAAATGAACACATCAAATTACTCTGGGACTACCTAATTCAAAATGACAGAGTTTTGGAGAATAATACTCCTGACCTCACGACTGTGTTAAAAACCCAAGTATGGGTCATCGATGTTGCTATTCCAGGTGACAGCAGGATCAAAGAGAACAAACTGGAATAGCTGACACGATATGAGGATTTAAAGATTGAACTGCAAAGACTCTGGCACAAGCCAGTCAAGGTGGTCCCAGTGGTCATTGGCACACTGGATGCAGTGCCTAAAGACCTTGGCCTGTACTAAAACACAATCAGTGCTGACAAAATTATTTATTTATTTATTATTTACTATACTTGTATACCGCCCCTCTCAGCCCAGAGGCAACTTGAGGTGGTTTACATTTGGCAATCAATACCCCACAAAATAAAATACAGTCAAAAACAATTACATATAGTATAAACCATATAAAAACAATAACAATAAACAATTAAAATGATAAAATACAGTTCTCAGAGTCTCATCTGTCAGCTGCAAAAGGCCACTCTACTGGGATCTGCACACATTATACACTGATACATCACAGAGTCCTAGACACTTGAGAAGTGTCCAACGTGTGATCCAATACAACAGCCAGCAGAGTGATCTGTGTACTAATCTTGTTGTGTTTCAAAGAAGAAGAAGAAGAAGAAGAAGAAGAAGAAGAAGAAGAAGAAGAAGAAGAAGAAGAAGAAGAAGAAGAATTACTTTGTGACTTCAAGTCATTTCTGAGTTATGGTGCCTCTAAGTTAAACTGGAAAATAAAGGGAGAAAATGTGAAGGCCGTGACAGACTTTGTATTTCTAGGTGCAAAGATTACTGCAGATGCAGACTGTGGCCAGGAAATCAGAAGACACTTACTTCTTGGGAGGAGAGCAATGTCCAATCTCGATAAAATAGTAAAGAGTAGAGACATCACACTGGCAACAAAGATCCGCATAGTCAAAGCCATGGTATTCCCTGTAGTAACCTACGGATGCGAGAGCTGGACCTTAGGGAAGGCTGAGCAAAGGAAGATAGATGCTTTTGAGCTGTGGTGTTGGAGGAAAGTTCTGAGAGTGCCTTGGACTGCGAGAAGATCCAACCAGTCCATCCTCCAGGAAATAAAGCCCGACTGCTCATTGGAGGGGAGGATACTAGAGACAAAGTTGAAGTACTTTGGCCACATCATGAGGAGACAGCAAAGCCTAGAGAAGACAATTATGCTAGGGGAAAGTGGAAGGCAAAAGGAAGAGGGGCCGACCAAGGGCAAGATGGATGGATGGCATCCTTGAAGTGACTGGACTGACCTTGAAGGAGCTGGGGGTGGTGACGGCCGAGAGGGAGCTCTGGCGTGGGCTGGTCCATGAGGTCACGAAGAGTCGGAGATGATTGAACAAGTTAAACCTACCACAAAGTTTTCTTGACAGAATTTGTTTAGAGAGAGGCTGCTTTGCCTTCTTCTGATGCAAAGAAGATACGACCTGCCCAAGGTCACCCAGTGGATTCCATATTCAAGTGGGAATTCAAAGACTGATTTCCCAGTGCCCTAGTCCAACATGCAGACCACTATATCATTCTAGCTCTTATCTCTTGCATTTCATTTATAGCTAATCAAGTCAAACAGAGCTGGAGTCAAATAGGCACTTATCCCAGAGAGAAGATCTCCAGTAATGCCTTCTACCAGCTTTCAACTCCCACTGCCTCACTTTCTCCCTAATCTTGCCTGTTCTGCACTACTTTGCCACTACAACAGGTTATAAAAACCCCAAGGCAGGCATTAACATATGGGCTTGAACTAGGGGCACAATTTTATTGCTTTAACATATGGATGATTTGCAATGTTGTCATTTCTGATTTATGGTAGCCCTAAGGTGAGCCTATCACAAGATAGTGTCATTCCATTTTGGATGTCCCTATATTGCTGACTTTTCATTTTAGGATCCAATAAAACCTTCCTGTTTAAACCTTTAAAGCCCATATAATAAAGTACTCCCTATATTCAAGCCCTAGTTAGGTAGGATCACCCTCTTACTCAAGATTTTTATTTAGTTCCTATTTAGGTGGAATTTTATTCCTGCTTCTGCCATTACAGTTTTTTCAATCTCAATGAATTGCTTTTTATCTTCTTTATTTATTTTCAGCAGTTTTTGGAATTCTAGTTCAATTTGACTACTATAATTTTGTAGATTTAGATTATATGCATTTCAAAAACTTGGCTATATAGTGATTAGTCTTTTCATTCTCCTTAGTTTTCGATTATATACCTTTGGATGGGCTGTTTGTACTTTCATTTTACAAAGCAGCATGCACATCAATAGTATAATGATGATGATTATGTGATGGTGATGATAATGATACGAGACTATCCTTTAAATGGAAAGAGAAGGGATATTAGAAACATGGACTGATGACACCCATGCCAGTAAAAAGGTGAATATCACAAGTTTTAATTTAAACTTTCAAAGAGCTGCCCATGGTATTGCATATTATGACCAAAATAGGTTCCGCATCTGGATATTTTTCTTGCTGTTCCACTGACATAGAAGCCACCAGCCAGGGGAGGCTCAACCCATTACGCAAAGTAAGCATTTGCAGTATAGTTCATTTTGCCCAGGGGCGCTCACTCTTGAGGCGCTCTTGGGGGAAAATAGACCTTGACATATGTGAGTTGTAGTTACTGGGATGTATAGTTCACCTACAATCAAAGAGCATTCTGAACTCCACCAATGATGGAATTGAACCAAATATGGCACACAGAACTCCCACGATGAACAGAAAATATATATCAGTGATTGGTTGGGGGGGGGGGGAACCAAAATACTGTTTGCTTACCATTGAAAATTACCTAGGGCTGCCTCTGCCCAGGTGGCATGGAAATCATATTGTTGAATGATTCCAGTTACTGCAAGCACCACGGGTTCAGAAGGCCAGCATGTTTTGCTTTTCTAGAAGGGCAGATTAGATGTAGATGGGTAGAAGGCAAAAACAGAGGTTTATTCTCACTTATTAGAGAGGATGTCAGAGGAGAAAGCACTCCAAAGTACTGACATACCACTATTGCAATTACAGAGCATTTTTATTTGATTTAACCACTATTAAAGAAACATGTACCAGTCCTGATTGGTTCAGAAAATTTCCAGCTAGCATCTGCATCCTGAATGGATCAGGACTCCCATCAGATGTCTTTGCTGATTGGCTCTTTGTATATTCAAACTGTCATTGGAACATTTAAAGTTTTAGTCCATTAAAGGTTCAACTCTGTGAGGGGTGCAATTAGAAGGAATATGGTGTGGCAATATGCAATCAGCGTTTGATGGGCTTAATTGGTTGGTTCTGGTTAACACGAGGGGCGGCTCAACCCATTACGCAAAGTAAGCATTTGCAGTATAGTTGATTTTGCCCAGGGGTACTCTTGAGGCGCTCTTGGGGGAAAATAGACCTTGACATATGCGAGTTGTAGTTACTGGGATGTATAGTTCACCTACAATCAAAGAGCATTCTGAACTCCACCAATGATGGAATTGAACCAAATATGGCCCACAGAACTCCCACGATGAACAGAAAATGTATATCAGTGATTGTTGGGGGGGGGGGGCAAAATACTGTTTGCTTACAGTTGAAAATTACCTAGGGCCACCTCTGCCACCAGTCATCAGTGACTGGCATACTTTGGCCATGGAATGAGGAATTTCCCTTTTATGCATACATTTAAAGAGATTCTCCCTAGTTTTCCTCACCCTGTATCTATGATTTAGAGATACTATCCCTGGAATCATACACTCCAAAGAGTTATCCTAGATAATGGTCTTTTGATTGCTTTAGATTAGATCTAATCACTCTGTAATGATATGGGGTTCCTTGGGTCTGTCTTTGAGAGATGTCATATGGGGAGCAGCTCACTTGTTGGGTTCTTCCTAAAGTCTCAGGCGTTTCACCCTGGAGAAGGCTAAGATAATGGAATGATGTCCATCTATGCTAGGTAATAGGCTTGGTTGGTCCAAAAAAAATGGTGGTTCAATTCGGAATTGAATTCCCTCCAAACTGATTTTTCGCCTTCAAATCTCCATAACTTTCCAAAACTTTGGAAACTTTGGAATAGTGTCGTTAATGGCAGAGACGCATGCACAGTTGGAAAAAAACAGCACTGGCACTGGGGAAACTTCAGGGGCTCTTCCACTCCTCACCGAGGAACTCTTACACTCCAGGCCTGCCTCGGCTGTCAATGTGGAGGAGGATGAGAAGGAGGCAATCCTCCTCCTCCCTCTGTCACATAATTCAGATTATCAAAGTAGAGGTAAAGGTTTCTCCATGACATTCAGTCTAGTCCTGTTAGACTCTGGGGAGTGATGCTCATCTCAATTTCTAAGCCAAAGAGACACGTTGTCCATAGACACCTCCAAGGTCATGTCACCAGCATGACTGGATGGGGCGCCATTAACTTCCTGCAACCAGATTCAAACTGCGGACCGACTGCATTATGCACTATGGAGACTAATAGAAGGCAGCTAAGCTGCATGATAGAAGTCTACATCACTGAGTATATACATAACGCAGTTTCAAGATGCATTACACAGCAATCTCCTTCTACGTCCCACCTCGGAGTCTGAGATCCTCTGCGGAGGCCCTGCTCTCGTCCCCGCCTGTGTCACAAGTGAGATTGGCGGGGACGAGGAGCAGGGCCTTCTCAGTGGTGGCTCCTCACCTATGGAATTCACTCCTCGGGGAAATTAGATCAGCAACATCCCTCCTTTCCTTCAGAAAGAAATTAAAAACATGGATGTGGGACCAGGCGTTTGGGCAATCTGGCAGATGAATAAAGGACTGTGATGACGGATAGGAATAGACAATGTGGAACAAAGTATGGACTCTGAGTTGGCGAACGGTGTGCTTGAGATTGGCTATCGACTGTGAGATATATTGTTGTTTTAATTGTTTTAATTGTTAACCATTTAATTGCAGTTTTTATATGTTATTGTATTTGTGTAGGCATCAAATTATGGCCATTTTGTAAGCCGCCCTGCATCCCCCCTCGGGGGTTGAGAAGGGTGGGGTAGAAGTATACAAAATAAATAAATAAATAAATAAAAATATATGGGGCCTTAGAGTAGATCAAGTATTCCTTTCAGATGTTTTGGACTTAAACTCCCACAATTCCTAACATCCTCAGGCCCTTTCCTTTTCCTCCTCAGCCACTTAAGTAGAGGAAGAGGAGGAAAAGAGCAAGAAGAAGGATAGGAGAATGGAGAGAAAGAGAAAGGAAGGGGGGATTCATCCAGGCTGCGTGCTTTAACACAGCTTTCCAAAACCCCAGCAGAATGCAAGGGGAAAGGAAGGGGGGGATTCATCCAGGCTGCGTGCTTTAACACGGCTTTCCAGGACCCCAGCAGAATGCAAGAGGAAAGGAAGGGGTTGGGAATTCATCCAGGCTGCTTTAACACAGCATTCCAGGCTTGAGCCGAGACCAGGGAAGACAAGTGGAAATGCTGAATCATTTCCGACTCATTTACTGTTTCATAACAGAAATGGCAGAAAAAGCTTCAGAAGGGCAAAGGGACTTCCGGTTTCCTTAAAAACTAAAAAATTGCTTCCAAAAGTAAATCTTTCCAAATTCCTTCCAAATTACGAAGATTCTGACCGAACCTAACCATGCCTACTAGGTAGCTCCCCCTTTTGTTTCTTTCCATGATCAAATCAGTTTTAATAAAGTGGACCTTTTCAACCCAATTCTAGTCTCCTCATTTTATGGTTGATCAGCAAGGCATCATCCCATTGTGAACCATGACCTTCCATTCCCAGATCTTTATTTTATGCCTACTATAGTTGCTCTTCAAGTTTCTCTGCTCTTTTTTCTTTTCTTATAGCCTTAATTACAACTGACATCTCGTTCCTCCTACTGATTTTAATTAAGCTCTTTATACAACAGCTTTTCAGCAAGCTATACTTTAGCTGTTTCATGTAATCAAGGTTATCAGTGAAGTTGGTCACATGGCTGATTCCTTCACATCTTTTCAGCACTTATGTAACATGTAGTGTGTGGGCATTTAAGTGTCCCTTTCCCCTCCATTCAAGACCACCACAGGTTTCAGTCAGAAGAGACAATGTGTTTAATAGTAATTCTGTCAATTTATTTTATTTTAAATGTCACACTTATTTGTAAGATTTTTTTAAAAAAAATTATTGTGGAAGAGAGACATATTTTGAATCATGGTGGAATCTACAGTTGTGTTTGTGTGTTGGTGGAAGTATGTGATTAAAATATTTTCAACCATCCATCTTCTCTTCTACCTCTGCTTAATTCACAGTCATCTCCTTGCTCTTCATTTGTGTCTGATTTTCCTCACATTCAAGAGAGAAAGGGAAAATAGTAGTGAAGTCAATTCCGGCTTTAGGAGGGTCTCCCCAGTAAGAGAGAGTCCTAGGACCGCACCAAAGAGGGTCTATGACCTTGGCGAGCTGTCAGAGAAGCCTGATTCCAGTAATTTTATTAATATTAATAATTGAAATGAGACTCTTGCCAAGGCGAAGAAGTGGCACCGAGATTTATTGTGCGATTCAGCTGAAGCGGATGCAATTGCAGTGATCATTCACATACAAGCATAACAGTACATTGATCAGAGGCATATTTATAGCAAAACACAGGTTTGAAAGTTTCAAAACTCCCTCCCTCTTTGGCTCCTTAGCAAATCAGGGAGAGGGAGGCGGGACGGAAGAGGGACAATGTGTCCAGAGAGGATTATGACATTCCACTGTCCTGGATTTCCTGTGCCCGAGGGATCAGCCATAGGGCTGAGCAACCACGGAAAAAATTGTTTCTAAACTCGATTCGTTTTAGTGGTTTTTTGCATTTTGTTATGTAAAAGAATTCCGAAATTTTTCTTTAAAAAAGTTCAATATTTACGAAATTACGGAAATTACGAAACAATTTCGAAACAATAACGAATCGATTCGTTAATGGCGGATGCGATTGCGCAATACGCTAAAAAACCCTCCAAATGGGACAGGGGGAACTTCTGAAGCTTCCCTCTCCCTCTGTTGTTGACTGTTGGTGTGATAATTTATTTTTTTATCACTGATAAAACAAACAACAACTATAAAACTTGCACCAGACATACGGAAATAATAACGAAATAATAACGAAACAATTTTGAAACAAATTACGAAACAATTACGAAATAAATTTTAAAAATTCGTTTCGATTTTTAGTTGCTCCTGAATGGTTCAATATCGGATCGTAAACCACTTTAAATACAAATTATTAACGAATTACGAAATTAACGAACGAAACCGCACAGCCCTAACCAGCCAGCCAAGGAAACTAGTTTTTTTGTTCTTGTGATGGATCAGTGATTAGGGATAATCATTTGATTCAGGTTTTCCCCTTCCAGGATCAGATAAGGTAAAAGGTGAGGCTGGGAAGGATGTTTGTTGTGAAGGAAAACTTGGCAGAGGAAATCACAGTCTGATGACCCCCTCCTAAAGTCAAATAGTAACTCCAGGTCCCATTGTTCAGATGTGAGTTCTAAGTAAATAGGTGTTTTTGTGATTCCTGATTGCCTTTTCAGCCCAGCGGACTGCTTCCTGATCAGCCTCCCAAAGGGCAAAAGAGTTCATGGCTGGGTCAGACTTGTGAAGGAAATACATAGAAGGAAAGTATATAGAAATTGTAGGAAATTCATATCAATCACCCCTTCTCCATCCCACCCACCAGAGAAATTTAATAAAGAAATTATTTTCAAGCAATGTGAGTCCATAGTTCATTTTGAGGGAAGTTCATGAGCGGGAAAGATGTCCTTGTGAGTCCAAAACATTAGGCAGAGCTGCCACGCTGGGATCGAAGCTGGTCCTTGGGAAACTACAACTCTCATGAAGGGCAGAAGTCCCAAGATCCAGCCATTCCCCAAAAGTCTCGTGGGGTCCTTGTTGTTAGTGCCTTGGCAATGTGACCAAGACTTAACCCCTACTGTGCAGTCTGGTGCCCTTGCCCTTTGCAGAACTATAAGTCACTATCCCTTATTTGGGGGGGGGGGGTGCTGCTCGGCTTCAGTAGTTCCACCTGTTTTATTCTCCTCATCCCAATTGTTTGCTGATGTCACCGAACCAGAAAGAGTTGTTGTTGACTCTCTTCAAGTTGACTTTGATTTACAGCAATCCGATGAATTAGCGATCCCTGTGTCTCTTATCTTGAAGAGTGTGCTCAGGTCCTGCGGACTGAAGGTAGTTGCTTCCTTGATTGAATCTTTCCAGCTAGAATATGATCTTCCTTTTTGGCTCCTACCCTACACAATTCATTAGAATTTTGAGCAATACTAGGTTGCATGGTAAATTAATACAAAAGTATCATGGTTACTGCAATCCTTGGTGTTCTTTCTTGGAAACTACCATTCATATTGAGTGTTTCAAGCTGATAGATCATTGTTTTGCTTTCTATCTTCAGAGAAGGCTCTCCTTTCACCCCTGCCAGTTTCGCAGACTCACCTTGTGGGTACAAGGGAGAGAGCCTTCTCTTCTGTGACTCCCCAACTCTGGAACTCATTGCCCAGAGAGATTAGGAAAGCCTCTACCTTAGAAACCTTTAAAAAGAATCTGAAGACCTGCCTCTGCGCTTTTGGAGAGTAGCCACACAATCTTAAGCTATTGCTCCCCTCAACGTTTTTGTCCTAGGAGTACCCCCCCCCTTTGTATGAAGATATGTCTACTACCCTATTGCTCTGTGAGTTCTCCCTTGCAAATAATCTGCACCTTTTATCTCACCCTGAGTTTTTTAATCATTTTATTGTACATGTGGCCTACTCACAGTTATTATGTTTGGTATTGCTTTCTTATGTTCTGTGTATATTATTTATTGTATTCATATGTTTTGTATTTTAATGTGATATTGTTTGCATTTCGGTTGTTATTTTACTGTATTTTATTTTATTGTACTTTGTTGTTTGGGCTTGGCCCCATGTGAGCCGGCCCGAGTCCCCATTGGGAAGATGGTGGCGGGATATAAATAAAGATTATTATTATTATTATTATTATTATTATTATTATTATTATTTGCTTTCTTTTAACAGATTTTAGTTAAAACAGAAGTATATCCTCTTTCTGAAAGCCAAAACCAAGGTTACAACAACATCTGTTATAGAACTCCAGTATGCTGATGACAATCTGTGCGCATTCAGAAGAAGATCTACAAGCCACTCTAAACACCTTCGCAGAAGCATACACGAAGCTTGGCCTGTCACTGAACATCGAGAAAACCAAAGTGCTGTTCCAGCAGTCACCAGCCACCCCCTCCCCAATGCCAGAGATACAGCTTAATGGTGTAACATTAGAAAATGTTGACCATTTCCGCTACCTTGGCAGCCACCTCTCCACCAAAGTCAACATCGACACCGAAATACAACACCGCCTGAGCTCTGCGAGTGCAGCATTTTTCCGAATGAAGCAGAGAGTGTTTGAGGACCGGGACATCCGTAGGGATACCAAGGTGCTTGTCTATAAAGCTATTGTCCTCCCAACCCTGTTCTATGCCTGTAAAACGTGGACTGTCTACAGACGTCACATGGAACTCCTGGAACGATTCCATCAGCGCTGCCTCCGGAAAATCCTGCAAATATATTGGGAAGACAAATATCAGCGTGCTGAAAGAAGCAAAGACCACCAGCATTGAAGTGATGGTCCTCCAACATCAACTCCGCTGGGCCAGCCACGTTGTCTGGATGCCCGACCACCATCTCCCAAAGCAGTTGCTCTACTCTGAACTTAAGATTGGAAAATGGAATGTTGATGGACAGGAAAAGAGATTTAAAGATGGCCTCAAAGCCAACCTTAAAAACTCTGGCATAGACACTGAGAACTGGGAAGCCCTGGCCCTTGACCGCTCCAGCTGGAGGTCAGCTGTGACCAGCAGTGCTGCAGAATTCGAGGAGGCACGAGTGGAGGGTGAAAGAGAGAAACGTGCCAGGAGGAAGGCGCGTCAAGCCAACCCCGACCGGGACCACCTTCCACCTGAAAACCAATGCCTTCACTGTGGGAGAAGATGCAGAGCAAGAATAGGGCTCCACAGCCACCTACAAACCCATAAAAATAGTCATCAAGGAAGACCATCTTACTCATCCAACGAGGGATTGCCTAAGTAATCTTCTTTCTATAGATTGAGACAGCTGTATTGGTATGTTATCTGAGCCTAGTGATTTATCTCTCCCTAGTGTTCTGAGTGCTGCTTCCACTTCAGAAAGGATAGCAAGACAGATAGCTAGTTCTACTGTAGTACAGGAAACTGGTATTATAAGCAGGAAAGTCAACAGGTAAAATTACAAACCTAATCATAAAGTTATTTTATTCAAATCGTCAATCAGTCATGGACATGTGCTGGGTGACTGAGTAAGTCACTCTCTCATCTTCAGAAAAACAGTGACAAAGTGGTTCCTAATCTGTACTTCCCCAACTTGTGGGCCATGGCCCAGCAATGGGCTGCGAGAATGAAAATCCAATCCATGGATCTCTTTCTCTTTACTTATTTATTTTATTTACACTTTTTCCCACAGAGCTGACCAGCCCCACCCCTTTTTGTACTATCATTAGAGGGTGGTCCCTGTTGAATTTATTTATTTATTTAAAACATGTATATATATGTATCTGCTGTAAAAGAAACAATGTATAACAAATGTAAAATCAAAAATAAAAGGAAACCAGGGACAACTTTGACCAGGGCCTACTTTGACCATGTATATTCTGCCCTTCTTACCCCAAAGGGGACTCAGGGTAGAGCAGAGCATATATACAGCAGACATTTAATGCCAGGACAAGAATTCATATGAGCATACATAAACATTAAAAACATTTATCACAATATTAAAATACACTGTGTAAAACTGTCTTGGTTTTGAAGTGGTCCCTGGTCAAATTGGGACCTGGTCAAAGTGGTCCCTGGTCAAAGTGGGCCCTGGTCAAAGTTGGTCCTGGTTAAAGTGGTCCCTGGTCAAAGTGGTCCCTGGTCAAAGTTGGCCCTGGTTAAAGTGGTCCCTGGTCAAAGTGGTCCCTGGTCAAAGTGGTCCCTGGTCAAAGTGGTCCCTGGTCAAAGTGGTCCCTGGTCAAAGTTGGCCCTGGTCAAAGTGGTCCCTGGTCAAAGTGGTCCCTGGTCAAAGTGGTCCCTGGTCAAAGTGGTCCCTGGTCAAAGTGGTCCCTGGTCAAGTGGTTCCTGGTCATAGTGGTCCCTGGTCAAAGTGGTTCCTGGTCAAAGTGGTCCCTGGTCAAAGTGGTCCCTGGTCAAAGGGGTCCCTGGTCAAAGTGGTCCCTGGTCAAAGTGGTCCCTGGTCAAAGTGGTCCCTGGTCAAAGTGGTCCTTGGTCAAAGTGGTTCTTGGTCAAAGGGGTCCCTGGTCAAAGTGGTCCCTGGTCAAAGTGGTCCCTGGTCAAAGCGGTCCCTGGTCAAAGTGGTCCCTGGTCAAAGTGGTCCCTGATCATAGTGGATCCTGGTCAAAGTGGGCCCTGGTTGTCCCCGGTCAAAGTGAGCCCTGGTCAAAGTTTTCCTTGGTCAAAGTGGTCCCTGGTCAAAGTGGGCCCTGGTCAAAGTGGTCCCTGGTCAAAGTGGGCCCTGGTCAAAGTGGGCCCTGGTCAAAGTGGTCCCTGGTCAAATTGGGACCTGGTCAAAGTGGTCCCTGGTCAAATTGGGACCTGGTCAAAGTGGTCCCTTGTCAAAGTGGTCCCTGGTCAAAGTGGTCCCTTGTAAAAAAATAAGGTTGGGAACTTTTGCTTTAAACAAATATGGCGAAAAACTCCCTCTGGAATTTCTTTTAGGATTTCCACAAATCAGAAATGACTTCAAGACATAGAACAATTTGTTAAATTCATTGATTTATTTTTTTATGGACACAGGGCAATTTTTTTAAACATCCCTATTGTGAAAGTTTGTGGCCCATAAATAATGCAGTCTATAAATAATCTACTATTATACTTCAACTGTATAGAAATTTTCTTATTTAAAGTATCATAATAGATACTGACAGATATAACTGGTAAATTGAATTCAGCTTGGGATGTGACAACTGTAGGTTGAAACTGAATAATGTTTTAGCCAAGTTTAATCCCAATGCTTGCTGTGCTAGCAAACAAAAGCTTGAGTGCTATGTTTTCTTTCTAGTTTTGTCACCCAAAGTCTAACACAATTCATAAAGGGAACACACTTGGATTTCATCATATCATGCAACGGCATGAGAACAATTACACAAAATTTTAGTGCCATAATCTCTCTGTGTATGGCACATTGCTCCTATTTTCTAACTTGGAAAAGCACACTAATTACTGAGTTATTCGCTTGGAATTTCATAGCTACAGCATAAAGTCCCATTGTGATCAAAACCATCACTTTATAGCACTGAATATTTTCCATTTTGGACTTAAGATGTCAGCAGTAGCATGTAATTTTTTTTATTATTAAATTGGGGATGGAAATACAACTGCTTTACATTCTGAATACTTTCCATAATGCTCTTTCCCCATAAAATCCATTCCATGATGACAAAACATAGTTTTACATACCAATAAACCTCAGAGTTTCCCCAAGGGAAATGTTTTGGTGTAAAACTATTGCACATCCATAATAATTTTGCCATCTGCTCCAAACATTTGAAGGTTCTGTAAACTCAAACAATTATCCTAATGAGACTTTGCTCAATTTCAAGGTCAAATATGGATTGAAATATTTTCTTTGATAAGGTCTCCACTCACAATCCTACTCCCCTTTCCCCAGGATGATATTTTAAGTTGTTATTGCTCCTCATTGGATGGATCCTAAAAACACAACTCAATTGATAAAAGAATTCAATATTTATGCACTGTAATATAATATGATGTGATCTTGATGATAAGAGTCACAAAATGACACAATCTCAGACTTGGAAAGATTTGTGAATGCCATCTAGTCCTATCCCCTGACAAACAACAATAAAAAAATGCCACAAGATATATATCTAGTTTCTGTTTAAAGACCTCCAAAGAAGGAGAGTTATTATTATATTTATTTATACCTCTCTTTATCTCTCCCAAAGGGGACTTAAAACATTTACAGCCCTCCAAGGAACACTATTCCATTGTCAAACAGTTCCTACAATAAAAGTGTTCTTCATGATGTTTAGATGGAGTTGGATTATTTTTGTTATGATTTGACCCATTGGTTTACATTCTTGCTCCATCTTCGACATGCTCTTTCTCCAGGTATTTAAAGATAATTTTATGTCAGTTCTCTGAACTCTCTTCTCCAAGCTAAACATACCAAATTTGTTCAATCATTTCTCAGAAGAATCATAGAATCATTGAGTTGGAAGAGACCTCATGGGCCATCTAGTCCAATTCCCTGTCCAGAAGTACGAAAATCACAGTTGGCCATCCAGCCTCTCTTTAAAAGCCTCCAAAGAAGGAACATCCACCACACTCCGAGGCAGAGTGTTCCAATGCCAAGCAGCTCTCAGAATCAGGAAGTTCTTCCTAATGTTCAGATGGCATTTCATTTCCTGTAGTTTGAAGCCATTGTTCATGTCCCAGACCCCTGTCTGATCCCACAGCAAGCTGGCTTCAGAAAAGGCAAAAGCTGCACATCGCAAGTGTTGAACCTGACTCAGCACATAGAAGATGGCTTTGAAAGGCAGCAGATCACAGGAACTGTCTTCATAGACCTGTCAGCAGCCTATGATACTGTGAACCACCACCTCCTCCTGAGAAAAATGTATAATATCACAAAGTACTGCCACCTCACCCGCCTCCTAGGAAACCTGCTACAAAACAGGAGCTTTTTTGTTGAGTTCCAGGGCCAGAGAAGCAGATGGCAGAAACAGAAGAACGGCCTGCCTCAGGGGAGCGTGCTTTCTCCATCCATGTTCAACATCTACACAAATGACCAGCCACTGCCAGAAGGGACAGAGAGTTTCATCTATGCAGATGATCGTGCCATTACCGCTCAAGCAGGGAGCTTTGAGATGGTAGAACAGAAGCTTTCTGAAGCTCTAGGTACTCTGACTGCCTATTACAAGGAAAACCAGCTGATCCCCAACCCATCCAAAACACAGACATGTGTCTTTCATCTCAAGAACAGAGAAGCATCCCGAGCTCTGAAGATCACCTGGGAAGGAATCCCACTGGAGCATTGCAGCGCACCCAAATACCTGGGAGTCACTCTGGACCGTGCTCTTACCTCCAAGAAGCACTGCCTGAACATCAAGCAAAAAGTGGGTGCTAGAAACAGTATCATATGAAAGAAGACTGGCACAACCTGGGGATCACAACCAGATACAGTGAAGACATCTGCCCTTGCGCTGTGCTACTCTGCTGCTGAGTATGCATGCCCAGTGTGGAACACATCTCACCACACTAAAACAGTGGATGTGGCTCTTAATGAGACATGCCGCATTATCACGGGTGTCTGCGCCCTACACCACTGGAGAAATTACACTGCTTAGCCGGTATTGCACCACCTGACATCCGCCGGGAAGTAGCAGCCAATAGTGAAAGGACCAAGGCAGAGACATCTCCAGCTCATCCCCTGTTTGGGTATCAGCCAGCATGTCAACGACTTAAATCTAGAAATAGTTTTCTAAGATCTACAGAGACACTCGCTGGAACACCTCAGCAAGCGAGAGTCCAAAAGTGGCAGGCTCAAACCCAGAACCTCAACCAATGGCTGATACCAAATGAGAGACTCCCCCCTGGGCTACACAGAACTGGGCGACTTGGAAGCGCTGAACAGACTGCGCTCTGGCACCAGGAGATGCAGAGCCAATCTTAAGAAATGGGGCTACAAAGTGGAATCCACGACATGCGAGTGTGGGAAGAGCAAACCACTGACCACCTGCTGCAATGCAACCTGAGCCCTGCCACATGCACAATGGAGGACCTTCTTGCAGCAACACCAGAAGCACTCCAAGTGGCCAGATACTGGTCAAAGGACATTTAATCAACTACCAAACTCACAAATTTTGTATTTTGTCTGTTTGTTTGCTTTGTTCTGTTAGAAATGTAATATAATTGACTGGTTTGCCCTGACATGACAAATAAATAGCATATACATGTCCTAGTCTCCAGGGCAGCAGAAAACAAGCTTGCTCCCTCCTCCCTATGATTTCCTCTCACATATTTATACATGGCTATCATGTCTCCTCTCAGCCTTCTCTTCTTCAGGCTGAACATGCCCAGCTCTTTAAGCTGCTCCTCATAGGGCTTGTTCTCCAGACCCTTGTTCATTTTAGTTGCCCTCCTCTGGACACATTCCATCTCAACATCTCTCTTAAATTGTGGTGCCCAGAAATGGACACAGTATTCCAGGTTTGGTCGGACCAAGGCAGAATAGAGGGATAGCATGACTTTCCTGGATCTAGACACTATACTCCTATTTATACAGGCCAAAATCCCACTGGCTTTTTTTTTTTTGCCGCCACATCACATTGTTGGTTCATGTTTACTTGTCCACAAGGACTACAGTACTAAAAAAACTACAGAACTTACTTTGTAGATTTTTTAAACCATCTTGCTGAGCCTTTTCTGCTCACATTGTAGTTTGTCAATATCCTTGCAATGTGGCATTGGTAAATGGATACAGAATTCTATGTGAAATCAACCAAAGCACTATCATTTCCTTTGATCTGGATGTTATACCCCTATTAATGCTGATGATGGAGGCCCAGGTCACCGCCGTTAGCAGAACCGCCTTTTTTCATCTGCGACAGGCTAGATGGCTGGCCCCCTACCTGTCCAGGGACGAACTAGCTACGGTGATCCAGGCTACAGTCATCTCAAGACTGGACTACCGTAACACCCTCTACATTGGCCTTCCTCTGTCTGTGATCCGGAAGCTCAAGCTGGTACAAAAAGCAGCTGCTCGGCTTCTTGTGGGAATTCCGATGAGATGCCACATAACACCAATCTTGCTGCAGCTGCATTGGTTACCAATTGAGCACCGGATCACTTTCAAAGTGATGGTACTCACCTTTAAGGCCTTGCATGGTCTGGGGCCGATGTACCTGAGGGACCGCCTCACCCCCTATCAACCCCAGAGATCCCTCCATTCTGAGGACCAAGATCTATTGGAAATTCCCAGTGTCAAGACCTTGCGCCTAACAGCAACCAGATGCAGAGCCTTTACAGCAGTGGCACCACCACTCTGGAATACTCTGCCACCTGAAGTCCGTGCCTTGCGGGACGTATCAGCTTTCTGCAGGGCATGTAAGACATATCTGTTTCGACGGGCCTTTGATCTCTGATATTACTGTTTTTAAATTGTTTTAAATTGTTTTAAAATTGTTTTTAAATTGTTTTAAATTGTTTTTAAATTGTGTTCAATTTAGCCTGTTCTTGTAAGCCGCTCCAAGCCCCAGGGGAGTGGCGGCATATAAGTTCAATTAATTGATTAATTAATTAATTAATGCAGCCTCGAATTCAATGGCCTTTTTGGTCACTGCATCGTACTGTTAACTCATGTTTAGTTTGTGATCTACTCATGTACTCCTTTTGTGATTACTTGAGCTAGCTTTTTTTCCCTCCCCTGTTTTATTTCCTTGTTTTGTTCTGTCTTTGGTGTGGCATTTTCCATTTGTGCTTAGTTTTAGGGGTGGCACTTAAAACCTCCCTAGCGGCTGGCTCAGTTGGTTTAGCCCTTTTTCCTCAGAACTTGTCTGAAAGGCTTTTCCTTCCTTTTTATTCTGTGTCAGAGTTTTAGAGGAGAAGTCCAGAAATTGTCTGGGTTCCTTGGCCTGGCAATCCAAACAGGCATTCTATACCTTTTATATACCACATATATACTATATAGACACTATAGCTTGTATATACCATATAGTCACTATAGCTTGTATATATCACACAGCCAATATAGCTTGTACCTTTACCATATAGTTATTATAGTTCTGTACTTTACCATTTTGGTTCTGTATAATATCAATAGCCAAGTACCTTGCTGTAGCCAATATTTTACTTTCAATAGCAGAGTACTTTACCAAGTGACTTACCATAATTACAGTCAAGTATTTTACCTCATATTTTACGAATATAGTGAAGTACTAGCGGTCCCCTGCTGTGCGTTGCTGTGGCCCAGTCTAGTGACCAGGAAAATAAAGTAATGAGAAAGTGTTGGTTTCTAATATATGTAATGTCTTTATGCTTGTGGGTAAACAGTATTTCTTGCTGTTTCTTTGCCAGTGTTGATGTGGAGAGTGTCTGGTTTGCATACTCTGGAACATCCAACATATAATTGTCCTCCTTTAGGGGTCCCTTTCAAATCTTTGATACTGCATCTGTCATATACATGTGTGTGTGTGTTTGTGAATGGCTGGATGACTCTTTGTCAGGAGGACTTTGATAATGTTTTCTTGCCCTGGTGAAGGGAGTTGGACTGGGTGGCCTTGAGGCAGCATTTCTGAACCTGGAAAGTCATGACCCCGGGGGGCGGGGGTCACCAGGGGGATGTCAGAAGGGTCACCCAAGACCACCAGAAAACACAGTACTTTTTGTTGGTCATGGGGGTTCTGTGTGGGAAGTTTGGCCCAATTCTATCATTGGTGGGGTTCAGAATGCTCTTTGATTGTAGGTGAACTATAAATCCCAGCAACTACAACTCCCAAATGTCAAGTCTATTTTCCCCAAACTCCATCTGTGTTCACATTTGGGCATATTGAGTATCCATGCCAAGTTTGGTCCAGATCCATCATTGTTTGAGTCCACAGTGCTCTCTGGATGGAGGTGAACTACAAATCCAAAACTCAAGGTCAATGCCCACCAAACCCTCCCAGTTTTTTCTGTTCGTCATGGGAGTTCTGTGTGCCAAGTTTAGTTCAATTCCATCTCTGGTGGAGTTCAGAATGCTCTTTGATTATTGGTGAACTATAAATCCCAGCAACTACAACTCCCAAATGACAAAATCATATTTTTTTGAGTGATGGTCACTCCTTGTGTTGTGAGACGTTTTGTTGCCAAATTTGGTGTGATTTCGTTCATTGGTTCTTTTGTTTTTAAGGAACTCATTATGCACAGAGCTTTTTTTATATATAGATTTATTACCAGTTTAACTAAGTTCAATCAACAAACTTCGTCTTTGCAATATTTTATTTTGATTCGCCTTTCAAGAACTCTGACTGAAGCTAATTTTGCCTTTTATTTCCAGTAAACTTATTTGGTTAACTTTAATCTTGTCTCAAGAGTCTTTATTTTAAAGAACTGAAGTGCATCAGAGGGTATACCGATAGCCACCACGGAATAGCCAGACATATAGTTTTCCTTTTACCCCGGCGTGCCATCGCAACTTTCATTAGCTCAACTCTGGATAAGAATACTAATCTGCCATATATTAGAAAGTCAGAGCTGAATGATACTAGACAGATGTGGAAAAGGTATCAATCTCTTTCAGTTTTATATGCTGAGATTCTTTGTATAGGAGAAGAAAATAATGTGGAGAAAAGGCATGGCCCGACTTACCCGGCCAAAGAAGTTGTGGTGCAGGGTGTCCCCCACCACCATTCTTGCCTCAGGGGGGTTTCTTCCTCCCAGAAGCCCCCCTTGGGCGGCGGGAAAGTTTCCTGCGCTCGGCCAGGCAGCCAATGGCCAGCTGACTATGCCTCACTTTCAGAGAGGCTGGAGCTGGCATCCCACTGGTTTGGGCAGCCTATATAAGCCTGCCCAAGGCTCCCCAGCAGGCACTGGGCCTGTAACAGCTGATCCATCCCACCCACCCTACATGCGGTTTTGTTTTCATCGGCGGTCATCTTTCATTGTTGTTTACCTTGTTCTGGTTACCTGTTAACGGTTACTTGTTTGTTTTATGCTTTTTGTCACAACTCCCTGTTGGCGTGGGACATGAGCCCTGGATCTGGTTTGGTATCCCCCCTAGTGGAAAGGGGGGATGCCCGGTGGTCCCAGGGGTGCCAAGTTGTGTTTGCCCAGTATTGTGCCGGTGGCCCCTGGTGTGTGCGCGATCGGGCAGTATTGGGCTGCCCAATCGTGATCCAGGACCCATGCTTGGCTGCCAACCCTTGTTCTTGTTATCAATAAATGAGTTGTGGCCATTGTTTATCCCACATCATGTGTGAGCGTACTTCTTGGGTTGGCTGTGGGAGGCGTATCGCACTTGCACACGCAAAAGGGCAGTGATATATTGTTCTATGAGTATTCCACACCCTTAACACAGAATACTGAGTATAAGTCTGATGGTTGGTGGCAACCAGAAAAAAGAATATCACCTGAACTTCACCTGTTAGTAGAAGTTCAGAACTTTGCATTTGGCAAGACAGTTATGGGTCTCCTGATTAAAATCTGGTCTTGTGTTTGTGTGTGTGTGTGACAGAGACAGAAAAGGAATGATAGTGTGTGTATGTTTCAGAGTGAGCATTTTCAATTAAGAACAGTATTTATTGAGTAAAAAAAGCAATTCTTATGAAGTATACTATTTGAAATTGCCAGCTGTTTTTCTTTTCAAAGATAAGTACCTTTTGTTGGATTTGTTACTTGAAGTTAAGTAAGTACTCCACATAATAGATGAACACGCAAACTCAAAACTTTGCACGCTGTATTCTGTCCCATTACTTATTTTCAGTCTATAGCTTAGCAAGTGGCAGTTTGCATATATAATTAATTCTGTTAAAATATAATTTTGCTTCAGTATTGCTTAATGATTTTTCAGACAGGGTATCATATACTGAGCAAATAAATTTAGTGTAGGGATGCTAATGGTGATTGCTTGTGAACTCGCAGTGTGCAAATGGTGCTGACACTGTCAGATCCCAAGCACAGCTATGCTGACATGTCACACGATCAATAAAGCTGACTCACCAGTTTCCACCCGCAACACTGCCTTTGGGTGTCACCAACTTGTAATAGTTCAATCGATCACTGTGATGAGACATGGTATTGGCTTCTGGTGACAGCAGAATGAGAAATGAGACAACAAAACGGAACTCCTGGAATTTAACAGATCAGCACCACAAGTTCATTCACTGAGAAAGTGATGGACGAATTTTAGAAAAGGACACAACTGATCTATGAAAACCTTATTAAAACTGTCTTTTGATTAACTTTAGCCTAAATTTCTTAGCCACTTGTCCAAGCAGATTCCTGCAAATGAGAGAGACAGGAGGAACAATCTATATTGATGACTACGTTAGTGTGAAATGAAAAAAAAAGGTTTGTGGAAAAGATGAAGCGATATTTGTAAACAACTGTCTGTTCACATACTTTTCTTTTGGGCAGATGGGGGACACTTACTTCCAAATGGAAAATATATCTCTCCAAATCTTGATCACATAGAATATTGTATTTGGCATGGTAAGGTTTATAAAGGCAATATAAGCACAAAAATGTATTTCATGTAGATGATACTGCACACTGAATAGTATAAAGATATTAGCTTTATGTTAAAATTAACTCCCATGGTTTGAATGAGATTTATTTTCATGGAAACGTGGTTAGCAGCATGGTAACAGTGCTTAGAATCTCTGAGATTTCTCAGATTTCATCAGTTCATATGTTGAATTGGGAAGGGGACTGAATAATATAGTTAGGCCAAGGAGGTTATATGGTGAATAAATGATAATTCTATAAGTTTGCATATAATTTCAGTAATTGCATATAATTGCAGGGAAGGGGATTCCACTTAAACATTAGGAAGAACTTCCTAACTGTGAGAGATGTTCAGCAGTGGAACTCTCTGCCTCAGACTGTGGTGGAGGCTCCTTCTTTGGAGGCTTTTAAGCAGAGGCTGGATGACCACTTGATGGGGGTGCTTCTGGACTGAATGGTCCACAAGGTCTCTTCCAATTGTTATAATTCTATGATTCTATGTGGTCTGTTTGATCTCAAATGTGGAAAAATCATGAGAGTTAGAAGGAACTTGTATTTCATATATTCCATTTCAAATATTCCATTCCAAAGAAAGAATATTTCTTAATTTGAGGGACTGCAAGGATTAACTGAGAAACTAAATGCCTACACAAATCAAGACCAATCAAATTTAGGGATGCTAGATGGTAGAACAATCCATAGAGGAAGCAAGAACCATCATATCAATGGAAGTTTTAATCACCTAATTAATATAATAATATGCTTTAGCATACTAAGTATAAAATAACATAATATAATTTAAAGTATATCAAACCTGTAGAATTTATACAACTTGACACCACTTTTAAATGCAATTGCTCCACACTATAAAACCATAGGAGTTGGACCAGCACTCTCTGGCCCTCCCTTATGATTTTATACTGTTGAGACATGGCCTTTAACAGTGATTGATTGATTGATTGATTGTATTTGTACCCCACCCTTCTCATCCCGAAGGGGACTCAGAGCAGCCTTACAATAATAATACCTTTATTATTATTATTATTATTAATAATAATAATAATAATAATAATAATAATAAATCATTATTTATACTCCGCCACCATCTCCCCCAACAGGGACTCAGAGGGGCTTACATGGGGCCAAGCCCGTACAACAAATTACAATACAAAGAAAAAAATACAAAATTACAATAAAATAAACAACATAACATTAAAGTATAAAAACATCAAAGCATATAAACAATATACACAGAACATAGAAACCAAACATAACGACAGAGAGAGGGTCGCATGTACATAAAATGATTTTAAAACTCTGGGTGAGATAAAGGGGTAAAACTGATTGTAGGGAGAACTCATGGAGAGATGGGAAAATAAACAAACCTACGTACAGGGGGGGGGGGAGGAAACTCCTGGGACAAGAATGCTGAGGAAGCAATAGCATAAAGTTGTGTGACTACTGTCGGAAGGCACAACGGCAGAGCCAGGTCTTGAGACTCTTTTTAAAGGTTTCTAAAGTAGGGGCTTTCCTAATCTCTCCGGGCAAAGAGTTCCAGAGATGGGGGGCCACAGAGGAGAAAGCTCTCTCCCTTGTACCCACAAGGTGAATCTGAGAGACTGGCAAGGACAAAAGGAAGGTCTCGCCCAAAGATCGAAGAGTTCGGGCTGGTTCATGGAGAGAGATACGGTCACGAAGGTAGGCGGGAAATGGGAAATAATTCAATGCCACGTAAAACAAACATATAATAAAATAAACATATACATTAAAACATAGAATTAAAAGCATATGAACATTAATTATACAATATAGATGCACCATAGGTTATCTCTGTCCCTGAAAGACCACAACTGAACCAATTGCCAAGTACTTTGTGCCAAAGAGTTCACTTGGACCTTCAATGAAAGGGAGGAACAGGCTTTTTCAGTGGGGTTTTGCATTTGTGTGAAATTACTATTTGTTTCTGCTTATTTGACCCGGAAGCCCCCTCCATATCCATTTTCCATGCCTCCTGAAAATAGTCTGTCATGGCCACTGGCAGCAATGGGGTTAAGAAAGCACCCAGGGGGGGGGGGGGGCTTCCCACAGGCTCCCCTTCCATATCCTGCATTAAGACCTGCATTTTTTTAAAACAACAACAACAACAACAAAACATCAGAGTTACCACTCTTTCTGGTCCTTTTCCTTTGTAGAGGAGGAGACCAGGTTTAATACTTCTTAAAGCTGGAGAGGCAGGTGTGCCTGCTTTCTCTCAGCAGCACCAGAAGCCACACAGCTTTCCAAGAGGCATTTCAAGGAGGACCAGGGAAGGAAGAGCCGATGACATGGAGCTCAGTCGAACGAGGAGTGCCACATGGTCACGAAAGCAGAAGGGAAGCCCATTATTGGCTTCCGTTTGCTTTTGTGTTGAGCTGATTTTTGTACTGGGAGGGGGCTTCCCATTACGGGAAGGGGCTTCCCATTACGTGCTCCTGAAGAGAACAAAAGGAATGAAAGAATGGATGAAGCGGGAGAAACAAATTCCATTTTTCAGCTGTTGGATTCCAACGGTGGAATGCCCTTCCCTTCCAGTGTTGGTGCCACTGGGTTCTTTCAAATGCCAAGTCAAGATATAACTTTTTATTAAAAACTTTGGGGCTTAATTTCCTTTTTAACATGTGCATATGCATTGTTTTTAATTGTTGGAGATTTCTGGGTTTTTAATGTATGTGTTTATCTTATTTGATATGTTTTCATTCTGTTAAAATTCTTTTATTGTTTACATCTGGATTTGCTCTAAACAGTTTATTGTTGCATCCTATGACAAAGCATATAAATATAAATATTGTTACATTTTATGACAAATCTTATAATATTTTAACAAACAAACTTATGCTGTCCTGAAATTAGACCACTTTATAAAAGGGGGAAGACAATGAGGGTTATTTTAGAAGGGTTCGTTGACTGCAATGTAACATCAATATCTAGAAGCAGGTAAGACAGAGAAAAAATAATTAAAACAAAACATCTTTCACCCTGTTCTATAAAACAAGGTGAAAGATTCTAAAAAATGAACCTGCCACATCTGATAGAAGGGCCTCATTTTTCTCATTTATTCTGCAGCCTTCTTGCCTTTAAAGCAATGCCCAACTGATTGACAGGTCCAGTTTGTGAAATCAGCAGGGAAGTGCTGTAAATATTGTAATTGTAGCAGCACTGTGCATCTGGGCTTAATGTGCACTGGCAATTCCGTACATAAAGAGTTTCAGAGAATGGGCGAAGTCAATCATCTTCACCTATCATACTCAAGCCATATGGCACTTATTTTATTTTATTTCTTAGATATCGGAGAAGAAGAATAGAATCTATTAAATCTATAGTTCTGGCTTTTTAAAAGGATGGATGGTTCTATAATCTAGGAAGTGCAAGTACTTGGACTTTGAATAGATCTATTGAGACAAATGCCAGGATAAGTCACTCTGGGGAAATTTTACTTAGTGTCCTTTTCCTTTCATCCTTTCCATTTAGTAAGGTTGTATACCTTAATTTTCATTTAAGAGTGAAATCCAGAGAGGCTTACAATTCAAACCAGCACAATATGAAGAACCTACCCCTTCACGTAATTTCCAAGTTTTGTTGACCATGATTATATTGCGGCGGTTTCTTGGCAAAATTTGTTCAGCCTTTGTCCTAGTGTGACACTGCGAGTTTGACTTGCCCAAAGTCACCCAATGGGTTTCCATGATAGAGAAGTTAATTGAATCCTGGTTTCCCAGATTCCTACTTACTTTACTTACTTAGGCGATCCCTCGTTGGACGAGTAAGATGGTCTTCCATGATGGGTTTCCTTGTGGATTCGTAGGTGGCTGTGGAGCCCTATTCTTGACCCGCATCTTCTCCCACAGTGAAGACATTGGTTTCCAGGTGGAAGGCGGTCCCGGTCGGGGTTGGCTTGACGCGCCTTCCTCCTGGCACTTTTCTCTCTTTCACCCTCCACTCGTGCCTCCTTGAATTCTGCAGCACTGCTGGTCACAGCTGACCTCCAGCTGGAGCGCTCAAGGGCCAGGGCTTCCCAGTTCTCAGTGTCTATGCCAGAGATTTTAAGGTTGGCTTTGAGGCCATCTTTAAATCTCTTTTCCTGTCCACCAACATTCCGTTTTCCGTTCTTAAGTTCAGAGTAGAGCAACTGCTTTGGAAGGTGGTTGGGCATCCAGACAACGTGGCCGGTCCAGAGGAGTTGATGTTGGGGGACCATCGCTTCAATGCTGGTGGTCTTTGCTTCTTCCAGCATTCTGACATTTGTCCGCTTGTCTTCCCAATAAATTTGCAGGATTTTTCAGAGGCAGTGCTGATGGAAACGTTCCAGGAGTTGCATTATTACCAACACTGTAAAATAATGTCAGAAGGCGAAGGCTTTCATGGCTGGAATCACTAGGTTCTTGTGGGTTTTTTCGGGCTATAGAGCCATGTTCTAGAGGCATTTCTCCTGACGTTTCGCCTGCATCTATGGCAAGCATCCTCAGAGGTAGTGAGGTGAGAGGTAGTGTGTGAGAAAGAACCTCACTACCTCTGAGGATGCTTGCCATAGATGCAGGCGAAACGTCAGGAGAAATGCCTCTAGAACATGGCTCTATAGCCCGAAAAACCCACAAGAACCTAATGTCAGAAGGGTTCACACATCAAAAATACAAACAAGCCCACTGTGACAAAAAATATAAAAACTTTTCATGTGCCTTGATAATTTTGACACTTTTTATCATGGAAAAAATTACATATTTTTGTTTTCTGAAGTTTTCAATTTTATCCTTCTATATAAATAATGATATGAAACTGCTTCAGGGTATGAATTGAGATGTAAGAAGTCATATCTAATGGTTCCTTTGCACTCTGGTTTCAACCTTATAGCTAATAAAACTATGAGGCCAATATAAATTATTAACACTGTAATTCATACCTTGCTGTATCTTATTAATTAAAGAGCAATATGAAAGAAATAAGCCAGGTCAGATGACATTTTTATATTGGCATTGGGTAATGCTTGTACAATCATTTGTCTTAGAATCCAAATTTCTATTCCCCACCAAGTCCACATGATGAAGAGGAAGGCCTTATTAAATCATTATAACTATTTGAATGTCAAACAATTTTCTTCAAGTGCTTGCATCTAAGATTTAAATAAGACTGAATATACCATATTTTAAAATGTAGCTCTATAGTTAGATGCTTTAATCACATTTTGATTATTTTTCTATGATAAAGAATTCTTTCTCCTAGTTTACAATTGGGGCTATCCATTTAGTTCATCACCAATCATGACCAGTCAGAGACGTCTCATTTGAAATACTTTTTGAGTCAAATTTTCTGGAGGCAGCTACTTAATATAAACAACACCATTAATATATTGCAAATTTAATTTTGCTTCAAAATCAAGTAAAGATTTAATGTGTATAGGTTCTTGTGGGTTTTTTCGGGCTATAGAGCCATGTTCTAGAGGCATTTCTCCTGATGTTTCGCCTGCACCTATGGAAAGCATCCTCAGAGGTAGTGAGGTCTGTTGGAATTAGGACAATGGGTTTATATATCTGTGGAATGACTGGGGTGGGCAAGGAGCTCTTCCCTGCTGGGGCTAGGTGTGAATGTTTCAACTGATCACCTTCATTAGCATTTGAAGGCCTGCCTGAGCCTGGGAAAATCTCTTGCTGGGAGGTGTTAATCTGTGCCTGGTTGTTTCCTCTCTGTTGTTTTGCTGTTGTAATTTTAGAGTTTTTTAATACTGGTAGCCAGATTTTGTTCATTTTCATGGTCTCTTCCTTTCTGTTGAAATTGTCCACATGCTTGTGGATTTCAATGGCTTCTCTGTGTAGTCTGACATGGTGGTTGTTTGGTGTGGTCCAGCATTTCTGTGTTCTCAAATAATATGCTGTGTCCAGGCTGGTTCATCAGGTGCTCTGCTATGGCTGACTTCTCTGGTTGAAGTAGTCTGCAGTGCCTTTCATGTTCCTTGATGCGTGTCTGGGCACTGCGTTTGGTGGTCCCTATGTAGACTTGTCCACAGCTGCATGGTATACAGTAGACTCCCGCAGAGGTGAGAGGATCCCTCTTGTCAGGCGAAACGTCAGGAGAAATGCCTCTAGAACATGGCTCTATAGCCCGAAAAAACCCCACAAGAACCTAGTGATTCCAGCCATTAAAGGCTTCGACAATACATTTAATGTGTATGTTTCAAATTTCAATATTATTTATTTATTTATTTATTTATTTATTTATTTATTTGTATACCGCTGTTCTCAGCCCTTAGGCGACTCACAGCGGTTAACAACAAGCAAAAATTCAATGTTACAATAACACGGTATAAAAACAGTTAACATCATAACACATTATACAATAATATACAATTAAAAACAATAGCCATTCACTTGCGTCTCATCACTAAAAATATGATCCAGGTCCGTCAGCCATTGTTCCATTCCTATGTTCATTACACTCATTGCACTGACTATTCGAACGCCTGCTCAAACAACCAGGTCTTCACTTTTTTGCGGAATACCATTAATGATGGAGCTAGTCTAATATCCATGGGAAGGGCGTTCCACAGCTGAGGGGCCACCACCGAGAAGGCCCTATCTCTCGTCCCCGCCAGCCGTGCCTGTGAGGCAGGCGGGATCGAGAGCAGGGCCTCCCCGGAAGATCTCAAAGTCCTGGTGGGTTCATAGGCAGAGATGCGGTCGGATAGGTAGCTTGGGCCGGAACCGTTTAGGGCTTTAAAGGCCAACGCCAGCACTTTGAATTGAGCCCGGTAGCATATCGGCAGCCAGTGGAGTTGGCGCAACAGGGGGGTTGTATGCTCCCTGCGCTCCGCTCCTGTTAAAATCATGGCTGCCGAGCGTTGGACTAGTTGGAGCTTCCGAGCTGTCTTCAAAGGCAACCCCACGTAGAGAGCGTTGCAGTAGTCTGAACGGGATGTAACCAGAGCGTGGACTACCGTGGCCAAGTCAGACTTCCCAAGGTACGGGCGCAGCTGGCGCACAAGCTTTAGCTGTGCAAATGCTCCCCTGGTCACCGCCAAAACCTGGGGTTCCAGGCTCAGCGATGAGTCCAGGATCACATTAATGGGTTCTTGTAGGTTTTTTCGGGCTATATGGTCATGGTCTAGAGGCATTCTCTCCCGACGTTTCGCCTGCATCTATGGCAAGCATCCTCAGAGGTAGTGAGGTCTGTTGGAACTAGGGAAAAGGGGTTTATATATCTGTGGAATGACCAGGGTGAGACAAAGGACTCTTGTCTGCTGGAGCTAGGTGTGAATGTTTCAACTGACCACCTTGATTAGCAAACAATGGCCTGACTGTGCCTGGAAAATTGCAACAGCACAACAACAGAGAGGAAGCAGGCAGGGACATCTAATTACCTCTCAACAAAAGTTTGCTTCAGGCACAGTCAGCCATTGTATGCTAATCAAGGTGGTCAGTTGAAACATTCACACCTAGCTCCAGCAGACAAGAGTCCTTTGTCTCACCGTGGTCATTCCACAGATATATAAACCCTTTTGCCTAGTTCCAACAGACCTCGCTACCTCTGAGGATGCTTGCCATAGATGCAGGCGAAACGTCAGGAAAGAATGCCTCTAGACTTGAAGACCAACAGGTCGCAGGTTTGAATCCGAGGAGAGTGCGGATGAGCTCCCTCTATCAGCTCCAGCTCCTCATGCGGAAACATGAGAGAAGCCTCCCACAAGGATGATAAAACACCAAAAACATCCAGGCGTCCCCTGGGCAACGTCCTTGCAGAAGGCCAATTCTCTCACACCAGAAGCGACTTGCAGTTTTTCAAGTAACTCCTGACATGACCAATAAATAAATAAATAAATCGCATGTTATATTCTTAGTTTGAATAAAACATTTGATGAAACATGTTGATCTATTTTTTTTGCCATATTCCTATTATTGAAGTATAGCTATATTTGTTCAAGCTGTGTCACACCAGATCCCATGGTACCATAATAGAAATGTGTCTGAGGAGACCTGCCATTGTACTTTATTTATAACTAGCTGTCCCCTGCCATGCGTTGCTGTGGCCCAGTCTGGTGATCTGGAAAATAAAGTAATGAGAAAGTGTTGGTTTCTAATATATGTAATGTCTTGATGCTTGTGAGTAAACAGTATTTCTTGTTGTTTCTTTGTCAGTGTTGATGTGGAGAGTGTCTGGTTTGCCTACTCTGGAATATGCAACATATCATAGTCCTTCTTTAAGGTTCTCTTTCAAATCTATGATACTATATCTGTGTGTGTGTGAATCATATCTATCTATCGATATTTATGACTGGATGGCTCTTTGTCAGGAGGGCTCTGATTACATTTTCTTGCCCTGGTGAAGAGAGTTGGACTGGATGGCCTTAAGTATTTTCTGTTGGTCATGGGGGTTCTGTGTGGGAAGTTTGCCCCATTTCTGTCGTTTGTGGGTTTCAGAATGCTCTTTAATTGTAGTGAACTATAAATCCCAGTAACTACAAATCCCAAATGTCAAGGTCTATTTCCTCCAAACTCCATCTGTGTTCATATTTAGGCATATGGAATTTTTGTGTCAAGTTTGGTCCAGATCCATCATTGTTTGAGTCCACAGTGCTTTCTGGATATAGGTGAACTACAGCTCCCAAACTCAAGTTCAATGCCCACCAAACCCTTCCAGTGTGTTCTGTTGGTCATGGAAGTCGTGTATGTCATGTTTGGTTCAATTCCATCATTGGTGGAGTTCAGAATGCTCTTTTATTGTAGGTGAACTATAAATCCCAGTAAGTACAACTCCCAAATGTCAAGGTCTGTTTCCTGCAAACTCCATCTGTGTTCATATTTGGGCATATGGAATTTTTGTGTCAAGTTTGGTCCAGATCCATCATTGTTTGAGTCCACAGTGATTTCTGGATGTAGGTGAACTACAATTCCCAAACTCAAGGTCAATGTCCACCAAACCCTTCCAGTTTTTTCTGTTGGTCATGGGAGCCCTGTGTGCTAAGTTTGGCCCAATTCCATCATTGGTGGAGTTCAGAATGCTCTTTGATTGTAGGTAAACTATAAATCCCAGCAATGACAATTCCCAAATGACAAAATCAATTTTTGTTTTAGTGGAGGACATAAATTGGACTGTTAGGTGTCTTGTGTCCAAATTTGGTGTCAATTCCCCCAGTGGTTTTTGAGTTCTGATGGTATCACAAACGAACATTACATTTTTATTTATATAGATTCATACTTAAATAATGCATTCTATGATTCTGCAGAAAATGGGTTCTTTCTAACTGCATAGCCATTGCCACCTTCAGCAGATGGAGGATTATATTCTTCGGTGTTCTGTTTCTTAATACTCTTTGTTCAAGAAATTAGCACTAAAAAGCATTAAAAACATTTGTAAACTTGCTTTTAGTCTTTCAGGATTTCCTATTTTACTGATTAAATTGCATGTCTGACTGATTGTTAATTATATGTCACCCATTGATTCTGAAAGCTTTCGGTCTTAATGTCAGTTAGTAAACAAAATTATGTTAAACATGGCCGATCCCTTTGCAAATAATGTAAAAAGATTCGTCACTGTCTTTTTCATGAATGGAAGATACCATTATTAGTCCAGTAAATAAACGGTGCATTTGCTCATGATAGTTCCCTCACAGATGCTCAATAAATAGTAGTGTTGCAGTGGATGGGTTTTATGCTAACTTGAACATTCAAATATCATGATCCAAATCCTGAATTGAGGGCTCTTGAACTAGGGCAGCATGCAGCTGGGCTGAAAACATGGAAACTGTTGTTCATTTCAGGGCTTGTCTTATAGTGTCTGTAAACATACATATATATGTATAATATAGGGCTGGGCGGTTTCGTTTCGTTAATTCGTAATTCGTTAATAATTCGTTAATTTTTTCAATTACAAAACGATAACGAACCATTCTGGAGCAATTTTTTTAAAAAACGAATTTTTAAATAGTTTTGTAAATGCTTCGTATTTCGTTATTGTATTCGTTTCGTTATTGTTTTGAGGTCGTTTCGTTATTATTTCCGCATGTCTGGGGCAAGTTTTATGGTTGTTTTTTGTTTAATTAGTGAAAAAAATTATAATATCACACCAACAGTCAACAACAGAGGGAGAGGGAAGCTTCAGAAGTTTTTGGAGGTTTTTTAGCGTATTTCGCGGTCGCGTCCGCCATTAACGAATCGATTCGTTATTGTTTCGGAAATCGATTCGTTAATGTTTTGTATTTTTTTCACATTTACGAAATTTCGTAAATATCGAACTTTTTAAAAGGAAAATTTTGTAATTATTTTAAATAACGAAACGCAAAAAAAAACCAAAAAACGAATCGATTTTAGAAACAAATTTTTCCGTTGTTACCCAGGCCTAGTATAATATACAAATATGTGCAGTGTGCATAGGAAAGCAGGGCCACTCTTGTTTTTGGTTTTCTTTCTTTTGTATGTGCACCCTAATCCAAATGGAAAGCTTAAAAGCATATAGAATCATAGAATCAAAGAGTTGGAAGAGACCTCATGGGCCATCCAGTCCAACCCCCTGCCAAGAAGCAGGAATATTGCATTCAAATCACCCCTGACAGATGGCCATCCAGCCTCTGTTTAAAAGCTTCCAAAGAAGGAGCCTCCACCACACGCCGGGGCAGAGAGTTCCACTGCTGAATGGCTCTCACAGTCAGGAAGTTCTTCCTCATGTTCAGATGGAATCTCCTCTCTTGTAGTTTGAAGCCATTGTTCCGCGTCCTAGTCTCCAGGGAAGCAGAAAACAAGCTTGCTCCCTCCTCCCTGTGACTTCCTCTCACATATTTACACATGGCCCTCATCATATCTCTTTCTAAAATCGATTCGTTTTTTGGGGGTTTTTGCGTTTCGATATTTAAAATAATTCCGAAATTTTTCTTTTAAAAAGTTCGATATTTACGAAATTTCGTAAATGTTAAAAAATTTATGAAACATTAACGAAACAAATACGAAACAATAACGAATCGATTCGTTAATGGCGGATGCGACCGTGCAATACGCTAAAAAACCTCCAAATGGGACAGGGGGAACTTCTGAAGCTTCCCTCTCCCTCTGTTGTTGACTGTTGGTGTGATATTATAATTTTTTTTCACTAATTAAACAAAAAACAGCTATAAAACTTGCCCCAGACATGCGGAAATAATAACGAAACGACCTCAAACCGATAACGAAACAAATACATAACGAATCCGAAGCATTTACGAAACAAATTTAAAAATTCGTTTCGTTTTTAAGTTGCTCCAGAATGGTTCGTTATCGCTTCGTTATAAAAAAAAAACGAATTTTTAACGAATTACGAATTAACGAAACGAAACCGCCCAGCCCTAATGGCTATCATATCCCCTCTCAGCCTTCTCTTCTTCAGGCTAAACATGCCCAGCTCCTTAAGCCGCTCCTCACAGGGCTTGTTCTCCAGACCTTTTATCATTTTAGTCGCCCTCCTCTGGACACATTCCAGCTTGTCAATATCTCTCTTGAATTGTGGTACCCAGAATTGGACACAATATTCCAGGTGTGGTCTAACCAAAGCGGAATAGAGGGGTAGCATGACTTCCCTAGATCTAGACACTATGCTCCTATTGATGCAGGCCAAAATCCCATTGGCTTTTTTTGCCGCCACATCACATTGTTGGCTCATGTTTAACTTGTTGTCCACGAGGACTCCAAGATCTTTTTCACACGTAGTACTCTTGAGCCAGGCATTGTCCCCCATTCTGTATCTTTGCATTTCGTTTTTTCCTGCCAAAGTGGAGTATCTTGCATTTGTCACTGTTGAATATAAACAGTAGTCACACTTACACAATGAAAGGATGGCAGGAAAACAAAATAAACATTGATTGAGGTTATAGTTTTCCACCTGTATATTTTTAAAATGGTAAAACATCAAAACATCTGGGCGTCCCCTGGGCAACGTCCTTGCAGACAACCAATTCTCTCACACCAAAAGGTGACTTGCAGTTTCTCATGTCACTCCTGATACAAAAAAATATCAAACAACAATATTAAAATCTATCTGGTATTTTTATGTTTCCAGTGAAAGAAAAGACCTGAAACAAAAGTGAAAAATAAGGACCAGAAACAAGAGGGCATTTCCATGTTCAATGTATTGTCTAAGGCTTTCATGGCCGGAATCACTGGGTTGTTGTAGGTTTTTTCGGGCTATTTGCCTGTATCTATTTGCCTGCATCTATTTGCCTGCATCTCCTTCTATGTCCCGCCTCGGAGTTTAAGATCTTCTGGGGAGGCCCTGCTCTTGGTCCCACCTCTATCACAAGTGAGGTTGGCGGGGACGAGGAGCAGGGCCTTCTCGGTGGTGGCCCCTCGCCTGTGGAATTTGCTTCCTGGGGAAATTAGGTCATTGACATCCCTCCTCTCTTTTAGAAGGAAACTAAAAACATGGATATGGGACCAGACCTTTGGGTAATCTGGCAGACAGACAAAGGACAATGACGATTAGAATTGGATAGGATTATGACAATGCGGAATGAACTTACGGATTTTGAGCTTGGCGAACGTTGATCACCAGATTGGCTTTTATTAGTTGTGTTGTATAACTGGATTGTTTTAATTATTTTATAATTGTTACTGCTATGTATTTTATCTTACTATGTGTATTTCTGGCATCGAATTGTGCCTTTTGTAAGCCGCCCTGAGTCCTCCTTCAGGGATTGAGAAGGGCAGGGTAGAAATGCACGAAATAAATAAATAAATAAATAAATAAATAATGTTACTACCTAAAAACATAAGGGCAGCCAGTAGGGCTGTTGATTTAGGAGAGTCGTATAATCCCTGTATAATCCTGTTCCTTTTAATCTCAAGGACAAGGCCATAATTGTTTTATTTCCAAACATATTATTCTATCATTGTGTATAGAACTCTGCTTCTGTAATGAAATATTGTTTTACATTTTCAACATGGAAATGATATTATATTGAATAATATAAATATGATTTAATAAATAATATAAATTTATTATATATTAATAATATTGTATATTATTAATTATAATATTATCAATATTATTATTAATATTAATGTATAACTAATGTAATGCCAATGGGTTTTTTAAACTTTGTGTTTTTTGAACATATTCCAACTGTACACTTGGTTCGCTTCTGATATGATAAAGAACTACCATGGAAATGGGACATCTAATCACTAGGGCTGGGCGGTTTCGTTTTGTTAATTCGTAATTCGTTAAAAATTCGTTATTTTTTTTATAACGAAGCGATAACGAACCATTCTGGAGCAACTTAAAAACGAAACGAATTTTTAAATTCGTTTCGTAAATGCTTCGGATTCGTTATGTATTCATTTCGTTATCGGTTTGAGGTCCTTTCGTTATTATTTCCGCATGTCTGGGGCAAGTTTTATAGTTGTTTTTTGTTTAATTAGTGAAAAAAAATTATAATATCACACCAACAGTCAACAACAGAGGGAGAGGGAAGCTTCAGAAGTTCCCCCTGTCCCATTTGGAGGTTTTTTAGCGTATTGCGCGGTCGCGTCCGCCATTAACGAATCGATTCGTTATTGTTTCGTATTTGTTTCGTTAATGTTTCGTAATTTTTTTAACATTTACGAAATTTCGTAAATATCGAACTTTTTAAAAGAAAAATTTCGGAATTCTTTTAAATATCGAAACACAAAAAACCCCCAAAAAACGAATCGATTTTAGAAACAAATTTTTCCGTTGTTACCCAGGCCTACTAATCACCTCTTAACAAAAGATTGCCCCAGGCGCTGCCATGCTATCAAATGCTAATCAAGGTGGTCAGTTGAAACATTCACACCTAGCTCCAGCAGACAAAAGTCATTTGTCCCACCCTGGTCATTCCACAGCTATATAAACCCTTTTTCCTATTTCCAACAGACCTCACTACCTCTGAGGATGCTTGCCATAGATGCAGCCGTCAGGAGAAATGCCTCTAGAACATGGCCATATGGCTCGAAAAAATCTACAACAATTTTATTTATTTATTTATTTATTTATTTATTTCAATTACTTTTACCCCCCCCCCTTCTCACCCCGAAGGGGACTCAGGGCGGCTTACAGACGAAGGCACAATTCGATGCCTGAGTTAACTAACAAAATAATACAAAAAGCAATTCAACAGTTAACAAATTAAAAACATCAATACATAGTAAAAATAGCAAAACAATCTCATGCTCAGTGTTCAGAGTCCGTATGTCCCCATGAAAGCCTTTGACTATACACTCTACAATGACTTGATTTCCCAAGGAATTCCCATCCTTAACCAAACTACAAATCGTGGCTGTCAACGTTACTACTATAAATCTTCACCCAGTTCTGTGCATATTTTCTTATTCTAAATATATGTGAATTCTTTCTGAACTGAACTGATTTTAGAAAACATATAGAGAAAAAAACACATACAAATGCAAACCCACTGGAGACTGTTTGTAAAATGTGTTTGGAAATCATGTTATGAGTATTGTACATTTTTAGAAACCACAAAAAAAAAACACCAAATTTTCCACAGTAAAGGGAAACGTGCCAGGATAAAGAGGACTTCTTCCACAGCAAGTTGTACATAACCCTTTCCTCAGAGGCAACCTACTTTCTTCAGGTTGAGTTCATTGATTTACTACAACTTGACTAAAATGCTCACATTTTTAAAGCTAGTTAGAGAGCCTAAAGTGATTCGCTTAGCAATTAATCAATATTTATTTATTCTGTCAATGGCAACCTCCTTGCCATAATTAATTACTCAAGTAATAAATAGTCATATTAATAGGAATAGATAACAAGAGCAGAATGATTTCCTTGATAAAGACTGATGACACGTTCTAATATCTGACACAACATGCAGAATGCTGTACAGATTGAATCTAAGGCCTCCTGCATGGATAATAAGTTGTTATTCCAGAGAATGAAATGATTGATACATTTGCTTGTTGCAGGAGGAAAAAGCACCTGGGAGAAAGGAGATTCTACTACACAATTATTTAAATAGACTCTGGTGCAACTTTCTTTCCTTGTGACAAATTTAACCTTGCACAGATGTGACAGCTTCTTGGCGCCAAGCAAAGAATCCATGCCTTCTTGGGTGCTTGACTTAAAGAGTTTTATTCTGCAAGTCAGTTTCTTTTCAAACTTCACCTTCTTCCAAAAGCACCTGGAAAAACTGGGATTAGAAAGCAAAGGTTGGATGGAAAGCCATAACATGGGAAACCACCATAGCACTGGCAACTCATTTTGCAATATGGACTATATACAGTTTTCCCAAATGCTCATGCAGTTGAATTAGAGTACAATATTTGTTGTTGTTGTTGTTCATTCGTTCAGTCGTCTCCAACTCTTCGTGACCTCATGGACCAGCCCACGCCAGAGCTCCCTGTCGGCCGTCACCACCCCCAGCTCCTTCAAGGTCAGTCCAGTCACTTCAAGGATGCCATCCATCCATCTTGCCCTTGGTCGGCCCCTCTTTCCCCAGCATAATTGTCTTCTCTAGCTTTGCTGTCTCCTCATGATGTGGCCAAAGTACTTCAACTTTTTCTCTAGTATCCTTCCCTCCAATGAGCAGTCGGGCTTTATTTCCTGGAGGATGGACTGGTTGGATCTTCTCGCAGTCCAAGGCACTCTCAGCACTTTCCTCCAACACCACAGCTCAAAAGCATCTATCTTCCTTCGCTCAGCCTTCCCTAAGGTCCAGCTCTCACATCCGTAGGTTACTACAGGGAATACCATGGCTTTGACTAGGCGGATCTTTGTTGCCAGTGTGATGTCTCTACTCTTTACTATTTTATCAAGACTGGACATTGCTCTCCACCCAAGAAGTAAGCGTCTTCTGATTTCCTGGCCACAGTCTGCATCTGCAGTGATCTTTGTGCCTAGAAATACAAAGTACAATATTTGTACGTTCTTTTATTTTTGTAGCATGGAAATCCCTAGCCCTAACTTTACTTTTAGTTTTATTTAGGTTTTATTTCTGTTCTATTGCAATTTCAGCTACCGCAAGAACTTTGGATTCAGAAACCTGAAATGTCTAGTTTTCCAAAAGGCCAAATCAGACACAGATGGGCAGAAGGCAAAAAGGTTTATTATCAATGGACAGAGAGGATGTCACTTGAGAAAGCACTCAAAATACTGACACTTACTTACTTAGGCGATCCCTCGTTGGACGAGTAAGATGGTCTTCCTTGATGACTATTTTTGTGGGTTTGTAGGTGGCTGTGGAGCCCTATTCTTGACCCGCAGCTTCTCCCACAGTGAAGGCATTGGTTTCCAGGTGGAAGGCGGTCCCGGTTGGGGTTGGCTTGACGCACCTTCCTCCTGGCACGTTTCTCTCTTTCAACCTCCACTCGTGCCTCCTCGAATTCTGCAGCACTGCTGGCACACCACAATTGCAAATACAGAATATTTGTGTTTTATTTGACAGCTATTCAAGGAAACTTCACAAGCTCTGATTGGTTGAAAAACCGCCCTGTGTGGCTCAGGATTCATGCCCTGAGTGGTTCAGGACTCCATAGGACACCATCACTGGCTTACTCTTTGAAGGGCGGGAAATTCAATAAATTGTCATTGGAGCAGTTGACGTATTGGTCCATTTAGTAATCCACCTTCAAGAGGGGAATGATCAGAAAGGAATCCAGTGAGGCAATACGCATTGCGTCCTTGGTGGACTTAATGAGTCAGTTCTGGTTAGTACAGTGGTTCTCAACTTGTGGGTTGTCAGGGGTTTTGGCCTACAATTCGCAGACATACAATCCAGTTTGCCAGCTGTAGGAATTTCAGGGAGTTGAAGGCCAAAACATTATTTATTTACAGTATTTCTATTCATCTGGGGATCCACAGGTTGGGAACCACCGGGTTAGTACAAACTGGTTAGTGCACAATGGATATTCAGGGATGATGACCATCTCAATAGGTGAAACTGGCTCTGAGCCATGGGTGCTGGAACTTTCCCACATATAGTCCCAATTTTTTTTCAACTGGAGCAGGAAACCACGGGTGAGGGGATTGTGGAAATTAAAGGTCAGATGTCACCAGACAATATTCCAAAGATAATTCTGTCTGGATGAGGAAGAACAAGCTGAAGAGTCAATCCCCACAAGACAGAGGTCCTCCTGGTCGATCATAAACCGGATTGAGGTATAGGGTGGCAACCTGTGTTGGATGGGGTTACACTCCCCCTGAAGTCACAGGTCCGCAGTTTGGGAGTTCTCTTGGATTCATCACTTACGCTTGAGGCTCAGGCGTCGGTGGTGTCTGGGAGGGCTTTTGCACAATTGAGACTTGTGCGCCAACTGTGACTGTACCTCGCAAAGGCTGATCTGGCCAGGGTAGTCCATGCCTTGGTCACCTCTAGATTGGACTACTGCAATGTGCTCTATGTGGGGCTGCCCTTGAAAAAGGCTCGGAAATTCCAACTGGCCCAACGGGCAGCAGCCAGGATGTTAACTGGTGCGCCTTACAGAGAGAGGTCAACCCTTCTGTTCAAGGAGCTCCACTGGCTGCAGTTTGTTTTCCGAGCCCAATTTAAGGTGCATGTGCTTACCTACAAAGCCCTAAATGGTTTGGGACCATCCTACCTGCGTGACCGCATCTCCGTTTATGAACCCACACATTCCCTTCATTCATCCGGAGAGGCCCTGCTCGTGATTCCGCCTGTGTTGCAGGCACGTTTGGTGGGGACGCGAGACAGGGCCTTTTCTGTGGTGGCCCCCCGACTCTGGAACACCCTCCCCAAAGATCTTAGACAGGCCCCTACATTGGCAGTCTTTAGAAAGAACTTGAAGACCTGGCTGTTCCGATGTGCCTTTCCAGAATAGGAAAACTCCAATAACAAGTCCCAGAAGCACTTTATTAGAATTAAGATTGCCGCACACTTCACACTGCACTTACCCTATAATCCTTATATACCACCTGTCACATCAGCACTTTTAATTCTGTACCCATTACTCTGGCCCGGCCCAGTTTTACTGTGTCTTGGTGTATTGTTTATTGTTTGTTGTTTAATATTGCTTTAATTGTTTTTAATTTGCTTTAGGTTTTGTATTGTTATGTTGTGTTTTGAGGCCTTAGCCTTTGTAAGCCGCATCGAGTCCTTCGGGAGATGCTAGCGGGGTACAAATAAAGATTAATAATAATAATAATAATAATAATAATAATAATAATAATAATAATAATGGTTTTAGGTGAGGCACTGTGGGGGGGGGGAGTGTGGACTCGTTGGGTTTGTCAGAGGATGCGCTCCTATTTCATACTTTAATACATTCCATTATATATTTCACAATCTGGGTGTCCAATTTTTCAATATCACTATTGAACTCCTAACACAAACTAAATAACCCATAAACATAGTTTATATGCAAAATTTTAGCTGAAAATGTAAGATGCAGGCTAAGAATCAAAATATTGTTTTACATACATTCACCAGGGTGAATACAGTGACCCTGCTTCATATTCAGTCTTTTGTTTACAGCTTAGACTCCAATTTTCTGACTTTTGGAAAAGGTCAAGGATTATGACTTAAAGCTATTTCTTATCCTCGGAAATTTTCGAGAGTATGCAATTGAGGAGGCTGCAAAAGAGCCAGCATCCTCTCTCAAATCTCCCAGTCCCCAAACATAAATAGCTTTTTTTTCTATTTTCCCTCATTTACTTGTTTGTTTGACATTATAATTCAGTACTTCATATTAATCTATCTGTGAATGTTTTAAGTTCAAATGTGAAATTCTGTTCAAGCAGGACTATCAAGAAGAAATTCGGTGGGATCTTCACCCGAGGATATTCCTGTCTTTCTCCAATATATTCAGATTTCAGGTACAACAAAACCACATCTAAAAAACATTATGTTTACTTCTTTCTCTTGGGGAGTGAGGAGAAAAGTTCTAAATATAAAGTCCATGGAATAATGCGATCATACATAGCATTTGGATAGAAATAAAGGCAACTTTATTGAGGTTATTTATTTCTAATGAAAAATATTCAATATGGGTTGTGATTAGAGTTGAGGCAGTGGTCAACCCTAGACCTTCTCCTCATCTTCGCTGGATAAAATTACCATAGCTTCTAAAAGGAACCCAGCTTAAAAATGGGTTGCTCTCAGATAAGCTATTAAATGGAAAGGCTGACCAGAAGATGTATGGCCCCTTGGAGAAGGCAAAAACTCAGAGACTGGAGAAGAGAAAGGAGATTCCATTTGAACATGAGGAAGAACTTCCTGACTGTGAGAGCCGTTCATCAGTGGAACTCTCTGCCCCGGAGTGTGGTGGAGGCTCCTTCTTTGGAAGCTTTTAAACAGAGGCTGGGTGGCCATCTGTCAGGGGTGATTTGAATGCAATATTCCTGCTTCGTGGCAGGGGGTTGGCATGGTTGGCCCATGAGGTCTCTTCCAACTCTTTGATTCTATGATTCTATGACTGCTCAATACTGCTGCCCTACTCAAATTTACATGCTTTACTAGGATATATACCTGGTGTTGTTGGAACCACTGCCATTTATTTTCTTTCTTCTCTAGCTCTGAGAAGAACTACTTCACAATGTCTTTGTGACAACACTCCAACAACAGTGGGCAGGCTCTCTTGGGCGATCAAGAAAAAAATTGGTTTTAAACTCGTTTCGTTTCTAGGGTGCGCTAGCGTTTCTAAATTCTGAGGACTTCCGAAATTTAAGATTTCAAAATTTCGAAATTTCCGAAATTTCGTAAATTACGAATCGATTCGTTAATGGCGGACGCGATTGTGCAATATGCTAAAAAAACCTCCAAATGGGACAGGGGGAACTTCTGAAGCTTCCCTTTCCCTCTGTTGTTGACTGTTGGTGTGATAAAACAAACAACAACTATATTATATTATATTATAATATTATTATATTATATTGTTGTATATTGTATTATAATATTATTATATTATATTATGTTATTGTATATTATATTATTATATTATATTATATTATATTACGTTATATTATAATATATTATAATATTATAATATATTATATTATACAATTATAATATAATAATATAATAATATAATATAATATTATAATATTATTATATTATATATTATATTATAGTATTGTATATTAGAGTGAGGCAAGAAGAAGCATGAGGAAAGAGGAGGGAAGCAGCAGAGCAAAGGGACCGGAAGTGGGGTAAATGCGAGATTGTAAAACTTGCACCAGACATACGGAAATAATTACAAAATAATTACGAAAATAATTACGAAATAATTACAAAATAATTATGAAAATTGGAAAAAATTGTTTCAATTCTTAATTACTCCTCACACTATTCCTGCATGGTTCGATATTGGATCGTAAGCTAATTTAAATACGAATTAATAACAAATTACGAAATTAATGAACTGGGTCGCCCAAGCCTAGTGGCTATTTCTTTCCTTTCTTTCCCTTATACACCTTTCCCCCTTTCCCCTTCCCCTCCCATTTTTTCCTCTTTTTTCCCCTTTCTTTTCCTTCTCCCCATTCCTCCTCTTTTTTTTCTTTCTATACTTTTTATCTTTTATTCCTTATTCCTGTCTTCTCATACATGTCACCTTTATCTCCCCATGACATCATAGATGGCCACTTCACTTAGCAACAGCCAATTCTTCACCTAGCAATAATCAATCCAGTGACATTACAGAATGCCACTTCACTTACAGCCTCACCACACTAGAACATTTCTACTCCTTTCATGCCGCCTGCCATTCCTTCCCTGTCACTGACCACAGCATATGTTCTGCATCAGAAACTAGAGCAGATGTGGGTTATCCAATGCAATTTTCCAAATCAAAAATTGATTTGTAAATCTTTTGGTACTACTATTGGGGAGTGGTCCTTGGTCAAAGTGGTTAAAGTGGTCTCTGTGAAGTGGTCCCTGGCCAAAGTTGTTCCTGGTCTAAGTGGTCTCTGGTCACAGTGGTCTCTGGTCTAGTGTGATGAAGTACCTAGAATCAGACTTTTAGATAGATAGATAGATAGATAGATAGATAGATAGATGATAGATAGATATCACATCTGTCAAATTATCAACATTATTTTCAGGAGGTAAAGCATGAAAAATCTCTGTGAACATTTTGGCCAGCAGAACTGCAACTATCTCAGAAGTTTGGTTTGTTGTTTTTTTTAAAAAAAAAAAAAAAGCAGACAAAATTTGTGCAGATTAATTGTTACACCTAACATGTGAAACAGGAAGCAGAAGTCATTCTAGACATATAGAATTAATAATTATGTAGGTTCAAAATGTAATTTTCAAGGCAATTAAAGTGATCAGTGAACTTATCAATATTAAAATCACACGAATAAATAAAACAGAATTTTCCCAACATCACATGGTTACATTATTTACAAATTAAAGAACATTATAACCAAGATAAGAAATTAGGTTTCCACAATAAGGAAGAATTCTGGGATAAAATCCTCAAAACGGAAAAAAAATGTATAACAAAATTATACAATAAATTGTTAGAGTGGTCAACAGAGGGAGAGGTAATAAAAATTGTATGTTCAAATGGGCTGAAAATTTTAAAAGAATGATATCATTGAGTGATTGGGAAACAATGTGGAACAAAAAACTAAACTACACTTATGCAACGGATATAAAAGAAAATTGGCTGAAAATGTTTCACAGGTGGTACATCATGCCGATAAAATTAAACCACATGTATAAAAACACACCTAAAAACAGTTGGAAATGTAATGAACATGAAGGAAGCTTTTACCATCTCTGGTGGACCTGTAGGGAAGCCCAAAATATTGGAAAGGGATTCATGAAGAATGTCAACAAGAAGTTTCTAAGAAAATCGGAATATTACTTATTAGGAATTACCAATGGGGACTTAAAACTGGAAACGAATGAAGATATTTTATTCATGTACATGACAACTGCTGCTAGAATAAATTATGTGAAATATTGGAAACAGAAGGAAATACCGGAGAAGGATCAATGGATAAAAAAGTTAAATGAAATTAAAGACATGGACACATTAACTTTTTTATTAAAGAGAAATACGGGAAATCCAATTAAACAAACAAACTGGTCACAGGTGGATGAATACATAGAATAGAGATATAAAGAACTGTAATAGGGATTGTTACATTATTACAAATTATATAAGTGGATAATTAGTAGGGCTGGGCGGTTTCGTTTCGTTAATTCGTAATTCGTTAATAATTCGTTAATTTTTTCAATTACAAAACGATAACGAACCATTCTGGAGCAATTATTAAAAAAAAACGAATTTTCAAAAACGTTTTGTAAATGCTTCGTATTTCGATATTGTATTCGTTTCGTTATTGTTTTGAGGTCGTTTCGTTATTATTTCCGCATGTCTGGGCCAGTTTTATGGTTTAATTAGTGAAAAAAAATTATAATATCACACCAACAGTCAACAACAGAGGGAGAGGGAAGCTTCAGAAGGTTTTGGAGGTTTTTTGGCGTATTTCGCGGTCGCGTCCGCCATTAACGAATCGATTCGTTATTGTTTCGGAAATCGATTCGTTAATTTTTTACCATTTACGAAATTTCGTAAATATCGAACTTTTTAAAAGGAAAATTTTGTAATTATTTTAAATATCGAAACAAAAAAAACCCCCAAATACAAATCAATTTTAGAAACAAATTTTTCCGTTGTTACCCAGGCCTAATAATTAGAATTTAGGAAGATTATATTAAAGCAGAAACCTGAGCAGAATTAGAAGGAAGTCACTGGACTTTTTTACTTTTTATTTTTCACTTTTTACCTTTTTTTGCTTTTTCTTTTTTTGATAACACTATGTTCTCCCTCTTTACTTGGTTATTATAGTTTTGCTTTATATCAATAAAATTATTTGGAAAAAAGTGATCAATGAAGTCCTGATGATACAGATAATAGATGGATTATATAAAATGTGCCTATATTGCTGTATTATCTAAGGAATAGGAAAGTGGCTAGTTGCATTATGAATACCAGAAACTTAAAAACACTGCCCAGCACCATTACAGAATAGTTCACAATGTGAATATTGTTTAGAAGGTAGCTCAGATGGATGTTTCCATTTCTTAGTTGTATTGCAATCTATCCCTGCTGTGTTTTGCAGTATAGCTGGTCTGGGAGAAAAGTCAGCTTTCATGTAAAGGTCAAAATATCCTCTCCCTTCTGGTTTTGCAGTCTCTTGTGACACATCAGTAAACTGCTGGAGCTTTTAAGTGCAGAGGGTGAATTGCAGATATTCTCCAAGAAATCAAGAATTCATATGATCATACTGAAATAATCTGAGACAAACACACCGGGAGACAATGTATTCATTTCTTTTGCCTTGATATGCCTGTTTGCTTAGGCATCATGTACCGTCGGCTCCCTTTTGAGATGGGAAAAAGTGAGCCTTGATCACCGTCAAAGTAGAAAGAGGTTCAGAACAGGGTCATGTCTTCAGTCTCAGATATGATTGCTGCAACCTTTGTTTTTGTAAAACCGTTGAGAAATAGTATGACCCATGTATCCTGCTATGTCTTTTCTGATGGACAGTGAATCTCAAAGATGTCAAGCAAGGGCCTTTTCTATCACTTTTCCTCTGATTTCTTTTTAACTGGCACTAAGGGTTCAGTCTGCATGATATGGTTCCAGAGAGAAGGCTAAAGACCTTGTAAAACTACAACTGCCATGATACCATAGCACTGAGTAGTTAAAATTAAAACGGTGCCAAACTGCATTCATTCTTCAATGTTGATGCACCCAGAATGTCAGAGTAGAGGGCAAATGATGCAGAGATAAAGAAACATTCTCACAGAGATAAGACAAACAGTCAAGAGAAAGAACTAAATTGGTTTTGAGGAGCTATGACTGATTCAATACTTCGGAGGTAATGTTTGATCAAACTGTGTTTTAATAAACTTATTTTGTATATCTCTGTATGGCTGTACCTGTTGAGTTTTGATATTATTTCAGTAATCAACAAGAGGATATCATGTTTTGGTTTGTGGATTTATTTTTTCTTTATTTTTTCCTATTTATTTCCAATACGTTCTTGGAGTTTATTATTTATTTATTTATTTAATTACTTCATTTATATACCGCTTTTCTCAGCCTTCAGGTGACTCAAAGTGGTTAACAACAGCAAAATTCAATGCAAAAACATCACAAAATGAATATGGGACAGTTAAAAACAGTAGCATAATCAACGATTAAACATCTATATAAGAATCATTAGCATCTCATCAGTAAAATCAGAATCCAATCTCATCATCCAATATTCCGTATTCCTATATTCAATTACACTGCTTAATCGAATGCTTGTTCGAACAGCCAGGTCTTCATTTTCCTCCGAAACGCCAACAGGGAGGGAGCCGATCTGATATCTGTAGGAAGGGCGTTCCACAGCTGAGGGGCCACCACTGAGAAGTCCCTGTCTCTCGTCCCCGCCAAGCGCACCTGTGATGCAGGTGGGAGAGAGAGCAGGGCCTCCCCAGATGACCTTAGTGTCCTAGTTGGTTCATAGGTGGAGATGCGTTCGGAGAGGTAAGTAGGGCCAGAACTGTTTAGGGCTTTATAGGCTAACGCCAGCACTTTGAATTGTGCCCGGTAGCAAACTGGCAGCCAGTGGAGCTGGCGCAACAGAGAAGTTGTATGCTCCCTAAGTGCCGCTCCTGTTAGTAACCTGGCTGCTGAACGCTGGACCATTTGAAGTTTCCGAGCAGTCTTCAAAGGCAACCCCACATAGAATCATAGAATCATAGAATCAAAGAGTTGGAAGAGACCTCATGGGCCATCCAGTCCAACCCCCTGCCAAGAAGCAGGAATATTGCATTCAAATCACCCCTGACAGATGGCCATCCAGCCTCTGTTTAAAAGCTTTCCAAAGAAGGAGCCTCCACCACACTCCAGGGCAGAGAGTTCCACTGCTGAACGGCTCTCACAGTCAGGAAGTTCTTCCTCATGTTCAGATGGAATCTCCTCTCTTGTAGTTTGAAGCCATTGTTCCGCGTCCAAGTCTCCAAGGAAGCAGAAAACAAGCTTGCTCCCTCCTCCCTGTGGCTTCCTCTCACATATTTATACATGGCTATCATATCTCCTCTCAGCCTTCTCTTCTTCAGGCTAAACATGCCCAGCTCCTTAAGCCGCTCCTCATAGGGCTTGTTCTCCAGACCCTTTATCATTTTATTCGCCCTCCTCTGGACACATTCCAGCTTGTCAATATCTCTCTTGAATTGTGGTGCCCAGAATTGGACACAATATTCCAGGTGTGGTCTAACCAAATCAGAATAGAGGGGTAGCATTACTTCCCTAGATCTAGACACTATGCTCCTATTGATGCAGGCCAAAATCCCATTGGCTTTTTTTGCCGCCACATCACATTGTTGGCTCATGTTTAACTTGTTGTCCACGAGGACTCCAAGATCTTTTTCACACGTACTGCTCTCGAGCCAGGCATCCCCCATTCTGTATCTTTGCATTTCGTTTTTCCTGCCAAAGTGGAGTATCTTGCATTTGTCACTGTTGAACTTCATTTTGTTAAGTTTTGGCCCATCTCTCTAATCTGTCAAGATCGTTTTGAATCCTGCTCCTGTCCTCTGGAGTATTGGCTATCCCTCCCAATTTGGTGTCATCTGCAAACCACATAGAGAGTGTTGCAGTAGTCTATACGGGATGTAACCAGAGCATGGACTACCATGGCCAAGTCAGACTTCCCAAGGTATGGGCACAGCTGGCGCACAAGTTTTAACTGTTTTTCTGGGAGTGTGGGAATTTTACAAGACCTTTAGCTTTTACTGCTATAGTGCTGGTGCCTCACCAAACCACACCTCCAGGGATCCCAATGCATGGCAGTTGTACTGGTGTCAAACTGCATTAATTCTACAGTCAAGATGTACCCTTGGTCTCCATTGCCTTGATGATATAGCTAAATCCTTGCAGGGTCCATAAAACATTGAGTTACTATGGCAACTAGCAAAGTATCTGCTTCTATATTTGTTGTTTCAGTTGTCATGTGTTCCTCCTTGCTTGGACACCACAAATGAAAACAAGTGACAACAAAATAACCAGAGCCTGGATAACTCTAATCATCACTATAAGTATGGAACACATATATTCATTTCAGGATCCCCATTCATCTTCATTACTTAAATCCCCATTCATTTGGTGTTTCATCCATCAAAATTGTATTCATTTCATGTTCCATTAGTTTGCATTTCATTCAATTTCATGTTCACATTTATCTTCAGTTTCCCCCTGCCCTTTGGCCACCAGCTGAACAGCAGAGCAGATCTCGGTGGCCTCTCTTTCTGTGGCCATCATATTTTTATTTTATGTGTTCAGGCATTCAAATTCAGTTTGCACATTCAGGAAATTGCAAGAAAGAATATATTTTTCCCTGCAGACTAGTAACCTCAATTTGTAGGTAGCATTTTTCCTCTGGAATGCCTTCAAAGAAGGCACTGTTAAGGCATGGCTTGAACTCAAAGGTATACTCTTTCTGGCTATAACATTAAATGTCTCACTTGGCCCAAAAGTCAGGGCTGCATCCAGAAGACAGATGCAATTCTTAACTCATCTATATAAATAAAAATGTAATGTTAGTTCGTGCTACCATCAGAACTCAAAAACCACTGGGGGAATTGACACCAAATTTGGACACAAGACACCTAACAGTCCAATTTATGTCCTCCACTCAAAAAAAATTGATTTTGTCATTTGGGAATTGTCGTTGCTGGGATTTATAGTTTACCTACAATCAAAGAGCATTCTGAACTCCAGCAATGATGGAATTGGGCCAAACTTAGCACACAGGGCTCCCATGACCAACAGAAAAAACTGGAAGGGTTTGGTGGACATTGACCTTGAGTTTGGGAGTTGTAGTTCACCTACATCCAGAGAGCACTGTGGACTCAAACAATGATGGATCTGGACCAAACTTGACACAAATATTCCATATGCCCAAATATGAACACAGATGGAGTTTGGAGGAAATAGACCTTGACATTTGGGATTTGTACTTACTGGGATTTATAGTTCACCTACAATCAAAGAGCATTCTGAACTCCACCAATGATGGAATTGAACCAAACATGGCATACAGGACTTCCATGACCAACAGAAAACACTGGAAGGGTTTGGTGGGCATTGACCTTGAGTTTGGGAGTTGTAGTTCACCTACATCCAGAGAACACTGTGGACTCAAACAATGATGGATCTGGACCAAACTTGACACAAAAATTCCATATGCCTAAATATGAACACAGATGGAGTTTGGAGGAAATAGACCTTGACATTTGGGATTTGTAGTTACTGGGATTTATAGTTCACTACAATTAAAGAGCATTCTGAAACCCACAAATGACAGAAATGGGGCAAACTTCCCACACAGAACCCCCATGACCAACAGAAAATACTTAAGGCCATCCAGTCCAACTCTCTTCACCAGGGCAAGAAAATGTAACCAGAGCCCTCCTGACAAAGAGCCATCCAGTCATAAATATAGATAGATAGATATGATTCTCTCTCACACACACAGATATAGTATCATAGATTTGAAAGAGACCCTTAAAGAAGGACTATGATATGTTGCATATTCCAGAGTAGGCAAACCAGACACTCTCCACATCAACACTGACAAAGAAACAACAAGAAATACTGTTTACTCACAAGCATAAAGGAATTACATATATTAGAAATCAACACTTTCTCATTACTTTATTTTCCAGATCACCAGACTGGGCCACAGCAACGCGTGGCAGGGGACAGCTAGTTGTTCTGTAATTTAGAAGTTTAATTTAGCCATTTTTTTCAGATTGCAAGAAATTATTTGAACATCAACTTGGTTTTACAAGGCTTTTCACAATTCAGGATGTATTTGGTGGTTGCTTTCAACAGAAACCCATATTTTATGTACAAGGAACAACATTTTTCTGCAAATAAAAACAACATATAATTTCTTGTACAGAAAATGGCGTTTTCTGATAAAGAAATGATTTCCCCCCTATGCAAATCACTCATGTGCAAATTTTGATAAAATAAAAATTTCCTACATGGGAAATAACTCTCTGCATATACATATAATCTTCTATGCAGAAAATACTGTTTTCTGCACAGAAAGGATTTTTAAAATGCAAAATCGCTTATCAAGACATTCTGCATTGTAAGGTAGGGCTGGGTAACCACGGAAAAATTTGTTTCTAAACTCGATTCGTTTTTAGGGGTTTTTTGCATTTCGTTTTTTAAAAGAATTCCGAAATTTTTCTTTAAAAAAGTTCGAAATATATGAAATTTTGTAAATTACGAAACAATTACAAAACAATTGATTCGTTAATGGCGGACGTGATTGCGCAATATGCAAAAAAAACCCTCCAAATGGGACAGGGGGAACTTCTGAAGCTTCCCTCTCCCTCTGTTGTTGACTGTTGGTGTGATAATTTATTTTTTATCACTGATAAAACAAACAACAACCCTAAAACTTGCACCAGACATACGGAAATAATAACGAAACATTTCGAAACGATTTCGAAACGATTTCGAACCAATTACGAAACAATTACGAAATAAATTGAAAAATTCGTTTCGATTTTTAGTTGCTCCTGCATGGCTCAATATCGGATCGTAAGCTAATTTAAATACGAATCAATAACGAATTACGAAATTAACGAACAAAACCGCCCAGTCCTATTGTAAGGCTAATAGAGGGAGCTCACCCCACCCCATAGATTCGAACTGCCAACCTTCAAGTCAGCAGTTCAGCAGGACGAGGGTTTAACCCATTGCACCACCATGGCCCAATTAGATAGCTGGAAATCCAATGAAAAGGACCATTTGGAACACTTTTTGATATAATCTAAACCAGTGGCTCCCAACCTTTTTTTTTTTTACAAGGGACCACTTTGACCAGGGACCACTCTCCAACATGAGTACCAAAAGGGTTACAAATCAGTTTTTGGTCAACTTTAGATTTGGTTTGGTTATTTGGGGTGCTGATTCAGAAAATTGCATTGGATAGACCACATCAGCTCTAGTTTCTGATACAGAACATATGCCATCCAGTAGTTGCCATCTGCTCACCCACAGAAAACCATATTTAATAATCTAGGGCAATTTTCTTAATCAGCACCCCAAATAACCTGAAGAACAGGCCTAAAAATAAAAATACCTTGGTTGGGGTGTATTATTGCCTGTAATAGTAATGGTGAGGCTGTGAACCATATTTTAGTTCTTGTGGACTGTGACGGTGCGAGTGGCGCCACCTATATGTAGAATTGTAAGTTGCAGGATTTGAACTGTTGTATCATGCCTGATTTTGCCTTTTTACCCTGTAAATGTATAGTTGGATTGATTGGTTATTTATAGCTGTCAATCAATGTTGTTTGCACCAGTTGAATTGCTCCTCCTGCTCAATTGTTTGACCCCACCTCTTCCTAGAGAGCAGGACAGTGTTTCCTTTTCCATTCCACCATCAAACTTTCTATCAGATGGACGTGAGAGAGAGACTTGGCTCTGAAGCCCTTGATTAAGTTACCTCTCAGCACCAATTCTGAGATTCTTACCCTTGAGACTTATGCTTCATGTTCAGATCAACCTGGACGACGCTGAGAAGTTTCATGCACCTTCAAACCAGTTCTTTGGCACCAGAGGAAGGCTTTGTGCCTTCAAAATATAGGCCATTGGAATTGGGGTTGTGATTATTCCGATATTCACAGCCATTGAGAAAGAGGGACCTGGAAAAGCTTCTCAGCTGCAAAACTCCTTGGACCCAAGACAACCAGAGACTGTAATGTATATTTTCCTTTACCCCTTTGAAACTTCCAGCTTATTGCCTTAAAGGGATAATTCTTTTTTTGAGTTATCTACAGCGTTTTGGTCTTTGGGAGTTTCAGTTCCCTAAAGGAGGGCAAGAAGCAATCCACTGGGGGAAAGATGTCCATGCCTCTTTCACTAAGAGTTATAGCCCCCAGGCGCGATGGCACATGGACCACTGGTGGTCCATCGACTACAGGTTGGAAACCACTGATCTAAACAAATGCACCAATCCTTACTTCAAATGGAACATATTTATACAGGAATTTTAAATATGTGAGAAGTGAGAACTCATTTACCTATTGGAGAGCTGACTGTATAATTTAAGTTCAAATTTGGATTGAAACAACACAATGAAATCTCCAAGGACCAAAAATAAAACACCTTAAGTAATAATAATGTAAAAGCATTTTACAGACTACAGTAAATAGCATATTTTAGAAACCAATATCAAAACAAACATCACATATTTTAACAGCATGAAAAGATTTCAATGTGCATTAGTAAACTTTCGAACAGAAAACAAGTTGACTATAGCCGTTACGATAATTGAAGCAAAGTATTCCAATTTAATACACTTAAGGCACTGCCTGACAGTGCCTTAAGTGTCTTCTCAAAATGGAACCCAGTGGACTACATTTTTATTTTAATGAATAGAATTCCCAGCTCAGTAGCCATATGCAAATTCCAAATTCCCTGGCAATCGTTATGATGGACTCCAGTATTAAAAAATATTATTTCATTTGAAATAATGCCTCTCACCTATAGTTAAACCTTGATAAGTGCATGAGTAGAATCACCTTTTTACATTGTAACATTTCTTCTAAAACTTGTCCTCATTTCACTTTCAAATTCTTTCTGAATGTTGATGACTTAATATGCTTAATTTGTATGTCCTCATAAATATCTTCCTATGAATGTGTTGCTTAAGTAGTGGTTGGGGGAGTACTGTTGTTCACTGATAGCTCTAAATTGCAAAGAACGTATATTGATGTTGACACTTTGGAAATTGGAAATCTATATAAATAAAAATGTAATGTTCGTTTGTGGGATTAACAGAACACAAAAACCACTGGAGGAATTGACACCAAATTTGGACACAAGACACCTAACTACCCAATGTATGTCCTTCACTCAAAAAAAATTTGATTTTGTCATTTGGGAGTTGTAGTTGCTGGGATTTATAGTTCATCTGCAATCAAAGAGCATTCTGAATCCCACCAATGATGGAATTGAACCAAACTTGGCACACGGTTCTCCCATGACCAACAGAAAATACTGGAAGGGTTTGGTGGGCAGTGTCCTTTGGTTTTGGAGTTGTAGTTCACCTACATCCAGAGATCACTGTGGACTCAAACAATGATGGATCTGGACCAAACTCTACACAAATACTCAATATGCCCAAATGTGAACACTGGTGGAGTTTAGGGAAAATAGAATCTTGACATTTGGCAGTTGTAGTTGCTGGGATTCACAGTTCACCTACAATCAGAGAGCATTCTCAACCCCACCAATGATAGAATTGGGCCAAACCTCCCACACAGAACCCCCATGTGGGCCACAGCAACGCACGACAGGGGACAGCTAGTGATATATAATTTTGGTAATCATATCGTGCTGGGATTGTGGCACAGCTGGCTGAGTGTCAGCTGCATTAAGATCACTCTGACCAAAAGGTCATGAGTTCGAAGCCAACCCGGGTTGGAGTGGGTTTCCAACCAATTGTGTAGCCCGTTGTCGACTTTTGCAACCCAAAAGACAGTTGCATCTGTCAAGTAGGAAAATAAAGGTACCACCTTAAAATGTGGGGAGGCTAAATTAACTAATTTATGAGGCGATAAAAAAAGACTTCAGCAAAAGCATGCGGGAAATGCGGAAGTACTTCATCAGTGTCACAGATGGATGATGAAAGCGACAGCTCCCCTGGCGGCCAGAACAAGTTAAATAGCCTCTGTCTATGTCTGTGTATGTTGTATGTCAAAATTGGCATTGAATGTTTGCCATATATGTGTACACTGTGATCCGTCCTGAGTCCCCTGCGGGGTGAGAAGGGCGGAATATAAAAGCTGTAAATAAATAAATAAATAAATATCTGTTGATGTTTGGGGGGGGGATGCCAACCTTATTTGTGTATTTTGAGAATGAGGAAATGTGGGGTTTTTTAAAATAGAGTTTCTTCCTGACCCTTACTTCAGTGAAGGATAGTCGCCAATTACCCGACACACAGAAGTTGAGCTAGTGTAACTATGTTTTTGTCACAGAAAGAGAGTGAGGGAAAAGGAAGGAAAAAAAGAGAACTATAGCAATGAGGAAAGCATCATCTGCAAAATGTCTAGCTGTCAGGGACAACTGGAAACATGGATGTCATAAACGTTTTCAGCCCCTTCCCAGTTTCAGTCAGAAAGCTTTTCAAAGACAAAATTGACAATGTACCTGGAAAATTGCTGTGCAAATTTTCCTCTGACCTTCTCTGCAGCTTCCATTGTGTTGACGAAAACACTCTCGGTTTGCATACTCTCTTCTTACATTTCACATAATCATTATGCTCCCACTTGTTGAGTGTGTTACAATTATAATCTTTTCAAGAAATGTGCTGTTATTGTATGTTCCTCAAAATCTGACTTCCAGTTTCAATCTGCAGGCATTTATCCTGGGTGCTTAATTAATTCAACTAATTATTTCAAAGCCAAAAGGAACAACCTACTGTTGTGGGTTTTAAAGCCCAGTCTTTAGAAAATTCCCTTCATAGAATGACTGCAATAATGATATGTTTTTTTTTCTTTAGCAGGGCACACATATTCGCTGTGATAAGAACTGGTATCTGATCAACTTCTGCCCTTTTGTCTTCTTTGCATCAAGCTAATACAAATGGCTACATCCTTCCTAAATGTAGTTCCAATATATCTACTGACTTCCAGGACAAAAAACTTATTTTTATATGCCCCCCCCCCCACCACCACCACCACCACCCTCGGGAACCATTTATAGCAGACAGCTCTGCTTCCACGTTAACTGCCATAGTGTTATCTTATGGAATCCTGAGATTTGCAATTGAGGAATGTGAGGCATTTAGAAATCTCAAACCAAGTGCTCCAGTACCTCACCAACCACAAAATTCACAATTCCATAGGATGCAGCCATAGCATATAAAGAGGAGCCTTCATGTTACAGCTGTGTAGTCTGAAAGCATGTAGATGGAAAGAAAAATATAATGTGTTGAATTTATTCACTATTTTTCACAAACATTCTGATTACATTTGATGAAAAGTGCCTTCTATCAAAGCAGCAAATCAAAGTAGTAGCAGTAATAGTACAGCAGTGTATTAATACTTAAACCAGGGGTCCTCAAACTAGGGCCCGGGGGCTGGATACAGCCCTTCAAGGTCATTTACCCGGCCCTTGCTCAAATCACTCTAAATGTGAAATGACTTGAAAACATACAACAGCAACAAATCAAAGTAGTAGCAGTAATAGTGCAGCAGTGTATTAATGCTTAAACCAGGGGTCCTCAAACTAGGGCCCAGGGGCTGGATACGGCCCTCCAAGGTCATTTACCCGGCCCTTGCTCAGGATCACCCTAAATGTGAAATGACTTGAAAACATACAACAGCAACAAATCAACGTAGTAGCAGTAATAGTGCAGCAGTGTATTAATGCTTAAACCAGGGGTCCTCAAACTAGGGCCCGGGGGCTGGATACGGCCCTTCAAGGTCATTTACCCGGCCCTTGCTCAGAATCACCCTAAATGTGAAATGACTTGAAAACATACAACAGCAACAAATCAAAGTAGTAGCAGTAATAGTGCAGCAGTGTATTAATGCTTAAACCAGGGGTCCTCAAACTAGGGCCCGGGGGCTGGATACGGCCCTCCAAGGTCATTTACCCGGCCCTTGCTCAGGATCACCCTAAATGTGAAATGACTTGAAAACATACAACAGCAACAAATCAACGTAGTAGCAGTAATAGTGCAGCAGTGTATTAATGCTTAAACCAGGGGTCCTCAAACTAGGGCCCGGGGGCTGGATACGGCCCTCCAAGGTCATTTACCCGGCCCTTGCTCAGGATCACCCTAAATGTGAAATGACTTGAAAACATACAACAGCAACAACAATCCTATTTCATCAGTCAAAAGCAGGCCCACACTTCCCATTGAAATACTAATAAGTTTATATTTGTTATAATTGTTCTTCATTTTAATTATTGTATTGGTTTTAAGTATTTTTGTGCTACTAAGATATGTGCAGTGTGCATAGGAATTCATTCGGGGGTGTTTTTTCACATTTTAATCCGGCCCTCCAGCAGTTTGAGAGACTGTGACCTAACCCTCTGTTGAAAAAGTTTGAGGACCCCTAGCTTAGACCATAGGCCATTCACATGCAACATGAATAAATATAAAAGTGCAACAATCTAAAAGTATTGTACAAAATAGTTGTCATATTAAAAATCCAATGCAATTAAAATGCAACAAAACACATTGATATAAACCATAAAACCAATATTTAGAATAGATAAAATTAGTTTTGGAGAAATTATGATCTTCGGAAAGGCATGACCTTGTTAGAAATCATAACCTTTTGAAAAATGATACCATAAACTTTTGGAAAATGGCATTCACCTTAACCTTTTGGAAAATGGAATCTCCCTGAGAAGAGTTAAAAACTCACTTGAGTCAACCTTCTCCCAAGTGGCAAATATCCACCAGCATTCATGCAAGGCAATCAGGTTTCTCAGCTGTTAGATTGACCTAGATCTCTTTGAACTGTTAAGGACAAAGATATGCCAATGCGCGCGCACACACACACATATATGTGGAAAGAGAGAGAGCAGAGTTTCAGAAATGTTTTTTCAGTTGCCCAAAAAAATCTGCTTTCATCCCGATAGCCTTTAAAATAATGGAAAGGGGAGGCTGTGGAGCTTCCCTATTACTGCCTATGGGCAGATCACTCCCGAAAATCTGGTGGCTGTTCCAAAAAATGGCATATTGCCCATTCCAAAAAATGAAAGTTCCCAAAAAACAGGTGGTGTGTGTGTGTTAGAGAACGTCACAAAATTTGGGAAGGATTCCCCCCCCCCTCAAATGCACACCTCTGGTATATAATGCAGTTACAAACTGTGTTATATGGTTGTGTGTCGGGGGGTGGGGATTTGATAAGCGTGCCTTCTATTCCATTATCCAAGTCAGTGATTTTTTTTGTTGTGTCAGGAGCGACTTGAGAAACTGCAAGTCGCTTCTGGTGTGAGAGAACTGACCATCTGCAAGGACGTTGCCCAGGGGATGCCTGGATGATTTGATGTTTTTTTTATCATCCTTGTGGGAGGCTTCTCTCATGTCCCCGCATGAGGAGCTGGAGCTGATAGAGGGAGCTCATCCGCCTCTCCCCGGATTCGAACCTGTGACCTGTCGGTCTTCAGTCCTGCCGGCACAGGGGTTTAACCCACTGTGCCACCGGGGGCTCAGTGATAAAATTGGAATAGCACTGGGCCCAGGACCAACCCTTGTTGCACTCCACTGGTTACTTCTCTCCAGGTTGAGGAGAAGCCATTGGTAAGCACCCTTTGAGTTCAACCAGTCAATCAATTCCCAATCCACCTCACAGTAACATTGTATAATCCACATTTTACTTTGGAAGAACATCAAGAGGGACCTTGTAGAAGGCATTGGGGAAAGGAGCATGGAATGAAATGTCAAGTTGCAGATACCTGTGGGTTAGTACAGAGCAGCATGAAAGAAGGATGATGTGAGTGGACCAAAAGAAACATTTCCTTATTTCTCCTCTTTCTACTTTGCAAATTCTGAATAAAAAAGAGTGGCACAAACAAAGGTAATAGCAGGTGCAAAATATCCATATAAAGAAATGCCATGTTTACACTTGTTGCCTCTCACCTGGTATAATTTAGGATATCTTTTTTCCAATCTAATCCTCTGTATAGATGAAATAAGGCCATCAGCAAATAATTTTGTTGTTGCTATTCCTTTTTAGACATGTATTGTGCATGAGCACAATAGATGTCAGAAAGCTGGCACCTAAACAACATTGGCAGCATTCAGGAAATTACAATATCTGCATACCAAAATATAACAACAGGAAAATCACTCCATGGCCATGGAAACAGAGTAATTATACAGAAAAATGTAATAAAATGAAACTACGGCCATTCTTTGGTGGATTTTATAAGAGTTGATTCAAACAATTGTACCTTCTCACTTATTCCCCCTCATCTTGCTGATGAGAGGGAGAGAGGTCACATGAATCATATCAGACCATTATTTATTTATTTATTTATTTGCTTTATTTCTATACCGCATATTTCAGCCCAGACAGGCGACTCTATGCGGTTTACATGATACAAATTATTAACAGTGTCAGTGCAATTAAAACGCAACACGTGCGACAAACAGGATCAACAACATCAATCCACAACAGTTAACAAAACAGAACAGGACAGTCAACACATACAACATAACGCCTCAGTGAAATCAGATCCGTTCTCATAATCCTTGTGCCATTCCTATGTTCCATTTACCGTCTTCCTTGATTGATTGCACTGTTCAACCAAACGCCTGTTCATAAAGCCAGGTCTTAACCTTTTTCCGAAATGCCAGCAACGAAGGTGCCTGTCTGATGTCTGCCGGCAAGGCATTCCATAGCCGAGGGGCCACCACTGAGAAGGCCCTGTCTCTCGTCCCCGCCAAGCGCGCCTGTGACGCAGGCGGGACCGAGAGCAGGGCCTCCCCAGACGATCTTAATGTCCTAGTCGGTTCATAGGTGGAGATGCGCAAATGAATCAGAGTTGTCTTCTCTGAATAGTGGAGGTTCTCTGGGATTTGGAGAGAAGGCTTCCTCGTCTGCTACTTAGAAGTATCAAGGATTGAACTAACAAATGTTTTTGTTCAGCAGTTATTCCTTAACTGTTGGAATTTTTCACTATGGAACTGAAATAGGATATTATAGAATAATGAATCATTTTCTTCCTACAATGAGCTTTCAATGAAGAAGTAATTAGGAAGAACGTGATTGATGATAATATCATTGGAAATGAACGAAAGTACATTGTCATGTGAATCTACTCTTGGCTCCTCATGGTATTTTTCTTGTTCAAGCTATTGACCAGAATCTTAAAAAACTAGCAGATATAGGTCATTCCATACTATTAAAAGAATGGGAACGGGTTTGGAAGGACAAATCAAAATTCACAAGAGCCACCAACATAATCGAGAATTAGTATAAAGTCTTTTACCGATGGCATTTGACACCAGCCCAACTTTCTAAGATTAATGAAAAACATAATAATTTATGTTGGAAATGTAAGAAAGGAACAGGAGCATATTACCATCTTTTTTGGAGTTGCAAGGAGATTCAGAAGTTCTGGTTATTGGTTCACAAACACACACAAAACATAATTAAAACAAAATTCGAAATGAAACCAGAGTATTAACAAATCTTGATTTAAAGAATAATGAGGGAAAAAAATATTTTACCTATCAGCAGCTGCAAGAATCTTAATAGCACAAAAATGGAAAATTAAAGATATCCCTTCCAATGAGGAATGGATTTTAAAAAATAGTAGAATTTATGGACTTGGGCAGACTCTCATATTTATTAAAGGATCAGAGTAAGGAAAAACAAATGAACTGGAACCAATTAAAAGAATATCTAAGAGAGAAAAACAAGCTCAATATATAATATCAGGTACTAGGGGTTAACTGAATATAGAATGGATGACAGACCACAAGAAGAGGTATAAAATAGGGCTGGGTAACCATGGAAAAATTTGTTTCTAAACTCGGTTCGTTTTTAGGGGGTTTTGCATTTCGTTGTTTAAAAGAATTCCGAAATTTTTCTTTAAAAAAGTTTGAAATATATGAAATTTTGTAAATTACGAAACAATTACGAATCAATTTGTTAATGGCGGACACGATTGCGCAATATGCAAAAAAACCCCTCCAAATGGGACAGGGGGGACTTCTGAAGCTTCCCTCTCCCTCTGTTGTTGACTGTTGGTGTGATAATTTATTTTTTTATCACTGATAAAACAAACAACAACCCTAAAACTTGCACCAGACATACGGAAACAATTACAAAACAATTTCGAAACAATTTTGAAACAATTTCGAACCAATTATGAAACAATTACGAAATAAATTGAAAAATTGGTTTCGATTTTTAGTTGCTCCTGCATGACTCAATATCGGATCGTAAGCTAATTTAAATACGAATCAATAACAAATTACGAAATTAATGAACGAAACCGCCCAGCCCTAGTATAAAACCCAAGGACATTTCTTCTGTGGACTGAATGGAAAGTCATTTGTGGTTTTTGTGGTTTTCGGATGGGTTTTTTTTCTTATCACCTTCCTTTTTTTTTTCACTGAAGGGTGGATTGCCCCTGTTTGACATCCCCCTACCCGCCCCCCCTCCTCACTATCAATTTCCTACTTTCCTGTCACTTCAATAGTTCTCCCTCTTTCATTGTTAAAGGAAAAACTAAAAATAAAAATCATAAAACACTAGGTTCTTCTGCATATAAAGCATATGTGACTGACTGCATCTTCCTTACTTTGTAACCAAAACAAAGTACAAGAACAGAAGGAAAGTGCGTGGAATTAACATCCTCTCTCTGGTTCAATATATGAACCACCACTTCCAACTGGAAAATATTTCATCTTAAAGATATTCAAAATATGTGCCATTGGAATTCTGAGAAATGCACTTTGTTTTGTGCAGACTTTTTCTTTTTAAAGCAAGCTAGTGCCAATATGGAACAAAAGGATTTTTTTTAAAAAAAATCAGTCAGATATTAGTAAAGACATTGAAATATGTGATATGAATTAAAATTTCAAAGTGTCGTCCACTGGCTGCATCATATAAAATCTGTATTGTCATGGACCAGCAGAACATTGTTGGGCAACTATAAATGTAATTAGGTTCTTGTGGGTTTTTTCGGGCTATAGGGCCATGTTCTAGAGGCATTTCTCCTGACGTTTCGCCTGCATCTATGGCAAGCATCCTCAGAGGTAGTGAGGTCTGTTGGATATAGGAAAAGGGTTTATATATCTGTGGAATGGCTGGGGTGGGGCAAAGAGCTCTTCTCTGGTTGTTTCCTCTCTGCTGCTGGAAGAGACCATGAAAATGAACAAAATCTGACTACCAGTATTAAAAAAACTCTAAAATTACAACAGCAAAACAGCAGAGAGGAAACAACCAGGCACATCTTAACACCTCTCAACAAAAGATTTTCCCAGGCTCAGGCAGGCCTTCAAATGCTAATGAAGGTGGTCGGTTGAAACATTCACAGCTAGCTCCAGCAGGGAAGAGCTCCTTGCTCCACCCCAGCCATTCCACAGATATATAAACCCATTGTCCTATTTCCAACAGACCTCACTACCTCTGAGGATGCTTGCCATAGATGCAGGCAAAACGTCAGGAGAGAATGCCTCTAAAACATGGCCCTATAGCCCGAAAAAACCCACAAGAACCTAGTGATTCCAGCCATGAAAGCCTTCGACAATACATTATAAATGTAATTCCTCCTCTTTAAATAAATCACCTGAGCATTTTAGCAACAACAATGTTTCAAAATTCATGGGAATTATAATTATTTGAAGATATTGCAATTCACATGGGCTCCAACAAGGACAGATAACAAATAGTCAGAAATAGTGGCAACTTTAGGCCACAACTAGAAAAAATAGTTTTTAATTTCCAGAACAAAATGTCCAACTCACAGCTACAAAATGTGGAAGAGTGTGTTGTCAAAAAGGGTTAGTAACATTTTAGCCTGTATTTCCTGCCACTGAATTCTATGAAAGAGGAAAAGTAGTGCTTTGATTGGATTATACTCTGAATATTTCATCACAATTAGATTTATAGATACAAAAAGGAAGGAGGGAGACCTACCCTACATACAAAGCTATCTCGCTTCTATATAACAACAAGACAATTATATCCTTTCATTCTATACTGAATTAAAGACCATAATTGCAAATCTGTATTTTGAAGGCTATAGTTTTGGAATAGAAGTTTCTCTTAGAGAATCAACCCGTTTCCCTCCATTAAATTTATTTCGGTGTTAAATAGACGTCAGAGTAAAAATTGTTACCCAAAAGCTTCCACATGTGAGAATGAAATGTAAAATTGCCTACAATTAGAAACAAGAACAATCTATTTGTATAATTGAGGTTAACATAAGGAATGACATGCCTGAGTTAAGTTTTTAAAAAATACTTGATACTAAAAGTACTTTTGATGTTATGGGTGAAATGGCAAATTAAAAACACAAAGAATGTGCAGGCATGAGATCATAGCTGTAATTTATGTCCTCTTAGGCTACATTTCTCAACCATAAATTTCCTTTCACAGAAATGCCTTTATTTCTAACATTCTCACTTATTATTAGTATTTCCTACTCGGATAAGGAAGCCCGATTCTCTGAATTCGATTAAAACTTCATAGGATGTTTTTGTGACATGCTGAATACCAAAACCATAAAAAACAAATACTACTCTAAATGAAGAAATTAAAAGGATAATGTGGCCCTTTTACTACTTTCTCATCGGGTCTTCAAATAGTATTATTTGTCTCATTCTGATTGTGGGAGGAATAAAAATAGGAGTATAAAAAGAATGGACACCAAATGCACAATAACCACTAAATATGTAATATTTCATGGACATGCAAAGAATGTTGTCATTGTGTTTCTATAGCTGGCTATTCTCTATAAAATGGGCTATGTCCTGCCTTTTGGGAATATAATGCACACTTCTACACTGGAAGTATTCCACTGATATATGACCCATACACATACATACACACACACACACACACACACACACACACACACACACACACACATTAGCTGTACCCTGGCCATGTGTTGCTGTGGCCTCAGAAAACAGGAATCCCGGATATGAAACAATCTGGGCTAGGGAACACCTCCCCACAAAGATTTTCTGTATGAAGGAAGAAGCCAGGCTTTTAAGCTGTAAGTGTTTTCAAAGGTTATGAAGGTAAGCAATGTATATGTATATGTGTATATATATGCCACCGGAGCCCCCACAGTGGGTTTAAGCGCAGTGGGTTAAAGCGCTGAGCTGCTGAGCTTGTTGACCAAAAAGTCGCAGTTTCGATTCCGGGGAGCGGCGTGAGCTTCCGCTGTCAGCCCTAGCTTCTGCCAACCTAGCAGTTCGAAAACATGCAAATGTGAGTAGATCAATAGGTACCACTCTGTGGGAAGGTAACAGCACTCCATGCAGTCATGCCGGCCACATGACCTTGGAGATGTCTATGGACACTGCTGGCTCTTCGTCTTAGAAATGGAGATGAGCACCACACCCCAGAGTCAGACATGACTGGACTTAATGTCAGGGGACAACCTTTACTATATATGTGTGCATGTGTATATATGTTTATATTTGTGTGTGCTTGTGTATATATATATATATGTGTGTGGTTTGCATGTGTATATATATGTGTGTATATGTTTATGTATGTGCATATGTATATGTCTGTGCATGTGTATATATGTGTTATGTATGTGTGTATACATATGTGTGTGTGTGTATGTGTGTATATATATATGAGTGCATATGTGTTTGTGTGGATATGTGCATATGTGTGTTGTTTGTATATGTGTGTAGGCCTGGGCTTACTTGGGCCCTCCAGACATTTTGGACTTCAGGTCCCACAATTCCTAACAGCCAGAACAGCATGGCTGTTAGGAATTGTGGGAGTTGAAATCCAAAATGCCTGGAGGGCCCAAGTAGGCCCAGGACTGGAGTATGAGATTAGTTACTGATCCCTGTGTCTCTTTGGAGGCCTGTGCAGTCTCCTCCTGGCGTGGCTCTTCCTCCCTCCCTTACTTCTTCCCTCACTTCCCTTTCCCTCTCGCCTTTCTTGCCTGACTGATGGAAAAGGCTTGCTTGCTTGCTTCTTGGCTTCTTCTGTCCCTCCGTCTGTCCTTCTCCCTCTCTCCCTCCCACTCCTCTCTCTCTCTCTCTCTCTCTCTCTCTCTCTCTCTCTCTCTCTCTCAGAAGGCTCTCAAGGCTGCTTTTCAGAGCAGCTTTGCTGGGCTGTTCTGGCTCCTCGGCTTGGCTCCCGAAGCAGGGAGAGGCAGCTGCTTTGCTACGGCTGGGTGGCACAAGGTTTTACACATGCGTGGTAAGGTATTTTTAATTTTTTAAGAATTGTAAAGCTGTTTTAACGGTTTCGTTTTTGTTTTTAATTGTTGGTCATACCTTGTGGTATGAGAAGTTTGGAGGCCAAATTTGATGTTTGTTTTTAGGCTACTAATGATGACCATTAGCTTTTTATATATTAAGATGGTTGGTTTGAAGGGGGGATAGACAGAAAAGTTGGGTTTTTTTTTAGTAGTCTTTATTCAAGATTTTGTTTTTAAGACATACAATTATAAACAGATAGGCATTGAACATTTAACAAAGAACCATCAGGAGTTAGGGGGATGGGGAAGGGGGGGCGGACGGGGGGGTTCAGTGAGGAGGGGAATAAAGGGGTTAGTGTTCAGTGGGACAGGGCTATAGGGACAACTACACACATGGTTACGAAAACATCAATCAACGAGTAACAATCAACAAATGAGCTTCCTCTAAGATCCAGCAGGGTTGTACTAGTAACAGAAGGTTAAGTGACTCTATGTCGTCTAAGCAACTTCCCTAATCTCCTAAAATTATACTTTTCCTCTCTCTTAAATAGCACCTAAATGGTTGCCAGTCGATCCTGCATCTCTTACTGGTGTCATATGTCATGGTCACTAAGGTGTCCAATTCAATTAGGTCCCTGATTTTTAATAGCCAGGTGTCAATTTTTGGTATCTCCTTGGTCTTCCACTTGCTAGCAAGCACTATTCTGGCGGCTGCAGAGAAATGAAACAACAACATGTCTTTGTTAAGATCTAACTGAAAGTCTAACAGATGTAACAGAAAATACTCCACTTTTAACTCCATTTTTATCTGCAAGATCCTCTGCACTTCCCTGTGTACCTCCCGCCAGTAGCCCCTAACTCTTTTACACTGCCACCATGCATGATAATGGGAACCCAGTTGATCGCTGCACTTCCAGCAGTCGCTGTTCGTTCCTTTGTGGAATTTTGCCATCCTCTGGGGTGTTAGATACCACCGGTGAAAGACTTTTTGCCAGTTTTCTAATATATTGGCGGATTTTGCAAATTTTAGTTTTCCCTTCCATATAGTCTCCCACTCACTGAGGAGAATGGAGTGCCCCAAATCAGCTGCCCAGCTGGTCATATTCTCCTTTACAACTTCCAGTTCAGTTCAGTTTCCCACTCCAGCAGCTTCCCATACAGTGCTCTGACCACTTTTTTGTCCTTTCCCATTATCGTGTCCCACAGTGTCTCTTGTGAGGAGAAGAAAAGTTGTTGTGGGGAAACTTATAGTAGAAAGAAAGCAAAAAGGGTTATATAGAATTTTGGAAAAGGAGGTTGTAGAGGCAGGACCATAGCGGGGGGGGGGGGGTGTTAAGGGTTCTAACCCCTTGAAATGGTTCTAACCACCCCCCACCCCATATTTCTTTTTTTAACCTGACACATTTCAGAGCATAGTTGAATCTGTAACCCCCCCCCCCCGGGGCTATGGCCCTATGAGTGCAGGATTTTTATTCCAAAAGAAAGTACATTTAATGTGCTGAAAATTTGATTTTCTGTATGCATTTTTTTACAGAATAAATTTTATTTTCAGTGCAAGAAATGCCATTTTTTTTGTGAACTATTCCACTTTTGTTATGTGGAATAAACGAACTTGGAGAATTATCTTTTGTAAAGAATGCTTTACAACATTTTTGTCTTTTTGAAAATTTGTAGTAATCAAATATGTTCAAATATTAATTCCATTCCTTGGCACGAATAGGGCAACACATTGCCAGAAAAGCACACTCTCTTGGCGTAATAAGTCAAGACAAGTAGTAGATGTCTGTCACATGTGAAGGGGATTATCCTCCAATATTTAGTGAAATGAGTGCCACCTTTGCCATTTACTCACCATTTTATTGCTTTCCCGTTCAGTCCAGAGTGGTGGAGAGATCAGTTATTTCCTTGGACTCTTCTCTTTAATCTTTCCCACTGGCATTAAAGGATAATGAAAGGTTCTCCTATTATCTATTCAGGTAATCCATGATACCAAGTTTCATATCTCTCAGAGAAGTGGGTTGGAAGAAAAAAATACATTACACTTCCTTCATGCTCTGGCATTTTCCCATTTATTTTTGTTAAAAAAATAAAAGTAAAATCCATTTGCTCACATACTTGGCATTAACATGCAGAAATCAGCCTATGCAATAATGTCTTTGATTGATTGCTTATTAAGGCTTGATTGAGTAGGTGGAGTTTAATAAGGGCCAAGGAACACTTTCAAGCAAATATTGGTTTGAAGGCTAAACAGGAGACAGGAAGCCCTACTTGAAATGTGTGATTGATTTATGGAACTCACAATGTGTGGTGACACACACTGGGTTATGTGTTAAAAAGGGATCAGATACATTCAAGCTCAGTGGCTATTTCTATGCGTGTGCTAGAATATCAATTGTAGAGGAGTCTCACTGAGAGGCGATTACCGTTTTCCTTTGATGAACTGTTTGATGTATCTAGTTGGCCACTGTGGGAAGTAGAATGCAGGATTACATGAACGTTCAGTCTGGTCTGTCCAAGCTTTTCTTAGGTTATGAAGGCCACATGGCTTTTTTTATCATATCAGGAGCAAATCAAACAGTTGTATTGCATTTTTAACAAACAAACAAATAAAGCACAACGTTTACATCCCATCTAGACTACTGCAACGCTCTCTATGTGGGGTTGCCTCTGAAGACTGCCCAGAAGCTTCAATCTAAGTCCAACGAGCGGCAGCCAGATTGCTAACAGGAGCGGGTACAGAGATCATACGACCCCTCTGTTACACTAGCTCCAGGACAATTCAAAGTGCTGGTTTTGACCTATAAAGCCCTAAATGACTCCGGCCCAGTTTACCTGTCCGAACGGATTCTCCCCTATGAACCATCAAGGTTATTAAGATCTTCCGGAGGGGCCCTGCTCTCGGTCCCACCACCTTCGCAATCGCGTTTGGTGGGGACGAGGGACAGGGCCTTCTCGGTGGTGGCTCCTCGGCTTTGGAACTCCCTCCCACTAGAGATTAGATCTGCTCCCTCCCTCCTGACCTTCAGGAAACTAATAAAGACCTGGCTTTGGAATGTGGCATTTGAAGACTGAATCTATAACCTTCGTCAACATGGAAGGAGGATGATGAACTGTGACTGTATTGACGATTTGGCTTGGGGAATATGATGATGATGTTTTTACTGTACTTATATTTTAATCTGTAATGATGATGCATTGTGTTGTTTTTGTGAACCGGCCTGAGTCCCTCGTTCGAGGTGAGAAGACCGGTATATAAAACTTCTAAATAAATAAATAAATAAATTTGCAAGCTTGGTAGTTGATTAGATGTCCTTTGACCAGTAGCTGGCCACTTGGAGTGCCTCTGGTGTTGCTATAAGAAGGTCCTCCACTGTGCATGTAGCAGGCCTCAGGTTGTATTGCAGCAGGTGGTCTGTAGTTTGTTCTTCTCCACACTCGCATGTCATGGATTCCACTTTGTAGCCCCGTTTCCTAAGGTTGGCTCTGCATCTCGTGGTGCCAGAGCGCAGTCTGTTCAGTGCCTTCCAAGTTTTCCTGTGTGCCCAGGAGGGAGTCTCTCATTTGGTATCAGCCATTGATTGAGGTTCTGGGTTTGAGCCTGCCACTTTTGGACTCTCGCTTGCTGAGATGTTCCAGCGAGTGTCTCTGTAGATCTTAGAAAACTATTTCTAGATTTAAGTCGTTGACGTGCTGGCTGATACCCAAACAGGGGATGAGCTGGAGATGTCACTGCCTTGGTCCTTTCACTATTGGTTGCTACTTCCCGGCAGATGTCAGGTGGTGCAATACTGGCTAAACAGTGTCATTTCTCCAGTGGTGTAGGGCACAGACACCCCGTGATAATGTGGCATGTCTCATTAAGAGCCACATCTACTGTTTTAGTGTGGTGAGATGTGTTCCACACTGGGCATGCGTACTCAGCAGCAAAGTAGCATAACGCAAGGGCAGATGTCTTCACTGTATCTGGTTGTGATCCCCAGGTTGTGCCAGTCAGCTTTCATATGATATTGTTTCTAGCACCCACTTTTTGCTTGATATTCAGGCAGTGCTTCTTGTAGGTCAGAGCATGGTCCAGAGTGACTCCCAGGTATTTGGGTGTGCTGCAATGCTCCAGTGGGATTCCTTCCCAGGTAATCCTCAGAGCTCGGGATGCTTGTCTGTTCTTAAGGTGAAAAGCACATGTCTGTGTTTTAGATGGATTAGGGATCAGCTGGTTTTCCCTGTAATAGGCAGTAAGAGCACCTAGAGCTTTGGAGAGCTTCTGTTCAACCATCTCAAAGCTCCCTGATTGAGCGGTAATGGCACGATCATCAGCATAGATGAAACTCTCTGTCCCTTCTGGCAGTGGCTGGTCATTTGTGTAAATGTTGAACGTTGATGGAGCAAGCACGCTCCCCTGAGGCAGGCCATTCTTCTGTTTCTGCCATTTGCTTCTTTGGCCCTGGAACTCAACAAAAAAGCTCCTGTTTTGTTTCCCATGAGGTGGGTGAGGTGGTAGTCCTTTGTGATATTATACATTATCCATGAGGTGGGTGAGGTGGTAGTCCTTTGTGATATTATACATTTTTCTCAGGAGGAGGCGGTGGTTTACAGTATCATAAGCTGCTGACAGGTCTATGAAGACAGCTCCTGTGAGCTGTCACATGGCTAATGGCCATATAGCTAATTTTATATTAGCTAGTGTGTAATTCCAAATGTGAGCCTGAATCTATCCATATTTTTGTCAGATTTGGCTGTTAAGTTTGACATTTCAGCAGTCATGGGCAAACTACAGCCAGTGAATGAAGTTTGCCCATGACTGCTCTAATGTCATGGTGTTTTGAACTTCAACACCCAGCCAGTTTACCAGCTTTTAGGAATTGTGGAAGTCCAAAACACCTAAAGAGTCAAAGTTTGTCCATCCCTGCATTAGAGGGTACTATAGCATCTTGTCATGACTCTAAAGTAAGCTCCTTCATAGATGTAGTATTGACAATTGGGCATGCTGATTGAAGGTTAGATAGGCCATATCAGGATGTAGCATCTTGGAAGTTTGTTTGAGCGATGGGCCAGTAGTTAACTCCAATAACTGATCCTGTCTTTCAAAAAGTGGGGAGGATCTAAGGGGAAAGATCCAACCAAAAGGCAGCAAGCCAAACATTCCCTTACCAACTGTTAGGAATTGTTGGAATTGAAGTCCAAAATATCTGGAGCAGCACATTTTGAGAAACTCTGCCCTACAGCATTGCTCGTTTGTCCTAATGGATATGCATTACTTTGAGTCTGAAGGATAGCATGCTTTTGCATATCATTTCTTGTGAACCAACAGATTTAATGCTTATGTCATTTGTGTGCTTCCCATAAGCAACTGGCTAACCAATTATGGTAGGAGAGGGTGACAGGTCCTTTTCATGATCCAACATGGCTCTCCTTTTCTGAATCATACATTTCAAATTCAATTTATTTATTGTGTCAGGAGCGAACCAAAACAGTTGTATTGCATTAAAAACAAACAACCAAACAAAACATAAAGTTGTATGGATTGTTGAAGGCTTTCATAGCCGAAATCACTGGGTTGTTGTAGGTTTTTTCAGGCTATATGGCCATTGTCTACAGGCATTCTCTCCTGATGTTTCGCCTGCATCTATGGCAAACATCCTCAGAGGTAGTGAGGTCTGTTGGAACTAGGAAAAAGGGTTTATATATCTGTGGAATGACCAGGATGGGACAAAGGACTCTTGTCTGAATGTTTCAACTGATCACCTTGATTAGCATATAATGGCCTGACACTTTGCAGAGTTGGTATTCTATTAGTTGGCCACATGGAGTGCCTCTGGTGTTGCTGCAAGGTCCTCCATTGTGCATGTGGCAGGGCTCAGAGTGCATTGAAATAGATAGTCTGTGGTTTGCTCTTCTCCACACTCGCATGTTGTGGACTCCACTTTGTGGCCCCATTTCTTACGGTTGGCTCTGTATCTCGTGGTGCCTGAGCGCAGTCTGTCCAGCGCCTTCCAAGTCACCCAATCTTCTGTGTGCCCAAGAGGTAGCCTCTCATTTGGTATCAGCCATAAGTAGAGGTTCTGGATTTTAGCCTGCTACTTTTGGACTCTTGCTTGCTGAGGTGTTATTGTGAGTATCTCTATAGATCTTAAATCTTTCTTGATTTAAGGCATTGGCATGCTGGTTGATATCTGAAAAGGAATGGGCTGGAAATGTCACTACCTTGGTCCTTTCATTTTTGGCTGCTACTTCCCAGCAGATGTCAAATAGTGCAATACCAGCTAAACAGTGTAATTTCTCCAGAGGTGTGGGGTGCAGACTGTCCAGATGTGGACGCAACGATGGACAAGTTATAGGGATTTTATCTTTGAAGATCCCCACCGTTGTCACCAATTGTACAGTTATGCAAACCAATTGTACAGGTGTGGATGATTGTGGAGGGAATTAATCTCAGGCCTCAATTGTGTATAAGAATATATTATAGAGGAGGCCAATTATTACTTGTAAATTAAGGTAAGTGCCACCAACGTGAGGTATTTGAGGTACCACCGATGAGATCTGGCTTTACAGACGCAGATTAATTGAGATAAGATGGTCTTCAACAAAAGATAACAAGTTTATTGTGTACAAAGCGTATGGTTGCCGGCTGTTAAATAATAGGGCTGGGCGGTTTCGTTTCGTTAATTCGTAATTTGTTAAAAAATTCGTTAATTTTTCAATTACAAAACGATAACGAACCAGTCTGGAGCAATTTTTTTAAAAAAACGAATTTTTAAATCGTTTCGTAAATGTTTTGTATTTCGTTATTGTATTCGTTTCGTTATCGTTTTGAGGTCGTTTCGTTATTATTTCCGCATGTCTGGGGCAAGTTTTATAGTTGTTTTTGGTTTTCTAAGGGTTTTTATAGTTGTTTTTGGTTTAATTAAGCTTCAGAAGTTCCCCCTGTCCCATTTGGAGGTTTTTTAGCGTATTGCGCGATCGCGTCCGCCATTAACGAATCGATTCGTTATTGTTTCGGAAATCGATTCGTTATTGTTTTGTAATTTTTTTCACATTTACGAAATTTCGTAAATATCGAACTTTTTTAAAGGAAAATTTTGTAATTATTTTAAATAACGAAACGCAAAAAACCCCCAAAAACGAATCGATTTTAGAAACAAATTTTTCCGTTGTTACCCAGGCCTATAAATAACTTATAGAACTTTGAATATCACTTGGTTTGTAATACAGTCCACCCTTCCAAATAACACAGCTCGTGGCTAACTTTTACTGAGGTGAAGCTCTTTAGTGAACAATGTTTCCTACTATGAATAGCCTTCCAATTTGATCTTTCCTTGATCAAATCTCTGATCTCTAGTCCTTCCTTGACTAGGGATCTTAACAAGCTTCCTTTAGTTTTCCTTGACTAAAGAAAGTGGCCAGGTTTCTCTCTTCAGCCCTTCTTACTGGAAAAACCTCCAGCTGCTCTCACACACCTCTCTCCCAGGCTTTTCAAGCCTCCACACTCACTCACACACTACCCCTGCCCCTTTTTTCCAAAGACGCACATAACTTTTTCTGCTTGGCTCTGCCCACTTCTCACTCTCCTGAGCTAGCCTGCCTGGTCTCCTTGGCAACGCTCACTGTGGATTCAAACCAGATAACTCTAGTTTTAGCTACTGTTACAAACACAAATATATACTCTAACAGTTAAACACATACATAGTATCAATGACTTCTGCACAATTTTATTATTATATTATTCTTTATTTCATTATATTATTTGACTCAGTTTTGGCTACTTTATCTTATTACTTTTTAATTTAATATTAGGCCTGGTTGATCAAGAAAAAATTTGGTTCTAAAATCGATTTGTAATTGGGGTGTTTTTTTGTTTCGATATTTAAAATAATTACAAAATTTTCCCCCCAAAAAGTTCGGTATTTACGAAATTTCGTAAATATTAACGAATTGATTCGTTAAGATGGCGGACCCCCCGCGCATGCGCAAAATCACTTCCGAAGCTTCGTTATTGGCGCGGGGTCGATTCGTTAAGGTTATAACGAATCGATTCGTTAAAACGGCGGACGCGATTGCGCATGCGCAAAAGCGACTTCCGAAACTTTGTTATTAAATACGAATCGATTCGCTATTAGAATAATAACGAATCGATTCGTTAAAACGGCGGATGCGATTGCGCAATGCTAAATGCTCTATAAACAAAATCATTTCATAAAATAAATCAAATAAAATAATCAAATAGAACAAGATATTAAGATATTAAATAAAAAAGTAATAAGATAAAGTATCCAAAACTGAGTCAATTTAATAATATAATGAAATAAACAATAATATAATAATAAAATTTAAATAAATAAAATATAAATAAATAATAATAATAATAATAATAAATAATAACAATAAATAATATAAAATTATATAATATATACAATATAAAATAATATAATATAATATAATAATATATTATTATATATTATATAAATGAAATAAATAATAATATAAATATTTAAATAAAATATAATTAAATTTATAAAATATTTATAAAATATAATTAAAATAATATTTAAAAATAATATATAAATTATAAATTATTAATAATATATAAAAATAATGTTATTTATAAAAACTTAGAAAGTAAATATAAGAAATAAATAAACAAAAAGTAACAAAAATTGCACTTTGAAAAAACTCTGAAAATTATCTGGGAAGTATTGCATAGCATTGCATTTCTGTAGCAGTATTGCAAGTTAAGTAAGAAGGACCAACTTCACATTTGGGGTGGTGTATCTTAATGTGCATCCTTAGCCCTGTTGTGGCAAGATGCCTCATATCTTTTCCTCTGCTGACGCTCACACCGCAATGCCTGCAAACTGCCAAAGTGGCCCTCTCATGATGGACGTCGTAATGATCCCATAGGAGCGATCTCGGCCTACCCCTACTAGGCACTTCAGATGTACTCATGCTCGTGTTTGGACTGTCGGTGTTTGTGGAAGGGAGTATAATCGTTGGTTGTTTCTGTAGCTCGCCCTCCATCAGCATGCAGTCCTCTTGATCACTAATTCCTGTGGCACATTCCATCTTGTCTTCCTCCCATTCCTCTGACACGTCCGCCTCCTCGCCCTCCTCTTCATAACAAGTAATATCAGAGGTACTTGGAACGACATCAGGATCTGAACGTAGAGTCTTTCGAACTGATGAAGAAGAAGGTTCTGCCATCTCACAGCTGGTTGAAGCATCTGTGGGTGTTTCAATAACCATCTCGTTGGATGAATGTTCCCTTCTTGTCAATGTGTTCATCTTCAGTCCCCTGCCTTTCTTCGGTATTCGCGATAGCACTTGGCCCTTGCGACTAGAAAAGCCGGGAAGGAAACGTTTCATCACACTGGTTGGAACTACACAAATAATGAGCAAAAGGAGCGCACTGGTTGGAACTACACAAATGAGCGAGCACTGTATTATAGCACTTTGTGTTGGCAAAAGGAGCGCACTGGTTGGAACTACACAAATGATGAGGAGCAGTGTATGTAGCACTTTCTGTTGGCAAAAGGAGCGCACTGGTTGGAACTACACAAATGAGCACTGTAGTATAGCACTTTGTGTTGGCAAAAGGAGCGCACTGGTTGGAACTACACAAATGAGCCGAGCAGTGTATGTAGCACTTTGTGTTGGCAAAAGGAGCGAACTGGTTGGAACTACACAAATGAGCGAGCACTGTATTATAGCACTTTGTGTTGGAGAATATTTTTTGTATTTTTTAAGAATAAAAGGCAGGTATTTTTAGAAAATATTCAAAATGGAAACTTAACCAAAAACTGGCCCTGATGTGGACCAAACACAGCCACGAGACAGGGCAAAGAGAGCACACACCAACAGAAGAGTCTTTTCTTTTGTAGAATATTTTTTGTATTTTTTTAAGAATAAAAGACAGGTATTTTTAAAAATATTCAAAAATGGAAAATTAACCAAAAACTGGCCCTGATGTGGACCAAACACAGCGACGAGACAGGGCAAACGAGAGCACACATTTTCCGTTGTTACCCAGGCCTAATACATAGTATCAATGATTTCTGCACACAGACATCCTGTGATAATGCAGCATGTGTCATTAAGAGTGACATCCACTGTTTTAGCATGGTGAGATGTTTTCCACACTAGGCATGTGTACTCAGCAGCAGAGTAGCAAAGCACAAGGGCAGAAGTGAACAGAATTGAAATGAGATAAAATAGAGTCTATTTGGTAAAGATTGTAGCTATAGGTGAAGCCAAAGGCTATCAAATAATACCCCTTTGATTTGTCAATGCAACAAAAATGTCAGTACATATTTTGATTTTTTAGTTGCCTGGCTACTAAACATTCACTATCTGTTCGGAGCAGGGCAAGTGAACTGAGATGTTCACTTCTTCTTGCCTCATCAGTTTCATGAATACAAATGTGAAATCAATTTTAAAGCCAAAATGGAAAAGATAAAGTACAGCTGGTTCATACTTAATATACAGCCTCATCAATCAGCTGGGTTATGTGATATCAATATTAAGATGTTTTAAAATAATTTAGATTGTGATCCACTGCCCTCTTCCCTCAGAGTAAGTCTCACTGAAATCAGCAAAACCTATGCCAGTGTAGGCAAGTATAGAACTGCATTGTGATGGCTTGATCTAGAGTTCAGCAAGAGAATAGAAAGGCCATATTTTTGCAGTCAATCAGAGAAAATGCATTTCTTGTAAAACTCGTAGAAATGTGTGAGACTTGTATACACGACTCAGAGCTGAGCTGTGCTTTGACATTTGAATCACCTGTAATTGGCTAGTCAAAAGAGTTGAGAAACACAATATATGCTGCCATCCATTTACAAGCTCTCACAGCAAGAAGAGTCATTGCCTTGTCCTTGAAACCAATTGCTTTTGAACCTACAGTAATAATTTAAGAACAGCTTTTTAAAAATGTATGATTTTATATCCTACCCTTCATACCAATGCTATAATTAATATTCCTACATCCGTTTGGCATTGCATATGATGTCTTCTAAAAGTACTTTTGTGGAACAGGACATTGCTCCAAAGTTAGTACTTTCCATTGGATCAGTAATTCTCTCTTCCCACACACCAAACATATACATTTATCCAATCAAAGTAACTTTTAGTAATTTGGACACTCTAACATGTTTTTATATGTGCAATGCATGTGATTTATTTTATTGTATTTTATATTGTCTTCACTTTTATGTTTGTTTTTAGGCACTTTGTACTGTTTGTAAGCCGCCCCAAATCCCTTCAGGGAGATTGTGGTGGGATATAAGAATAAAGTTGTTGTTGTTGTTGTTGTTGTTGTTGTTGTTGTTGTTGTTGTTATTGGTCCAGTTATCTCCAATAATAATAATAATAATAATAATAATAATAATAATAATAAACCTTTATTTATACCCCGCTACCATCTCCCAGAGGACTCAGTGCAACTTACAAGAGTCCGAATCAAATTACATCAATAAAACAACACAGCAATACAGACAATAAAAAACTCATAAACAAAGCAATAAACAATAACAATAACACCACGACGCATTAAAAACCTATGGCGGGGCCAAATGTAACAATTAAAATTTTAAAATACTAGGCATGACAAGGTGACATATGACTAGGATGGGTATTTGGAGAGAAATGGGGCAAGCAGGTAATCCTAGATCATTAGTAAAGTGCAATTAGGGACATGTTGCTTAGGGTTCCTTATTCTGGGAAGGCACACTGGAACAACCACGTTTTCAGGCTCCTCTTAAAGACTGCCAAAGTTGGGGCATGTTTAATATCCTTGGGGAGCGAGTTCCAGAGTCAAGGGGCCACCACCGAGAAGGCCCTATCCCTCGTCCCCACCAATCGCGCTTGCGATGCAGGTGGGATCGTGAGCAGGGCCTCTCCAGATGAACGAAGAGATTGTGTGGGTTCATACACAGAGATGCAGTCACGCAGGTAGGCCGCCCCAAATCCCTTCTCCCATTCTCTAAGAAGGCCAAAAAAAAAATCATTACTTTAAGTCTCTTTCAACATCCAATATTTCCAAGGGCCCTTTGGTGTCCCTGTCTTATCAATCCTTGCCCTCCTACATTGTCCATGTATTCATATTTATTCATAAATTCTAAGACTGAATCTTTACTGCCATATTATGCAGTTTCAGAATACAGATTAATTGAACTGAGATAAAAGAAAGCCTGCAGGACAACCAACGTGCCCAAACTCAAGTCTTCAGAAACTGCACTTCTGCACATGTGGGGCATTTCATTTGAACCAGCTGATAGTGGGAATCATTGGTGCAAGCTGTTTCCTAGGGTTGGCAAGATGTGTCCCATTTGTGGGGTCACCTTTCTGGCAGTTGGCATGGACCCTGAATCAGGTGCTGGCCTTTCCCCCCTTGGGATACAGACTGTCTTTGGTGTCTCAAGAGGCATGGAACTGAGGGAGTCTGCAGCAGCATTGGATGGGCACCTGGACCATGCTCCTTTCTGTCGTTTCATCAGACAAACAGGTGGGCTTTATGATGCTGTGATCCAAGACCCATGTGTGGCTGCCAACCCTATTTACTAGGCTTGGTTGAGTAAAAAAAAAATGGTTCTAAACTCGTTTCGTATACCGGGGGTGCTGGCATTTCAATTTTAAAATTATTTCTCAAATTTTCTTGAAAAAAAGATCAAAAATCTGAATAGCTTCGTTTACTTGATGGAAGGTGCCCCTCCCCCATTAGTTTAAAATCTCGCAGTTTCCCTGGCCTCCTTGGCGACAAGCGGCGATGTGGTTTCCCCCAGTGGCCATCAAGAAGAGCTGGGCATGGCCACAGCCACCTCCTCCCTCTGCCATCCTTCGGCCCTTTGCAGTCACCTGGGCGTAGCCACGCCCACCTCATTCCCCTGTCATCCATCGCCCTTTGCAGTCACACAGGGAAGGGAAACTGCAAGATTACTTTTAAAATCTTGCAGTTTCCCTTCTCTGTGTGACTGCAAAGGGCAATGGATGGCAGGGGAATGAGGTGGGCGTGGCTACGCCCAGCTCTTCTTGATGGCCACTAGGGGTGTGGCCTTCAGGAAGAGCTGGGCGTGGCCACACCCACCTCACCCTTCCGCATTGCCACTTGTCGCCAGGGGGGCTAGGGAAACTGCGAGATTGTAAACCTTGACCAGACATATGAAAATAATTCCAAAAAATTTGTAAATTGTTTCAATTCATTATTACTCCTCACAATATTCCAGCATGGCTCGAAATTGTTTGAAAAGTCATTTAAATACGAATTCATTCTGATTTGAGAAACTTCCGAACCAGATCAACCAAGCCTACCATTTACTACTGTTACCAATAAATCAAGTTGTGGCCTTTCCCCCCAAAAAACTTAAATATTAGGCCTGGGTAACAACGCAAAAATTTGTTTCTAAAATCGATTTGTATTTGGGGGGTTTTTGCGTTTCGATATTTAAAATAATTACAAAATTTTCCTTTGAAAAAGTTCAGTATTTACGAAATTTCGTTAATTTCGTTAATTTCGTTTTTAGAATATTTTTTGATTTTTTTTGAAATATTTATTTATAAATATTTTTTGAAATATTTAAAAATGGAAAATTAACAATGCTTGCCCTGTTGTGGAGCGAACACAGCCACAGGACAGGGACAAACTCACACACACAGGCACACAAGGGTCTTTTCTTTTTTTAGAATATTTTTTGAATTTTTTGAAGAATAAAAGAAAAATATTTTTCAGAAATATTTAAAAATGGAAAATTAACAAAATGCTCGCCCTGTTGTGGAGCAAACAGCCACAGGACAGGGACAAACGCACGCACACAGGCACACAAGGGTCTTTTCTTTTTTTAGAATATTTTTTGAATTTTTTGAAGAATAAAAGAAAAATATTTAAAAATGGAAAATTAACAAAAAGCTTGCCCTGCCCTGTTGTAGGGCGAAAACAGGGCAAAGCCTCCCCGCTGCTCCCAGCCCAGGTCTCACAACCGCCCTCGCTCTCCCAACAACAATGAATCAATGAGAATGAATGAATGCAAGCCAAGCAATGAATGAATGCAAGAAGCCAAGCAATGAATGAATGCAAGAAGCCAAGCAATGAATGAATGCAAGCCAAGCCAAGCCAAGCCTCCCTCCCGAACGTCCCGTCTCCTCCCTCGCCTTCGCAATGAGCAATGCGGCCATGCGGAGCCGTTTTTAAAGGGCAGCCCGCCCAATCACAATGAGCCACGGTGCTTGGGAGCGCCGGATTGGCTCCCAGGGCACCCAGCATCCTCCATCCCTAAAACGTCATTTCCGAAATGGGCGGAAGCTCGTAAAAAAGATGGAGGATGCCGTTTCGATATTGAAAAACACTTCCGGGTTTGAAAATATGTTTTGTATTCATTTTGTAATTGTTAAAAATAACGAATATTTAACGAATTACAAAATTAACGAACGAAACCGCCCAGGCCTATTAAATATGTGGCTTTCTTGTTGGGAGTGAGTTTGGGTTGTCACCCTACACATGCAAATAGAAATGCCAGCAGGCTTTCGTTGCAACTCTCCACTGAGAAAGGAGACAGACTTTTTCTTGGCAGACAGAAGCACATCCAGACATCTATCACATCTTTTCACAGAGGAAGGGGACAGACTTCTGCAAAGCCAGGCATCCTGCCAAATTTGACCTCCTTAGAATGGATAGTTTTTTGATGATCATAGCAGGCAGCTTAGTCTGACTTGGCCATGGTAGTCCACGCTCTGGTTATATCCCGCATAGACTACTGCAACGCTCTCTACGTGGGGTTGCCTTTGAAGACTGCTCGGAAGCTTCAAATGGTCCAGCGCTCGGCAGCCAGGTTGCTAACAGGAGCGGCACTCAGGGAGCATACTACTCCTCTGTTGCGCCAGCTCCACTGGCTACCAGTTTGCTACCGGGCACAATTCAAAGTGCTGGCTTTAGCCTATAAAGCCCTAAACGGTTCTGGCCCTACTTACCTCTCCGAACGCATCTCCTCCTATGAACCGACTAGGACACTAAGATCATCTGGGGAGGCCCTGCTCTCGGTCCCACCTGCATCACAGGCGCGCTTGGCGGGGACGAGAGACAGGGCCTTCTCAGTGGTGGCCCCTCGGCTGTGGAACGCCCTGCCTGCAGATATCAGATCGGCCCCCTCCCTGCTGGCGTTTCGGAGGAAAGTGAAGACCTGGCTGTTCGAACAAGCATTTGATTAAATAGTGTAATTGAACATAGGAATACGGAATAATGGATGATGAGACTGGATTCTGATTTTACTGTTGAGGCGCTAATGATTGTTATACTGATGTTAATGATTTATGTGATAATTGTTTTTAATTGCCCTATACGTGTTTTGTGATATTTTGTACTGATGTTGTTCACCGCTTTGAGTCACCTGAGGGCTGAGAAAAGCAGTATAGAAATAAAGTAAATAAATAAATAAGTAAATAAGTAAATAGTTCCTCACTACTTTTATTTTCATCCATGCAATGGACCTTTGTGTATAACTGAAACTATATAATATGAACTCAACATGCAGGCCTACTGTAATTGGAAGCAATTTATATTCATTTCAGTGGTAATGAAAACTATTCTAAATGTTATATTCTATATTAGAATCATTACTGTGAAGATTAGACACTTAAGCTTGCAATCATCTTACTTTGGTAATAAATGAAAAAAGATTGGCATTCCTTTGGCAAATATGTCACTATAAATCCACTACCCATCTAACTTTGCCCTGTAGGACTCGAAATCCACTTCTTTACATGCTATTTTTGCAATTTAATGAAACTAAAAGTAGCATCTAAGCAGTTTTGTATGGTGAGCCATCAAGCTCAATTACATGCTTTCCTTGGAGGATGCAAATATCCCAAAAGAGGTACCTTTGAGGAGAATGCTTCAGCATTGTCAATTGTTACTCACCCTTTTTCTACATACACAGCATTACTGAGAGTGTCAGCTGACACATTTGTCTATCACATCTGGCAAATGATTTTGTTCTTGACACCAAATATTGAAAACTAGAGATATGAAAAGTGAAAAGGAACAAAATTTTGTGCAAATAAATACATGAAGTTTTCCAGTTCTACGTGCTGACTTTCACATAGAAATACTTTCTCTGCCCATATAACAAAGTTAATAATATTGGCTTGAATCCTATTAAAAAGGTAAAGGTAGTCCCCTGATATTAAGTCCAGTCATGTCTGACTCTGGGGTGTGGTGCTCATCTCCATTTCTAAGCCGAAGAACCAGCGTTGTCCGTAGACACCTCCAAGGTCATGTGCCCGGCATGACTGCATGGAGCGCCGTTACCTTCCCGCCGGAGCGGTACCTATTGATCTACTCACATTTGCATGTTTTTGAACTGCTAGATTGGCAGAAGCTAGGGCTGACAGCGGAAGCTCACGCCACTTCCCGGAATCGAACCTGCGACCTTTCGATCAACAAGCTCAGCAGCTCAGTGCTTTAACCCACTGCGCCACCGGGGGCTCCTGAATCCTATTAGTAAACCCAAATAGAGTGCACCCATTGAATTAATTGTTGTATGGTGAGGGAACATTTATGTCCATCTCATTGATTCAATCAGTGAGTTTACTCTAGTTAAAACTGCCAATAAGGTTCTAGTCATTGACATTAATTCCACAAAATTTAAGACATCATCAAGATGCCCAAAATGATGAGAACTTAAACTAATTTCACATGTGAAATCCAACCAAAATTCAGATTTGTAATACAGTGTTTGGAGAAATTTGGGGCTTTTGAATGAAGAACACAACAGTTATAGTGTTTTTATTGTTTTTTTTAAATAATCCTCAGATAGCAACAACAGTACGTGTCCACTAGGCTTGGGTAACCACGGAAAAATTTGGTTCTAAACTCGTTTCGTTTTTAGGGGGCCCTTGCATTTCGTTTTTTTTAAAGAATTCCGAAATTTTCCTTTAAAAAAGTTCAAAATATACGAAATTTCGAAAATTACGAATCGATTCGTTAATGGCGGACACGATTGCGCAATATGCTAAAAAAACCCTCCAAATGGGACAGGGGGAACTTCTGAAGCTTCCCTCTCCCTCTGTTGTTGACTGTTGGTGTGATAATTATTTTTATTTTGAACCAATTACGAAACAATTACGAAACAATACGAAATAAATTGGAAAAATTGTTTCGATTTTTAATTACTCCTCACAGTAGTCCTGCATGGCTCAATATTGGATCGTAAGCTAATTTAAATACGAATTAATAACGAATTACGAAATTAACGAACGAAACCGCCCAAGCCTACTGTCCACATGTAAAAGGGACAGTTTAGAAGGCTTACAAAAACTTTGTTTCTATACTCTCAGGAGAAGAAATTTTCAAAATGAAGTTGGGGCATGCCTTTGAATAACGTACCAACAGTTAAGCACAGTAGTGACAGTTTTCTGGTACAGTAGTGATAGTGTTCACAGTACGGCTGTACCAGGAGCTCCAACTTTCTTTGCTTTGTATTAAATGTTTGTTTGCAGTCCTAGGTTTCAGGGACTCTGCAGATAGGTGGCTTCCTTTGGTTGCAGTCATAGGGCAAGTCTCCTGTCCATCATCATTAAGTTTTGGTTCCGCCCCTTGCTCAGGGCAATTGGGAAGGGAAGGGAGCCATTTTTAGTTAGTCCCAGCAAGGAAAGCTAATGTACAGGACATGTGCAAAAGCTTCAACCCTTAAGACCTTCCGGGGGAGAACAGTCTTAAGAGTCTCCAAAGATTTCCAGGGAAACAACTCTAAAGACCAAAGAACTGGAGAACATCTAAGCCAGTGGTTCTCAACCTGGGGTCCCCCGGTTTTTTTTGGCCTTCAACTGCCAGAAATCCTAACAGCTTGTAAACTGGCTGGGACTTCTGGGAGTTGTAGGCCAAAAACATCTGGGGACCCCAGGTTGAGAACCACTGATCTAAGCCTTTACTGGTAGGTCCACTCGGTGTTCAAGAAGCAGTTCGACCCGGTAGCGGAGCCCACAACAGTAAGGGTTAGATTACAGTCAGCCTGGGAGAAGTTAAAAGGGGGACTTTCCTTTAAAGTAAAGAAGAAGTTATTGAAGACAGTTGCCTGTCCTTCGTGGGCAAGTTTAGGAAGCTACCAGTTGCATAAAAGCCTGGAATCATTTGTTTAACTTTCTGAAGACAAGAGAAGTTTCTGTTTGATTGTTCATTAATAAAATATTTTGTTATACTTCACAAGCCATCTAAAGATCATTTGTGGTGGAAAACCTCTGAGAACTTCTCTTTGGGCCCCCTGGCTTCCTGCTGGGCAAAGGTTGCATGTCCTGTTCTAAAGGAAATTCTTTACAGGCCCAGCGCGTGACAGAACAGATAGATCACTAACAAGGCTATCCGCAGCCTATGGTATTGTGGATGGTAAAAGGGCACTTCATCCTGGCACTTTGGGGTCATGTCTTGTCCCCTTCTCAAGTGATGGGAGTCATAATATTGAAGACAGAAGTAAGAAAAAAAGAGATCCAAAAGAGGCAAATTCTAAAGTAATTCAGTTCTCCTTTAATTTTAGATTAGGTGACAGTGTGTTAGCAAGTGTACATTTCTTGTAACAACTGTAGTTCCCTTGATGACATTCTCATTTTGGGAACCAGGCTGGGCTTTCAAGGTTGTATGTCCCAAAGAGTATGTCCCAATTTTGAATTAATTGAAAACCTTCGCCAAACTGCATGCAAAGCTTTTCTGAATTTTATTTGTCAAGCCTATCACCTTCCTCTACCACTTAATGCATTCAAGCATTGCACTTTCTGACAGTTACACTCATTGGTGTGCTGGTTCTACACAGGTATCTTATTTGTAACTACTAGCATGCAGACAGGATATGATTAAATGCTATTGTGATAAAATGTGTCACAATATAATAAATGAGGTTGGGGGAAGGGAGAGGAAGCTGCATTTGTAACTATAAATCACATTGTGAAATGTATATGACAAGGCCACATTGATGAAGACAGTGTAGAAACAGCAAATGCCACACATGTCATCTCGAGAATAAAAAGACGGATTTCTCATTCTTAATAGTATAATTACATTAAAGTTATCCCTTGGCTGAAGTTCATTTCTCATAACTAAGTTTTTTAGGGGGCAGGGGAGCTATGGCCATAGTCACGGAAGAAATAGCTCACCCAGAGTTCCATCCCACTTTGACAGATAATAATAATAATAATAATAATAATCTGGACAGAAAGCTGATGACAATCCACTACTCATTACAACCACATAGTGGTATCAACAGAATTTACCCGCCCAGAAAATCAGGAGGCAGAGGGCTTCTGCAAGTGAAACCAACAGTAGAAGAAGAGAAACACGCACTGGTAGATTATGTGAAAGGCAATCAAGAACTAACATTGAGAGAAATCAACAGTAGTAAACTGCTTAAAGTGCAAAAGACAAAGAGTGAATACCATAAAAACACAATCCAGGACAGAAGAGAAAACTGCCAAAAGAAGGCTCTCCATGGACAGTTCCTGGGAAAAATTGAGAGCCAAATTGACAAAGAAAAAGCATGGATGTGGCTCACAAATGGCACTTTGAAAAAAGAGACAAAGGAGGGCCTGATTTTGGCAGCCCAAGAACAAGCCATTAGAAGAAATGCTATCAAAGCCAGAATTGAAAAGTCAATGACAGATGCCAAGTGTAGACTCTGAAAGGAAGCAGATGAAACAATAGATCACATCCTCAGCTGCTGCAAGACAGATGGACTACAAGTAGGGGCACAACACCGTTGCTCAGATGATCCACTGGAACTTGTGCTGGAACTTTGGCTGGGCCGTCTGGGTGGGAGGGAGATCCAGCTGCCTACCCTGGATGGCGAGACACTACGTCCGTCATCTTCTGTAAAAAGCCTTGGTGTCTTATTGGACCCTCTGCTCACAATGGAGGCCCAGGTCTCTGCTGTGAGCAGATCTGCATTTTTCCATCTACGTCAGGCTAGGCAACTGGCTCCCTTCCTATCTAGGAATGACCTGGCTACGGTGATCCAGGCGACGGTCATCTCGAGGCTTGACTACTGTAATACCCTCTACATTGGCCTTCCTTTGTCAGTGATCCAGAAACTGAAGCTGGTGCAAAATGCAGCGGCTCATTTTCTCGCCGGGTTGCCGGCAAGGTGTCGTATCACCCCAATTCTACAACAGCTGCACTGGCTTCCGATTGAGTACCGGATCACTTTCAAGGTGCTGGTACTAACCTTTAAGGCCTTACATGGTCTGGGGCCAGTGTACCTGAGGGCCCGCTTATCCCCCTACCAACCCCAGAGATTACTTCGGTCCTGAAGACCAAAATTTGCTTGAAGTCCCCAACATCCGGACTTATCATCTGTCCTCTACTAGGCAGAGAGCCTTCTCGATTGTGGCCCCTTATTTATGGAATGCCTTGCCAGTTGAAACCCGAACCATCCGAGAGCTACTTGCTTTTCGGAAAGCCTGTAAAACCTTTCTTTTCCGACAAGCTTTCGATGGGTGAATAACTCGGGACTATGTCTGTTCTCGTTTATTGTATTTTAAAGTTGGTTGTATTGTTTTAATCTACTGCTGTAAACCGCTCCGAGCCAAATTGGGAGTGGCGGTATACAAGTCAAATAAATAAATAAATAAATAAATAAATACCATCAGCCTGCAACAAAGAACTGATGGGATCACAAGCTGGAAAAAGCTACAGAAAATGAACACATCAAACTACTCTGGGACTTCCGAATTCAGTTTTGAAGCTCCTGATCTCATGATTGTGTTAAAAAGCAAAGTATGGATTGTTGATGTTGTAATCCCAGGAGACAGCAGGATTGAAGAGAAACAACTGGAAAAGCTGACACGATATGAGGATTTAAAGATCGAACTGCAAAGACTCTGGCACAAGCCAGTCAAAGTGGTCCCAGTGGTGATCGGCACACTGGGTGCAGTGCCTAAAGAACCTTTGCCTGCACTTAAACACAATTGGTGCTGACAAAATTACCATCTGCCAGCTGCAGAAGGCCACCTTACTGGGATCTGCATGCATTATTCGCTGATACATCACACAGTCCTAGACACTTGAGAAGTGTCTGACCTTTGATCCAATGTAACAGCCAGCAGAGCGATCTTGTTTGCTGTGGATAATAGGGCGATATTCTATCATTGTATATTTCTGCTGCTTCTGTGACTACTCATTTGTATTTTGATTCTGTAGCCCACTTGTCAATGGCTTCCAAAATCAGCAGTATCCACTGTGGTCCTTTTTATTCTGGGTGACGACTGAGCCTGTATAGACTTTGTTTTAGTTTGTTTCTCCATAGTGCTAATGGGTTAGGTGCTCTTAGTTCCACTCCTCAGTTGAGACCTTTCTGACTTGGTTGGATCTGCTGGTAGTTACACTACTGCTAGTACAGCTCTCGGCATCTTTGGAGCAATACACAAGACATCATGATAGTGGAAATGAAAAAGAAAGTTTAGATTTACCAGGTGACAGTCGATTTGATGAAAAACAACTGGAAAATCTCAACCTTTATCAGGACCCCTGGTGGCACAGTGGGTTAAACCCCTGTGCCGGCAGGACTGAAGACCGACAGCTCGCAGGTTCGAATCCAAGGAGAGGTGGATGAGCTCCCTCTACCAGCTCCAGCTCCTCATACGGGGACATGAGAGAAGCCTCCCACAAGGATGATAAAACATCAAATCATTCGGGCATCCCCTGGGCAACATCCTTGCAGACGGCCAATTCTCTCACACCAGGAGTGACTTGCAGTTTCCCAAGTCACTCCTGACACGACAAAAAAAATCAGGACCTCAAAATCGAACTACAAAGACTCTGGCATAAACTAGTACAGGTGGTCCCAGTGGTAATCGGCACACTGGGTGCCATGCCAAAAGATCTCAGCTGACATTTGGAAACAATAAAAATTGACAAAATCATGATCTCTTTCTTTCTCTCTTTCTATCTTTCTCTCCCTTCCTCTTCTATAAAGCAAACATTTTCACTGCTGGTGTGTGTGAGAGAGAGCTGGGCTGAGGGGGGGGGGCAAGCAAGGATGGGCACTAAGGTCAAGAGCACCAGAAAGAGAGGTCTTTGTTACTTTTCCTCCCTCTTCCATTTCTGTTACTGGAGAGAGAGGGTGGGCAAGTTGAGACTTCAGGGATGGGGGCAAGGCAAAGATTGGTACCAAAGTCAAAAGCACCAGAGAGCGAGGCCGGCAGATCAGTCAGAGCAGCAGGTAGCCCCAGCAGGGCTTTCCCTTTACCCACACGAAGATCGCTTCCCTGAACCTTTGTCTGGGCTGGATACAAGGCCCCAGGGAGGAGAGAGACAGCAAAGAGGAAAGTGGAGTCTGAATTAGGAGCCAGAGAAGAAAGAGAGGAAGGAAGGAAGGAAGGAAGGAAGGAAGGAAGGAAGGAAGGAAGGAAGGAAGGAGAACCTAATTGCAATTCTCTGAGGAAGAAGAAGAGTGTTGTTTTTTATTCTTCCAAGCCAGAAGTAGCCAAGGCACATCGGATAATACGGACTGTCGGATAAGCAAAGGTTGAATAATTTATTTATTTATTTATTTATTTACTCCTTTTGTATACCGCAAATATCAGCCAACGGCGACTCTAAGCGGTTTACAGTAAAATGTGCAACATTGAACAATATATATGACAAACAACCACAAACAATACACAAAACGTCATCACGCCTCGAATAGAATCAGATCCAAATCTCATAGTCGTTTTACCATTCCTTGTTCAGTATGCCGTCTTCTGAGTCAGATGTTATTGCATGCTTATCCGAACGCCTGTTCGAAGAGCCACGTCTTAACCCGCCTCCTAAACGCCAATAGCGAGGGGGCTGTCTGATGTCAATGGGTAGGGCATTCCATAGCCGAGGGGCCACCACCGAGAAGGCCCTGTCTCTCGTCCCCGCCAGCCGTGCCTGTGATGCAGGCGGGACCGAGAGCAGGGCCTCCCCGGAAGATCTTAATGTTCGCGTCGGTTCATAGGTGGAGATGCGTTCGGAGGGACCGAGAGCAGGGCCTCCCCGGACGATCTTAGCATCCTCGCCGGTTCGTAGGAGGAGATGCGTTCGGAGAGGTAAGTGGGGCCGGAACCGTGTAGGGCTTTATAGGCTAAAGCCAGCACCTTGAATTGTGCTCGGTAGCAAATTGGCAGCCAGTGGAGCTGGCTCAACAGTGGAGTGGTGTGCTCCCTGAGTGCCGCTCCCGTTAACAACCTGGCTGCCGAGCGCTGGACCATCTGAAGCTTCCGGGCAGTCTTCAAGGGCAACCCCACGTAGAGCGCGTTGCAGTAATCTATGCGGGATGTGACAAGAGCATGGACTACCGTGGCCAAGTCCGACTTCCCAAGATACGGGCGCAGCTGGCGCACGAGCCGAAGCTGTGCAAATGCTCCTCTGGAAACCGCTGAAACTTGGGGTTCCAAGCTTAGCGAAGAATCCAGAGTCACACCCAAGCTGCGAACCTGTGCCTTCAGGGGGAGTGC